>JAAGEH010000452.1:13307785-13567120 GCA_011751065.1 Lasiurus cinereus
GAGAGAGAGAGAGAGAGAGAGAGAGAGAGAGAGAGAGAGAGAGAGAGAAAGAGGGACAGAGTGAAGTAAAAACCCTGAAGGATGGTTCTCAAAAATTCTAAAGGAACCACAGGGAATTCCTTTTAAGAGCAGCAGAAAGCAAGCTAGCTGAGGTAAGGCAGATGTGGACAGCCTTTCTTCTCTTTTCCTTCCTTCCCTATCTCTGTATCTTAATGTGTATGTCCCTCTTCATTCCCCTTCTCTCCTCATATTCTCTCTCTTGTCCTTTACATTCAGATGTACTCTCTGTCCCCTTCCCCTTCCTATTCCTCCCTCCCTCCCTCCCTGCCTCCCTCCCTCCCTCCCTTTCTCCCTCTCTCACTCCTCTCTCCCTCTCCTCTTCCTCTCTCTAAAGCTGTTTCTTTATGGTTCTGGGAGGGTAGGTGGGTAGGGGAGCTACCTAACTTCTTTCCTGCTTAAGCAATCTGAGAATGGAACTCATGTGAATATGCAAATAGGACTGTCTGGGCCGCATTGCTGACACGTGTATGTGTTGTATCCTTCTCCCCACCTCCCTGTCTTAGCGTCTGATCTTCAACAGATTGCTGTTGTTTCTTGTGATCACCAGCACAGCGTGCTGGAAAGAGAGATTGGGGGGGGGGGAGGAAAGGGGGGAGGAGGTGGGGATTGGAGGGAGTGTTGTGGGGCTGGAAGGCAGGAAATCAGACATGATTGCTGTGACTTTTTTATATTAATGTGAGGCTTTTTTTCCTAGCTCATTTGCATGTCAAAGTGGTGGAGGTGTGAGGGCAGAGATTAGTATGGAGATGACATAATGATGCAATGAATTAAATGTGATCACTTCTCAAGCTGGGGGTGAAGGGGGGGTGGAAAGCAGCGAGGTGAGGAGGGGGAGCCAGTGAAACAGACGGAGTGAGAGAGCAAGAGGGGAGCGCTGCTTCTGATCTTCACCACACAGTTGATTGATGTCACCAGCGAGCAGAATGCATCTTTTTATTGTGATGATGGTGACGGTGGTGGTGGTGATGCTGATTGCCATGATTACACTTATCGTTAGTGTGAAATTTGAATTTTAAGTGGTCAGTGCTGGAGCTCCAGTGCACGTGATTGTTTGGTTCATCAGTGCAACCCCTTTACTGTCAAAATTTAACACTAGTCCATGTTTGCTTTTATTTAAAAAGGAAGATGCAGCATACCAGAAAGAAATGAGTAATTTATGATGTTACACAGTGGGCTAGGAGACCAAGGTTTTCCATGCAGCTTCAGTTTTATTTTGCGTATGGAAAAAAAAAAAAAAAAAAAAAGAAAAGAAAAAAAAGAGGGGGGTGAGGTTAGAAACATTTTTATTATTACAAAAAAGGAATCCCTTTCACTGGATCGTTGGTGTGGCAAGGGTTTCAACCCTCGACAATAAAGAAAATGCAATTTCATCTCTGACATTCAGTGTTATCTCCCTTTAATAACAAAACCAAACCAGACTGATTACTGAACAAAGCAAATTCTCTGGCGGCTAGTTGCAGGTCTGAATGCTGGAGTAAAAAACTGAACGTTTCCCTCCCTCCTTTTGATTGTTTTGTATGCAACACCTGCAAATGTGCATGTAGTTGTAAAAGATTTGTGCGGGAGGCAAGGGGAGTTTTTCTGTTTTGTTTTGTTAAAACTCCCTGATAATGAAAAGAAGAAAAAGAATATAAACACAAAAGTACAAACGTTTAGACTTTGTCGATTCATTTGTTTGAGAAGTCAGATTCATTCTGTCTGCCAGTAAGTTTTCCTCTGATTAATCTCCTGCAGGACAGACTTCCCACAGTATAGACAAATCAGTATAGAAATTTAGGACTAATTGTTATGTGTGCAATAACCCTGATGATATAAGTGAGCACTTAAGAATCCACAGAACATTACTAACATTAATTTATTGAAAAAGAAAATCCAAAGCAACTCCATTAATTTTTCCCTGTTGTTGTTAAGGACTTTAAATGGATTTTCTAATTGGGTAATTTTGTTCACAAGAATAATACACAAATGGAAAGCAAGCCCTACCTCTGGGGGTGGTGAGGGTTGGTCTGCAGGAGAGGGAAGTGCAGGCAACTTCTGGAAAACCTGCTTAGTGCACTAAAGAGAAAGGCAGAGGGTTAGACAATAGCACCCATGTGTGAGAACTAGCTGACCAACTGCAGGAGGGCAGAGGGTTGCTCTCAGCATGTTGAAGCAATACAGGGGATAAATTCACCGGCCTCCTTACGCTGTTTAAAACTGTCCGCCATCGTTGCTCCTCTGTGATCATAGGCATTTCACACTCCTTCTGTCTAACTTTCCCGAAGATGGAGTATCACATCGTCCCTCTCTTTCACTTGCTCTCACCCACATCTTCGGCATTTTCTGTCCGCCAAGCTCTTCTTGGAGTGGCGCGTGGCCTTACATTGTTTTTCTTCCCTGTCCCAGATGAAGGTAGCTGTGCTCAACATCAGTTGGAGCTCGCTGAACGTTGTGCATGGCTACTATTAATAGAAAGTGTCTTGTGTGCTGTTTTTACACCGTTTGCCTGCCAGATGCACAGAATGAATTGAGACAGTCACAGAAAAGTTCTGGAGGGCTGGTCTTTGAGTGGCTTTCCTTCTACACATCAACACCTGTCTCCTTATTCTCCCTCTGTCCCCAGGTAGCTCTGCGGCCTCCTCCTCCTCCCGCTTTCTCCTGGCCTTAGTCTTCCAGGCCAATAAAGAAGAAAGGCAGGGATGAGGATTGTTCCTATTGATCTGCCCAAGGGGATCATTAGGCATCCGTATCAATCTACAAATCAGTGGCCTGTGTTACTAGCTTGGGCAGTCATTGCCAATTTGTTCCTATTAGATGGCGAAGCCTGGAGGTGTTTGATGAGCAGATTGGGTCTTTATCTCAGCCCCAGAGAGTATGCATGCTTGGTACCAGATAGCAGAGGTTTACAGGGTTTGTTTTTTGGTAGGGGGACAGGGGTCCTTATGGGTATTGTTTTCCGGCCTGAGATTGGCCTGGGTGGTAACCAGCCCTCCAAGGAGGACCCCACCCACACTCGCCGGATTGTCTCCTTACAATTAGCCCCCATGTTGCCTCCTCCGGCCCTGACATCTCAGAAAGCTTCCCACAGAAATATCGCGGAGTGTTCTTTTGTAATCCTTTTCAGGACAGCATCTGAACAATTGAAATGTAAACACTTTCCCTGTCCTTCCTCCAGCTCCTTTGCTAGGAGGAGCAGCGTGTTCGCTGAGCAGGTGACATTTTTAGCTGATATTTTCTCTGTAGTTCAATTAGATGAAGTAAAAGTTAAAGCTCCAGGTAATTTTGTCTGGGGAATCCTATTTACCTTCTCTCTTGGAATTGAAATCATGAAAGATATGTGTTCTCATTTCCACCTTTTTATTTTTTCAAGAAATCTTTAGAAATCATCCTTGTCTCTAGTCTTGGGTTTGAAAGAGCAGCAACTGTGGCGAAAGCCAAGTTCTCTCGTGTGTATGTAGTATTGGAAAATAAAAATTGTGTTTCCAAGCGGGGAGGGGAAGAGAAAGGGAGAATGAATGAATAAGCACAGTTTATGCTGCTACCACTGCGAGCATGATATGTCCTCTTCATTATTTTGTGACAAACCTCAATTTTAAACCTGGTTTTACTCATTCCTGACGGGAGCATTATTCAGTATAAATATCTGTCCATGGCCAGACCATGGTGATGCTCTCGGTGACATTTCTGCTTTATAGCTTTTGGTGGGGGAGGAAGTGAGGTGAGGGGAGGTGGGCTGATGCAGATGGGGAAGGAGGGGACCGGTAACATCCACTTCCTAGGAGCTCTGCTTCTATCCTGCCCTTGAGTTTGTTACTTGTGAATAATAAACTGTTATTCTGAGCTGGGGCCGGGGGAGTGAGTAAAGTAGCCGAACCCGAGTTATATACTTAGCACTTCTGTTTTCTTTAGAATTTTGTTCATCATTACACGGGACAAAATTTTTTTTTAAATATAATCTTTCATATTTGAGTATTGAAAGTAAGATAGAACTCAGTTTACATTGGACACCAATTTCCAAGTGGTTTTGGTCTCTATAGAGTTACCTATCCCAGTTCAGGCAACTATTCAGAAAAACCTGTATTTTGTTTTAGCAAACTTTTAATCTGGTGATTATTACTATTTATTAGTTTGTACCTACATTTTCTCACCTGCGTATTTTTTTGTTTTCTCGGTCCTGTTCCACTCTCAGAAGCACTCATTTCATTTCATTTGACAAGAGCCTGCTTTGTTTGGTTATTGAGTAGATCACAGAACTTCACAGAAATACATCTGTGTGGGGTATATGATTGCTAGGAGTTAAACCATTTAATTTATCATAAAGCAGACATCCAGCCAGCTTTCATCTTTACAGTGCATGTATAGAAATCGATTTGGAGTGGACTCGGAGGAATGTTTTAAGAGTTTGGTTTGCAAATATTTATAAACCGTTTTCTCCGGAGCAGAGCCGATTTTAGAATGGTCCTCATACTATTAAGAACAGAGCTTATTTTGAGGAAGATGCTGCCAAACTCTGCTGTTTGTTTTATCACGAGGGTTGGGAGTTCAAATTTGTTTTGCCACTGACACACTGTCCAAGCTGGAGATATCTGTGACTAAGCTGGTTATGTTATTCATTCTCAGGATCTTCCCCCTCCATTTATTGAACCCCCTGAGAACTTAAAATGAGTGAAACAAATAACCCAGGTGCTCACTTTGATTTTCTGCCTGGAGGACAGAAAGTGGGGCCTTTTTGAATTTTCTTTAGCAGAGAAAGGAAACCAATCATTTTCTCATCACATAAGGGCTTATTACTTAAGGATGTTGACAATATGTTGCAACTTTATAGAAACTTTTAATCAGCCAGAGCCTGGCTCTTCAGCCAGAACATTTATAGTTTCCAATTCACCTAGCCCATGTGCTGGGGACATTACTTTGATTTCTCTCGTAGTGATAGAAAACATTTTCATTCCTTAACACACTGTTTGTTTATCTCTCCATATATCTCCCTGGTTTTTCTTGTTTTATTTAGTGTGGCTTCACATATGCCATTTCTCCATGAAACAATTGATACATTCTCAGCACGCTGTTGTGAGTAGAAAAACTCCTAGATTAATGGTCAGTGTCTCACACACGCACATTTGTGTTGTGATACTACAGAGGAGCTGCGAATTACTGACAAGATCTAGAATAATTCCTAATGCTGTCGGAGGCTTCAGTTTCTCCTCGGCATGATGGATGAGGCATAAGAAGTGCTTTCTGAGATCATTATGTGCATCATTCTGTTAAGTGTTATTAAAGTCCGTCTGTCTTAGGCAGCAGAAACAATATCTTCACCCTTATTTTGCTCACGTCTTTAAAAAACGGTAACTGCAGGTCCCTTTCTTCCTGGGGTGCGCTTATTTTTTTTTCTGGAGACCATCTGACTATTCATTCGTGCCATAATAATATTAGTAATTGTGCTTTCCTATTGACTTAAAATTTGATGATATTAATCTATAAATAAATTCTGGTTTATTTCTAAATCATTCATTCACAATAAATATTTTAGAAATTGCATTTTATTAAAAAAAAATGGATGTGGAAAGTACCAGAATTTGAGGAATAACTTCAAAGAGGTTTAATATAGGGTCTCTTCTTTTCTGGGCTCCAATTATTTTCAATATCATTGCTACTTGTGATTGTGCGAGAAACAGGATGAATCTGAATTTTGATGAACCTTTCATAGGATTGATTCCTCCCTCA
Organism: Lasiurus cinereus; assembly: GCA_011751065.1. Classification (NCBI taxonomy): domain Eukaryota; kingdom Metazoa; phylum Chordata; class Mammalia; order Chiroptera; family Vespertilionidae; genus Lasiurus; species Lasiurus cinereus. Next base: position 13,313,546 of record JAAGEH010000452.1, read on the forward strand.
CAGGCAGATACATTCAGAGCAGACAATGTAAAGATATGTCAATGACAATGGAACTTACCTCTGGCACTTGGTCAGGGAAAGTTTGTTTTTAGAAACGGTGAATTTGGAGGGCAAATTTCTCTCAGTAAACTGGAGGCACGTGCTGTGTTTGGGTGGTGGTAAGGGAATGGGGGTCTCGGAGTGAAAGTTAGCGTACCCTATTTAATAGGGCAGTCCAGGTAAATTACAGATGGCTCTTAACATATCTCAAGCAATTTCACCCGAACAGAATTTACTTGAACGCTTTCTAAACTTCCTCAGAGTCACAGGTTTGTCTGCAATACTAAAATACAATCTACTGTACACAGAATTTCCATTATTACCCAGCAGCCCTCCCCATCACCTTGTTGTTGTTACTGTGAGTTTTGGGACAGGGTGCTAGAACCTCTTTAGACCCTGGCAGGCCGATCAAAAGGAAACGAAACAGAAAGCAGCAGATCATCACACTTTCTTTTAAAACGCTACTCACCCTTTTTAGAGATTCAGTGAGGTCTAGAAGGGCTCACTTTTGTAGTTCTAATGGAATGGTATAAGTTGGGTGCACAGCTCGGATAAACTTAGCCATCCCCAGCGCAGCAAGTTTGTGAACGCTTAATTTTATATTTGAATAATACTTCAGATCAGGCTATAATCATGTATGTCATATGAAAAGAATTTTAAAAATAAATTACATTATTTCACAGATGTGCAAATACTTTTAAGAAAAAAATTACATTGATCAGTTTTTAATACCCCCCTGTCTCACCCTTCAGTCAAAGGGAAAAATAGCTTTTTCCTCATCTTTGTCTTCAGAAAGGTGCTAGATTGTAAACATCTGAAGGAAATGAAAGGGGGTTGGCCAGTCCACCCCAAACTCTTTCCAGATTTTCAATCCTTTCAGCAGCAGCCTTCAGTTTTCAGAAAAGGGGGAGGGTCTGGGGGAGGGAGGGAAGGAGATGTCTCTGTTTATTATTAAAATTTAAAGTGAAAAGCATTGCTATAACTGGCTAATTTTGAATCTACTAATTTAGAGGGCTTGAACAACAAGAAGCAAAATTTAGACAATGTGCGTACTGTGGGGATTGGGAAAAGATAAGGCATTTGCAGATAATTAAGATCTAATTCTATGAAAAGGACAATAAGCAACAGATGGCTATTTCTTTTATAGTTTCTGAAAACAATAGCATGTGGGTATTTAATTCAAAAATCTATTTATACAACAATTATTTTTACTTAGGTAGAAAGATTATTCTTTGATAGGTTTCTGAAGCATAGTCTATTTATTCCTGTGTAAATATAGGCATTTCAGCATTCCTGTGTTTTGGAATATTTCTAGAAGCGACAATTGAAGTAATGAATTGTGGTCATTTTGGGAACAGTCACCTTTGGTTGAAAACACACTGTTGTTATTCAGGGCTAAAGGAACAAGTGTTTTGTGAATCTGACTCAAAATAATTAAAAGCTCTGACTGTTGATTTTTCCATGTTTCTTTTGTTAATATCTCTGACAGAGTAATATGGCATAGCCTTACTACCCATATAATATTTGGATATTTGATATGTCCTCATAAAGATATGAAAGTGAAAAAATTGCATTAGCGTTTGGCCCATGGATAATGATTTGGTTAAGCTTCATTTTTTTAGGACTTCTTTACTGACCTCACGTACATTTTTTTCACTTTAAACAAAACACTGAGAATAATATACAAAAATAAAACAAGGTGTTGTATTCAGATCAGTAAGTATGAAATCACAATTGCCCCTTTGTCTTTCAGAAACCATACTTGCCAGATGCACTATGAGAAAAATAAGCTAAAATGTTGGGTTTATTTTCAATATGCAAGTAGTATAAAATATGCAAGCTCGAATCACACTATGCTGGAAACTACTCCACAAAAATGTGTAACGAAAGCTGTTACTATAAATGTGGTTCATGTATTGGAACAGCTGTGACAGCCCGATACAGCTTAACACTTGTTCAATTATAAGAAAAAGAAATTCAGAAGGGAACTTGATTTAGATAAGAATTTTAAATAATCTTTGAAATTTCCAAAGGAACGTCTCCTTCCAGTCAAAATCATACCTTTAACCTAGTCCGTCCTCTTTCCTTTAACTATATTTAGTATCCAACTCCTTTATAGAGACCTTGGAAGTAACAGCTGCCCTTGATCTGACCACCTCTCCCTTCCCAACCCTGCTCATATTTTATGTCTTTTAGGGTCTGGGTTACAGTGATTTGCAAATTATTGTCGGTGTATGTTCTGTTATATTTACTGAGGAAATTGCAAAGAAATCACCTAGTAGCTGACCACAGTTTTCATTATACCCACTCCTTTTTTTCTTTTCAAGTGATTTTACTGTGCTTTTAAGACATATATTTTAGTGCATATAAGAAAGGCTGATACTGATATTGATACTACACCTATAGTTCTGGGAATTTGAATACTTTTGTTAAGCAAATGCTTGATTCATTGTGGGTGCAATGTGTAATTTATGTATATATCCTACATGTTTTATGTATGTTTATATATGTTGTGTACACACACACACACACACATACACACATATATATATATGTCTAATGTGCTATCTATTGTCTTTTTACTCTATCTAAACTCAATCCTGGAGTAACTGAATACATAAAGAACATACCTTCCTGCGTGTAACATTTCTTTTGTTTAGCTTTAACTTTTTATTTACTAAGCTGAGTTGTTTCGATGGTTTATCTGTTCAAACTGCATATTTTGAGAGTGACATAAAGGGTGGGGCAAAAGTAGGTTTACAGTTGTTCATATGGAAAATAATAAAATAGTTAATAAATAATAACACAATAGTAAACTGTGTTTTGCATACTCACAACTGTAAACCTACTTTTGCCTCATCTTGTATCAATAGTGTTTGCTTGATGTCTTCAATAATCAACATATTAATATTACTTTGAAATTGCAATTCAAAGCCCCCTCCCGCAAACAAAACAGTTTTTAAACTACCAAATTATTTGGTATTCTTAATCTGAAAGACTATTTTTATCTTGATTAAAGACAATAATCTTAGGCATTTCACAAAACAATCCCTAAATCCCCGGTGTCTATAACCAAGGCCCGCTGGTCGACAGCAGAAGTGTGCATTTGTACCAAGGGGACAAATGGCCCTCACACCTCCATCTACAGATATGCTTGTTTCAGTTTCATAATTCTCATTAATTTTACACTATGCAAGCCTTTGAGAGTGAATGGAAGAAGCAAAATAGGGACTTTTCTGAGTGGTTTCTCAGGATACTTAGCACCTAAACATGCTTACAAAAGGGTCTGTGCATGAAGAATCCGGCTGCCAAGGGGAGAAATGGTGAAAGCTATCTTTTTTTTTAAGTCTACAGTGGTTGGCATGGGCCATTTAAAGAGGGATCCTGGATTTTCCAGACCCCAACGCTATCTTCTAAGTCATTTCTGTACCTGGAGTAAAATGTTGCTGTAGAAATTATTGACATAATAGTCCCCATGAGGACTCATAGCCATCAAAGTGAAATCTCACAATAAATTCAGAGGCCACCTGGAGAACCACCGTTAAAGAGCTCTTTAGAGGAGAGGGGGGAAAACTTTAAAAGCTTAATTCTTAAATATAAGTTCACTGATCATGTTTCTGTACCACTTTCCTCGAGTTTAGTTCTTTACTTTTAGCTTTGTTAAATAATCCTTTAAAGCTTTCTTTGACAGCAAAAATGCTGTGTTTTGTGTAGATGACATCACTAACCCAACTCCAGCCACTTTGAAAGCCAAGGGGTTACTAAGCAATAAACCTCGGTCAGGATTTCTGTGTGTCTCAGAGCATAAAAGCCTTAAAACGAGAGGTGGGTCTTAGTGATCTGCAGGACAAACATTCCTTCTATAATACCAGAAGCATTATTGATCAGTTTGGGGGGAACATTTTTTTTAAAAAGCTAATTAGTCTTTGCAGAGTGGAATAACTAATGCTGTTTTACACTTAGCACTTAGGCAGTGCTTTTCATCTTCAAAGTGCTTTGAAAACATTAACTAATTAATCATTAGCTAATTTAGCAACTGACGATAAAAGTTAAGAGACTGAAAGGGACTGACTGGATTCCAGTAGTGTTCTGGGCAGAGTAACCCCTCTACAGAGTCACAGGGAGTGTCTCTGTCTGGAGTGGAACCATGGGCAGGCTGCCAGGCCTGGGTGACTTTAGGGCTACTGCTCAGGTAATATCTATAGAGAATAGGAAGAAAATCCTTTATATACAAGTTACTGGACAATTTTAACAGGTCATGATCAACTAAAAAAAAATTAAAAAGCCACCTTAGTAGCAGGACCCCTAGACAATATCTAGGGTTCAAAGGGATGCTGAAATTTACAAGTGTGGAAAACATGGGCAGAATAGGAAGTGCATGGGTGAATGATCTTGACCAGTAATCCCTCCTGGTCCAGTGCCATGAATCCTGCCCTGGAAATCTAGCTTCGATTAGAAAACTCAATGCAGAAACGTAAGAGAATTTCCTTGTAGGTAGTGACAAACGGAACACTTTCCAGGGGGCTTGTCTGCTCTGCACTGTGGCTCCATCCATTATGTGAATGAGATGTGAAAACAGTTCCTTGTTTCTCCGAGATATCAGCAGACCGCACAAGCTGAGTTTCTTTTAAAATATGGAGACAGTTCATCTATAGACTTATTCTGAATGAGTGAGTATGTGTGGTCCAGCCCATTTAAAGAAAGAAGCACTTCACAAAAGCCACCGGTATTATAGAACATGGTACCCGTGGCTACAGTTATGAAGAATGAATATATTTGCTTTGCATTCCGTTCCCTCTCAGTCCCACATACCCTTTTTCTGCAATGAGGAAAAGCAAGGTTTCAGAGTATTAAAAATGTCAGATGTTAAAAATGGGTTCTCTTTGCTCTTGCCTGTTATCACCAAAGGGTTGGTAAACAAAGGGAGCAGAGACAGGTGTTGTTTACATTTTTTGCAGTGTGAGAATTGTGGAAAGATTACTATCTGATTGAAAACTTCCCACCAACCCAACTTGGATATCCCTGGTAAAAGGCAAGGGAAATAGACAATGCACATCTAATACAGCCCATCAGAATTATTCGCTGTTCTGTTGAAGAAATTTAAATGGAGACTTTGTACACATGTCCTTGGGTAGTATTTAAAGGCTTTCATTCATTGTTATTAGCATTTCCAGTTCATACAGATAGATCTACACTGTCCTAATCCTGTACTTGGTTATAACTTTAACCTTACTAGCCCTCTTGAATGTAGCTCTGTGTCTCCCCCAACTCCTCATTGTCCTCTTAACCTTTATTTCAAGCTTATCTTTTCTTACCAAGGGATTAGTTTTTTTTTTTTAAATCCACAATGAAGTTTCAAATTATGTTGCTAATTTGAAAATTAAAATTTTACATCTTCCCTGTCAAAATTGTTTTTTGTTTTGTTTTATTTATTTATTTTGTGTGTGTGTGTGTGTGTGTGTGTGTGTGTGTGTGTGTGTGTGTGTGTTTGGGGAGGGAGACTTCATATTTAAATATTAAGTATTTTTCAGTTTACTTTTTGCCTTCGGATGGTAAAGCCCTTAAGCAATTTGAATAAAAACAATTTCCCTCTCTTCTCCTCATCTTCCATCTGAACTCCCCTACTTGCCCCAAAATCTCATCATGATGGCATTTTCCCCCTTGCTTTCGAGGCGTATCCTTATGACGGCTAGCATCCATGAGCCAGCTCTCCCTAGAACTTTCTAGGGAGCCTTTTGGAAAGGTCAGGAGCCCTGATTAACTCTGAGGTTACAGAAGTTATTAACGGGCACTTCTCCTCTTCTATTCACATGTATTCTACCACAATCTTACATCTTTTAAGAAATATTATGGCATGCATCAACATGAATCAGCCAGGTAGAGAACCCTATGAGAATGAATTTGTATACAATTGAAGTTAGTATGCCACAACAGTTGTAATCAATGGGGGCATGGGAGGATGATTTTGTTCCCAGGGGACATATGGCAATGTCTGGGACCTTGATTATCACAGCTGTGTGAGGAGGTGCCAGTGACAGCTACTGAGTAGAGGCTGGGAACGTGGTTCACCAGTCTGCATTGCACAGGTTAGCCTTCCCCCCAACAAAGAATGACCTCCCCCCAAATGTGCGAAGAGTGGAGGTGGAGAATCTCTGCTGTTCACTTGTGCCTATACCTATACTTGGAATATGTGGGCAGTAGCTTTTAGGTAGGAACTTACTTATTTTTTATAGTGTTTGTAAAATAAATTCTTGTTTGATTGGGGTAATAGTCTTTTCTTCTAAATATTGCTTTCTTCAACTTGAATAGTTTTGTCTAGAGAGTGGGAAATGGGGGCCCTGAATCCTATCCACTTCTCACTTGTAAAAATTATTCAAGCCAGCCAAAATGAAAAAATATAAAAGTGTCCAAATGAGCAAAGGATGCATTGGCGCTTGCTTGCAAAAATCTGACCGATTTTTATTTTTTAAAAGATGCCTTAGTTTCTGCATCGCCTCTAGCATCAGAAGATAGAGACTTTATGCTTATAATGTCAGGAGCTCTCTCTGGGTCTTCACTCTCGTTGACCCCCCCTGACCGGGACCCTCACCTTTCCCATTGTGATTTTAGGTATTAAAAAAAATCTTTTGCAGAAAGGATGCCAACACACACTGGCTATAACAATCACAAGCGGGAGATTGCAGGGGAGGACCCCAAGGTTGCTCACTGCTGGTGATTATTTTTCTGGGTGTTGTTAACTTGGCTACTCAAGAGTAGTTGGAAGGAGCTAATAAATAGAGGCGTTAGCTGAAATTAAGAAGCAAAATGCTGGGAGGAGATCTCAGAAGAAGAACAACATGAACTATAAGAGCTGATGTTTCGACGACAACATACATATATATTTTTCTTCTCTTTTTGAAAGTGAAGAGTGTAGGACTGGCTGTCTTTCCAGTTACATCTATCTGCCTTTGAAACTAGCCTTTACTGTTTAAAGTGAAGTCGAACTTCACTTTTCCAGTAGATGGCATTGTAGTCTGTTCAGTGGAAAAGAGGTTCCCTTAGCCAACAGGACTTTAATTTTCCCCCCTGAGCTTCTTCCTTGATAATGTACCCCCTCCCCCTTGCATTAAATACTAGCTTGAGGTTATAAATAAGAATCTTGTTTTCACTAGTTACCTATAACTCTCAAAAAGATTTGATTTAAAAAGAGATATAGTAGATTATTTAATATCCCTATATCAAATAGAAAAAAAAAATAGGCTCGATCAGGAGTATGGCATATGGAAAAATAAAAATATGCAAGCATGGACTATTTTCAAACTCACTATTTTAAAATAAGAGCTGCCTCTGGTTTTCCTAAGTACACTTTTTGGTATTAATCCCTCATACTTTTGGCATCTTAATATCACTGTGAAAGAAGGTTTGAAAAAGTTATTCTGTGTGAAAGATTTTCAGACATGATGCATTCTTCTCAATAGAACCCATAGTTAACTTTGATTCCTCTTTATTAACTAATTATTTTAAAACTTTTTTTTATAAAAACCATCTTGTCTGGGTTTCATGTAAACTACATGTGGGACACACAGTTGTACTCTTTGGTTAATTATAAATATTATTTTCATGCTATTTTGTTTCCTTCTTTTAAATCATTAGACCTAAAAATAATGGCAGTAATTGATTGAGCTAGAGAAAGCTTCCAGAGCTTGGTGTTAGAAAAGGGTGTATGTATGTGATATTACTATTTTGTTTATTAAGAAGGTCCCTGAAAAATAGTGTATATTAAATCAACCAAAGAGAGAAATGATGATATGAAGAATAGACATATTATTCTCTTTAAAAAATCATAATGAGGATTTAGCTTTGTAAGTACCTGATAAAATAGGGACTTATATATTGACAATAACAATGAAATTTTCTTTTCTTTGCTTTCTGTTTAGTTTTGAAGATGAAAATACCATGTCTGTGTGTCTTTGTGTTTCTTAACAGAATCTGGGTTGTCCCTTAAGAGTCATTTCTTTTTTCTGAAAGGCTATTGTGTTTTCTTTTTAAAAATATTTTGCTAAACTGTGAACTAACCCCCTTCCCAACAAAATCCTCTTTCCACTGAATATAATCTATATTTCTCTGATAGTCATTTGGTAATAATATTTGACTTCCATTTATCAATACCATTTCTTTCCATTATTTTTAATCACAAGATTATGAGCTGTGTATTTAGTTATTATTTAAGCTAAATGGTGTCTTTGGCTGTTAGCTTGAAAAGATAATGTCCCAATATCAGGATTAAGTTTTCATCTGTATCAACTGGCTTAAAAATACCCAACTTGATTCCTTTTGAATTAACTGAGTCTTATTTTATTTTTTTTTCAATATCACCTATCACCATAGTAACCACTAGCTGTCAGTTCAGCTTCTGACATTTTTCTCATTTGGTAAGATTTCAGAATTGCCATCCTCCCTGCCAACATGTCATGAACAAGAAAAAAAAATTGCATGAAAAATCTAATGGGTGTCTGGTCTGATTGTCCTCATTCGTGGCAGGAAAGACAAAAACTGATGAATTGTGAAATGTATTCAGAGGGATTCAAGGAAGCAAGTGCCTGAGACCCCCCTCCCTCCCAACCTCGTTTTCATTTTGTTATGCTTGATGCACCGTACATGCTTACCCTGACACTTGGGTTTGTAGAAATTTAAGATGAACAATTTTTACATTCACCCTGCTGATCTTTCTTCCTACCTTGTTTTTTTCTTGTGTGTGTGTAAAAAGTCATCATTAAAAATAAAGTTACCAGAGCTCATATTTAGCATGATTTCTCACTTGGATCATGGATTTTTAGTAAGTCCAAATTGGCTTCCAATGTTTAAGATGTTGTGCTTGCAAATGTGCAGCTGTGTTTGGGAGCCACATACGGACCTCGGGTGCACACAGTGGGTTTTGTGCGTGCGTGCGGTGGTTGAGAAATGATATTAGGCCCATTTGAAAAAAAGAAACAAAGCTGATTCTGGACCTCCTCTCAGGGTTTGTTTTTTATAGAAAAGAAAAGTAAGAGAAAGGCTGTATTTTCGAATCCTTTCCAGCATTCTGGCTTAACAAATGAATGGTGAAAAACATGCTAATGGATTTCTATCCCAAATACCAGTCTGGGTAGTTGAGGAAAGAAAGAAATTCTATACTTATTTCCTTCCTTTTGATTGCCAGACTTGTTATAGCAAGAAGCAAAAAAAGAAGGGAAGCGATATTGCACTTCAGCTGATGTAAGCATGCAAATTACCGAATAAATGTTACTAATATGGTATAAACATATACCCCATATATGGATCCTATCTCCGACATCTGGACAAGACATGTAATATATATGTAGTCTGAATATAAGTAAACATATGAAATATACTGGCATGTGTTTGTATGCACACAAATATTCAGACTTTTAATATATCCTTAAGCTATCTAGGTGTACATGGGTTTGATAAAACTTACGTGTCTTTTCCAGAGGTTTTGTTTAGAGCCAGATCAATCTTATAGGATATTTTTTTCATGACTGTCTACAAATTCAGACTCAGCAGCAGGAACTCATTCCAGAAACATAAAGCTGATTTGATAAGCAGCTGCAGAATCCAGTGCCTTTTTACTAACGGGTGGACAACCCCAGGATCAGGCATGTAGATATCGGGATGTTTCCATTTCACATTTCATATGCTATGGCTTTAACGCCTCTGGACGGTTTGGGGGCGTGTTGCAAAATTTATTGCAGATTTTTATTCAAAATATATTTAAACATTACCTGTAGCTAAGAAAGAATGGAAAGGCCCAGTGAAAAATATCTCCATTAAGGACCAAAGTCTTTAACTTAAAAAGCAAAATCACGTGTGTATTTTTGATGCAATTTATATGAATATTAAAACATTTAATGTTCAGTGTAGGTGGATTGATAACATGATTTTGGCATTGATGATGAATGGTGCGCTGGAAATATACATGCATAAGTGCATACATATGTATATGGCTGTAATGTGTGTGTAAAATAAGCAATTTGGTTCATCATGCCTTTGTTATTTGATTCTTTTTAAATTTAAACACTTTGGAGAAACCAAAGGAATAATGCCTGAATGTTTGCTGCTATTATTATGCACAAATATAACCCTTGAGAAATAACTAGAAAATTGATATTGAATCTCAGGGTATATTTCAAACACATATTTGGAAGAGGAAAAATAGAAAGTATTTTTTTGAATACTGGCAAATAAATTCACTTCATAAAAGAAAAAAGCCAGAAAAATATAAATCTTTTAATAAGAAATGATAATATTTTATAAGCTGTATTTTAAAATGAATGGTATAAACAGAATATACTTTAATGCCTTTATGCTTTATAAGATTTATAACAATAATCAGCAAAGCCTTGTAACTGTGTTTGCACCTATGTGCCTTCAAGCCATTGGACCTTGCAGTTAATTGTATAAATTCCATACACTATGGGAAATCACAATGTATCATTTATATTCAGCATGTGTCATGTGTATAAATATTAAAATATATTAGCCCAAAATGGCTGATTATTCCTCAAACATTTTGTGATAAATCTTATCTTTTATGGGTTGGGTGGGGGAAACTAAATATTTTATGTTATTTGGAAATATTCTTTAAACAACCTAGATTTATTATTAACATTTTAAACATTTATAACTACATTAAAATATTCGAAGACTTGGCTCACTGAACAGTCATATACCCGGGTCAAGTTATTTTTGCATGCGGCATATACAGGCAGTTCCGGCTTCACTGTTCTCCAGTGAATGGTGCCTGCAGAGCTGTCCATTGGTGCCAGATTCATGTGCATAAAACATACATTTGTGGATATGTTCAGAGTTACAAGGGATCAACGATCCAGATCCAGATAGGAATACTGTATTGTCTGTATGTGCAGGGGTGTTTTGAAAATTTCTGTAATTATAATTCTCATCTTTTAAAAATTCTTTTAATCTTTCCTAGACAGTGAGGCAGCATATAGGTTGAATTTTTGTATGAGCATGTTTTATTTTTAATGTGTATTTGAGGAGATATTTTTCCAAAATGTGGGCTGAATATATTCAAACATAAATACATAAGTCAAATACATGAAGGTCTGATGTAATAGCAAATGTAAAAAATTAGAGCGATACATATTTATTGAGACTGATAGAGATGCCTAATGAATAAACAAACACAGCGTTGAACTGTTTTACAAATGTATTTGGCAACTGCCCGTAGCAGTGAGTGTGTACATTTTGAGGGAGGAAATGTCAGAACAGAGTCTTGTAAATACATGCAGCTGGAAAGAATAAAATAAAAAATGATGACTAGCGCTGACAGGCAGACTTGGGGTGTATGATATACTTTGTTCATTTGATTCTTAGAACTCAGTCGGGGGTTAAATTGGAATCCAGACATCAAAGAATTCTTCCACCAGACCCAAATTTTGCCCGTATAATGTTTTTTCTTACAGTTGTCATAATTTTAGCTAATTTCACAGTGCAATAAATTTTTACCGTTTGAAGTCTTTTTCCCCCTTCTTAAATATGCACACAGTATGTATATAATATATCTCATGTGAACTACCCACACATTTGATATTGAGTATACACACACATAAAAATGATAGACATACACACATGTATATCCCACACGTGCCTGAGCACGCACATTCACAGATGGAGAAAAAAAAATGGCGTGGGCAGCCACTGCATTCATCTGACCCTAATCTTGAAATATTAAAGAGAAAAGGCTGTTTTCAGTAGCGATACATTTGTTTCTTTTTTCTTTTTTACCTTTTTGTCCCTCCTCCTGACTGTTGTGTCTGAAAATGTTGGAAGCACATGGTGCTGCATATTTGGAGGTTTTGCAGATTTCTGTGCGATTTTTATCTGAAGGTCAGGGCTAAGGAAATACATCAGGTTGGGATGTTTGCCGTTTGCCATTTAGCCTTGCTCCTCTTATCAGATCATTTTGTTGCATGGGCCACAAACAGGGAACTCCTCTAAAGAGAGAGTAAAAATAAACATTACTTTATTTGTATGCAATTTTTTCCTTTTTAAAGGGTCTGAACACCATTTCTGTGTATACTTCACTTCCAGAATTCCTTAGGTTCATTGGCTTGTGATTAAAATCCCATTTACCATTTGCATTTCTCAAATAAAAATGTTAAAGATAAATGTGTTTTTTCCCTGTAAAAAGTAAAAACAGTGATAAATCATATTTGTAAGGTAATGTGTCATTTCTGAGCCACTGGTGTGAGTTCACTATACTTGCTTTTACCTGAATTTGCCACTTATGATAAAGACACATATAAATTGAGTAAGAGGATTTTGTAAACTTGTGCATTCCATGGATCTCAGAGACTTGTTTTGTAGCCGATGAACTTGTCTGTTTTCAAATGAGCTATACTGCTGCAGGCCTACCTAGGTAATTTGCTCACCACCATCACCACAGTACGTAAGCAGACTTTGGCTCCCGTTCCATGAAGTTAACATTGTTTATGGAAACTTCTGATGGAGAATTTCATACCATGAATGCTGTGAATTAAATTTATTCAAGGTGCTTGTCCAGCTTCCATCATTTTATGCATTATGCAAAGGTCATGCAGAGCTAAGGGAAATGAACTTCTGGTCTCTTGCCATTAAGAAAGGATCTCCTCCCACTTACACGGCGCATGATTAGACAGGAGGCATATTGGAGGATGAAAGCCTTTACAATTAAGTATTGGTCACGGCTTTTGGGAACCAGGTGAGGAGTGCCTATTGATTTTTAAGGATAAGTGGGTACTCATTATGGTTCTAATTCCAACCAGTCATTCCATCTACAATTAAAATATGGCTCTCAAACTTGGCTGTAAACTCTTGCAATGGACCTATGGAAAATCCTAGATGATCATTATTATTATGGTGGACCTGCCATTTTTTCTTCAGTGCAATTACTCTTTGAAATAATTTCCAGAGAGTAGATCTCATTGGGAGTTCTTAGAAAAAGCCAAGTTTAATTTCCCCAAGCATCTAGATTGCTGAGGGGGCTCTGCAACAGCTTGTTACTTTACAACGGGATTATTTATTTTGTTAGTCAGGCTAGCTGTGGTCTCACTGTTAAACAACGGCTGTCAGTGGTATCCAATAAGAACTTGATTTTTTTTTTTTAAAGAGAGACCACCATAAGCTTTGTTATGCTGTCCTTTGCAAAAGATAAACATTTGCTTTCCATCTTGGTGTCATCCTTTCAGGTTATTATTTGGTTACTAATTTATCTCACATTAGCAAATTATGGTAGATTATTGCTTGGATGATTAAAAGCACCAAGGAGCTGTGGTCCTGTGGCTATTTTGGGCAAAGTCATAATCTCTCTCTCTCTCTCTCTCTCTCTCTCTCTCTCTCTCTCTCTCTCTCCCCCTCTCTCTCTCCCTCTCTCTCTCTCTCTCTCTCCCCCTCTCTTTATTGTCCTCCCAGGGAGCAGAATTTGAACTTAATATTCCATGAAATAAGCCATTGTAATCATGTTGGGTTAATAGAAGAAGTAAAATTGCCTCTCCTCTCACAAGACATTAGAGCAAGGCTGCTTTATTAAAGTTTTCTTGCGGACAGGCGGTTTAAAATATGTCCTCAGTGGCTGACGCAAGTCCTTTCAGGGTGGATGACAGCTTTTCAGATCTTAATAGGCTGTTCACTCCTGGCCCACAAGTTTCCAGCAATCCCTTCTTTTAAGCCAAGCTATGGCATGATGGCTAAAATCTGATATAACAGGGTACTAAGGGCTGTGCAAACCCTTACTCATTAAGTGGCTTTATGTAAATTTGTGTCAATAAGTAAACAATTAGAACTTGTAAACACTGTTGATTTGGTGTAGACCAGTTATTCTCACCTGTTTGACCCATAAAAGTCTCTGTTGGACGGCCTCCTTGGGATCCAGAGCCCATTGGTACATCCAGAAGAGTAATGGAAATCCAGCAAGGATGAGAATCTCTGTTTGATTGGCCCAGAAATTGTTGAATCAATGGTAGACATTAGTCAGAGCTTAAAAAAAAATCTTGCCAGCTAGATTTAAGTAAAGGTTAGAAGAAGAAAGTAGTGAGGTATTTATGTGTGGCTCCTCCTTGCACACCCGGTTGCTGCCCAGCATCTGCTGTTGTTCCTGTTCAGGTTCAGCCAATATTGGGAGGGCAGGCACTGCCCACCAGCCCTCATAACAAACTCCAGCACTCACCCCCTCCGCCCCCCGAATTGACTTTGAACTTAATTTGAATTGGAGACTATATCAGAATGTATTTCCTCTTAGTGACTTTATGAGCAAAGCAAAGAAAAAGGACTCTGCTCTCAAAGGCTTCATAAATGCCATTTTTCCTGTCACGTCTTGTCCAAGAAATACAGAGAAGAATGGATACGCATCTGGGTATTTCTCAGCTCCTTTGGGGGGAAAATTGTTTTGAGGGTTGGGGTGGACTAATGTGAAGCTCACTTTAGCTTTTTCCTCTTCCTGTCCTTGTTTTGGTTTCTCTTTCTTCACTTATCTCGCGGATGAATGACCTGCCACACTGATGGTGACGCTTTGTGGCTCCAAGGATTGGCTTGAGGCAGTTCTTTGTTACTGGCATTGCCTTCAGCCTGCTAGTTCACAGGGAATACCTAACTCGAGTGGGGTGTCCAATGCCCAGGAATCTGAGGGGATTCTCTCCAGGCCCTGGCATTGAGTGAAATTGGAGAAGCAAATCTGAATAGCATATAAAGTGATTACCAGGGAGCTGTCCTTGTTCCTAAATGTGATGTGTAAACAGACACCGTGAGGGAGATGAAAAAGATGATTTTGACCTTCCTCCACATATCCAGTATTTGGAAACAGCTTAATAAGGAGTCAAATCGTTTGCTTTTTCAGCAACTCAAGAAGCTTTCTGGTGCTACTTTATGCCATTTGGAGGGAAGATACAGGAGAATTTGATTTAATTAAATCAGAATGCTTACTGAAGGCCTGTCTTGTTTTAGAGACTGTCCTAGGCCTCTTAGATCCCAGAAGTAAAGGACCTAATCCCTTGCTGCAAGAAACCTGCTAATGCACAAGACCACGTCCTCCCTCTGAGCAGACAGGAAGCAGGGTGAGAAACTAAGATGTCTGGCTTTTAAAGGCCAACATCACCATGAACACAGCTACCTCCACAGAACCCTGTCTCACGTCAGGGTAGTGAGCTTTAGTCAAGCATGAGCCAGCATTTATACATGGGAACATGTCTACAGCCGCCTGTTTGGTTTTTGTGTTTTGTTTTTTTTTGTGTGTGTGTCCCAGTATGTATGTATATATGTACCTATTTCTTTCCATGGTAAGTACAGTTATGCAAATATACAAATAAGTTATGTATGTATCTTCCACATATTCTAAGGCATTTCTCCAGTTATCTGTTGCACGGCAAGCCCTTTGTAGTAGAGTGTATTTTATCTGTGGCGCATAAATAGTTAGCCCTTTGTCTGTGTAACTTTTACTTGAAGACAGTTCTCTGCAGATGCCCAGGTTGTTGTTGTTTTTTCCCCCCAGTATTGACATAATTCATTCTCAGCTGATAAGCTTTAGCCTTTTTTCCTAGTCAAATGGCATCTAAAATTTAACTGAACATTTCCTCCGTGTTTACTCTTCAAGTTGATTTGGGTGGTCGGGGCTATTTGCTTATTCATGAGTTGTATTTAAAATGCTGTCTTTTCTAAAACACCCTGTAGGTTGCTGCACTATGAATTGGCAGCTCCACTACCAACTGGTTCCAAAGTTGTACAATTTATGTGTGCCTTGACCGTGATAAGATTTTTTTTAAAGAGTGTTGTAAACATTACTAGCTGCTGGGAGGTTCATGTGACATATTCTTAAAGAATACTGACTTGGATGAATCCGTGGAGGGCTTAGAGAGAGCACTGGGCACTTTCATCCTAATTTAAATTTAATAGGACAACATTCACCATTTTCAAAGGGTGGAACTTCCAAGGAAGGGAAATGGTATAAAGAAGATTATGAAGCCATGAGAAAGAATAAAAGTGTTCTTTAAAAAGCAGATCAATAGCTGGCATAAAGCCCTTAGATTATAAACTGATAATGTAGAGTATTGAAATAAAAATATGGAGCCAGGGCATGTGATGGAACAAGAGGGAAAAATCCAGCTCATTAAAAAAAAGAAAGAAAAAACATGTAAAGAACCCCCTCAGAGAGCGCTGAGTAACGTTTGCACTGGGCCGTCCGCTGCATTCAAATGAGGAAGAAGAAAAGGCTTTAGTTAATGCGCTTCGGTCTGTTAGTGTCCGAGGAGTTCCCTGCACTGCCAGGTGAACTTTGCATTTACATGAGGGAACGAAGAGCTGCACACAGTTTCAGAGGGGCACAAGGAATGCTTCTACGGATGCAGTTGAACAACTGCTACACGTGTAAGTCCCACCTTCATTGGGTGACATGCACATTACAGATTCCACTAGCAGATTGTCTACTGTCTGTATCAGTTATGATTCCTGGTTTCAAACATTGAAACTTACTTGGGGCAATTAAGCAAAAGGGGATTTATTAGGAGGAAAAGAAGATGGGAGTCCTGAACACGTGCCAGTGACCAGTGGACCATGGTTAGGGAGGGGCAGAACCAGGCAGCTCAGAGGCTGGAAGTAGGCACAGGGAAGCGTGGCACCTCATCCCAGTGAGAATGCTCTGGCTGGAGTGCCTTTGTTGCTGCTCCCATGAAGGGCTCTATCTTCTCTGTTTTTATATCCTTGCTCAAGATGCAAAGCACTGTGAGAGGGTATTGGCTTGATCAAGCTTAGACCACGGGTCTATCCCTGGGAAGCCTCTGGACTTACATTCTTAGCAAGCCTGTTACACTACTTGAGGGGCGGCGGTTTGTCTATGGAAATCAGGGTGTACTTGGGAAGGGGAATGGATGCAGGGTGCCCAGAAAATCATAGGTGTCCACTGTACCTTCGAATTAAATAGCACAATTGCAAGGTGTTAAGTACAATGTGAATTAGGTTAAAAAGAAAAGATCCTGGTTTTTAGACACATAAAATGTTTAGACACATAAAATGTTAAGTGGCCGGACTAACCAAGAAGTACAAAACGTTGGGGGAGAAACTCTACCTCAGCCTTGTATGAGGTTGTGAAAGACTGCAAGGTGAAGATCATGCCCACTGTTCTTCTCATGGTTTCCATGATACTAGCCTGTAGTTTGCAATCTGTCTTTCTAAGTTGCCTGGTGTTCAAGCTTAGGATCTGGCTCTGCTCCCACATACTCAGGCTGGGGACCATAGTTTTCCATCTGTAAAATAGAGCTCACAGTAACCTCATAATGTGGGTTTGAGCGGTGCATGAGATGACTCTCATGAAGCATTTGATGCCAGCCTTGGCTCACAGAGCAGCCTCAGTCAGTGTTAGTATAGTGGATGCTGTCAGTGTCTTGGCCTCATCGTTTGGCCCACCTCTGTTTTCACCTGTAGTTGAGGTGGACAGTTCCAGGCTGCCAATAGTTCCGCAGGGTCTCTGTCTCTTAGTCCATGGGATGAAGTGGCAGGAATTTAGTGCATCTGGGGAAATTCCAAACCAAGGAAGGACATGAAGGAGTCATTGGATAAGCATTCCACATTTCTAGTCCTTGGTGGGACAGTTCCAAGGTTTTTATCACACAGTTTCATCAGAGATACCCCAGCAGGATTGATCACTTGGTGCCTATAGTGGTCATCAGCTTGCTAACACACCATTATTGTCTTTTTTCCTTCCCCTGCTTCTTCACTTGTCCTTTCTGGATTTACCTTCTAAATAAACTCCTTGCACCTAAGTCTCTGGAACAAAACCTGTTTTTGTTTTTTTTGTTTTTTAAATTTTATTTATTTATTTTTTAATTAAATCTTTATTATTCAGATTATTACATTTGTTTCTCTTTTTTCCCCTACATAGCTCCTCTCCACCCAGCTCCCACCCCTCCCTCTACCCTTACTTCCCTCCCGTTGACCTCATCCATAGGTGTATGATTTTTGTCCAGTCTCTCCCTGTACACCCCTCACTCCTTTCCCCCTGAACATTATCAGTCCACTCCCTTTCTGTGCTCCTGATTCTATTATAGTCACCAGTTTATTCTGTTCATCAAATTTTTAGATCCACTTGTTGATAGAAATGTATTTGTTGTTCATAATTTTTTGTCTTTTACCTTTTTTCTTCTTCCTCTTCTTAAAGAGTACCTTTCAGCATTTCATATAATACTGGCTTGGAGTTGATGAACTCCTTTAGCTTTTTCTTCTCTGTGAAGCTCTTTATCTGCCCTTCAATTCTGAATGATAGCTTTGCTGGATAGAGTATTCTTGGTTGTAGGTTCTTGCTGTTCATCACGTTGAATATTTCTTGCCACTCCCGTCTGGCCTGCATCATTTCTGTTGAGAAATCAGCTGACATTAGTATGGGTGTTCTCATGTAGCTAATGAACTGTTTTTCTCTTGCTGCTTTTAATATTCTCTTTTTCTTTTGCTCTTGGTATTTTAATTATGATGTGTCTTGGTGTAGTCCTCTTTGGATTCCTTTTATATGGGGTTCTGTGTGCTTCCTGGACTTGTAAGTCTATTTCTTTCACCAGATGTGGGAAGTTTTCAGTCATTATTTCTTTAAATAGGTTTTCAGTATCTTGCTCTCTCTCTTCTTCTGGCACCTGCACAATTCTGATGTTGGTATGCTTGAAGCTGTCCCAGAGGCTCCTTACATTATCTTCACATTTTTGGATTCTTTTTTCTTCTTGCTTTTCCAGTTGAGTGTTTTCTGATTCTTTACATTTCAAATTTTTGACTTGATTCTTGCCTTCCTCTAGTCTGCTGTTAGGTCTCTGTATAATATGTTTTATTTCAGTCAGTGTATGTTTAATTTCTAGTTGGTCCTTTTTCATCTCTAGTTGGTCCTTTTTCATCTCCTCTTGGGTCTTGCTAACTTTATCCAACTTTTCTAGGATATTCTTGAAAAACCTTATAAGCATGGTTTTGAACTCTATATCTGTCATTTCTTTTTCTCCATTTCTTTTGTTTGTGATCCCTTCCCTTGTCTCGGCATTTTCACTATGCTGGGAGAACTTCTGTGTTGAATTCAGCCTTATGATACCAGACTTGAAAAACTGCAGAAGCCTCTCTGTTGAGCTTGGGATGGGTGGAGTCTCAGGGCTAAAGGGACCACCTTGCCTTCTAGTTGGCCCCGCCCTTCATGGCCCCTAAGTCTCACGTGACTGGGTAATCGCTGGAGTGGTCCCTGTTCATGCAATCAATCTCTCGCAGTGCCTCTAGACTTCTGTCCCTCTGGCTCCCCTGCACTCCGGGACCACACGAGTCTGGGTCCCCAGGGTTTTGCCCAAAACTGGGGTTTAGTGGAGTCAGAAGTGGCACAGTTGGGAGGGTCTGTCTCCCGCCCACTCGTGAAAGCCAGCGGCACAATCAGCAGTCGGTCCTCTGTGTGCAGTGCCATGGGCGCCACCAGACTTTTGATCTTTTGTGACTCCCCTAAATTTCCGTGCACCTCTCCTTTTTCACAGTCCAAACTCCCCTCATATGAATTTTGGCTGGATCTGGGGTTTAGTGTCATAGGAAAAGGAGTTCAGTGCCTTTGAGAGTCTCCATCTCCCTCCCGCCAGAGAAAGCCAGCCAGGTACTCAGGCACCCGCTCTTTCCACAAGCTCGTCTGCGTACCTCAGCTTTTTGCAGCTCCTCTGGGTCTCTCTGAGCCCCTCTCTTTCCTTCTAGTTGTAGAATTTCCGCTCTGTCAGCTTTCTTGTGGTTCTGGATGATATCCGTTCTATCTTTTAGTTGTAGTTTTGAAATTGTTGTGCAAGGCAGCAGTGTAGGTGTTTACCTATGCCGCCATCTTTCCAAAACCTGTTTTTGAGGGAAACTCAACTGAAATAGCAATCATAGTCAACTGGAAAATTGTTAAAGAAAGGATCAACACCAATTTTTTCACATAAATATGTTTTCAAGTTATTATTTTTTAGTGCCTGCAATAAATAAGGAGAGAGTAAAGAATGACAAAACTTTTTTGAAGCCAGACTTTTTGAAAGGTGTTGGACTTTTGCAGATTTTGAGGAGAGGAGGGAGTGATTGAGTGCTTGTTATCACCAAAAGGAAATTCAGTTCTGAGACCAAGAACAGGATGCTCAAAGTCATCCCTGGGTTAGGTTAGGAGCAGGTTCTTAGACACAATTGCGTGCTTTTCTGAGTCATAGCAGTTTAGATTTCTCATAAGTGAGGACTCTGGACACTGTGCCAATGTTCTCTTCACTGGGATGAGTGGCAGGAAGGAAATTAACAGTGTAAAAATGAGCAATTATGAACAAAGCATCTAACAGCAGAATAGAGGAATGCAAGAATCAAGTCAAAGATTTGAAATACGAAGAAGCAAAAAACACCGAACCAGAAAAGCAAAAAGCAAAAAGAATCCAAAAATATGAAGATAGTATAAAGAGCCTTTGGGACAACTTCAAGCATACCAACATCTGAATTATGGAGATGCCAGAAGAAGAGAGAGAGCAAGATACTGAAAATATATTTGAAGAAATAATGACAAGAAACTTCCCTCACCTGGTGAAAGAAATAGACTTACAAGTCCAGGAAGTACAAAGAACCCCAAACAAAAGGAATCCAAAGAGGACCACACCAAGACACATCATAATTAAAATGCTAAGAGCAAAAGACAAAGAGAGAATATTAAAAGAAAGAGAAAAACAGTTACCTGCAAAGGAGCACCCATATGATTGTCAGCTGATTTCTCAACAGAAACTATGCAGGCCAGATGGGTGTGGCAAGAAATATTCAAAGTGATGAATAGCAAGAATTTACAACCAAGATTACTCTACCCAGTAAAGCTATCCTTCAGAATTGAAGGTCATATAAAGAGCTTCACAGATAAGAAAAAGTTAAAGGAGTTTATCAGCACCAAACTAGTATTATATGAAAGGGTGAAAGGTATTCTTTAAGAAGAGGAGGAAAAAGAAAAAGGTAAAGATAGAAATTATGAACAATAAATACATATCTATCAACAAGTGAATCTAAAAATCAAGTGAATAAATAATCTGATGAACAGAATAAACTGGTGAATATAATAGAATCAGGGGCAGAGAAAGGGAGTGGACTGACAATTCTTAGGGGGAAAAAGGTGTGGGAGGTGTGGGAAGAGACTGGACAAAAACCCCACACCTATGAATGAGGACAGTGGGTGCGGGGTAAGGGCATAGGGTGGGGTGGGAACAAAAACCCCACACCTATGAATGAGGACAGTGGGTGGGGGGTATAACGGCATAGGGTGGGGTGGGGTGGGAGAAGCTATAGGGGGGAATAAAGGAACAATTGAAATCTGAACAATAAAGATTTATTAAAAAAATGTGGAACTCACAAAGATCTTGGGAAATGACAACCGAAAATGTTTTCTTCATAAATACAGATCACTCATTTTGAATCCTTCACTTCCATATGAATGATTTCCATTTAACTCTATTAGTACCTCCTCTTTTAAGGCTAGAGAAAAAGGTACAGAGAACCAAATAATTTGATCAAATTGGGATTAAAACCTAAAGTCATCTGACTCCAAAGCCCTCTGATTTCCTTGGTACCATTTTTTGTTGCATTGAAGAACATTTTTTTGCCCTGGTCTCTGGAGTTGTGTTAACAAGCAAGGGCCACATAAATACTTGGTGGTAAAGCAGACGATTTTGATTCTAAGAGTAGAAAAATTTTACAAATATTTTCAAAAAGTTATCAGCAGCATTATTTTCATCAACAAGTCTAGAAAAGGAAAACTAAAAGAATACTCCCCTCCTCCATAAAGAACCCTTGGGAATGTGCAAAGTGCAGAAAGCATGGGGCTGGGCGTGGGGAGTTGGTCTCTGACACTTGCTGTTCAGGCTTTTATGGTGAAGCTGTGCTAATGTCTTTAATCATTTCAAAGAAATGACAGAGTTCTGCACCAAAAAGGCCTGAACTTTTATCAAGTGCTAGTGTCTTTAGGAGACAGCATGGGAGAAATATAAAACAGGCCTCAGGAAGGTGCAGAGTCTGCTTTGTTTCACTCCCCCCCACCCCCCCAAACAAAATATAAGTGAGATCTTTCTCTAAAGACCAAAATGGCTTCACAAGAATTGCCGTATTAGACAAGAAGTCTTTTTTACTTTTTATGGATGCATTTGTATTGAAAACACATGTTAGAAGCCAAAGTAATTTTCTTTACAGACAATGAATCTTACAACTGGTTTGAACACTTTTTTTTAATGTTTTTATTTTTTATTGTTAAAAGTATTACATAAGTCTCCTTTTCCCCCCATTGACCTCTCCCCAGCCGTCCCCACCCATCTGTGTCCATTGGTTATGCTCATATACATGCACACAAGTCCTTTGCTTGATCTTTTACCCCCTCACCCTCTTGGTTTGAACATTCTTTAAACCTCGAATGTTTTACCACTCTTTGTGATTGGTAGGACTAGGAAAAGAATGTAAGGGAGAGAAAGAAGACAAGAAAAGCAAGAACAGATCAGAACTATTTGAAAAGTTGCAAGTTATAAGGAATTAAGGCAGGGATTCATACCACTGCTTGGACAATTTTTGGTTACAGT
The DNA here is from genome assembly GCA_011751065.1 of Lasiurus cinereus. Taxonomy (NCBI): domain Eukaryota; kingdom Metazoa; phylum Chordata; class Mammalia; order Chiroptera; family Vespertilionidae; genus Lasiurus; species Lasiurus cinereus. Next base: position 13,336,159 of record JAAGEH010000452.1, read on the forward strand.
TGCTCGCTATATATATTAGGGAAAATTGTATATATCATTTTTTTGAAATGTTGGTAATTGGACAATTTATCATTGTTTTTAAACCAGAAAAGCATAGTAGCTATTAGAAAAGCAAATCTCCATCTTAGTGTGACCTTTCTTCAGGATACACTGACACTAGATTCCTGTTTGCAGTTGTGTGTTGTCCAGCAACAATCAAGGCGGCATCTCTAACCGAAAGTGAAAAGTTGTGACCTTCCCTGTCAGAGTGCATTTGAACTGGGCCATAGGACTTTGCATTTTATCTTTTAAATTAGCCATTCCTGTCTCTGGATGTTTGTCTGCAGGCCACTCCTGCTGCATGGAAAAACATGCAGTGGGACACTTTAACTTTTCTTCACATTCCCACCTAAACAGCACTGGCCTGACATTGCAAACGTCTTGGTCAACTGCTTTCCATTTTTTCCCTTTCTCCTTATCAGAAGAGAGCATTCCTCTTTTTTTTTGGCATTTTTTTTTTTGTTGTTGTTGTTGCCTTTCTCTTGAATTTTAGGTATCATTTTGTTGATAACCATTGGCATTGCAATGTCCAGGTTCAAGAGCAAGGCTGGACCTGGAGGTGTGCTACACTGTTTTTATAGAAGTGAAGGAAACTGGATGCTGGAGCAATGCACTGACTTGCTCAAGGTTACACTAATTAATGGTTTTCAAGGCTCTATGTGAATTCCTCCCCCTCCTCCCCCGTCCCGCCCAATGGCTGATTTGCAGAGAGATGGCGAGGCAGGAGAGGGCTACTTCTATCCCTAACTGACCACATCAGAGGTTTGAAATTTTCATGCAGATTTGATATACAAAGTTAAGTTAATTTCGACTTCTTGTCTGTGGCAATGGGGCAACAGGATTTAAATTTGGCGATGCTCTTCTACCATTTTGCTGGCACTGTTGGTCACTTTATGAAGTAAGAATTATGGGAACTTTCCAGAAACTTATTTTAGACAACAGGGGACTTCATTCCTCAGTTGGGACACTTTGAACATAATTTCTCCTCTTGGCATGAAATTTGGAAGTATTTCCTCATATTATCTAGACAACTGCTTTTCTCTGGGGAAAAGATAGGAATTTGCACTTTCCTTGTCTTCCCTTAGGTATTGTTTTGTGTTTTTTTCCCAATAGAAACAGAGTTTACACAAATAAAGTAGGGACAGATAGAGGGGATGAAAGGAAGGAGCAGATGGTTGTGAATAGTTAGTTCACTTGGGGAAAAGCTGGGTCAGAATCAGGTCTCATCTCCCTCTCCTTTGTCTTTTACCTGCCCCATAATTTACTGAAGGTTGTGGATTATTATGGAGCTGAGAAGCCCATCATTATGATAAAGTCCCCCGGAAAGCCCTGTATTAAAACCAGACCAACTTGTGATCACTTCCCACTTGCTAAAGTTCCCAGGACATCTTTTGTGATAGCTTTGTGCTTTTGTATATCAAAAAGTTTAAGGTGGAATTATTCCTCCCGAATCCAAATGCTAGCTTACCTATATGTCATCTATTTACAAGATGCTGTGGTCCTGGTTTTTTCTTAGAGTGAATCAGACAATGTATACAGTATTTCATGAGGGTATAACAACACTATGGAGGGTCCTAAAATACACTATGATGCAGTTCAGTTCATGTAAACAAAAATCATTTCCTTTCAACAAGGCAAATGTGGGTTCTGTGCTAAACCCACCTCTGCCCATTGTTACTGATGGAAACCACCTGTTGTCATCAGAGCATCCAAGACTCCACCAAGGGCAGCAGCCATTCTCCCAGAACAGTGCCCCTTTCAATATTTAGCCTCCTCAGGGGTTCTTTGACATGGTCTGAGCCTCTTTCTATTTTATTTATCTTTTTCCATCTTGTAACATCACTGTTTACTGGATTTGTACCCACTGAGCTTTTCTTGTATAGGATGTTCAAACCCTCATGCGCATAGGGGAGGCAAGCACTGCAGGACAAACCCCTTTGTTAGGTTTCATCAGGGACATTTTTTCCATTTCTGCAAGATGTCAAAATTGAGTATCAAGCGTCTACCACAGGACCTGAGACCCTGTTCTTGATAATGCATGGAAGAGCCTTCATGGACTCTATCATACTTAAAAAGTACAGAACAAAGCTCCTGGTGCAGGATATTAAAACTGACCCTGTATCAGGCAGTTCAGTTTAGGGTTCCTGTATTCTCATCTTTCACTTTGAAATGTGTGGCCTGAGTTTCATGGGGCTTCATTGTAGATCATATCCCTCCCTCTTTTTTTTTTTAATTATACCATACTGTTTTTTATTTTTTTAAATAATTCTTTATTGTTCAGATTATTAAAATCGTTCTTCTTTCCTCCCCCCCCAATAACTCCCCTCCATCCGGCTCCCACCTCATCCTCTACCCTTACCTCCCCCTCATTGTCCTCATCCATATATGTATGATTTTTGTCCAGTCTCTCCCTGCACACCCCTCACCTCTTTCCCCCTGAGAATTATCAATCCACTCCCTTCCCGTGCTCCTAATTTTATTATATTCACCAGTTTATTCTGATTATCAGATTTTCAATTCACTTGATTTTTAGATTCATTTGTTGATAGATATGTATTTTTGTTCATAATTTTTACCTTTACTGTTTTCTTCTTCTTACTCTTCTTAAAGAGTACCATTCAGCATTTCATATAATACTGGTTTGGTGGTGATGAACTTCTTTAGCTTTTTCTTATCTGTGAAGCTCTTTATCTGACCTTCAATTTTGAAGGATAGCTTTGCTGGGTAGAGTAATCTTGGTTGTAGGTTCTTGCTATTCATCACTTGGAATATTTCTTGCCACTCCTGCCTAGCCTGCATAGTTTCTGTTGAGAAATCAGCTGAGAATCATATGGGTGCTCCCTTGTAGGTAATTAACTGTTTTTCTCTTGCTGCTTTTAATATTCTCTCTTTGTGTTTTGCTTTTGGCATTTTAATTATAATGTGTCTTGGTGTGGTCCTCTTTGGATTCCTTTTGTTTGGGATTCTGTGCGCTTCCTAGACTTGTAAGTCTATTTCTTTCAGCAGTTGGGGGAAGTTTTTTGTCATTATTTCTTCAAATATATTTTCAGTATCTTGCTCTCTCTCTTCTTCTGGCACCCCATAATTCAGATGTTGGTATGCTTGAAGTTGTCCCAGAAGCTCCTTACACTATCTTCACATTTTTTGATTCTTTTCTCTTCTTGCTTTTCCAGTTGAGTGGTTTTTGCTTCTTTGTATTTCAAATCTTTGACTTGATTCTTGTGTTCCTCTAGTCTGCTGTTAGGTTGCTGTATAATATTTTTTATTTCAATTAGTGTATGCTTAATTTCTAGTTGGTCCTTTTTCATCTCCTCTTGGGTCTCACTAAATTTATCCATCTTTTCTAGGAAATTCTTAAAAAACCTTATAACCATGGTTTTGAACTCTATATCCAGTTGTTTGTTTTCCTCTATCTTGTTCGTTTGTGATCTGTTCCTTTGTCTCCGCATTTTCACTGCTTCCCTGAGTTGGTAGAGTAGCTTTGTGTGATAGGTGTCCTATATGGCCCAGTAGCTCTGCCTCCCCAATTACCTGAGGTGGACACTCTTGGTGCACCTCTTTGTGCACTGTGTGTATAGTCTTTTTGTAGTTAATTCTTGATTGTTATTGGTGCCACTGGGGGGGAATTGACCTCCAAGCCAATTGGTTGTGAGGATCAGCTGTATCTACACTGGGAGAACTTCTGTGCTGGACTCAGCCTTAAGACTTGCAAGATTGCAACAGCCTCTGTGCTGGCCTTGGATGTGGTGGAGTCTCAGGCCTGAGCTGACACCCTTGACTTCCCGTCAGCCCTGCCCTACCTGGCAGCCCCTGAGTCTCAGTGCCCCTGGGTAATCGCTGCAGCCCTTTCTGTGTGCATGCACGCGTGCCTCCAGACCCCTGTCTTTCCAGCTCCCCTGAGATTCCGTGCACTCTAGGGACCCATATGAGGCTGGGTCCCTAGGGTCTCGCCTGAAACTGGGTTCAATGTATTTGGGCCTGGATTTCAGTGCTGTTGGGAAGTTCTGTTTTCCTCCTGCTAGAGAAAGCTCGGAGCACAATCAAGCAGTCAGTCCTCTTTGCATGCATCTCCAGACCTCTGCCTTTCACGGCTCCTCTAAGTTTCTGTGCACTCCTCCCTTTTTATGACAGTCCAGACTCCCTAATATGAGTCTCACCCAGAACTGGGGTTCAGTGCAGTCAGAAGTGGGATTCAATGCAGTCGGGATTTTCTGTCTCCTTCCCGCTAGAGGAAGCCAGCCAGACCCTCCACCACCTGTCCTCTCCATGTGCACGTGTCTCCGTACCTCAGCTTTTTACAGCTCCTCTGGGTCTCTGTAAGCCCCTCTCTTTCCTTCTAGTTGTAGAACTTCCACTCAGCCAGCTTTCCTGTGGTTTTGGATGGTGTTCGTTCTGTCTTTTAGTTGTAATTTTGAAATTGTTGTGCAAGGCAGCAGTTTAGGTGTTCACGTATGCCACCATCTTGGTTCCTTCTATCTTAAAAAATATGTTTATGGTTGGAATAATGAAGGCTGAGAACAAAGGGAAAATGCTAACAAGGAAGTGGGACCAGTGGGTTTATTTTATACTAAAGAGAGGGTACATGTCCATTCTACCAGGGGGCTCAGCGTCTTCACAAACAGTCACTTCTTGACTGGTAAATATATTTAAGAAGAAGTGCCTCTAGATGCCATTTTTGCTCATCTATTCTTCAAACTGTAATACAGCACATTTTGGATTTCAATGTATTGCATTTTAAAACTAATGATGCATTCATTCTAGAGCAAATCTTATTTCTAAGCCCTAATTTAATAGAATTAAACTCTAAGATGAATTGGTTTTATGAGATAAATCTCTGAAGTTGATAACTGCATTTAGGAATAGTTTAGGTATTGAGTTTCTAATTTGCTCCCTGAGCATGGAAATCCCTCAGATAATCAATATTGACTACCTTTAATTGGTAGGAAAGGCTCTTGCTGAGTTTTCTATCTTCTGCTAAAAGAATTGCCTCCGCATATCGGTTGTCTGTGTCACTTTGATTGGTCACAACTGAAAAGCCCTGGGCTTGCGTTCATTTGAAGCTGGTATTTGTTCCTGGCCGGTTTACCATAGTTACATTCAGCTCTACTCAAACAACAATGGATTGTGCAAACTTTTTTGCTTTATGTCTTATAGAGTTTCTGAGGGTAATTTTAATTATTTTCCTTTAAGACTATATATTTAGTCTTTATTGAATACTTTGTTTTCCTTCTGTGGGGGCAGAAGGCAGGCTGGCTGTGGTAAGATCAGGAGCTTCCCAATTATGTATGACACTTCAGAAATCAGTGCTAGTATCTTTGGAAAAGAAAAACCCTGCTAATTGTTAATTGTACTATTCACAGATGCTACAGGCATTTGGAAATGGATTTTCCCAAATCCCTTAAAAATCATATGCTGGCTTATTTTGATACAGGAAATATATTTAAAATGTGAATCCAAAACACAGGCAAATAATGTATTTATTTTTTAGAGCAAAGGACACCTATTTATCTAATTTTTGATCCAAATCCTGTAAGACAGAACTTTTTTTGTTCTTGCCAATCTGGAGGGATTTTATTTAAAGGAATTAAATATGAATACTATAGAACTGCTACTGCATCCAACCTCATTATTCATAAATAAGGCAATTTAAAATTTTTATTGTTTCTTTTGAAAACATTTAAAAATATATGGAATAGCACACAAAATAACATGAGAATAAAATGTAATCCTAGCATTTACACATATTAAAGAGTGTATATCCTTTTCTCCCCACCCCCATAAGGGTATACAATTTTATACAGTTTATGAAATCAGGATAAAAATGTACATATTTCTTTAAAACTGCTTTTTAAATTTAGGGTTATATTTGGAACATTTATCTATGTTATTAAATATACTTTTACAACCTTATTTTGTAATGGTTCCACAGTATGGATACATCATAATCTATTTAACCGATTTTCAGTTATTGGGCATTTATTTTCTCCCAAATTCCTAAGTAATATAAGTAATGTCATGATAGATAACTTTGAACGTAAATTTTATAAAGCAGTTTTTAACACCACTCTATTTTATATGTATGGCAGGTCTTGCCCCAAATATCTACATTTTGCAATGTTTTTGCTAGTGTGTTCTCTGACTTATTTTTTCCTCTCTTTTTTATTAAAAATACACTCCATGATGATGATGAACTGCTTTATACATTTAGGTTATTTGTGAAGTTTAGTTTAGCTCTTTAAGTTCTATGCTCTAGTGAATACTTCGAGTTTGTTGTATTTTCCAGAGATGACTCATTTGTATATTTTATTCCCATCTATAAATTTGCATTAATAGTAAGGTATGTGCGGCAAAGATGAAGTAACTCTCAACTCAGCAGAGCTCTGGCATTTGAGGTTTACAGCAGCATTCCTCCTCCTTCTCTGGAAAAGTCCCGGTGTTATCCGTGCCCTTGCCAGCTGCTCCCCTGGCTGCCCACCTGCCACACCCTGGCTGTTTGTGGCCCATGGCAGTTGGCTAGCTCTCTGCTTCTTCAGAAAGGCCACTGAATATGAAATCCAGCTTGAAAGACTGGGGAAGTAAATTGTGGATCTGGCACATTTCAATGCCAGTAAATTACATTTTGTCAGCTTCATTGCCCTGAATTTCCTGCAGAAATGTGGGACATTGAGAGACTGGCATTTGACAATAAAAAAAATTTTTTTTAAAAGGCTAATGCCTTATTAATGCAAACAATTTCTGATTCAAATGGCTGTAGGCAAGGAGTTGTTGCTAGTTCAATGGGGACAATTGCTCGGTTTTTCCTTCAGTTCGTATTAATTTCTCAGAAAAAAGTAAGGTATCTTTTGTTTTCTATTTTGTTCTACACTGGATTGAAAACAGCAATCCTCTTTGGAAGATTATTGACTTTTGGAGACTTGGGGTCCTCAAAAACTAGGAGATTTGGGGTCCTCATTCACTCTAGAGGGCCCATGTGTTCATGTAACACTAACCACTTTTTCCTGAGTCTGCATGTGGTTTCTTCGGTGTGGGATCTCCTACAGAAGCTGTTATTGAAAGTCCCAGGTATACGAGAGCAGGCATGGGAAGTGCTTTCTGTCCTCAAAAACCATCAGAGATCTTAGGTTGCCTTCTGGAAATATAAACTTTGTTTGTTTGTTGTTGTTATTCTTTTTGGAAGGTGGGATAAATTTCTTTGTGTCATCCACTCCAGCAAACTTGGTATTTTACTGGGTCAGAGAAAATACCCTATTTTATAGAAGCAAAAGAACTCCTTGTTCAATTCTGTATATTCATTCTTATTATTAGCCCTCCGAAAAAGGAATAAATGTGTACTTTTTATAATGATCTTTAATTTCTCATGCCAGAGGGAACTCAAAATTCTAGCAAGTTTCTGGGTAAGTTTGACCTACCACTACCTTGGTTCTGTGGTTTGTCTGGAGGGTTACAGGAAAACATCTATTTTTATCTCTCAAATATCTACTTTGCCTTTGCTGGGGAAAAAAGTGTACACAGAACAGACACAAAAGCAAAAGAAATGATGTTTTATGTGTGTACCTGTATGTGCTTTCTTTGTGTTCATTTGAAAGGTCATGTAAGAGTACAGTCTTCAGAATCAGACAGGGGCACTTTTATTTTGGTGTTGACTTAGGTGCAGAATGGAGACAGATGACCCAGTCTAACCCATGTGACAATACTGGATCCTCCTCAGAGACTTTGGGAAGCATCTTCAGTCTTACCAGAGAACATCACAATGTGCAGAGACCTAGTCCCAGCTACTTGCTCACATGGGGAGGAACTTTGACCTTGACTTCTGAGCACCCTGCCAAGCTTTCAGGGCTGGATGAGAAAGCCTGGCATTTCTAGGAGGAAAGCCTTGATGGAGAAGCCGGGCTGAAAAAACACAATTATATTACAGTGGCAGTGATGACTAATTCTATCACCTAGAGGCAAGTGGACATGACATCAATTCACAATCCTAGGGGACCCAACGCTCCTCTTTCAGTAACAAACATTTTCTAATACCCTCTTTAATATCCTGACAAGAAACACAAAGATACTATAACCTACTCATTCACATGATTTTAAAAAAATCAATAAAATATTCCAATAGTAATATAAAACAAAATAGAGAAGAAAATAATTTATAATCAAATAACACATTTGAATATGAAAATAATCAGGACAGCCACACTAGAAAACATAATGAGGAAGTCAGTACCTACATCTTTGTGTAGATTCACTATGGGTCAGTGATAAATGCAGAGGATAGAAATTTTAATAATGATGAGTTGGTTTTATTAACTGGCTTTGTCATGATTTTCTGGCATGGAGAGGAACTATTGATAGAGTTGCAAAAACAGCATACAGTTGTTCTTGATTTATCTAGCAATTGCATTCTTGGAAGATTCACTTTTATTTGCATTGAATGGTAAATAGTTTTTTTTTTAAATATGTGAAAGTATTTAAATTTAGGCTCAGATATTGACTAACAAGTTTTTACCTTTGTAAATGTCCTGGGGGATGTTGGGAAGTCATGTAAGAGTCAAGTGGGACAGTTCTTCATGGTGAGAGATTGTTTTTGGTCATGCTGGATGTTTAACAGCCCTGGATCTTCAGTAGTACCCTCCCCACAACATCACTATGACAATCAAAACTTTCCCCGTAATGGTCCAAAATATGGCGCCACTATGGAAGACAGTGGTGTGAGGAGGAATCTGAGAGACACAAATCTGTAGGTGCTAATGCCTCAATATTAAAAAATGAAGTCCTGTGATATCAAATGAAAACATCAAGTATATCATGTAGGCTGTATATTGATACATTTGAATATCAAAATGTATTAGTACAATGGTAAAAGTTCATCATCTTAAGATTTCAGTAGTTCTTTAATTTTTAGCTTCTTAGTCCCTTCTGAAGAGACTTTTTGAAGGAATTTAAAGAATACAGCAGTCTCCCCTTATTCTCGGGGAATATGTCCAAGGCCCCCTGTGGACATCTCAAACCTTGGATAGCACCAAACCTTATGTATATGATGTTTTTCCTTATACATACATAACTATGATAAAGTTTAATTTATAAATTAGATACAGTAAGAAGTTAACAACAATAACTAATAATGAATAGAATAATTAAAACCAAAATGCTTTACTAGAAGTTATGTGAATGTGGTCAGTCTCTCTCTCTGTCTCTCTCTTTATTTCTCTCTCTTTCTGATAACCCATATGATAACCAAGATGGCTATTAAGGGGCTAATATACCACATGGAGATGCTGGACAAAGGGCTGATTCACATCCTGGGCTGTACGGAGTGGGGTCAATGTGAGACTTCATCATGCTCACAATATAAAACTTAAAATTATTTCGGAAATGTTTCATTTAATATTTTCAGATCATGGATAATTGAGATTGTGGAGAGTGAAACTATTAATATGGGGGATTAATGTATATGCTACATTTGAAAGCTTAACATGTATCTAGCACTGCTTTAAGGAGTATTTATACACTATTTTATTTAAACCCCACCTGTAACTTTTGAAGATATTAGAGAAAACAGGCTTTCAGTGGTTAGAACCTTAGCAAAACATACCCAGTTGGTATATGTCAGAGTAACATCTGAGCTCATGTTTGTCCAAGGAAGTAATATAGCAACACCTCAACAAAGAGAATTTCAGGAGGGCATAGTTGCTTGGTTTCCCCTCCTTCTCTACACTGCCCTAACATAAGCCTCAGGAATCTCTAAAATGTGGCTGTACTCTGTAGAACACTTGAGTTCTTGATTCTCTTACATGCTGTGCCCCATTGAGGGCTTTACTGTGTTCCATGTACTAGTTGTTAATTTCCTCCTCTCTGAATTGAGTTCTATATTTTAATCTATGTTCAGTCTCTTTGTAGAAAAAAATAGTTTGTAACCATGTTTTGACAGCAATAAGACAGACTGTAACTTGGAAGTGGAGATATTATGGTCTTTTGTAATTGTGATTAATCACAATATATTTCAACAAAGGGAGAGTTTAGAAGGAGGAAAAACAAGGAGGAACGAATAAGATAATTGAGGTGGCATAGAGTGATGTGTGTTTTGCCCCGAGGTCATTCTGGTTGGTGGCTCCAAAGTTTTGATGCCATTATTGGCATGATTGGCATGGTAGATGCTGGTAGTGATGAGCCAGCCAAATCTTCTGATACCCTTTACCAGTTGAGTAATCTTCTCCAGAAGATTGGCCTAGGTCAAGTAGAACTGCTTTGCAGGAAGGTCTGGGAACTATCTTTTAACCGTTGGGGTCCTATAGTCAATAACTGACTTTGGTTAGGGTGACAAAGGCCTTATTCCCTTTCCTTAGAGCAGGATGGACTCTGCCAGGTAGTCTATGCCCCACAGCTCCTCATGGGATTGGAATGAAGGTAGACTTTTCTTGAAATCACATTCTGGCTCCCTCTTCCCTTCTCTTATCCTGCTATCCTCACTCCCTTTGGAGAGCCTTAACTGAATAGCTTATGTGCATGATAACTCATGTGTTCATCACAAGACTGTTTCTGTGCACCAGACCTGATCATGTTGATTGCCAACCAAATTCCAGGCTTGTTTTAAAAAATAATGACCATTTAAGTGAATTTTTCTCTGTCAGCACGTTATAAAGCATTTTATATATACTATCTTTTTTACTCACTCTAAAAATCTTTATAGTTGAGGAAGCGCAGTTTAGAAATGTTGACTACCAATAGGGTGCAGGTTAGTAATTGAAGGTGATGGGATTTGGCTTTAAAACCTGTAGTCTGAGTCAAGTTATTCTGCTTCCTTAGTTACTAATCACTGAGATATGGTGGGCTGTCAGCAAAAGAGGCCATGATTTCCAAGAGTGAGCATGCTCTCCTTAAAATAAGTCTTACCAAATTAATTGTATTTCTGTTTTTTAAATGAGTGTGATATTAGTGGATTAAGGGAATATCCTAGAGTTCAGCAGGCTGTTGGTAAAGTTTCTTGTATATCTTTGAAGATAAAATGGAGGAATATGGACTGACTGGTGGAACATAGTTAATTGAATAACCACTCTGAGCAAGTTTTATTAACCAGAGAGAATTACCCTTATTTTATAACCATTCCCAAACTGGAGGCTCTGTTATCTTTTTGCATTGTAAATCAATAACTTAGATGACAATAGAGAAACTATACATTTTTAGTATGCAAACAGAGAGAACTAACACATTGGCTATCACAGCCAATGTTCTGTGGAACATAATATGGGGGCACTGTTTTAAAGGATTTGCCCATTCCTATATAATTGATCCATTAGAAATCAAGAATCCTTGTAGCTTCATAATAGCCTTTTGCTTGTGCTCAGACTTGAACACAAACCTGTGTAAAAAGTAAGACCAGAAATACAGAAGGCTGAAAGACCGACAGAGTCTACTTTCTCCTGGTCATCTTTGATCCTGTGTTAGACATGATCATGTTCCCCCATCTTTGATCCATGTTCCCCCATTTCTGAGATTAGGACTGTTCCAACTAATATTTAGGGAAATGCTGCCCACATTGAAATAATCCACTGTCCAGACTAGATTGGTTATAAAGTGTATGGAAACAAAATCTGTTTACTATTCTTTAGGACTTACTAATTCTACTAATGAGATATATTATTTATCAAGTGCTATATGCAGAAGTAGGTACTTCGTATACATTGTCTAATTTAATATTCATAGCAATCCTGAAAGGTAGCTTTCATTAGTCCTATGAGACAGATGAGTAAACTGAGGACTCAGGAGGCTAACTAACTTTCTGAAGGTCACTCAGTTACCATAGAGTAGATCCAGGATTTCAATGTATCTGACTCTATTCATACTCCAAACAGATTTAATTACTCCACTCACCAACCTGGATGACTCTGTCTGGCCCAAGATGAGTCTAAGGATGCTTTCTAAGAGAGCCTTTTCTCAGCAAGACTTTGACAAGAATGCTTTTTCCAGAAACCAACCAAATCCCCCTTTGGCACGGATTTTGAAATGCAATACTAACATTCTTAGATCAGGGAGAAGTATTGTCCTTAAAGGTATTTAAAGTCCTAGAATCTTTGAGAACTAGAGATGATGTAACCTACAATAGAGAAAGAGGTTAGCGAGGAAGAGAGACCGACTTTTAAAAACATTTGAAAAAAACACACACTCAAAAAACCCCACATCTGGCTGGAAAGTTTCAATAAAGAGGTCAGTTTCCTGTTTGTTAGGGTCCAAAAACTCATGACAGCCCATCCTTTGTGGCTGAATTTGTCTTTCATTTTTATTAAGAGTGTGCTTTTAAAAGTGTCCTATCCTGGAAAACTATACTGGAAGGTTAGTCTTCCTTCCAGGTTGAGTTTCGCCTCATGGATGAGAAGCCCTCGCTTCCACTGTAGGAATGTCACATATTTTCTCATGCACAAGTGGGTAGCAAGAGGGCGCCCAGACATTGGGACTCACTGCTGAGGAATCTGTGCTTATTCATGCATATTTAAAAGGTAATTAGTTGTCCATTCATTCATTAGCGTGTTTATAGGGCCACTGGCAAAGCCTCTCAATTGCAGCTTGGAGAAGAGAGACAGCCAAGGCAGGCCTCCGGGGAACATTCCCGTTAAACAGAGTCACAGCTGGATGTAGTGGAATCCACCAGTCCCGAAAGCAGAACTAGGTTAGTGTCTCAAATGTGACTTGTCAATCACCCCGAAATGAGGTATTGAATTGGCTCATTCAGGTTTTCCCTCCAAAAATCAAGCAAATATGGAAGATAGAAGTTTCCTTTTTTTAAAGTCCTTCATGTCCAGGCAGAAATTTTGATGTTTTCTTTTTTTAAAGTTATTCTTAGATATAATTTAGATATAATTAGCATACACTCAAATTTACTTTTTGATGTAAAGGTAAGTGAATGCTGATAAGCACATATAGTAATATAGCTAACACCACAATCAAGATAGAGAACAATTTCCATGTGTTTTATTATTTATTTATTTTAAACTTTATTTATTGATTTTAAAGAGAGAGAGAGAGAGAGAGTGCAAGAAATGTTAAGCTGTTGTTCCTCTTAGTTGTGCATTCATTGGCTGCTGCTTCTATGTGCCCTGATGGGAGATCAAACCAGCAACCTTGGTATATCAGGACAACACTCTAATCAACACAGCTAGTACCCTATTTCCAGGTTGTTTCAAAAATGTATCTTTATTGTTGAAAGTATTAGCAGATGTTCCCTCCTCCCCCCGAGAGACCTCTTCTAGCCCACCCTCACCCCTACCCCCAGGCCTCATTTCCATGTGTTTTAAAAGTAAAGAATTTTTGCATTTTATCTTTTTCAAAATCACTTCACTAGATCTGAAGTAGACATGCTTTACTTCAGGGAATGGGGAAAGATACTGTTTTTAGAGAGAAAGTTCTGTTGGGGGAAGGTTTTGATCCATGGCAGCACAGGTGTTTGCAAGAGACATGATAGAGTCACATGCCTCATTCGAGTGATACATTATCAGAAAGGAATAAACTTCTGGTGACTTAGAATTGATTTAGGCCGAATTACATAGTTTTGTAAAGCTTTTTCTTTTCTTCTTTTGGTCTGCGAACTAAAGATAATGTTCCCCGTTAATGTGGTTTGGTGTGAGTGAGAGTTATTTAAAAGAAGATCCCCAACCACTTGCAGCTGGACCCACCACAGTGGAAGAAGCTCCTTGCACAACATGCTTTGCATTCCCTTCAAGCCCCTCCTGGATATCAAAGGGAGAGAGTTTGTAGAACCTATGTTTTTGAAAATCTGTCCTTACATTAGATCTGAGAGAAAAAAAAATCTAGTTCTTCAAATCATCTTTGCACTTTCAAATCCCAGCTGAATCTTTGTTTTTCCCAGTCCCAGGTCCGCTGTGAACACACATCCTGTAGTTGTGTGCATGTTTCAATATTTAGTTCCTTCAGTCATTTTAAAGTGACTTTCAACTCACCTCCTTCAGGAAACCTCCACCCAAACTCTTGGAAAAGAAGAGCCTATCTGTGCATGGCTGCGTATGGATAAAGAGGAGTTCTTATCACTCCCCACTTCTTCAGTTCCTGCCGTGTGTTCCAATAGCCTTTTACTTATTTTCTTATTTACTCTGTCTACACAGACAGCCTAGTGTGAGGTTAATTGCTCCATTTTTAGAGTTGGACTACTCCTTTCTATCTATCTATCTATCTATCTATCTATCTATCTATCTATCTATCCATCCATCCATCCATCCATCCATCCATCCATCCATCCATGCATCCATATCTTGGGCATATTATTTATTCTCTCAGAGTCTCAGTTTCCTCATCTGTAAAATGGGGTAATAATGCTTCATAGGCTGTTATGAGTATGAAATGGTAAAATGTGTATATAGCATTTAGATAGTTCCTATTACCTAGGAAGGCTCTATAATATTAGCTTTCTATGTCTTCATTATTTTTATGAGCTTTCTCCTTCCTTCTGCCATGCTCCATTCACAAAAGCAGGGCCATGCTTTGTCATTGAGGACTTTCCCAAACTTAATGAAATTCAAGTATTGGTAGGAAAACTGCTGTTCAGTTCAGCCCGTTTCGTCACACCCACATCACCAGCAGGACTGATGAGAGTAAGTTTCACCACATTGTGTGGCTCTCTTTTTTATTTGTGGATTGCTCTTCCTCCCCGCCCCCAGTTTCTTTCCTGCTAGTGTTTCATTGGCCACCATTTAGTTTCTGCATTCTCGTAGCTGCCCGGTCTTCTTGAGCACGTGTTCAAAAGTATGAGTGTGCAGGTAATATTAGGTTGCAGTTTTGAAGGCTTTATGGATTATGGAGCCAGGCTGGGAAGTCTACAGTCACTGTCGAATGGCCTTTCAGCAAAGGATGGTTTATATATTTTTGAATGTGTGGAAACAAATCAAAAGAAAAATATTTCAGAACACATGAAGATTACATCAAAATCAGACTTCAGTGTCCATAAAGTTTTATTGGAACCCAGCCACACCCATTTGTTTACAAACTGTCTATGGTCGCTGTCATGCTACAATGGCGGGTTGAATAGTAGCCTAAAAAATTTCTTGTCTGGCTCTTTACAGAAAATGTTTGCTGACTGCTGACTTGGAGTCTTGCTCTTAGAAAAGTCAATGATGAAAAAAGAGAGTATCCTGATAGGAGAAGCAGGGATTTGAAAGCTGGCTATTTTAAGAAGAGTTGTTTGAGTAACTGTTGTCTCTGATTTTCAGTATTTCCTCCTTCTTATTTGACGCTTTTAACATATTTGATGGGGGTATGTTAAGTCAGTTTGGATAAAACTTCTGTGTCAAGTCAATTTTCTGATTCTCTTCCTGCCAGTAAAACCAGACCCTGTCATCTTGGAGTAGTGGGTTTCACAGGACAAAAACCCTTTCCTCAGCTCGAAGTCTTTGTGTTTTTTTTTTGTTTTTCTTTTTTGTTTTTGAACTACCGCAGCTCTTCTTGAAATTCTTTTATCAGTGTTCAAAACTAGGCCTTTTGTACCCAATAGCTTCACACGTTTCAAAAAAAGCAACTTCAGGCTTTTCAGCTATGCACGATTGTCTTTCTGTTGGGGTGATTGACTTGTTCTTTAAATAAAACTGCAGCTTTGTTCTCAGTTCTCCACTAACTGCCATATTCAAATTGTTTGTTCTTGTCTAAAGTAACTTCAGTGTGTGCCAGTTATTATTCAGTCTTGCAAACAATTAAGAACAGTGTTTACAATATAAATTGACACCTATACTGGAAAAATTCTGCAAAAAACAAAGAAGCAAATTCAAATAACAAAATGGGGGAAAAATAAATCAGGCAGGCCTTTATTTTGCACATAATATGTTCCTGAAAACTTGTCCAAGAGTTGAACAATTGATTCCTGTGTTGTAAAGTGGGGGTGCCATTTGCAGGGAATTAAAAAAGTCATAAGAGCCTAATTCTTATTTGAGCAAACTCTGCCTTCCTTGGGCCAGGAGAGCTGGGGCATGAGAGGTGGCAGTGTGTAGGGAGATGAATTTTAGGGAAGCAAACCAGGCATCTACCATCATGTGGCTGATGGTTAGGCATCCCTCCCCGCCCCCCAATCTGGAACTTCTACATATGAATGTGTTAGATCCCTGGAATAAAAATAGTGGCAATTATCCTAACATATTACTAGTATCATAGAGCCTTGTCTATCCCTCTCCTGCATGTGCGCGCGCGCACACACACACACACACACACACACGTATACACTCACACTCACACACACTTAGCTGTCACCTGAGGGAGAGCCATGGTGAGGAGGTAGGAGGCGACGGATATTGACAGAGCTATGAGCCACAGGCTGGGGACTGCACCTAGAAAAACAAGTGACTCCCAAGTTCCAGCTTTTGGCAATGGGTGGCCTGTCTCTGCTCGAGTCAGCCCATTGCAACAGCAGCTCTTGGAGCCCAAGGTTGGAGGATGGTTCCTTTCCACCAGGGGCCTGGGTAGACACCAGCAGCCTCCCGGAACCTGTCCTCCCCTCAGCCGCTCTATCCCTTGGTAGGAACAGGCATCGGGCGGTGCTGTTTGGGGATGACTCCAGTGATTGTTTTCCATTGACTTACATAAGTTCTTGCAGCTGGCATCGCTCAGTTACATACTTATGCACCGATGTGCAAAAAATATAGTTTTAAAATGTTTCATAACAGATATACTCTTCTCTGCTAATTCCTACTCTGCAGGTTATCAAGGAAAATAAAATTAGGTTTGGTTCAATAATTTAAACAGTTACTTAGGTAAAGGTCTCTGGGCAAAGGTTTAGTCTTTCAGATTTCTTCATCTGCTTCTGTTGTTCTGTTGTTGTTTTCCAAGGGAGTTGTGGGCAGTGGAGGAATCTCATCTCATGGTGAGGGGTAGACTGTGGCTCATGCTTGCATGTCCTTGTATTGCCCACTGACCGCCCTTGTGGCCATAGACATGCCCTGAATCTGCCTGGTTGTGAGGTTCTGGACTGGTGCTGACGTTTACAGCTCTGAAATCCCGGTGCCTTTGTCTCAGCTTGGTCATGCCAAGAATCCTCCCAGCCGACTCAGTCCCTCCTTAGCCCCGACCTGAGTATTGCCCATGACTCCTGGTTTGGGTAATTTCCCCTATAGTCTCTGGCTCTCAGGATCACTCACTCCCTGCTGTGAGCATCTCCTCCTTTACAAGCCCATCAGCTATCTTCTGGGTCTATCCAGCAACTAACAGATACTTGCACTGTAACATAGGAGCTAAAGATGACTCTGGAAAGCTTTCCCTAGTCCTCTCTTGCCAAGCCCCCAATGTGACTCTGCTATGGACAACTTAGGTTGATAAGGGGTGGGTGGGGTCAACCTCTAATATAGTGCCTGATGGGAAGGAAGGTCTTTCTCTGCTTTCTTTTTCCCCTTTAAAGTATTTCACATGCCTACTCCCATCTAGGACTCCAGTTTGGAGAATGGGAGTTAGTGCATGCATTTTTTACAATCTTCTTTCGTGTTACTTGACTTGGTGTCCTACCGATTCCCCTGGAGTGGAAGGAATAAGCTTTCCCTTTCCTCTTCCTGTTTGATGCAGTATTTCCCTTCATTGAAACTTCTCCTTCCCAAGCTGGTACTCCCTTTTCCCATCCATCCCACCCTCTGGAGCAGTGGTTCTCAACCTTCCTAAGGCCGCGACCCTTGCATACAGTTCCTCATGTGGTGGTGACCCCCAACCATAAAATTTTGCTACTGTTATGCATCGTGATGTAAATATCTGCACTTTCCGATGGTCTTAGGTGACCCCTGTGAAAGGGTCGTTCGACCCCCAAAAGGGTTGCGACCCACAGGTTGAGAACCACTGCTCTGGAGCTAACAGAATGAAATGTCTACTAAGGGAAATGATTTATGGGAAAGAGGAATGTGAGTCACATCAATTCACTATTTAAAAAAATTTTTTTCTTGGTTTTATCTCAATTTGTGGTATGAAAGGCAGTTTAGAGGTACAGTGTATAATGTGTGACAGCTCAGAGTATATGGGAATTTATAGGAAATGGTCAAGAACTGCACTGTTCTGAACCCTGTAGGCTCATTAGGTGCCGAGGGCACACAATGCGTCTGTCCTTGAATGTGCTGTAGAGCCCCAAACACTGCGGAACACAATGAACATTGAATTCTCCGTTGTCAGATGATGATACTAGAAGGTTCCTACCTAAAGGGAGATTTTTGTTGTTTTGGGGAAAAGAGAGCCTGCCAATTTCAGGGGATTGGGTCAGGGAAAATTACATTATGTATCCAGGTGAAATTGGATTGGAATAAATACCAGGTCGTCCTTAAAGGTAAATAGTCACATGACTTTCAGCGGAGGAGTGGACTATTCTCTCTTTCATGTGTTGGATGGTGGGGGCTTTAAGGACCGGGGGAAGGGTGACTTTAGTAGCAAGATGACAGAAGTTTCCTTCTCCATTTTCTCCTCTTTGCTGGTTCTCTTCTCCCTCCCTTCCCATGTCCTGCTATTTCCATTCCTACCTCTCATAGCTCTACCTTATCATAGCCCTACCTTATTATAGCATTCCCTCATTCATTCATTAAGCATATATTGACTGCCTGCTGTGTGCCAGATACGAGGCTGGGTGGTAGAGAAAGATTAAATCCCTGTTCTACTCAGATGTTTGCTTGGGCAAGAGAACTGACGTGCAAGATGGGATTTGAGGTGGTTTTGCACATGGAAGGAAGGTGCCTTTGGGAATGGAGAGGGGCTGGGAAGTCTAAGGAAATGAGAAATGGCGAAGAGCAGGGATGGGGAAATTGTTGCTACAAGACTAGCAGGAAGCGCCTTGTATATTGAGTGTCTTCTCAAAGGTTGGTTTAGACCATAGTTCCCAAGATTAGGTTAGGGTGATGGGGATGGCTGAAATCATGAACCCACTTACTGTATGAGTTTCCTTGAGACTGGCCCGCTGTGAGAGGGTAGTCAAGTTCATTGAGTGCAAAGGGGCCATTTCAGTGTTGTGGGTACATGCTTCTTCTTTTTTGACTCAGAGACATGAAAACAGCATTAATTCTGTCAATTAATTATGATGGACTCAAGACAACTTCACAATCCTTCCTTGGTCTTCCAGCCTTGGAATTTAAGCTTTAGATTTTCCTCATGGACTTTTACCTGAGCTACTCTTTCAGGTCAATGAAGCATTATAAGAAGCTTCTTGGTAAACTTTTGGTTTCAAAACTCCAATCCATTCTTGTCCTGCTAGTGCACACCACAGAAGTGTACACCCATGCATATAAGTACACATTGACATTCACAGACACACCTCATCCACACATAACCAGCCGGGACGCACTCCATATACCACATATACACACGTACACACACACACACACACACACACACACACACACACACACACAGTAGTAGAAGTTGACCTGCAGGACTTTTCTGAAACACTCTGCTCTTGCCTCTTTTGCTGTATAGCTTGATGTTTGGAAATAGCTCCTTCAATCAGACTAGAAAAGACCACTTGTTGTTGATACCTGATACCCAAATGAAAGAACTTCCCCTTTAAGTAGCACTTTACACTTTGTAAAACCCTTTCAGTGTTATTATGTCTCCTAGCTATCTGGAAGATAAGTAAGGATTCATTGGGGTTGTCTGAGCTGTGGCCCTTAATCAGGCCTCATGTAGCCTGTTTTCACTTTATGTAAATTAAATTGGCAACATGCTTTTTTTTTTTTTTGAGGTGGTAGCAGTGGCCATTTTCTTTACTAATTGCTCACATGCCTAATTTTATTAGAATCCCTTAAAATGACATAAGATATGCTTACATAAAAACATTTTATCTGCCTTCCTTCCCCTTCTATCCCTCCCCCCAAAAAAGAGAACAGACAAAACTGAACAACAAAATAAAGGCTAGATCAACCCAAAACAGGAAAAGCGAAGTATAAGTCCCAATGGAAGAAAGGCTTTCTGGGCCAATTTGGAATATTTTAGATACATTAGTGATTTGCCAAATTTAGTTGAAATCTGACAACATTCAAACATTTCTAGTGCAATGAACACTCCATGCCAAGAGGCCAAATTAAAATGGAGACATGGAAATGCTAAATAGCTGAGCATGTCATATTCCAGTGCATGTGACAGTGACACTGGGGGCTGGATGGACAATTTTCTATCTTTTTAGCATTGACAAAAGGGAAACAGGTTTCTCTTTTAGAGAGAGAGAGTGAGGAAATAGAAATATAATTCAGCTGATATATGCATGTTCTAAGAATTCTTGTGCTCATGGTGACCCTAGAGCGTGGGCATGGAGAGCTGTTTGAGGAAAGTTGGAAAGACTTGAAAAGCAAAATACCATTAAAGTATATCAAGTGGTTTGTGTGTTTGCCACACTCTGTCTGTTTCCCAGCAACTTCAGATCTTTACCTACATATATGAATAGGGTTGGGACATGGAAAATCACAACCTCTTAGCCAAAAGGCAGTCATCGGGTTGTTTGATGAAACTCAGAGTTGAAATTGAATAGGAGTCAGGTTTATGGGGCACGTCGTGTCAAACATTTTGTGCTACATCAAACAGTCAATCCAAAGATAAGATATAAAAACAAATTCTGTTCTAACGTATGCTTGCTCACTATCTTAGCTCAGGCTACTACAACTAAAATAACATAGACTTGGATTGATTGAAACAATAGAAATTTATTTTCTCACAGTTCTGGAGGCTGGAAGTCCATCCATCATCAAGGTGCCAGCATGGTGGGGGTCTGGTGAGGGTCCTCTTTTGGTTTGCAGATAGCCATCTTCTCACCGGACCTTCACCTGGAAGAAAGAAATGATTTCTTTTGTGTCTTTCTTTAAAAGAGCACTCTTCCATTCATGAGGGCTCCAACCTCAAGGCTTGATTACTTCCCAAAGGCCCCACCTTTGAAGATCATCACATGGGGGAGTAGAGTTTTGATACATGGATTTGGGATGGAGGGAGACACAAACATTCAGTCCACAGCACTCATGCAATCCATCATATGTGAGCAATGAGCTTCTTTCTGTTCATTATTGTCATTCCTACACCTGATCTGTCAGAAGCTCCATCGTGACAGGGATTTCAGAAATCCCTCAGGCAGGGGAGAGTGTGACTGAGTTGAACCATGAATGCAAGTGGCATGGCCATAACAGTCAGTGTTTGAGTAGCTGGAGAAATGAGATAGCCCCACACTGTCTACGAGGTATTCTGCATGTTTGCCAATAGCTCCAATGACCATGACTCACTATTCCGAAAGATTATTTGTTATTTATTCTCCATGCCTTAATAAAGGGTTATCTTCTGAAATCCCAAATCTACCCCATTTAAAGTATCCCCTGCCCATACAAACATGTTAAATAACCTATTACTTTATTTGGGGATCTCATTTTAAATTGATTCAGCCTACAAATATTGGTTCAGTTTTGTTTTTTTTCTGATGTAGACATTATATTAAACTAGAGGCCCAGTGCACGAAATTCGTGCACAGGGATATGTGTGGGGGTGGGTGTTCTTCAGGCCAGCCTGCTCCCTCTACAGTCTGGGACCCCTTGAGGGATGTTGACTTCCACTGTTCACCTGCCTGCCTTCCTGATTACCCCTAACCACTTCTGCCTGCCAGCCTGATCACCCCTTAATCACTCCCCTGCCAGCCTGATTGATGTCTAACTGCTCCCCTGCCAGCCTGTTTGCCTCTAACTGCCCTCCCCTGTGGGCCTGGTCACCCCTAGATGCCCTCCCCTGCAGGCCTGGTCACCCTTAACTGCCCCCCCTGCAGACCTGGGTCCCCCCCAACTGCCCTCCCTTGCAGGCCTGGTCCCTGCCAACTACCCTCCTCTGCTGGTCATCTTGTGGTGGCCATCTTGTGTCCACATGGGGGCAGGATCATTTGACCACATGATGGTATTCATCTTGTGTGTTGGAGTGATGGTCAATATGCATTCTTTTATTAGATAGGATAGAGACCTGATGCATGGGTTGGGGCCAGCTGGTTTGCCCTGAAGGATGTCCTGGATCAGGGTGGGTATTCCCTTGGGGTATGGGGTGGCCTGGGTGAGGGGCCTGTGGTGGTTTGCAGGCCAGTGATGCTCCCCAGCAATCCAAGTGGAGGCCCTGGTATCTTCTACAATTGAAACTTTGTAGCCTGGAGTGGAGCCAAGCTTTCTGCTCACATAGCCATTGAAACTTTGTTGCCTGGCTTTGCAGAAAGCTTGGCTTCCTCCATTGCCTGGGGCAACCCAAGCCTCCCTCCTGCTCTCCTGCGGCGTAGCCATCTTAGTTGAGTTAATTTGCATACCCGTTCTGATGGCTGGTGGGTGTAGGGGAGGTCAATTTACATATTACTCTTTTATTAGATAGGATGCTATCATCCATTGTTTACTGTCTCATGGGATGACAGACATTACAGACCAATGCTTGCAGTACAATAAGATGACTCTTCCTCTGCAAATGGATTTAATGTAAAGAGAGTAGTGGAGAAGGTGCTCCTAAGTTTGTGTGGGGACACTCAAGACAGCTTACTTATTGGAGTAAAGTTCCTTGTGTACACTTACATCTCTCCCCTATTGTCTGGCTTGAAAATTATCATCTTTGAGTGAAAGCTTTCATGTCCTTGAAATAAATGTTATTCTACTTTCCTCCATTTTGTTTTCTATGCAGAGTGAGTGTGACTCTTTTCACTTTCGTGCATCAAATTTGTTTTCCTTTGTGGCCCTTTTGAATCCTACCTTGCTCCCAGCCCAGTTGTGGGAAAAGTTATGAGAGCACAAGAAATCGGGTGCATTTGGTCAAAGACAAGGCTGACTAAGAAACACCTTTGTGATTGTCTTCAAAGGAAAATGGAAAGTTAGGTGTAGCTTGGAATGAATCATCTCTCACGCAGCTTAGAACTGAAGCTATCTCAAAGTAAGAGAGGTCCACCCCTTGATTCTTTTAATTTCCATTCTAGATCCCTTGGGCAACCCAAGCATAGGGTTTCATTTCATGTCTTCATCTCATTGGAATAATCTTTTGGGGATTATTTGACTTATAGCTTCTCCAATACTTGTAGAAGTTGCTTTTGTTACTGATTTGATTTGTTTTGCTTTATTTTTGGTAACAGGGGAGTTATAATAGTCTTAGCATTTGCTACTGGAACACCTTTTTCTGTCATTTCTGAAGGCAGCCTCTTCCACTGCTCTATATATTTCTGTCTTTCCCCATGCTAAAAACCCTTGTGACACTGTTGGGGGAAATGCTTCTTCCCCTCTCCTCATGCTTCCTTCCACGAACAGAGGTGTTGGCTTGTGTAATGCCTGCCCTCACTGTGACCCAGTAGACATCGATTTAACTGATGGGAAAATGTGGGAAGGAAGAATGAGGCGTCTGCCTCATCTTTACTTCTTCCTGTTGAGACCCATATGCTCTGACTCTGGGGAAATGTACACCTACTTGTGGGGCCCACTTATCACACTCTTGGCTCTATGTCCTCCAGTTTGTCAAAAAAATTAATAAAGGTGGTATTTGGACCTTCGTTTGTTACTCTTACCATTTCTCTATTTGTTCAGAAGCTGAGTGAAAAGGATGGGTATTATTTATTGAACATCATCACACCAGGAGATTAAGAACTTCATTTCATGACAAAAGGCCAGGTAGTGCCCTGGGAAGTGCGTGGAGTAGACCAGGAATTCCAGAATCAACCCTGTTTCTTTTAGCCTCTAGAGCAAGGGTGGGGAACATCTGGCCCTCAGGCTGTATAAGGCCCATGAAATCATTTGGCCCTGCCAAGGCGTTAGGGGTGAGTTAATGAAATGTTTGGCCAAATATAGCAGGCTAGTTTTTTTTTTTTTAAAGAGGAAGGGAGAGAGAAATATCCATGATGCAAGAGAATCATTGATCCTACACACCTTCTACTGGGGATCGAGCCGTCAACCCGGGCATGTACTCTGACCAGGAATCAAATCATGACATCCTGGACCGTGGGTCAGTATTCAGCCAACTGAGTCACACTGACCAGGTGTATAGCAAGCTAATTTTTAAGCTGATAATTTTATATGGCCCATGGATGATGTTATAAACATCTAAATGGCCCGTTGCAGAAAAAAGGTTCCCCACCTCTGCTCTAGAGGCTCAGCTTGGCCAGTTCTTCCCGAAAAACTTCTCTAATGACTCTGACTCACCACTGATCTCCCCTTCCTCCTCCTTTCTAGAGCATCGATAGACTATATGGCACATTTTGGGGGAGGGTGATATATATGTACACACACACACTACTGGCCAGATTATTATGATCTCTGAATGCATAATAATCTGGCCACTCAGTATATATTCTATATAATAAAAGGCTAATATGCAAATTGTCCCCTCAATCAGGAGTTCGACCAGCAGGCAGGCCAGCCAACCCCCCATGTCTCCTCCCCCTGGCCAGGCTGGCCAGACCCCATCCATGTATGAATTCATGCACCGGGCATCTTACACACACACACACACACACACACACACACACACACACACTGAGTGGCCAGATTATTATGCATTCAGAGATCATAATAATCTGGCCACTCAGTGTATATCTAGTCTCAATCACCCGTCCCCATAAAGTGCCAAGTGCCGTATATATGTATATGCACATATATGTATATTTACACACACACACATATATACACACATCCTATATAATAAAAGGGTAATATGCAAATCAACCAAACGGTTTAATGACCAGTCTCTATGACATGCATTGACCACCAGGGGGCAGATACTCAATGCAGGAGCTGCCCCTGGTGGTCAGTGCGCTCCCCCAGGGAGAGCACCGCTCACCCGCAAGCTGAGCTGATGGCTGGGGAGCACAGCAGCGGTGGTGGGAGCCTCCCGCCTCCACGGCAGCTGTAAGGATGTCCGACTGCAGCTTAGGCCTGCTCTCTGCGGGGAGCGGTGCTGAGCTGCAGTTGGACGTCACCTGAGGGCTCCCGACTGCTAAGGGGTGCAGGCCAGGATGAGAGACTATTAACAATAACTAAGAATCAACCCCCCACATCCCAGTGCACGAATGTCATGCCCCAGGCCTTTAGAATACATATAATAAGGTATCTGAGATATATTACATACTCAAAACATAGTTTTTGTCTTCGTATTTTTGCATATTTTATGTCTCATATGATGAAGATCTTGAGCTCCTTGAGGACAGAAACTATATATTTGTTTTCCCATTTTGCAAGGAATTGGTAAACAATTCTAAATAAATTATTGAAAGAATTTCTAGAAGCCTATATAAAACTCTTCTATACTTATTTTTGAGAACTTCTGAAAGTCTAGTTTTGGCAGGAAGTATTTCTGTTCCATTATGTTTTCTCTGTGTAAGTCAGCATTTAGACATTCATTTAGATGATAAATATTAAATTTGGCTGTCAAACAGCCTGCCTTCTTATTTCAAAACTATCCCACCTGGGCCCATTAAAAAGGACCTTGCTTAAAATAATTCCATTTAGTAGGAGTATCAAAATAGGCTTCTTGAATGTATTGTTTTTTCTTATGCTAATTTTAATCTTTCCCTAGTCTTAAGGAATGAACAACTGTGGGCTCTTAATGCCATTCCTCTTAGGTTACGAAAGTAAGCATGAGGATTTATGTCTAAACTGCCCCAATATACTGGACTCTTTAAGAAGTGTGGGTAACCTTAGCATATAGTAGAGACCCAGAATGCTGTGCCATCTGGAATGAAAACAAATGGCTTCCAGAATGCTCTCAAAACACAAACTGCCACCAGGGAGGGTCAGTGCTGGGCAGATGGAGAAAATGGATATCCAACTGCTTATCCCTGTCCCTGAAGGAAAGTCTACATTAGCAAACTTTCTCTTCCCCTCCCACTTCCCAACCTATTTTCTCTTGGCTGCCCCACCACCCATGAATTCAAGGAATGAGTTGAAGACAATTATTCTTGGTGGAGAGTTTTACAAGGGAAAGTTGTGGGATTGCCAATTATTTTATAATTAGATACTAGATTAACTGTCTCTGTGAAGGAGAGAAAGTCAAGGAATGGATGTTCAAGAAACTGCAGCATTTGTGTACGGTGCTGGGAAAGCAGTTCTTGTTATTGTTAATAGACATCGTGTAGCTGAATCTCTTAGTGCCACGCACACTCATCTGCTGAAACCGCACTCTTCCAGCTGTCATTTTGCCCCTTCCCATCTGTTTCTTATGCTCTAATAAACGATAGCACTAATTTATTTAGCACCTCTCACCCGAGCCCCCAGGGCTGCTCCAACCCTGCAGGGATCCTCTGTGTGATGACCTCAGAGTGGACACATGGCCTGCTGCTTCTGGACGGCAGCGTGGACTCTGAAATAGGACTTTGCCTTCAGGGATGCTCACCATCAATGATGTGATTTTTCCCACTGCCCTTTTCAAATCCCTTTAGCCCTGAGAATGGAAAATTTGGCCCATTTCTCCAGGGCTGTGAATACTCTGAGAACTGCTTACCTATACAGGGTCTAGAATTTTTGTAGATCTTTATGGTTGCTTTTGCAAATGTTTATTGGCCTTCTATTTGGCCTTTTTATGAAAAGAGAAATACGTAATATTTGCATTCTTGAGGGTAATGCCAGTCTTGGAGCTAGTTACTGGTCTGCCAGATGCCTGGATCTGTTTGTTCAATGCATGGAGCTGGTGGATCTGAGAGCAATGAGTGCAGTTGACTCTCTTGTCCAGGACTAATTTCTTATAGACCTTGGCCTCAAAGGCTGTATAGTTCTTTTGCATATTGAATGATTGGCAGTGGATGGGGGTAGGACACAGAAGGGTATCTTTTGCAATATTTAAAAGAAATTTAGCTTAAAGGATTTGGAATGTAGTGAGATGTCAATTGAAGAGGTTAAACACATGCATTTATTTTTTTGTAAACTGATGCTTTGAATAAATTTTTTTTCAGCCAAGTGCAATTTGTTGATGTTGACAATTTGTGGAAATTAGAAGAAAAAAGGCAGATATCTGAAGCTTTAAAATGGAGTCAGAGAATTCTCAGACATAGAATTTTTTTAAATAGTAATAGAGAACAAAATTTCTATAATTTTTTTTAATGTGGGAGTAATTGGAGAGTTTGAGAGGGGTGAGTTTTTATTTCCAGTGTACCTCCAGGTGTCTAGCTTGCTACAGATAACCCTTTCCTCTTCTGACAGTTTTGACGTTATTTTGAAAGGCAATACCTTTCTGATATTGTTGGGAGAAAATTCAGAGGAAAGTTCAGAGCAGTGTTACTCAAAGTTTGCTTCAAGCATCTCTGATGGACAAGATGTTGTTCAAAAAGGAGTCTGTGACCAAATACATTTGAGACACACAGCATAAATTTTTTCTTTCTCCTGGAGATTTACAAAGCACACAACGTATTAAAGGCTTTAATACATCCTGAAATAAATAAGCTTGTTCAATTTTGTTTATCTAATGCTTTACAAATTACTTGATCACAATGTTTTGGATTGCTTTCCATATCCCATCTTTGTGTGATTTTCTTTTTCAGAGGGCAGTCTTTGGGAGGTGCCAGTGTACAATAAAATATTTTGGAATATAACTGTTTTGTGAAACAAAATATGCATAAATGTATGAACCTTGTCTTGTTTGATTTGGGGGGCATTATTAAAAAGATCTATGATGCACCCTTTTCTTCTTGTGATTCTTTTAGTCAGAACATCCACTAAAAGACATGCTCAAGCTTCCTTCTTCCAAGGAAGAAGGTTCAGGACACAGGTTCTGGCACACTTTTCCTCTTAACCTTCTGATTTAAACTCCTGCTCATCTTTTCAAACCTGGGGTCAGCAATTTTTATGTGTGAAGGGCCAGCTAGTGAATGATTACAGTGTTGCAGGCCAAGAGGTCTTTGCAGAAACTCCCGGATCTGCCCCTCTAGTGTGAGGGTAGCTATAGACACTGTGTAAATGAATGGGTGTGCCGATGTCTTAGTTACTACTTAGGACAACTTCCCTTAGAAAAATAGGTCGCAACAAAATTTGGTCCCTATTTTAGACTCTGTTCAGGGGTGACTCTTTTGGAAGCCTTTCTTGAGGTTCCAGCCACTGTTCCCCCATTAGTGTGAACCTTTGTTTATCACTTACTTTATTCCGTCTGGCATGGAATCTGTCATCTATCATTATGTTATCCTGAGGGACCAGGGATGGCATTGTGTTCCATCTATCTTATCCGGCTTTCCCCTTCCTCCCTCCACTCTGACCTCTAGGGCCGTCGGTTCCACAAACACACTGTGCTCCCTATCTTTGAGCGTACTGTTCCCCCTACTTATCTCTGATTGATTAGCTTCTACTTTGGTGTAAGGTCTTAGCCTACTCAAGCTTTCCTGACTTCATAGATTTGATAAAACTCCCTATTATGAGAATTCAAACTTTCATGCACGTCACAGACCTTGGCTCAAGTACAATATCCTATTAATTGTTATGACTAGATGATTAAATGTGTCCCTTTCACTGGGTCTCTAGGCGCCACTGTGCAGGAATCAGGCTCGGTTTTGCTCACTCAGAGCTCAATGCCTATAATATAGTAAATGCTCAATAAAAACTTGCTAGATAAAAATGAATGCATTAACTAATACTTGAATGGTTGAATTCAATGTCAGTCATTTACCACTGGCTCATTGTTTTGCCTACAAGCTTGTACATGTCTGCTTAATAGACATTTTAAGGAATAAAAATTAATGACAGCTGTTACTCTCAATATCTAAAAGTGACATGGACTTGCAGCTTTGATTCCCTCTGGCATCAGTTAGTACTTTGTAGGCTCTGCCTCATGCCACATTGTGGCACTTTCATCTAAATATTTGATTCCTTTTCCAAATGAACTCAGCTACAACTGCCAGGTACAAACTTTACAATAAATGACAGAGAATGAATCCTTCCTACTTGGGGAACCTTCAATAGCTATGCTGAGCAAAACTCCACTGGACATTAGTACCTAAAAGTAAAGCATTACTGTGTCCTTTAGTATTTTTTAAATTAAAACAAAAAGATAGTATAAGGTGCCCTTTTAATGATGACCAACCCAAGAAAGCCACTAAGTGGAAAAATCTGAGTGAAGATGCAATTGTGTTATTAATTGTGTTTTAGGGTCTTTTACAAAAGCCCTAGTTTGGTGAATTTGGGATGAATTGTTGCTTTTCCTTTGAAATCTGGGCTTCTTCGCTGGCAGGATCCTAATGTGACTGAACTATAGTGTGTTCTCTGGGCTTTCGAGAAGAAAGCATCCAGCCTGGGGAGGTCTGGTGAATGGAGATCAGAGTCTCTGTTCCAGGGTTTCATTCCCAGTGCCTCTCCTGATGTGAGCAAGCTTCAAAGAACAAGAGAAATCAGATGCCTAAGGGGCACAGACGGGAAAGAGAAATCTCACTCAGGCTGGCATGGGATCGTGTTAGGAAATTTTGGTTGTACATGGTTGTGCTGCTGGTCAGTGATGATGCCAGCAGAGGTGTCTTTCTGTGTGGCTAACGACTGCACGAGAGACCAGGTGTGGAAGTCCCTTAGAAGGCAGTGCCTCAGCTGTGCTCAAAGGCAAATGTAGAGGTTAGATCCCTTTGGAGTGGGCCTCCAGCATCAGGAGCCCCCTGGCAGGGGGCCTTTGGGCTGCCACCACCCTCACAGGCACAGCCTGGGATGTATGGGCATCTCAGAAGTGTGGCAACAGTGCATTGGCAAAGGTCAGCTCATGTATGTACATTTTAGACTAGAGTATTTTTGACTTCCCACCGATCTCATCATTTCATCCGCTGTCTTCTCTCAGTTATATGTCAGTTGTAGGAAGCAGGAGGGATGTATCTGCCCATCATGGCTCTAAATTTCCAGGCATTAATTCAGACAGAGGCTAAATGTAAACATTGCATTCTGGCCCCCTTCTCCCTCAGAATGTACGTGCCAGGCACAGCTCCTAGGAAGGTCCATTGCTTTTGAGTGCCCTTGCGTGGCCGCAGTCTACTGGACACTTTAACGCATTGTCTCAAATTATCATCACAATCCGATGGGTAGGAATAACTCCAAATTTTTAGCTGAGGTCTTTGAGACTCAGGGGATACATGATATGCCTATGGCCACCTAGCAGGTAAAAGGCACAGCTAAACTACAAAGATATAGGAAAAAATAAGGACTGATTGCTTGAAAGATTGTGTGGTTTTTTTCCTGGTGCCAGTGCCCTTTGGAATTGCTACTGAAGATGGCACCTGATCCATGTAATGTTGAGTATGCTGCTGGCCCCAGCCCAAAGCGGAAGAGGCTTTTACATCAGCTCAGGGGAAGCGCGATGACTGAGTATCTTACTCCTGGAATCTCTGGTCAGAGGACAGAATTCTCGGATAGGATTCCTTGAGTAGCACTCGACAGAGTCTTTTGCCCCCATCTAACCTCAGCTATTGTTGCCATTGAGAGAACATTTTCCTCACCACACGAGGAAGAGGGAATCCCAGTCATTGTTATGCCATTGGTATTTCATTGAAGTAATGAACTTTATTGCAGAGATCTTCAAAACAAGTATACTGTATCAGTTGTACGATTATTCAGAGTCCATCCCTGTGTAGATCATAGGCATTAATCATTGTCGTGGTTTTTCTTAATCATTGGGTATGTTTTTGTCGTTGTTAATCTCAGTGAGACTCAGAGCGTCCGGAAGGTCTCTGAATAATCAATATCTAGCTTGTTCCTTCCCAAATTGTGAGCAATTAGAAGTTTTAAAATAAGTCAAGTACAATTGGAGAAAGTGTGGCGGAGCTACAAGTGCTCTCAGAACAACGTGCATTTTCATCTCCCTTGCCTTGTGTGCATTTGGTGTTAATTGTCCTTCATTGTACCAGCAGGGGCCCATAAAGAATCTCTTTAGAACCCTGTAGTTGAGCATGAGTATCTGTTTCATTAATGCTTGATATAAAGTCTAGCAGAGTTGCCAGGTGTCTGAAACCCCTACTGAACCTTTCTTGAAAGAGCATGGGGTCTGGGACTTGTAAGAGCTTTGGCTGGTATCATATAATGGTGCTGTGTTGGTAAGAGGACCTCTTACACATGCCATTTGTACATAAAATTGCTTAGCAAAAAAATCCATCCATCTCTGTGG
This sequence comes from Lasiurus cinereus, assembly GCA_011751065.1. Lineage (NCBI taxonomy): Eukaryota > Metazoa > Chordata > Mammalia > Chiroptera > Vespertilionidae > Lasiurus > Lasiurus cinereus. The sequence goes on from JAAGEH010000452.1 coordinate 13,367,218, forward strand.
TATTGGGGTGGGGGTTGAATTAATGTCAGCTAACCTGATGAAAATCACCTTGCCATGAACTCCCTTATAAGCTGAAATCTCATTGCCATTTCCCCTTTTCTTCCTTGCAGCAAGAGGTGGTAATTTGCCACACTGTGTCTAAATAAGTATTTGTACCCCACCCCAATGCAGTAGGATTTCTGTTTTTTCCATAAACAGTTGCAAATGATAAAATAAATCAATATTTGTTAATGTTATGATGCAGCAGCATCCCCCAGATCTGCAAAGAATGATTTATAGACTACAACATTTCAAGCCTGACCCGTTCGGGTCTCAGAAAGCACTTAAAAAATAAATTTACCCTGGCCTCTCTCACCCCATTTCAAAAAGGGTGACAAAGATGAAGTAATTTATAAGTCACACTTTTATTAATGCTTTTAACTTTCATACACTTGGCTTTGTTGGCCTTCAAGTGGCATTAGTGCAGGCCCTGGTTGAATGGTAACCTTCGGCACTTTGAGGGGGGCTCGGTACAAATGATCAACTCATAAATAGGTGCTGGGCTCCACATTATCCTGCCATAAATTCACCAGGCCTTTCAAGTACATCAAGTAAGAGCGAGTTGAAGTAGGCGTTTCGCTCTGAGTTTACAGACTAATGCAGTACTAATGAGTATCTGGGCAAAGGGTTTCCAGAACGATGTCTGGCACTTTGCAATGGGAGACATTGCTTGTCACAAGGGAGAGGAGAGCCTTGTAACATGGGAGTCATGGGGAGCAGGCCTGCCTGCTTTCAAGACCAAATGGATGCTCCTGAACTGTTGCAACTTCTCCTTTGCAGCCAGAGCAGGCAAATGAGGAATTGACTTGAACTTCACCATCTGCCTGTCAAAACTATGATTTTTGAGACTAACTGTTAGGGTGTCTGTAACATGAAAAAGAGATCAGGTAGAGAAATTCCCCGAAAGATGATGATAGCCACCTATTTGCTTGATGTCTTTAAAAAGGAGTCTGTTGTGGTTTGTAGGATTGGTGATGACAGGATATTGACCTATCAAAGCAACTTTGAGAAGCAGCAAACTGCTGCTCTTCTCTTTCCCTAGAATATGGTAAATGAGTCAATGAATTACATTGATTAGAACAGGGTAAAAAAAAAAAAGAAAAAATATAACTGAAATTATTAATCTTGTATTTTAGAATTGCCTTGGACTTGATTCATAGCATGAAATTTTTTGGCATGCCTTTAATCATCAGCTCAAAAAATTGCAAACACCAATAAATGTGGCTGTTTTGGAAGCCCTGGAGTAGTCTTGATTATGCTTTTTTCTTTCTCATTCTCAAACCCTATGGTCACTAAGTCATGTTCAATCTTTCCTACTGTCTTCCTTACTCATGCCTCTAAGCCCAGTCCTTTCTCATCTGGGTTACTCCAGGCCTTCAGTGTCTCCTGCCAGGAATCTCAGCCCATCCAAAATTACTACCTGATGGATTTCTCTAAATCTTCACTTTATTTATCATTTTTCTGCTCAGAAAACCTCATTAATGGCTGACCATTTACAGAATCAAGTCCAGTCTTCTTGGTCTACATGTCACCACAAAGATAAGGAAATCAAGCTCAATGGGATATTACATATAATAACTAGAGGCCCAGTGGATGAAATTTGTGCACAGAGGGGAGGGGAATGGAGGGAGGGAGGCCTCCTCAGCCCAGCCTGCACCCTCTCCAATCTGGGATCCTTCAGGGGATGTCTGACTTATGCAATCTTAACCTAATTAATTAATTAATTTTCCATACTCTTCTTCATTGACCTGTTATTCAGGTCCTGCTAGTGCCCAGGCCCACCTCTACTAAGGTGCTCGGTTCCTTCTCCCTGCTAGGAGAGCCCTCTGCCTCTTCAGTCCCTACTATCCTTCAAGATTCAGTTCTTTTTTTAAAAACTTTGTTAGTGAAGCCTCTTTTGTGGGGGATCAAGGGTCAGCAAATTTTTTCAATATAAGACTATAAATATTTTCAACTTTGTGGGCCTTACAATCTCTGTTGCAACTTCTCAACTCTCCTTGTACAGGAAAAGCAGTACATAAATGTGTGGCAGTGTTCCAAGAAAACTATTTATGATAATAGGTGATAAGTTGGACTCTGCTTGTGTATCTAGAGCAAAACCTCTGCGTCTGGACTTAGTTACGTGGTGAAATCGCTTTCCAATGAGCTCCCATGACCAATTTAACCCTTTCTTATATACTTCCTTTTGAAGACATATTTTTATTCTATGAAATGTTAGGGTCATACACTTTAGTTACTTGAAAGGTAGTAGCTTTTCCTAAGTCTTCTGTCACATGTTAACCTCATCAAAGTGCCTTAGAAGAAATGCCACAGTCTTTTTTTATTTTAAATTTTATCTTTAACATTTTTATTTATTGGTTGATTTTAGAAAGAGAAGAAAGAAGAAAGAAACATCGGTTTGCCATTTAACTCATCTATGCATTCATTGGTTGACTCTTACATATGCCTTGGCCAGGGATTTAACCCACAATCTTGGCCTGTTAGGATGATGCTCTAACCAACTGGCCAAGGCCAACACTACAATTTTTATGAAGTTGTTTACATTGGGAATTAGAAGTTAGATTAGATTTGGTTCCTTAGAGATCTTTCCAGATAAATTCTGCACAATTGACACAATGTGGGATGTTCTGATTAGAGAGAGAAAGAATTAGGTGAAAGATTTCCTATGTAGCTTGCATGTTTGTGGACCACTTTCAAGGATTTCCTAGAAGTCACTTCCTGCATGGAGTTTCTGGCACTAAGTCAGTTTCACTGACTCTGGTGAAAAAAAAACCATTCTGATATACTTATATCAGAAGGATCACCTAATCCACTTGGAAGTGTGAGCTTTGGAAAGATATATCCTGGTGGTATGTTTCACCACAAAGATAAAGAAATCAAGCTCAATGAGATAGTATATATAATAGCTAGACGCCCAGTGCAAGAAATTTGTGCACAGGGGTGGAGGGATCCCCTGCATCCTCTCCAATTCGGGACCCCTCAGGGCCTAAACTGGAAGTCAGACCCTCTCACCATTCTGGACCACTGGCTCCTAATCACTTACCTGCCTGCCTGCCTGTCTGCCTGGTTGCCCCTAACTGCCCCCTGCTGCTGGCCAGGTCACTTCCAATTGACCCCTTCCTGCTGGCCTGGTTGTTTATAACTTCCCTCTTCTGCTGGCCTGGTAACTCCTTACTGCCCCCCCTGCTGGCATGTTTGCCCCCAACTGCCCCCCTGCTGGCCTATACTGCCTCCCCCTGCAAGCCGGGTTGCCCTTAACTGTGCCCCCTGTCAGCCTGGTTGCCCCCAACTGCACCCCTCATTGGCCTGGTCATTTCTTACTGCCTCCCCTGCCAGCCTGGTTGCCCCTAATTGACCTCCTGCTGGTCTGGTTGTCTCCAACTGCCCCCACCCCCCCAGCCAGCCTGGTTGCTCCTCATGGCCCTCCTGCTGGCCTGGTTGTTCCATGCAGCCTGTTTGTTCAGTCATTTGGTTGTTCCACACTAACCCCCCTGCCGGCCTAGTCATAGGCAGCCATCTTGTGAGGGCATGATGGTCAATTTGCATATTGCAGCTTTATTATATAGGATAATAGATTTTATAGTTAATATTATTTTTGTAATTCTAATATTGAGTTCCTGCTATAACTCAGGCATTGGGCTAAGTGTTTTGCATGTACTTGCATTCTTGTCTTAGATACTATCTGGCATTCCCTCATTATATTGAAGAAATGTTTCCTAAAATTGGTGATTATCACCTTACTTTTAAGTGTAGTGACTTTTCATTTCCTCCAGAAAATTTGGAATAAATTGAATTGATTGCAACATGATAAATAATAGTGTTTCAGTATATGTTGGATGAAATTTGTGCTTTTAAGAAGATGTGAACTGTATAAAGTCAAAAAACTTTCCATAAAAGGAAATGCTAAACTTTCTTTGAAAAACACACATTATATATTTTAAATTTTTCAAAGTAAAGCATCTTTGCAAAAAGACTCTGCTGAGCAACTTTTTCATTAACTCATGAAGATCCCAAGATTACTTCTTCATATAAATCCATAATGAACACAACCATCCAAATGGTATAGAGCCAAGCTAGAGGTATTGTTTTGTTGTTTTAATTTTTAAAGCTAATTACTATGTGTTAGGTTTAGGTTTTGTAAGGTAGAGGGTCTGTCTGACTGCTAATGTTTCACCATCTGCCAGATGACGATGGTGGGGGGAAGAAGTAACTCCTTGTCACCATTTACCTGATTTTATTTAAATATAGAAGCCAATGGAAAAATTGAGGATACAGATTCTATTCAGCTTTCCCATCACCCTGCCCTGACTACAATTATATATGTATTTATTTATATACTAGTAGCCCTGCACACATATTTGTGCATAGTGGCTCACCAGTAGCTTCCCACTAGCTCTCTGCCCAGCCCTACTGTAGCTCCCCCCTTCCCCTTTCCCTGACCCCCCTTACTCTGATTCCCCATAGCTTGCTGCTCTGCCCCCTCCTAAAGCTCTCTGCTGCCTGCTTGTAGCCAATAGCTTCCTCTGCCCCATGTCCTCCCTCCTAGCTTGCTGCCCTGCCCCCTCCTATAGCTCTCCGCTACTTGCTTGTAGCTTGCTGTCCCAACCTCCTGCTGATCCATGGTCTGGTCGTTATGTAGTGGGTCATTATGTCATTGGTCATTACGCTTCACGGTGTAATGACCATTTGCATATTACATCTTTATTATATAGGATGTATTTACTTATATATTTTCATGATATACTTATATTTAACTACTAAAGTATAAATATATTTGATGATAAATATTTTTATGAATATTAATATATGTTATATATAAGTGTATATAATATATAAATATATTTAATAGTAGATATTGCTTTCAAGGAGGAATAACTGGGCCAACAGACTCAAACATGATTGGAATAAGGTAAAATCACTTACAACTTAGGAGTGATACCCAATAATAGAAGATTGAAAGAAGTGAATTGCTACAATGAGTTAAATTAAATTCAGCACATCTAATAGTAGATTAGCAAACATTGCAAATTAAAACCAAAGCTCCAGACAAACAAGGGAACAAATCTTGCCTGGAGCTGAGCTGCCTAGGGACTTAGCTGATAGCCATGATGTGTGCTTTTGATCCGAGAAGGAGTTCTTGACTATGGGAGGATTTACTGGGACTGGGTGCAGGAAAAGGAAGGAAGTTACGCTAATGACCACTGGCACAGCTAAAAAGGCAGACTTCTGGTTTAGAGCGAGAGCTATGGCTGGCTAATGACCACCACAGGATGGGCTTGTGAGGAGAGTGTGCCTCAAAGAGCTTGTGATTGGTAAAAGGCCTAAACTGAGTGGGAATGGGGCTGAGTTTTAGCCAGGAAAGAGAGGTATAGTTCCCACTTTTTTCCCGCATGATTTGCCTTTTTAATATTTTTTAAATTGAAATATAAAGAAAAATGCACAAATACATACAAGTCAATCGATTTTTTTTAATCTGTGCATCCAACTCCCAGATGAAGAAAGGGAACATTACAAAAATCAAGCATGTCCCCACTACTGGAGATCACTAACTGCCTTGCTCTTCTGCCATTGCATTCTGTCCAGTTCACTTGTCAGTACATCTTACCTCCTACCCAACCATTAACTTGATAGAGAGAGTGAGATCGAGAGCGAGAGATACTGGAATGAAGGCAGAGAGAAGAGAAGAGAAGAGAAGAGAAGAGAAGAGAAGAGAAGAGAAGAGAAGAGAAGAGGAGATCTGAGAAAAGTCTTAGGTAGTCCTGGTTTGGAAGCTGGATGTTTGCAGAGCCAGAAGGGAAAATTGAATAAATCTTGGTGTTTAGTTTGCCAGCTCTATTTAAAGTGGATTCACTGATGGCCCAAAGCTGAGAATTCACAGTAGGACTAATATCTACCACTTAGTGCAGATAATGCCTTACACACATTAACTAATTATTTCATGTGGCACCCTAGTGAGAAGTAGGTAAGTATTATCATATCTGCTTTATAAATTGAGTTAAGAGGCCTAAAGAGATTAAGGCTGCTCCCATTTTGGAAGTTTGCTTAATGACTTGCTATCTTATCTGCCACCTTTGTGCTCAGTAGATCTTAGGCTGCCTGGCTGGCAGTCTTCATGTGTTCATCTGTTCATCACTTATTCCTTCCTCAAACATCTATTAAGCTATTTTTCTGGTACTGTGCTAGGTTGAATGGAGAATACTAAAATGAACAGGACATAATCGATACTCAAAAAGGAATAATTTTTACAAGGGTTAAATCTTAAATCCCATCACAGGTGGGCAGGTAAAGTAGATGTAGTAACCTGACCAGGGATAAGATAGTAGGGAATGAGGAGGACTGTAGCAAACTGGAAGTTTCTGCCCTATCTACAGGTTTGCAGTTGTTCTTATGGAAAGTAATACAATAATTAATAAGTAATAATACAACAATAATTCTGTTTCACGTACTCACAAATGCATTTGCCTCATTTTGTATTTATTATAATGTGATAACTGCCTCCAATAAACATGTCTATGGTTAGGATTCAGTAAAGGCAGCCAGTTTGCAAGACTTTCTGGAGGAGGAAGAACATAATTTGCTATAATGCAGTCTGGTAAATACTGTAATAGAAGTGTAAACACTATAATAGGAACACATAGACAGCTATTCATTATGTTAGGAGGACAGAGGAAGGGTGTCAGGAGTAGATATAAGAGCACCCAAGGGGGATTTGAGGTGGCTTTAGAGACAGATTTAGAACCATAAGATTTTAGAGTATGAAGCCAAGTGGAGGCCCAGCTTATGCTCCTAAGCTTCTGTTGATGGGAAATTCAGTACCTAGAGAACTGACTCCTTTGGAGGTCGATTCAGTGCCTGGTCAGTGAACTGGTGGGCAGCAATGTGGTGGTAGAGACCACTGTAGGTTGGGTCAACCTGTCTGGGTTTGAATCTCAGATATCACCACTTATTTGTCATATGACCTTGAGGGAGGCCTCTCTGTGCGTCAGTTTCCTCATCTATAAATGGTGATAGTAATAGAATTGTTGCAAGGATTGAATGCACATAAAACTTTAGAAGAGTCTTTTTTAAAAAAGCTATATTTTATTGATTTTTTTACAGAGAAGAAGGGAGAGGGATAGAGAGTTAGAAGCATTGATGAGAAAGAAACATCCATCAGTTGCCTCCTTCCCACCTTCTACTGGGGATGTTCCCGCAAACAAGGTACATGCCCTTGACAGGAATCGAACCTGGGACCCTTCAGTCTGCGCCAATGCTCTATCCACTGAGCCAAACCTGTTATGGCTTTAGCAGAGTCTTGACATATAGGAATACTCAGCTAGAGTTGTCCCAAGACAACCAGTTGTGCCTGACCAAGTGCAGCTTAGGTATTGGGCAGAGCTCTCCAAATGGTAATAAATCACTGAACCCCTCAAAAGGACTTAGAGGACCAAAGTCATTATGAAATAGGCAGTATCCTGCCTATTAGAAAGGAATGGACTGGCCCAGTTGGCATGGCTCAGTGATTGAGCATTGACCTATGAACCAGGAGGTCATAGTTTGATTCCCAGTCAGGGCACATGCCTGGGTTGTGGGCTTGATCCCCAGTAGGGGATGTGCAGGAGGCAGCCAAACAGTGATTCTCTCACATCATTGATGTTTCTCTCTCTCCCCACCTCAACCCTCCTCTCTGAAATCGATAAAAAAATAAAAAGAAAGAAAGAAAAGAAGGGACTGAAGATCAACTTTGATGCATTCATGGGTATTAGTCACCAAATGGCTTTGATGTACCCTGGGAAATTTAGGCTGTACATGTCACTTTCAGATCACTCAGAGAGAAGAGTGTGACCTTGCACAAAGTAGGTCAAATGTCTCAAATTGAGGGCTCCGATTCAGGAGAAAGCCATTGTGGTCTCTAAAAGAATTAAACCAAAAGCACATTCTGGTTTGGTTTCTAGGGACAAAGATATTAATTAAATCTTGTTGGAGGGTGGGACTTCTGGGACTTGCACACTATAATGGGCATAATCTGAACTTTCCATCACAATTTTTTCCATTTCGTATTTTTGTATTTGCAAAGTTCCTGTGTGTTGCACACTGGGTGTTTCATGCTATTCCCTTATTTTTGGGTGGAAGTACGAGGCCCAGAATTGGAAACATTTAGGAGTACAGGATTGTAGAGTTTTAGGGCTTTGAAAGACCATGGAGGTCTTCTAGTTCACTCCTTTTACAAATTGACAAAGAAGCTTAGAATAACAAGTGATTTACTTAAGACCATGCATCCAGTTAGTAATAGTCTACCCTTGAATCCAATCCTCAAACTTCCCTGATAGTTTACAATCCAGCTCTTCCAGTTCTTTAGTTGAATGACCTTGACTAAGCCTTTTAATCTCTCTGAGCTTCCATTTCTTCTTTTGTGAACAGGAGTATTAATAAATACCATAATTCATAGGGGTGCATAATGGGTCAAATAGGATAATGGATGTGGAAGCATTTTGTTAACACTTTATAAAATGCTATAAAACTTTAGTTATTATTATTATTATCTGAAGTAGTTCAGCAAAATAGTGGGATGTCAACAAGTATAATTCACAAAATCACTGGATTTTAGAGTTGGAAGGAATCAGAGTTTAGCTAGGTTAATAACCAAGTAATTAAAGACTTCATTGCATGTCTAGCTATTAAATCAAATAATATTTTAAAATATTATTTGTAAACTGACTTTTAATGTGAATGAAAAATTTTGATCATCACTGAAAGGAGACCTTCCATTAGAGGCCCAAATACTTATTTTTTTAAATCCTCACCTAAGAAGTGAGGATATTTTTTCCGTTGAGTTTTAGAGAGAGTGGAAAAGAGGTAGGAGGGAGAGAGGAGAGAGAAAGAAACATGGATGTGAAAGAGACACATTGATTTTTTTGCCTCCCACATGCACCCCAGCTGGGGGGTGGGGATTGGATCTGCAACCCAGATAGATATCCTTGACTGGAATCAAACCCACAACCCTACCGTGCAGAGCCAGTGTTTAACTACTGGGCCACACCCTCCAGGGCAGGGGCCCAGATACTTCTAAGACTGAGTGACAATCCATCTTATTAAAAGTGGCGAGAGATGATTGGCTTCAGTGGTCCTGCTTCTTTCTTGCAGGGGTTGGTGTGAATCATATTATTTCACTTTTATTTCTGGAGTAGCAGGCTAAGTAGGAGAAAGGCTGTGGCAGGGCTTAGCAACCGAGAAAATAAATACTAAGAACTAGGCCTCAGATCTAGCATCCAACAGCCAGGACCTTCTAAGGCCAAAGTGCAGGCAACCAACCTCTTTTTACATTTGCTTTGACTTTGCTGCAAGAGAAGAGGAGACAGACATTGCAATAGGTGGATTGCAAGAAAACTCTAATTTCCTCGCTCTGCTACTAAGCCAAGTAACACAAAGCCAGGACAGGTAGGGGGAGAACAGCTAACAGCAGGGCTGCCATTTTTTTCAGTCTGAGTAGGATTTGATGGTCTAATGATTTCTGAAAACGATTGGCAAGTTCATGTTAGTTAATGGAGATAATTTTTTTAATGACTAGAGCCAGAGAGAAACTCACTTTAAAATCCCGTCCATTGCTCCTGTGTATGTTTAGCCCACAAATCAGAGGCTGTGAAGGGCAGTTCACATGAGAGAGGTGAAGCTGCATTCCTGCTCAGTCTTCCACCCTCTTTTAAGATCCTGTATTTCACCGACTCCCCCAGTAAATGCATTTCCACTGTTAATAATTTAAATGATGAGGTCGGTTCGGTGAGAAGCACCGTGAAACAGACAAGGCTGTGGAGAGTGGAGTTCATAAATCCGTGACAACTCAAGGCTGGGTTTCAGAACAACTGCGTGGATGACCGGCTGGCAGGTGAGAGGGCTCGGGCCCCCTTCAATGAGGCCGCAGGCCTGGCCGCCTCTTCCCCACTAAGGAAGGGGCAGGCTTCCACATGGGGACACCTCCCTGGGTCAGGTGCATTGTCATTGCCCTGCCAGGGCGATTGCCACAGCACTGCACACTGTATCTGCCCTGTGCAGCTGACCTGCATTATAGCGTTGATGATGCTTGTCACGGAAAAGAGGTTTCAGCCTCAGGAATAGCCTTAAAGAGGTCTTTTCATTCCTCCTGGGAGCTCTACCTGCACCACGGAATGGTGGCAGGGTCACCCCCATTCCAACAGCTGAGGAGAGCAAGAATCTGCCAGTTGCTTCCTCCTCCTCCTCCCATATTTTAGTCAACCCCTTGCTCGTTAGGAAATGTCCCGCTTACTGCTTACAAAGTCATTTCAAAAACAATAATAAACACCAAAAAGCAAAACAAATCCAAGTAAAAATGCTTATATGATAGAATAAAATCTACCCAGCCCTATGTCATTAATCACGCACTATAAATTCTGTTTCTCAAAATGGTAGTTTGCTCTGATTTTTTTTTTTAACTTATCTGATATATGTCTCCAGGCCCAATCCCCTTTTTCATCAGTTTTTTTCTTTTATTAAAAAAAAATTATTTCATACCTTCAATCCATTTCTTTGTCTACCTCCCACTATCTGCCTCTGGTAACTACCAATTTGCTCTCTTTATCAGTTACAAGTTTGATTTTTCCTTTTAAGAATCTACATGTAAGTGACATCATATTGTGTTTGTCTTTCTCTGACTGACTTAACTTAATATAATGCCATGTTTCACAAATGGCAAAATTTTATTCTTTTTATGGCTGAATAGTATTCCATTGTCTATATATGCCACATATTCTTTCTTCATTCATCTGCCGATGGACACTTAAGTAGTTTCGATATCTTGGCAATAATGAATAATGCTATAATAAGCAGATAATTCTTTGAGATTTTGACTTTATTTTCTTTCCAGATATACCCAGAAGTGGAATTGCTGGGTAATATGGTAGTTCAACTTTTAATTTTTTTAGGAACCTCCATACTGTTTTTCACCAATTTATACTCTCGCCAACGGAGAACAAGGTTTCCCTTTTCTCTACATTCTCACCAACTTGCTATCTCTTGTCTTTTTTATATTAGCCAGTCTACATTTTGATTTGCATTTCCATGATGATTAGTAATGTTGAGAATCTTTTCATGTAACTATTGGCCATTTAGATCTCTTTTGGAAATCCGTTTCAAGCATGTTCTCCTCCATGACTGTTTAGAATGCTGGCTTAGAATACACTCTGAACTCTATATGTTCCTTTCTAAACCATTTCTGTGACTTTCTGGAGATTAAAGCCGTGCATTTTTTCACTCCTCTCTAAAATAATATGTTTAAATGGTTTCATGTCACACAACCACTGGGCATCTGCTTCAAGCTCTTCTCAAATCTATTACCCAGGCTACTTTCAAGGTGTACTACCTTAAAGTTGACTCATTTCAATCCTTTCTTGCTGACATTCATTGAATGCCCATAGTTACACAGCCCTGTAGCATAAGGTATAAGTCCTCAGTTATAAAAGCTTATAGATTGATTTCTTAGCATATCTAAATTCTTTTAGGTATTTAAAACTATTCAATAATAATAATAGCAATAAAACACAAATCTTCACCATCCACTATTATTTCCTCTAACAAAATGAGATGAATTAAATTCAACAGAGTTCCATACAGCATTTCTTTCTTAAATATTCTTCCAAAATAGTAGCTTCATTTCAATAATGAAAATGCACTTATAATCCAAAATTAATGTTTTTAACCATTTCCACTCTTCTTCTTCCAGAGTCTCCATCATGGAGTGTTTTCAAGGAAGAAACTGGTCCATTTTTAATCTGCTCTTCCATTTCTGCTCCTTCCCTGCTCCTCTTAGGAAGTTAACATTGAGAGGTGGGGTGACTTATTGTGAGCTCCTAACCATGGGCATTAAAACTCTGGCTTTGAACCCTGGACTTTCCATTACTTTAAAAAAATATTTTATTGATTTTTTACAGAGAGGAAGGGAAGAAGAATAGAGAATCAGAAACATCAATGAGAGAGAAACATGGATCAGCCGCCCCCTGCATACCTCTACGGGGGATGTGCCCACAACCAAGGTACATGCCCTAGACTGGAATTGAACCTGGGATCCTTCAGACCTCAGGCTGACGCTCTATCCACTGAGCCAAACTGGTTAGGGATCCGTTACATTTTTTTGTGATATAGAGCAAGTTATAGTCCTTGAATATAAAATGGTGATAATAATGGTACCAAGGTCATAGAAATTGTTGGGATAGTTAAATTAAATGAAATAAAACATGTAATCTAGCACAGTGCCTGGCATAATGTCTGCTAGAAAGATATGTTGGAAACGAAATGAGATGCTAGAATCCTGAGTGGGTGGGTGTAATATTTTATTTTAGACAATGGATACTTTTTAACAACGTTCAATACATTATATTAGCTTGCTGGTTATAGATATTTACAAAACAAATATCTGAACTTTTGTTATATTTGATATCAATGGGTCTTAATGTTCTTGAGCTAAAGAAAGGAACGGGAGGAGGAGAAATCAGTCAAATGATATCAGTGGGTCATATGTATCACATTTAGGCAGGACAGGTTTGTGTAGTAATGTAGTACTTATGCATGCAAGTACTCAGCTTTTGGGACAACTTTTATGATAGTATAGGTTCCCACATCTCAAATGCCAGCAGTCCCTGCTCTCACTTGGAGGTGCCAATTAGATGTGTGACCACTTTCCTTTCTGAATTCACAGTGTTTATTTGTACCCATTAAAAACACTCTTTTGCCCTAACCAGTTTGGCTCAGTGGATAGAGCGTCAGCCTGTGGACTCAAGGGTCCCAGATTTGATTCTGGTCAAGGGCATGTACCTTGGTTGCGGGCACATCTCTAGTGGAGGGTGTGCAGGAGGCAGCTGATCGATGTATCTCTCTCATCAATGTTTCTAACTCTCTATCCCTCTCCCTTCCTTTCTGTAAAAAAATCAATAAAATATATTAAATAAATAAATAACACTTTTTCTCCCACATCCTGCTTTCTATTACGGTTATTTTCCTCATGTTGAATCCCCTCCTAAGGTAGGAGCTCAGTACTCCTCAGTCCTCTTTGGCCACCACACAGAGGAGGGAATTGGATGGAGCACTGCCATTCACTCAGACGAGGCTCAACTCTGCTGACAGGATGATGGATTCCTTTTAGGCCAGAGCCTATACAACCCTAACGAAGGGTCAGGGCAGTGCCAAAGCTGGGATGGAGTGGGGTAGGGAGGTGGATTGGAATCAATTGCTTTCCTTGGTCTCATTTCCCAAAAGTGGCATCTTTCACCAATTTTTAAAAGGGGCAACATTTTACACGAAGGTTGTCACAATAATGATGAGAAAGCGTAAGCAATGAGGAAGCAGGGTCAGTGAGCTCAGAGTGTCAGGTTGAAGCATTGGGACTTTAAAGCAGGACGTCACAGTGTGGCCCTCTTTCTGTTCCTCCTCCCCTCCCCACCAACTACAGTGCAGGTTGAGAAATACCCTACCCCTAAGCTGGCCTTTCTCATGAAGACCTGACTATGCGCCTACTCAAGGGCCAGCCTGCTTTTCTCCATTCTGTCCTTGCCTCCGATTCTGGTCTGTTTCTCTCACTGTGCTATGGTTCCATGGCCTTCCTTGCTTTCCCTCAAACTTGCTGGTCATGTTTCTGTCTGAGCCTTTGCACTGGCTGTCCTCTATGCCCCTATGTCTGGTATATTCTGTTCCGGATGTATACATTGTTGATATGCTCCCCCATCACATTCAGGTCACTCATCAAATGTCACCTTCTCAGAGAGGCCTTCTCTGACCACTCAAGCTAAAGAAGTTCCCCTGTCACCTTCTGCTTCTCACTCTGCTTTGCTTTTCTGCACGTGCAACCAGGCAATATATTTTGCATGCGTCAAATTGTAGTCTGCCTCCCTGCCCAGAATGTAAAATCTGCGAGGGGAGGGAATTTGACTCTTTTGTCCGTTTCTATTTCACACCACTCGGCAGTGCCTAGCACATTGTGGTGTTCAATAAATTTGTTGGGCAAGAGAATGAATAATGAGTGGCTTTCACCCATCCATTCAATGCAGTGATTGAGTGTCTACAGTGTGCAGAGATGAAGACATACAAGTCCTTGCCTTCTTGAAGGGGAAATGGTTCTTGCAGTCTTGATATTAGATAGCAAAATATCTATATTTATGTATTTATATTTATGAAAAAGTTTTGCAGGTACAATGATGAGCAGGACATTTCTTAAATGCAATGTAAGAGAAGCAATAGGTTATGTGCTGGCATTAAATATAGTCACTTGCTTAAAAATCAAAGCCACAAGAAAGTGTACGTGTGTGTGTGTGTGTGTGTGTGTGTGTGTGTGTGTGTGAGAGAGAGAGAGAGAGAGAGAGAGAGAGAGAGAGAGAGAGAGAGATTTTTTGGCCATACTGAATTCCACAGAGTTTTGAGAAGGACTCAGATGGCTTTGCAGTGATGTTATAGTGTGTCAGAAAGGTGAAGCATTCACTATCTTTCCCCCTAAATGAAATAGAAGCAGCTGCATTTCTCCCAGGTGGGCCTAGGCATTGTATGATACCCACATATTTTTCAATAAGGGACTCACATTTGCTGTGATGCTAGAAGCTTCTAATGGGCCTCTGAGGGTTGTAAATTATATCAAATAATTTTCTAGATACTAAGATGGTTTTTTTTTTTTTAAGGATGGAAGTGGGAGGGCTGCAAATAAAGGTTTTCTTGGATCCTGGAATTACACCTTCTTTAAACCACATTCAGTAAATTCTTTTGCATGTTGAAAGTTTATTCAACAAAAATTTACTCTGTCAACTATGTGAGAGGACCATGTTGGTTCATGGGGCCATTCTTGGCTGGCTTAAAATATGTAGATTTTCCTGGAAAAACTGCTACAACTTGCTGTAGCTTTTTGTTTTAACATTTCTGTTTATTGCTATCAATCTATTACATCCTTCTTGTAGGAAGTAAAACAATATAGAGATAGATAAATATGTGTAAAGAAGAAGTAATTAACATGCCATTCTTCTTCCTCATTCCTACCATCCCTTGTAATTAATCTTTCTGGTAATTGATGGGCATGTTTCTATACCATTATCTTTGTACATACAACACACACACAACTTCCCTTTATTTTAAAACAAAAATGATATATCACACATTCTACTCTGAAATGTACTTCTTAAAATTTACTAGGGTATAATGAATATTTTTTCTGTATTATTTTTTTAATTACACTCTTTATTGTTTAAGATATTACATGAGTCTCCTTTCCCCCCCATTCAACCTCTCCCTGGTGTCTTATTTTTTAGTAATATCACAGTTCTCTATGGAATAAATATAAAATGTAGCCAGCCACCCATTTTCCTATTTATTGACCTTTAGGTGAGGCAAGGTGTTTTTTTCTATAGTACACTATGTTTTAAGTAAATATCCTAATTCATATTCTTCTTATATATTGGTGCTTTTGTTTTGGGTCAATGAAGTCTTAAAATGAAGTATTATGTCAAAGGGTAATGCATTCTTAATTTTTAATAAGTAAGGTTGATTTTACCTCCCTTAAGTTTTGTGGCAATTCATATTTCCTTCAGAAATAAGTACATGGGAATACTTTTGTTCCTAATGCCATACCCAGCACTGGACGTCATCAGTCTTTTTAAGTTCTGTCCACAAAGGCAATAAGGGTACCTCAACAGTGATATTTCATTGTTGCTTTAATTACATTTACCTGTCTCTGAGGTTGGTATCTTTCACACATTTATTGGACATTTATTTGTGTTTCCCATTCTGTAAATTCATGTTCACAACCCTTTGTTTGTATATTGAGTTTTCTTTTTCTTATTGACTGGTAAGAGCTCTTTGTATATTAGAAACAATAACATGTTGCTGGTCACATATTATAAGAATACAAAGTATATCATCTTGCAGATATACATAGCTGCTTATTTTTAAGATTTTTGCCTTTTTTTGGTCTTGCTTAGGAAACATCTCTCTTCAACCTTTTGGATGTGGTGCTCATAGAAACTGTGAGCCTGGTAAGCAAGGTTCTTTGGTGCAGAGCAATGTTAATGTGTGGTGCTCTATGACTGCAATGTAACATCTCAGGATCTGGTGCTATGATGCACTTAAGACAATGATGCCGCCTGCATCAACCTTTCCCTCTCCACTCTTCTCCCTGATTTTAGTGTAGATTTATCTGCTGGTCGCCGATCTTGTGTCCTGTCATGAATGCCTGGGATACTTCTGCTAGAAAATGTTTGGGAGTCTTAGAATCACAAAGTGAGGCTGTTGAAAGCAGTGGTCATTAAAAGATAATTCAGAATTTCCTAACATCTCAAGGCTGTTTCTCATTCTGGAAACATCCATAGCAAAATATCCAGTTTTCTGTGAAGCACACTGACTTACTCCTTCCCTCTTTGGCCTTTTCTCTGAAGGGGTCATCAGGATTGCCTGCCATCTTTGACACTTTGGTACTTCATCCTGGGAGCTGGATTTCCTATAGAATTCATTTAATTAAAATATGCCATTTATTTTGTAACTAACATATTGTTAGTTTCCATGCTCCTGGACTTTGAGGAGTTCAGGATGTCACCACAGTAACTGAGTCATTTGTTACCCTTGACAGGACTAATATGCTGTCCTTCATAAACTAAGATGACTTCGGAAGGACACAGGCTTTTAAGTAAGCTGTTTCTCTAATGATGAGGCGAGATATGAATGTATAGATTTTCATACACATTTCCTTTGTCCTCGTGACCAAGCTATTAGAGAAAGCTAGAACGTTAGAGCTACAAGAAACTGCAGGTAAGCAAATTGAGGCAGGGAAAAATAAAACCGGACATGCATAGCACATTGATGTGCACTAATAGTCTTTGTTGATTTATGACAACCACAGACACAATAATTACATGTGGATTCTTGAAAATAAAAACAGGGCCATATAGAAACAACAACATGTGTATCATCTTATCAGTGAGATACTGACCACTTCTATAACTCTTAAAGCTGATTCAGAGCCACAGTCTAGAGTAAGAAGACAGTCTGAACTTCTCCACCTATTCTACAGCTGTGGGAATGGAAACATGGAGAAATGAAGTTACGTGTCCCCAATTAATTCAGTCATTAGCAGCAGTGTTAAAACTCCAATTCACGTGCCCTTATAATCAGATCTAGTCCTTTCTCTACTGCCTTATGTCCCCTCCTGGTTGATGTGGTTAGTTTTAGGAGTAATTTTTTTTGGTGAATAATAGTGATTGAAGACTAACATTTGGGGGGAACCAGTTGAGAGACACATACCCCTTTATCCTGCCTCCCAGCTAAGGAGTTATATCATCTTGTTTACTCGTTCAGAAAATAATGTATTGGTCATACCCTGTGCTAAGGTTGAATAAATGGTTGTGGAATTATATTGAACTGATTTGAATTGTTAAGGTACCAGAGGTAGGGGCCTCAGCAAGTGATTAAGATTTGGTTTTATCAGTTGGGATAGAAGATGCAGCTCCCTGAAAATAAATACATCCCTTTTTAAGAATTCCACGAAAAACATATGCTGTATAATTGAATAAAAGTACAGATAACAGGTTCCTAGAACAGCTTGTTCCAACTTCTTTTTTATTAGAATCTAAGTGGTAACATTCATTTCCAGCAGTGTCACTGATGTTGGTTTTGTTCATTATTAGGATATTGCAGTTATTGCACTCTGAAGGGAGAAACCTGGGTTTATAACTGCCAGGGCTGGCAAGTGGCCGAAAAATGAGATGCACTAGCTGATTGGCCTTTTATAGAGTCAGTGTATTAGAAATCATCTTTACAAAACAGAGTGTCCCTTCCCGGTGGCCTGCTTTCCCTGGGGAGGATGGGCACTAGTGCTCCTTTGGCTGTAGATGCAGCATAGACTTCAGTCTAGAAGGTGCTGCCTGATTCCTGAGGGCAGCTGGAGGCGGATAGCTCTGAGGCTGACATGGCTGTGTTCATGTGAGACGTGAAGCCGGCTGAGAAAGCACCAGGGGGTTCAGTCCTGGAGGAGCCCTAACATTTCGTTACTTTGATTTTAACTGGCATGAGTAGAATTTGTGGATGGGCTTCAGACAGAGGAAAAGACAAAGAAGAAGAAGGAAAAAAAGCAGACGAGCAATTATAATAATAATTTACAGGCCAACAAAGACTCACTGGCATCACAATCATAGTCTCTAATAAAAACACTCATGTGACCCATCAGGCATTAACCCTCCCACTGGTGATTTCTGCACCGAGTTGTTGTTAATATTATTGTGACAGTTTGGGAATGAAGGGAAAAAATCCATGTTGTGTCTTTTGGTTCTTACAATAATAAGGAGAATGAAATTCGTTTCCTCTCCTACATTCTTCATACCTTAGCTGGAAGCAGTGTCAAACCCAGAGACAGAAGTTGGCCTTTGGGCTTTATCCTTTCCTGTTTCCAGAAATCTGCTGGGGAAATTTCAAGGCAGAACTGTAGCTCAAGTTGAATTGCTTTCCTGGTCCCTTTTATTCCTGAGAGGAAGGGAGGAGGCTATTTCCTCCCCATGGAGGTTCTTTGTGGAGTTTTAGGTCTCAAGGGATGTATGAAGCATCAGGTATGTAAGGAGCTTGGGTACCAACTTCTTGAGCAAAGTGAGCATATCTCTTCCCTTTTCTACCTTTATGAGGGAGAAGGCTGCCCTAGAGGGAGGATGAGAGGAACCTGCCACAATTCTAGTTCTGTATCCAGATGTGTCACATTCACATCCTGAGTGCTCACTGTTTGCTCTGTGGGCCTACTTGGGAATTTGTCTGTGAGCTTCCAAACAGGATGTACATCATTTTATCCTTACATTGTATTTTACCATTTTCAACAACACTTTTATAGGTATTACTCATATAATCATCATGTCAGCTCTTTGAAGTGACTATTAATCAGCACCATTTTTAGATGAAAAGACGGAGGATCAGAGAGGAAGTGTATCTCTCAAGGCTGCTGTGTGCGGGGTGCAGATCCCAGATTTCTACTAGAAAAGAGGAGTATTCCGAGCTCCTCCAGTGGGCCTCCCTGGAGAGGCACTGCACTGACTGCAGTTCTAGAGATGGGCACGCTCCTGTACTCTACCTCAGAGTTTAGAAAGACACATGGGCTCAGAGGAAGCATCGAAGACGTTTGGAGTTTAGAGCAGCCATTGGACATGGGGAGAGCTTGCTATAGTGTTCCAGGAGTGTGTTTCTGATTACTTAGTATTAGCTGGCCATTTCTAATTCAGACATCAGGCAGGGTTTCAGTGTCCTAACATCTTTAGATAAGATAGCTAGGCCCTAACCCCTCCAAAGAAAATAGAATGCCTTTTACAATGCTTGCGCAGATTTCCAAAGGGCTCAAGCATCCTTGTTGTTAACTTCTGGCCACCAAGCCTCTGTTTCTCAATTTCTTCCAGACAAACCGTTCACAGGAGTTGTATGTTTGTGTGTGCGTGTGTGTGTAAGACTACTGAAGTTGGTGGGATAGGAACCTTTATGTATCACCATTTGCTCCCCTTTCAACTCAAGGTCCCATTTTCTACCTTTTGCAAGATTTTATTCCCTGTTCCCCATTTTCTCTTTCCTTATTTGCTCCCCACCCCACTTCCAAATTCCTGCCTAGAATGCATTTCAGTTTAGTTACCTCCTTTATTTCCTTCTGAAACATACCCTTAAGGTTTTACATTCTCCACAGCACCTTAACAAGGAGATTTTCTCTAGAAAGTCTTTGATGTACAATTGGTTTTAACATTATAATAGTGGTAACAATAACAATAACACCTTATAGTTATGGAAAGCTTTCAAGTTTTTAGAAGCTTTGCCTAGACATTAGCATTTTTATCTTTGCAGCAATTCTTATTGTCTAAATTTTCAGATGAAGAAACTGAGAACCATAAAGAGCCAGGAAGAGACAGCAGGCTTCAGACTTTTCCAAAGCTCTTTTCCCATCAATTCTGTTAAGTCCATACCTCTGTACTGGCTGGCTTCTCTATTTCATTTTCGTGCATTGAATCAGATTTGAAAATTTCGTCCGTCTCTGATTTATAATTGCCATTGGCGTCTCTGGACCTTAAACTCTGAAAACTGACTGCTTTTTGACAACTATAAATGTTCAGCCAAGAGCCCCAGGTGGGGCCCTGGGTACTCAGCTTTTTGTCACTTCTTCAACCTGGTGTCATATAGGATCCAGGATATGTTACAGCTCCAGCAAGGCAGAGGTTGAAAGGATTTTACCAATGGGATTTCAGGAATAATCTGTGAGCCAGCTTTTGGTCCACTTCCCCATCTCTTTATGTAGTTGTCCTCACTCTCTCTCCCAAGCATGCATTATCTGGACCATAATGGAACCCATCAGCAGAGGTTCCATGACCTCTGGTTGACCTTGGCCTGCTGATTCCCTGCCCTGGGCTGCAATTACTAGGATATGTAGAGGCAACTAACGCCTTCCAGGACCCTCAGAAACTTATAGCTGTATCCAGGCCTTACCTCTTTTCAATGGCATTGGGCGACTTCTAGATCGAGCCAGCATTTCTCTTCTCAAGTGACATTTGTGCTCATTCTGAAATGAAAACTACAGAGCTATGGTTGGTCTCTTTCATTGAAAAATTGTAATTTTCCACTGCCTGGGCTGTTTTCTTTGGATGATGGACTGTAAGAAGGAACAGTGAGAATATGAGGAGATTGATTAATTTCTTTGCTACTAGCAACATTATTTTTTCATATTGTTGGGGCATCAGGAGTTTTGTTGACTTGATACTTCCCCGCCTCTCTGCTTGTCTTTGAGTTTTATTGTCATTCCTAAATTGACAATGGCTGTGTAAAAAGGTTTAATGGTTTGGGTAATATTTTTTAAATATTTTTTTTCCGAACACAGATAAAGAAAAAATCTCTCTGCTTTGTATTTTAGAAGCAAAGGAAAATTAGTTACCTGTTATATAATATGCCCACAACATTATATAACAAGTCTTTCTAGTAGAAATAAGGCTCCAAGCTGTGCTGTTTCCCATTTGCTGTGACCCAGGCAAGGCTTGTCTATTTACCAAATTCAGAGATGTATTAGGTTAACCCTATGCATATGCCAATTTTGTAAATCAAAACCATGATGGGCAGTTTCACAGAGTCCAACCAATGTTAGCAGCAGCAGGCAAAACCTGACATCAGGAAGCAGGAGAGCTCATCTAGTCCGTCCGCTGTCTCTAGGCAGCATTGCGCTTCAGTCATATTTAGAAGAATCTCTTAACTTACACTCTTTACCATCTGTTGTCAAAGAATGAAACTCCTAATGCACTTCTGGGTTAATAAAGGAATTAATTATCAGTCTCAAAGCAGGGAACCACTTATTCTATAAGCTCACCAGAAGTGGCAGTGATTTCTGTTCTTCAAGATCTTATGGGGCATAGTGTCAGTCTTGGTAGGTACGAGCGGGGTTTTAATAACCTAGAAAGATTCTCTCTTCCTTTAACCTCTCACCAACACAGTCTGCATTTTTATGCTCATCGTAACCAGTGAAGACTGGCTCTGGTTTGCAGCTTGCTTGAGATTGTGTCTCAGATCTGAGCCTGAGCGTGACAATCTGAGCTGTTAAACAGACTTCCTTGGCTACCTTAGCAGGTGGGTCCTCTGAACAAAGAGAATGCATCTGCTTTATTGAAGCAATGACATTTCCAGACAAAGCAGTCATGGGGATAGTCTCTGGACTCTGGGCAGGGTTTCCCCAGCATGTGTATTAAAGCCAGATGCTCAGGGTATCTGCCCCTCCTCCCAGACTCCTCACTATGGTCGGAGCCTGCAATGTCTCCCCACTTCCATTGTCCCCCGGAAGTGCGGGGTCCGTGTTCACTCTCACCTGAGCCAGTACCCATTCCAAGCGGCAAACTTGATCTTCAATGGTCTTACCTTTTGTTTGCAGTAAAAATGGAGCCGCTCAGTCCTGGATGTGTGTATCATAGCATGGCAAGGCAGGAGTTTTAGGTACTGGATACTTTTTGTAATGAAGGGCGTCATCTCTTTATTTGCCTAGAAACTGAACTCAGAATCTTAGTATGCCATGTTATTCTGACACAAGAGGCCCAAGGTTTGGATGTGGGAGGTATGACCACAGACATTTTCTGTGCAATATGTAAATGTTGTTTAAATGAGATCAAAGCACTCATTGTGGCTCCTGGCCCTTCACAGACTTCTGCTCGTTGCAGAAAAGGAACAGAATAATGGATCATGGAGGAAAGATGAGAGGCTTTGGGTCAGAAGGCTAGCCTGGGTTCAGGTCATATGCAGGCCACTTGTATGTGCATGACCTCAGACCGCTTTCTCAGAGCTCCAGTTCCCTCATTTGCAGCGTGGGATGCCTGTACTTCCCAGGATTGTCTGTGGACATACAAGGTAGTTATGGGAGCAGGAATGCTTTGGATAAAAGAAGACACACCTGGAAGGTGGTGGGTGTCTTTTACCCTCTAGGCTTGATTCTTATTAGATCTCACATGTCTTTGCATGATTGGAGAAAGGACTTACAACTGATAAGTGACTTTGAGTCTCCACCCATTTCTTAGCCTTCCATCACGAAGCAGCTGGTGGTGAAGGGTTGACAGGGGCTTGGGCGAGCTGGGGACTCCAGTTACCATCCCAACCAGCCCTCGATCCCATCCTCCTGAAGCTAGTTGTTAATGAGGGAGCTTGGTCCAAACCCAGTTTTCCAGGATCTGATGAAAGCCATAGCCTACTTAAATCACTTTCTTGTGGCCTTTAACCTAAAAAGATTACATTTTGGGGGTAAGGGTAATGAGGTGGGTGAGCAGCAGAGAATCTGCCTGCTGTCAGAGGACAGAATCAAATTTTTTTATGTGATGTTCCTGCATTAAAAGTGCCAATCTTGTGTCATGTAACATGTGAATAATGGCTCTAGAATGTGATGTCAGAATTTTCCACACGTCTCATAAATAAATCCAGCCACACCCTCCCCCAGCCACCACCTAAAGGCTATCCCGTTTTTGAACCTCAGCTTGCATCCCAAATTAAGAATGTGTTCAGATTCAAGGTTAAAGGTATAGTATCCCCTTTCAAAAGGCACATGTCAGTGTTTCTGCTGAGAATGACAAATAACAGTTGAAACAGGCTATCAATTGTCAAGACTTCTCCTCCTCTTCTTTTTTACCTAACTTTGCTGAAAGTCTGATCCTTTGGAAAGAATAGATACTGTATCAGGCCAAGACTTGATAGAATTGTCCTTAAAGAAAACCACTTGAGTGAGACCCCTGGGGGTTAAAAGAATCACACAAATAGTCAAGTGGTCCTCAGGAGGGACGTAACTAGATACAACACAGCTGCAGTTAGTATTAGCAGCATAGCCAAGCCAAGTGCTTCATATTGCAAGAAGCATATATTTATTTGAGACATGTCTACTTGCAAGGAGATATCAGACACAGATACTGACATTCGTCAGAAAACCTTAAATGTTGATTATTTTTTATTTTTCCAAGGAGATTCTGTCTTCACCTTATCAGTAGTGACCAACGCAGGCCACTTTCAGAAATAAGAATCTAAATCATCCTTGGATCCAACGTACCCACTATCATTTCCTTCTTTTTAATGTTAAAAGATTGATCAGCCATAACTGTATAGGGGGATTTTTCTATAAGATCCAGCTTTGTTGAAAGCTGCTTTGCTGAAGCAGAGCTGTCTCTTTATTCCCCTTGAAGGATAGAATGCTTTTTTGTTTTTTCAGTTTATAGAGGGTCAGGAGGAGGAAATAGGCAGGAGCAGGATGGCCGAGAACTGGAGCAAAGAACAGGAGGGGAATTTGGTATAATTTCATCTCATCTCAGGTCCGCCTGTCTGCTCTTTCCATCCCTCCCCTTCCTCCCCACCTCACAAACAAAGGCAGCATCTTTCTTAGATAATGCCGTGTGTGTCAGAAGCGAACGTTCTGGGAATGTACATGGTGACCTGCTCTGTGTAACAAACGTCAACCCGAAACCATACAGAAGTCGCTACATCTGTTTTGGCTTTGTTCGCAACACAGAGGGGAGGGGAGTGCACTCCATGGTCAAGGGCCAAACTACATGTCATATTTCATTACCTTCATTAGCTACTACAGAAGGCTGCATTCAAAGAAAAGGTTGGTATTAACTCTTGAGCCACCAGCCTTTTCTAACAACCATTTTCACCTTCACCCACTGCTTTCGGATCTCCGTTTGTTCGTGCTGTGGGCTCTGATTTAACTAAACTGTAAATCAGCTCCGAGGTCCATGATTTCACCTTCTTAACTTAAAGAAGGCAAGCTACTGTTTTATCCTAGGTAGCTACTTACAGGATGGCTGAACATCTGGAACCTATTAGGACAAATGCTAGTGTAAACCCAATGGGGAAAGCATATTTAGAATTAATAAAACCTTCCCTCCTTATTTTGTCTGCAGTTGTCTTTTTCCCCCCCCTCACATTATTTCTATTGGTAGCCCCCTTTTGGTTGCTGGAGGGAGATAAGATTATGCTTATTGCTGCCTAGCTGTTTTCTTGGGCAGACATTTCTTGGTATGCTTTCTTTTGATGGCATTGTACTCACATGGTTACTGTACCTGGAAATAAAAGCCCACTTCCCCATATTCATGTTGCATTTCTTAAAGTATACTTTACAGTTTCTGAAATGAAAGTGGGTGAATGTATAAGATAGATCTTTTTATTGTATGGCTATAAAAATGGTCAGTTTTCATGCTGCATATTGAATACATCATGATTCTATTTAAAGTCATCTGTGGCCAGCACATGCTGTTATTTAATATTATGAAGAATTGCCAGTTGGCCAGCATAGGTCACAGCACACCTGGACTGTGGAATTAGGAGTCTGGAATTTTGATTCTTTGTCCTGGCTTTGCTGTTGATTTATTGCTTGGTATTAGACAAAGCTCTTGCCCTTAATTCTCCCATCTGTAAACTATGGATCATTATACCATTATAAGATTTCTGTGAGCTCAAATGACTTCATTTGAAGATACTTTCAAAAGTCCTGAGAAGACAATACTTTATTTTTTTATTTACTTATTTATTTTGCAATGGATTGCAGCATAAATAAAAAAATTTAATAACCATTTTTTTCTCTTTTGTAGAGAAAAGAAAGGAATTTTTCTGAAGCCCATAGACATTAAAAATAAATTGTATTGAATTTAATGGGGTGACATTGGTTAATAAAATTATATAGGTTTTAGGTGTATAATTCTAGGATACATCATCTGCAAATTGTATGTGTGCTTACCACCCAAAGTCAAGTTTTCTTCCGTCACCACTTACCACCCCCATACCCTCTTCTATTCACTCCACCCCCTTTCCCTCTAGTAATCACCATATTGTTGTCTGTGTCTGTGAGGTTTATTTGTTTTTTTTTGTTTTTTTTGTGTGTGTGCTTAATTTTTTCTGAGCAATACTGGCACACTGAGTGCAATAGCCCACTTTGTAAATCACTCTTTGTCTAATGACATCTTGGGTACAATTGAACATCCCAGGAAAACAGACTTGCAATGGAGATCGACAACCACCAGAATAAGGCCATCAAGCTTGTGTTCGGGACACAGGTAGATACAGAGGCAGGGCAATGCCACAGAAGAAGGCATCTAGGACTTCTCTGTAGTTGAGAAACTCATAGGAACATAGGTGCTTTGCATATTGTAACCTTTGGGGTGGAGAGAGGAGGAATGGTAAGAATCACCGTTCAAGGTCAGAAACGAGCTCTCTGTGGCTGAGTCACACGTGTCCCTCTTTCACATTTTACAAGCGTTGCTGTAAAATAAACTAACCGCAGAACAGACACCTGTATATGTGATCTAGTTTGGTAAATTCATAGCAATGTAAATTGTAAATGCAGGAGTATAGCTGTAAATTGGCTTTTAGTTCGTATCTGAATCGTGCTAGTTTGTACCTATAATGATTATTTTCACAAAAGAATAAAAATTATGCTCTCTTTCTCATCTTCTGGTGTTTTCGTAAGATCCAGGACACCTTCTGAATTTGAGAGAAGGGCCAATAATTATGACCCTGTTTTGTTTCCATTTTTAACCTCAGACCAGCTAACTCAATTCTACCTCCTTTAGATTTGCCCCCAAGTTGGGTCCCACAATGAGACCTTTTGCATGGCAAGTTCCAGCCTGAAGCAAATTTTTTATGGCTGAATTATAAACCCTTGAAAAAAAGGGGTTTATAATGGAAATGCTGACACAACCTTAACTCTAGCGGCGAGAGTGCAATGCGATAATAAATGAGGCAGAACAGCAAAGTGCTGCTTTTAATTTATCATTTAGTAGGAGAAAAAGGCCTTGTTTACGTCTTCTTTTTCATCTTCCTCTCTGCTTCCAAGACTTGCAACCATTATTTTGAAATGTATTTTATAATAAAACCTCAGTGGTTATGTTGCCTAGGGCTTGAGTGTCCATTTTAGAAAGGGAGAAGGAGAGAAAGAGAGAGGGAGAGATTTTTGAGGCCTAAGAAGCATATTCTGTTGACTGATTATGTTTTGACTGCACATTTGCTGCCTGGCAATGTATTTATTACAGAACAGATCAGCTATTCTGCTATGATCCAAAAGCGCCCCAAAGATATGATCCTATTTGGACAGGTCTATAATAGTAGCAGTAAAAATAATAACAGTATTTGAGGTGCCTTCTAGCACATTTTATTCCAGACATTAATGTATTTGGAGTGCAAAGATTAGAGACTTTGGAGTCAATGATGTCATGAAGCGTAGAATCATTCCCCGTTTTCTGAGTTCCCATTTTGTGGATGGAGAAACTGAGGTCATTTGTTGCTGGTGTTATTTCTTTACATTCAATTCAGTCCTTAGTCTCTTTATGCTAAGGATTAGGCTGGGATATGAAAGAGCATGCCCCCTGCTCTCCAGGAATTTACAGCCTAATGGACAGAGCAAACGTATAACAAACATAAAACACGGTGTAAAGCATTGTAGCCATGGAAGCCTATTGTAAAGTCCATTTTAGACATGGGCGTTCACCTTCCTCTATCCCTCATTTCTATTTCTTCATAAGGGCCCAGAGGTACAGATTCTCTTGTATACACCCGTGCTCGGGATTTTTACATGCTCTGCCACATTCTCTGTGCCCAGAGGGGTGAATTTATGACCGCAACCCCTCCCTCCTTTGTCTTGCAGCTTCAGGTTTGGCTTGCCCAATAGAAGGGCTTAGTAGAAGAAGGGGAAGCAGGAGGGAGGGTTGTGTCACAGTTTTTTCCTATATTTATATACCTGTGATAAGTGTTAAATTATAAATTAGGCAAAGTAAGAGATCAACAATCTATCTCTATATATAAAAGCCTAAGTGACCTAACAACCAAACGACCAGTTGCTATGATGTACCCTGACCACGAGGGGGCAGATGCTCAAAGCAGGAGGTTGGTGCACTTTCACAGCCAACCTCCCGCAACTAGCCAACCTCCTGTGGCCAACCAACCTCCCGTGGTCCCTCTGCCAGGCTGGCCAGTCCCCCTCCCCCAATTGGCCCCCAATTGCCAATCAGGCCAAGGGATTCCACCTGTGCATAAATTTGTGCACCGGGCCTCTAGTGTGTGTGTGTGTATGTGACTAATATGCAAAGTGTCCTCTGGGGAGTTCAGCCAGGAGACCAAGGGATTGATTGCTCCCTATGGCGTGTGCTGACCACCAGGGAGTGGCACGGAATGAAGAAAGGCCCCAGCTGACAGTCAGAAGGCCCCAATAGACCCTGATTACCTGGTACATGTATGGAACTTACCTATGCATGAATTTCATGCACCAGGCCTCTAGTAGGTAATAATAAAATAGAAGCACTTGATGGCTTCTCTTTGGTATACTAGAATTACCAGCATCACTACTCTTGTGCTTTAGGGCCATTATTTAGTAAAACAAGGGTTACTGGAACATAAGCACTGCAATACTGATTCAGTCCATCTGATAACTGAGACAGCTACTAAGTGATTAATGGGCAAGTAGCATGTCCAGTGTGGATACTCTGGACAAAGAAAAGAGTAGCATCCCAGGTGGGATGGCATGTGATTTCAATCTGCTACTCAGATTGCTCACAGTGAAAAACGTATGGGTTTATTTCTGGAATTTTCCATTTACTATTTTTGGACCATGGTTGTCCATTTGTAACTGAAATCCAGGAAAGCAATAGTACAGATAAGGGAGGACTACTGTGGCTTCCTGCCTCTGGCTCAGAATTGTGGTATGTCTCTATTGGAGACCAGAGTTCCTATCTACAGCCTCACCCATAGCTACTGCTCTTGTCAGGTTCTGGCAACTCTGTCCTCACTTGGCACCTTCAAGCCTAGGGGTGGTAATGGCTCCTGTGCGATTACAAACCCCAGGGTGTTTCACCATCACGTCTGGGTTTACCTAAACCAGCTCACCTCTCTAAACCCAACTCAGACCTCTGTAAATAAGCTTTTACAAAGACATTAGTATGGTAGCAACTCTTTTTTTTTTTTTTGTACAAGCAAAAATCCTCTTTGGCTTTCTTTCAATTAGCAAAACGGGTATTAATGTAGGTCTTTTGTAAAAGCAAAGTGGTATAAAATGAACTTTTGGAAAGTAGGGGATACTCTTAGCTTTAGACGTTTCGACTCTGAAAGTTTTCATGGGAACACTCGATAGTGGGAGAAATCTGTAGTCCTGCAGTAAACTCTTCTTAGTTACCCCATTTGAGTGTGTACAGATTATTTCCTGCTGGGCCCCTGGATGATACAAAAAACATACAGAGCACATATATGTGTACACATACACACACACTTTAAGGATACAGTAACAGTATTTAGGCAGATGTATAGAATAGGTCTATCCAGTTTTGGGATTTGAAGTGAGCAAATTATGAAGTTACTTCTTATGATTTCTAGATCAGATAATGCATCCATCATGTGAGGCAACAAGCCCCTGAAATTACCTCAGATTTACAGCATAATAAACTCTCATTAAGATGAAGCTGCATGAAACTTATGCTCCTTCATTCCCAGAACTAAACAAATGCTGCTTGAATACCTAATGGATCCAGGTCCCACCCGAATTCTAATGCTGGCATGAAGATGTTAGTGAGGAGGAAACCAGGAGACTCAGAACATGCCACTCTGTGGAACATCCTGAGGAGTAGAACAGTACTTATATTGTTGCCATCAATTTTCTTCCGTCATCCACAATGGGACGCATGAGGCTGCTTGCTGAGGTTGATCCATGCTTGCACCCACCATGTGGATTCCTGAGTGCATTTTAATCATGGTGTGTCTTGTGCTTTATTGAAGGGTTTGCACTGTTTGGTTGCTTTCCCCTCTGATATTGCACTGGATAAATCAGTCTAGATCATTTCTTTGCATTCCAGAGAGCAAATGCCCCAATGATAGAATAGGAGTGGTTCGCCATCAGGCGTCTCCTAAGAAGACGTAATTCAGAAATATGGCTGTTGGAACACATGGGTTTATCTCTGCTCTCTTTCAAAGCCTTACTAAAATGACAGTTTGGGTCTACAAAAGCATAAAATTGTAAGGACAACAAACAGAAGAGGAAGTGATGGCAGATAAGAAATGTCAACTAAAGTTTGGAAGTTGGAAAGCAGCTGGACTGATGATTTAGTGAATGACAGAAAAATGGAACTACATGTCTGCAAAAGGCAAAGTCAAGACTTGAGCCAGTTGGAGGTGCTAGAACATGCAAGATTCTGCTCTTGGAGGCACTGCCTGTCTCTGTAGGGCTGGGGACGGAACTGGTTGGAAGTTGCATAAAAGAGATATATAAAGAGTCCCCTACTCCTTAATGGAAGACCCCTTCATCAGAGGCTGGCAAGTTCTGACTTGGCCCAGCAGGCACAGCTGAGCGAGGGAGATTATTCCATGCAGATTGGGATTAAATGAAGGCTGCATACTGAATGGTGAGGCCTCCTTGGTCTGGTCTGGCATGTGGTTGGAGAGCGTTATTGACCTCATTTCCAGGGTGGAGACTGGGGAATTCCTTTCTGAGTCAGTTGAACATTCCAAGAGGAAAGATCTTGAGACATTTTCAGCTGGGATCCCAAAGGAACAACCAGGTCCCCTTCTGAATGCAGGAGCCACCACACGGAACTTTCAACAGCTTTTTAAGTATCTCATTTTAAAATATGAATGAACAATTTTTCGCAGACAATTAAGGAAACCTTTATCTTGATGACAGGAACAAGGAGAAAAAGGAGCTCGGAGGAGGCAGAAACAGTGCAGAAAGCAGAGAAAATATATTTAAAAAATTGAGGAACTCAGAGAGATAAGGGAAGATGCCACATCTATGCAGTGGGAGTAGGATGCTATTTAAAAAGATTTGTCACCTGGAGGCAGAAGTAGTGTGTGAGGCATGTCCTAAGCCAGCTGCCAGCTGAGCATCTGAAGCACGAATCCTGACCACAGAGGTTCTCTCTGTAGTGACCAGGACCCTATGCTGGCCAATGGGAGCCCTTCCCGGGTTCTAGTGTGAGGTTTTCTCAACTTCCTGGGCAGGTTTTGCCATTCATTAAATAGAGAATCCAGTTAGAGACAGTTCCTTCCAGCTCTGAGTTTCTGTTACTCTGGTTGTAATCAGTACCCAAAGTGAGTCGACATTTTCCGTAAAGGGCCAAATAATAAATATTTTAAAATGTGTGGGCCACAAGGTCTCTCTGCCAACCGTTCAACTCTGCCATTGCCGTTTGAGACAGACAGAGATAATATGTAGTTGATGGGTATGGCTGTGTTCAAACAAAACTTTTTTTTACAAAATGAGCAGCATTCACAAAATGTCAAACCCTGATCTATGCCAGTGAAATGTGATTGCAAGACCAGCAGCTTCACCAACTTGGGAACTTATTTAGAAATGCAAATTCTTGGGCCCTACTGTAGAGCTGCTCAATCAGAATCTTTGGGGATGGGACCTTCAGACAAAATTCTCATGAATGCTAAAGTTGGAGAAATATGGATCGTACTAAAAAAAAGAAGCTTAGTAATTCCAGATTTATTTAGATACGGTGCTCTTTTGCTCAGTCAATGAGGCAGGAGTGTTAAACATGTAAGCATAGCCAATGGATACAGGACATTGGTGGGGGGAGGACAAGTGAGGGCATGTACTGGGCGCTGGAGAAGGGTTGGGGGTCATCAATGGGGGTAAAAAAGAAGACATTACAAATATTCTTCTATTTGTAATACTTTAAACAATAAAAATATATTTTTTAAAAAAGAAAAAAAACATTAAAAAAAATTGGCTTTAACATCCCTGCCTCTTCCAAAGCCCCAAATTATATTAATCTCCTCATCTTCCCAAGCAAGTTTTGCTCATCGTAGTTTAATATGGAAGAAATGAAAGCTGTTGCTTTCACACACTAGTCTTCTTCGTTATTGTTCCTGAGTAACTGATACTATCTTTCATGTTTACCCAGGGACTTCCTTGTAAATAGCAACTAGGTGTGTTAAAAAAACCCTCCGATAGTACCAACACTTAGCAGTTATGTTACACTTCATGAGAGGCAGTCTGCGTACATAATCACGCTTTAAAATATAAGCTTATTCACAATTGAGAGAAATGAACAGAGGAATAAGAGTCAACATCAGAATTCAATTGAAATGAGTCTGTTGCTGTGCAAGGAGAGTGTAGCTCCAGTTCTGCTGTGGCTGTTGACTTGTGCTTCTATGCCTTAGAGTTTCATCTGTGAAACTAGTATTTGGTTTAAGGTCCTCACAGACAAAGATCTCATCTATCTTTGTAGGACCTAAATATTTCACCCCCCACACAGCAAATATGACAGAGTAAATGAGTGAATAAATGAACATTGTGCAGGATTTTAGGACCCAGTACAGCCAACTTCATTTTTTTTTTTTTTGGATTTTCCTAGTCAACCCCCAGAATGAAACACTACTACCTTCTGCTGCTGCCCCTCCTCCTCCTTCCTTGTTGTCTTCTTTTCAGATGAATTATACACATCAGGAACTTCAAAATTAACTTCTGGACAGTCATTATAACTGGAGTATGTGTCATTTCAATATGGAATTATTGGACTCGCTGATTTTACTCTTGTGGTCTTTGAATGTCTGAATTTGAGCTCTGTCAATAAAAAAAAAGTGATCCCTAGAATTCCCATGATAAACGTTTGCAAATGTTGGGGGATTTATGAACACTAAAGTCCTATGCCAGTTTCTGTCCTCAAACAATGAGAATCAGGTGACTGTCTCCTACTCTGTGTGGCCACCTCCTGGGGTTTGCAGCCAGACCCCACTCTAGGGCAGAGCCCAGGACACTCGGGGCTTATTCCTGAGAAGGTTCCTATGATGGACAGAGAAAACACAACTAACTCGTTTTAGCATGTCCCCTCAGAATTTGCTAGTAGCTTTGTTCATTTTCCACTCAGCTGTGAATTTTCCATTTAGAAGCTTCATGATTAATATTCTACAGAAGGAGACTCATTCCTCCTTTCAGAGGTTTCCTTACCATCTACATTGCATTTTAATTACTTGATATGAGAATGTCCTTCTTTCATTAATCAAGATTCTATACCTTATTCAAAGATCTAGAGAATCTCCTTGCTACAAACACCTCAGTAAGAAGTCACCTTGACCTTCCTTGAGCCCAGATAAAAATTGTTGCTCATAATTTTTGTATTGATGTGGTTTCTTGGTACTCTTTCGAGCCACCATAAATCCTGCATTATCATTTTACCATGCTATCTTCATTAATCAGAGGAAACTGTAAGCTCTTCGAAGGCAAGAACAAGGTGTTTTAGGTTTTTATAAATGGTTTGGCACTTTAGTACAGTGCAGAGGCACACATACACATGAGACATGATTGCAGTCTGGGTAGATAATAAGCAAGTCTATCAGTGTTTTTTTCACATAGATTTTTCCCTGTCTGATTTTTAAAAATAGTTAGAACCCAGGTTAAAACAGGAGATTATACATTACTGCCATCATTTAGGGGATCGTTGTGGTTTTAAATCTGCATTTGAAGAATACTTAATATTTTGCAAAGTATTTTCACCGTTTGTTTAACATAACTTTTGTGGACAATGGAAGGTAATTCACAGAGAAGCAAATATCACAGTGGTTATCTTACTTTTTTGTCATGTGGTGATTGAATGAATAAGTGGGCAAATGGATAAATGTTGCCATTTGAATAGAATCAGAACTGAAACTTCTGTTCTGGGTTGAAGGCTAATGCTTTCTTTTTTTTTTTTTGCATGCCCTTTAACAGTGGTGCAGTGGTTAGTGCAGTGTCTCTTAGACCAGAGTTGTTGCATAGGAATGTAGGGTGCAGCTATTTCTCTTCCCCAGCATGGTCACTTCCAGATTTTGCTTACCATCCTGGGAATGAGCTGCTGAAATTGGTTTTGCATCCAGCAGTTGGTTTGGCTGTTTTGTACCATTTAATCTTTCTTAGTCTCTCCAGGATGCTTTTGGGTCCCTTCATCTAAAAAGAAAAAAAAATCCAGCTCCACCTTGAACCTTAGTTTCCTATCTGCAAAAAGCGGGTGAAATTGCACTTAAACAGAGCAGTTGTGAGGACTGGATGAGCACTAATGTTTCATGCTTAGCACCGTAGACTGGCATATAGTAAGTGCTCATCAAATACTCACCATCATTATTGTTGACAGAATTGGAGAGAAGTATTGACAAATATAAGATTTGGGGACAGTGTCACCAACAGAAGGGAAGTTAATGGTACTTTAAAAATTGCATTAAATTAAATTTAACTCAGCTAAATAAAGGAGGCTTGTTGATCCAGGGAACCGGGATCCTTGCCACATGCACAGAGAAAAAACAAGTAGGTCTACAGCAATTAAGCCTAGGTGTTGGATGAGGTCTGTTGCTCCTTACAAAGCCTGGCAATTGCAGTGTGAAACAGGGTGTGAGGACCGCTTTTACATGCAAGGGAGAAGATAAAGAGGAATCCCTCTACTGGGTGCCGCCTCCCCTCCCAGCACCGGGATTGGCCCACTTCAGTTGCACAAGGTACACAGATGTAAATCTGATAATGTCATGCTTTAAAAAATAAAGAAAGCAAGCCGTGCTGATTGCATATGTGGACAGCTGGCACACCTTAAGAAGTGAAAACGGTTCAGGCGGGAATGTAATAAGGCCCAGGGAAGTGGCAGCATGAAAGGGATGACCTTTATTTGCAATCATGGCTGAGATTTACAGTTTATTACTGATAGCTTTTATAAAGAGCCATTCAGTTCAGAGGTGAGAGGTTTGTCATCTGGAAATGCAATTAACTTTACCTTATCCCAATCCCCCTGGTCTGGTGTGAGAGCAGCACTCCAGCACTTCAGCAATATTGTGATTTCCCCTCTAATTTCATTTCTGCTATTGCATCCCATCCCTTGGTCCCTCGCATTAACGCGGTTGCATATTTTTACTATTATTATTTTTTTTATTATTGCTACTCCCTGTCATTGGTAGCCAGAAGGCACTTGTATGTGTTTTTTTAGATTAAGATTATTTTATTTCTGAATGAGGAAACCTCAAAGCATAAAGGCTTTTAAACCCCAGCAGTTAGAGTGGCACACAGAACCAAGTTGTGGTGTCTTAGGTGCCTGAAGTTAATTATGGAAATAGAGAGGTTATATCAAGGTGGAGTTGTTTTACATAAAGATGGAATCCTCAGAGTTTCAGCCCTTGCAGTCCCCGCACTTCAATGAGAGACATCCTGTGCCTGGCAAGGATCCTGCTCCCCCATGCCTGCTCAGACACACACGCATGTGGAGGAAGCAACACGATTGGAAACATGAAAAAATGAAAGCGAATTTGGCATCCCCTCTGTGTATGTAGGGAAGTCCCGAAAGGTCTATTTTTGTTTCACAGGTTCAGTTTTATGACCCTCTCTTGTCTGTTAAGTCAGGTCTGCAGGAATTTAAGAGCCAGACACAAAAGCAAGAATTTAGTACTTTTTGCCAGTTGGTTTAGGTTATTTGAAATATAGCCTAGTATATTTTCCACACTAGGATGCTGCCAGATAGAACGGGGAGGGGAATGGTTCCAAAAGCCTGCATCCTCTGATTTTTCAACCCCTGAAGAACTGAGGGAGAGAAGTGGGATTCCACTGGCTGCTCCCATCACTCCTGCCTCATTGTCTGAGGCTCTGATACACTCTCCTGGTCCCAGCTAGTCCCTCCACCTGCACTTTAAAAACCCCAATGGAGGGAGGGGCCTTCCACAGATTCCTTAGGCTTTATCTGAAAACTATTTCCTCTGGGGTAAGGTAGAGGAGAATAATTACTACCCCTGTATTTTTCATCCCGATTTTATCGTGGCTATTATTTTCATCAGTGTTAGAGGTTAATATCCCCATTTTTCCCCTCCACTGCCTAAATATAACTGGGGCTCAGAACATAGCCAAACCAGGTAGTGAGGGAAATAACATTGCCTCCAAAAGAGGCTCGGATTAGTCCATCTGAAATGAAGGTTTGGGGCCCTGGGGTAAGAATCGCCCTGCTGCAGCTGATAGCAGATAGATTTAAACCCATAGTATTTCTTTTCTCAGCTGAGAAAGGTCAGGTTAAAAGATTCAGAAAGTGAATAGAGCATGAAACGACACACTTATATAACTATATTGGTGCTACAACAGAATGGCATTACTAAGAATAAAAGCATCGAAGAGCCATTTTTAATAGGAAGCAGGAAAAACAGATCCCTCAGTAGAGCATCCTTAAAGAACTCTTTGCAGGCAAAGCAGTGTTGAAGGTGCTTACCTTAAAGGACTTTACTAAATTTGAGAAGGATATATTCAACTACCCTTTCTTATAGAAGTGCCTTTAAAGGGAACTTTTGGAAATCTTATGTTTTAAACCTTGTTTGTCTTTACTCAAACAATAGAGATGGGGAAGGAGGCAAGCGTGGAAGCAGAAGGCTGCTGGAGAATTCCAGTTGAGACGCTATTTGGGCTTAGAGAAGTCAGTGGGTAATTTTGGGGGCAGAGCTTACAAGATACTTTGGGGTTGAATATGATCAGGAACAACTGGGGTTCAGGTATTGAGAGAAATCAGGAAAACTATATCCTGGAGCAAGTGTATCCGTTCACATATATTGCTTACTTAGTGTTCCAAATGCTAAAGAATCAAAAAACCATTCTCACTAAAATGAAAAGCAGCATTGTCCAACTCTGATAAACCAAGATTGTGCTTTCTTGGTTACCATTTGTGTCTTAGTGATTTTGCCCAGGTGCCCCTCATGCAGTTGATACCTTCAGTTCTGGAACTCAATAGGGCATATCTGTCCCCTTCACAAATGGCACCTTCTTTAGACCAACATCTTTTAAAACTTAGAATTGGCGGCCAACAATGGATACAGGGATTTAATGAAGATTTGTTATAGGGGTGAGTCAGATGTTTACACTTGGGAAGAGCAGAGCATCTGGGTCTTTGTTACAATCCCTCTGAGTCACACCAAACTCAGAAATCATGATGGGTCATAGGTGTGACTGTTGGAAAGCCAGAATGGATGATGAGGGCACCATGGATTCCATGTAAGGGATGAACTCAAATTTCACTAACTATTTAATAAGTTTATGCCAGCACCATGGGAGGCCATGGAGTTCTAGAGTGACTAAAGTAGACATATGGTTTTTGGCTTGAAGCCAAATATTAAGCCTTCAAATGAGAATAACTAAAGCTTGGTATTGTTTCACATTTTTAAAAGGATTGTTGTACCATAGAATGTTGGAGTCCCCTGGAATTTGCCCTACATACTCTGTGATACTTGCTCCCTAGGTGTTTTTCATCCATGGCAATAGCTTTAAATGCAATCCATATACAGATAATACTCAAATTTAGATGTGAAGACCCTTCTTTCCTTTGAGTTCTCCAAGTCTATAGCCAAACTGCCTATTCAGCATTCTGCTCAAATACCTAAAAAGCCATTTAAATGAAATGTAGTCAAAATGAACTCCTGATTTTCTCCCTCATACTTAGTGCTTAACCATTTTGGTAAATTTCACCACTACTCCTTCAACTCCTCAGGTTGTGAGTATAGGATTCTTTCACCCACCACATTGAAGTCACCAGCAGTTTTGCAGGTTCTGCCTTTAAACTGCCTTCCTATCTCCAGCTTACCACCTCCAGTTTCCACCACCCATGACCCTGGTGTGAGCACTGCCATCTTTTGCCTCCTACTTGATTGATCTCCCTCCTTCCTCCCTTGTCCTTGTTTCCATTTTTCAATTTCCTACTCTGAAGCCAGAGAAAGCATAAATAAATAAAAATTATGCACTGTAAACTAGAACCCAGCCCTTCTCCACTCAAAACCCTCTCCTGTGACTGAGTGTCATCCTTACTAAGTAAGATCCCAAGACCGTACAAGATCTGGTCTCCACCTATCTTTTTGACATCTTCTTTCACAGAAAGTGGCTTTAATGGAAGTGAGTGAGTGAAGGTTAAATTTCATGGCCCCTCATTTACATAGGCCTGTTCCAAGATTTGGGAGGGTCACTCAGAAATGTTGTAATTTTATTTTCATTATCTTAATATAGTGGCTTCACAAATGGCATAAGCTTCAGGCCAGTGCTACCCATGTTTGTCCCTTCGATCACTCTTTTTTACTTCTCTCCAGCCACATTAACTTCCTTTACATTTTATTAAAAGTATTTTATTTATTTTGTCTTTAATTAAGGTATTACGTATGTGTCCTTATCCCCTTATTGCCCCCTCACCCCTGCTCTTGCCCTCATCCATCCCCTGGTGTCTGTGTCTATTGATTAGGCTTATATGCATGCTTACAAGTCCTTTGGTTGATCTCTCTCCCTTTCCCCCACCCTCCCCTACTTTCCCTTTGAGGTTTGATAGTCTGATTTATGCTTCTCTGTCTCTGGATCTGTTTTTGTTCATCAGTTTATATTCATTATATTCCACAAATGAGTGAGATCATGTGATATTTATCTTTCTCTGACTGACATATTTTACTTAGCATAATGTTCTCCAGGCCCATCCATGCTGTTGCAAATGGTGGGAATTCCTTCCTTTTTGCAGCAGCGTAGTATTCCATTGTGTAGATGTACCACAGTTTTCTAATCCACTCATCTGCTGATGGGCACTTTGGCTGTTTCCAAATCTTAGCTATTGTAAATTATGCTGCTATGAACATAGGGGTAATATATATTCTTTCTGACTGGTGTTTCTAGTTTCTTGGGATATGTTTCCCATCCTAACGTGTAAGATTGTGTTGGGACCACTGGGTCAAATGGGAGCTCCATTTTTAGTTTTCTGAGGAAATTCCATACTGTTCTCCACAGTGGTTGCACCAGTCTGCATTCCCACCAGCAGTGCAAGAGGGTTCCTTTTTCACTGCATCCTCCCCAGCACTTGTCATTTGTTGATTTGTTGATGATAGCCATTCTGACAGGTGTGAGATGGTAATTCATTGTAGTTTTGATTTACATCTCTTGGATGATTAGTGACTTTGAGAATGTTTTCATATGTCTCTTGGCCTTCTGTATGTCCTCTTTTGAAAAGTATCTATTTAGGTTGGTTGCCCATTTTTTGTTTGGGTTGTTTATCTTCCTTTTGTTAAGTTGGATATTAAATGTTGGATATTAAACCCTTATTAGAGACAACATCAGCAAATATGTTCTCTCATACAGAGGGCTTTCTTGTTGTTTTGTTGATGGTTTCTTTTGCTGTGCAGAAGCTTTTTATTTTGATGTAATTCCATTTGTTTATTTTCTCTATAGTTTCCATTGCCCTTCAAGCTGTCTTGGTGAAGATATTGCTTTGTCATACATCTATAATTTTGCTGCCTCTGGATTCCTCTACGATTTTTATGATTTTCCATCCTAACGTGTAAGTCCTTTATTCATTTTGAGTTTATTTTTGTATATGGTGTAAATTGGTGGTCTAGTTTCATTTTTTTTGCCTGTATCTGTCCAATTTTTCCAACACCATTTAAAGAAGAGATTGTCTTGACTCCATTGTATGCTCTTGCCTTCTTTGTCAAATATTAATTGAACATAGTGGTTTGGGTTGGTGTCTGAATTCTCTATCTTACTCCCTTGGTCTTTATGTCTGTTCTTATGCTAGTACCAGGCAGTTTTGAGAACAGTAATATAGCTTGATATCTGATATTGAGATCCCTCCTACTTTTTTCTTCTTTCTCAGGATTGCTGCAGCTATTTGGCATCTTTTTTTATTCCAGATGAATTTTTGGAGAGTTCTTTCTAGGTCTGTGAAATATGCTGTTGGTATTTTAATGGAGAGTGCACTGAATCTATAGATTGCTTTGGGTAGTATGGACATTTTAATGATGTTGATTCTACCAATCCATGAACATTGTGTGTTTATGTCTTCCTCTATCTCTTTTATTTCATTGATCTGTAGTTTTCTGAGTACAGGTCTTTTACCCCCTTAGTTAAATTTATTCCTAAGTATCTTAATTTTTTGGTATAATGGTAAATGAGATTTTTTTAAAATTTCTCCTTTTGTAAGTTCACTATTGATGTATAAAAATGCCATAGATTTCTGGGCATTAATTATGTATCCTGCTACATTGCCAAATTCATTTATTTAGTCTAATAATTTTTTGATGGAGTCTTTAGGGGTTTCTGTGTACAGTATCATATCATCAGTGAATAATTACAGTTTTACTTCTTATTTTCCAATTTGGATACCTTTTATTTCTTCTTCTTGTCTAAATGATATAGCTAGCACTTCCAGTACTATATTAAACAGGAGTAGTGAGAGTGCATTAAGTGAAATGTTCCTGTTCTTAAGTGAAATGGTTTTAGTTTTTACCCATTGAGTATGATGTTGGCTGTAGGTTTGTCATATAAGGCTTTTATTATGTTGAGGTATGATCCCTCTATTCCCACGTTGCTGAGGGTTTTTATCAGGAAAGTGTGTTGGATTTTGTCAGATGCTTTTTCTGCATCAATTGATATGACTATGTGGTTTTTATCTCTCAATTTGTTTATGTGATGTATCATGTTTATTGATTTGCAGATATTGTACCATCCTTACATCCCTGGGATAAATCTTACTTGGTCATGGTGTATGATCATTTTGATGTTCTGCTGGATCCAATTTGCCAGAAATTTTTTGAGAATTTTAGCATCTATGTTCATCAGGGATATTGGCCTGTAATTCTCTTTCATTGTGTTTTCTTTATCTGGTTTTGTTATTGGGGTAATGCTTGCTTCATTGATTGAGCTTAGAAGTGTTTCTTCATCTTGAATTTTTTGGAATAGTCTGAGGAGGATAAGTTTTAGTTCTTTGAATATTTGGTAAAACTCCCTTGTGAAGCTCTCTGACCCCAGGCTTTTGTTTGCTGGAAGCTTTTTGATGACTGCTTCAATTTCTTCCATAGTTATCAGCCTATTGAGATTTTTATATACCTCCTGATTGAGTTTTGGAAGGTTGTATTTTTTTAGGTATATGTCCATTTCCTCTAGGTTGTAAAGTTTGTTGGAATAGAGTTGTTCATAGTATCTTTTTACAATCCTTTGTATTTCTGTGTGGACTGTTGTTATTTCGCTTCTTTCATTTCTGATTTTGTTTATTTGGGTACTCTCTCTTTGCTTCTTGGTTAGCCTGGCTAGAGGTTCATCAATCTTGTTTATCCTTTTGAAGAACCAGCTCTTGGTTTCATTGATCTTTTGTATTGTTTTTTGGTCTTCATGTCATTTATTTCTGATCTGATCTTTATTATCTCCTTCCTTCTGCTCATGCTGGGCTTTTGTTGTTGCTCTCTTTCTAATTCTTTAAGTTGTAGAGTTAGATAATTTATTACCATTTTTTTTCTTGTTTTTTGAGGCAAGCCTGTAGAGCTATAAAATTCCCTCTCAGGACTGCTTTCACTGTGTGCCATAGATTTTGGATTCTTGTGTTTTCATTGTCATTCATTTCCAGGATGTTTTTAATTTCTTCTTTGACCTCTTTGATAACTCAATCATTGTTTAATAGCATGCTATTCAGCCTCCAAGTGTTGGAATTTTTTGAATGATTTTGTTGTAGTTCATTTCTAATATTATGCCATTGTGGTCTGAGGAGATGCTTGATATGATTTCAGTCTTCTTGAATATGGAGATACTTTGTCTATGACCCAGTATATGGTCTATTTTTGAAAATGTCTCATGTCCTTTTGAGAAGAATGTATATTCCATGGCTTTGGGGTAAAATGTTCTGAAGATGTCAATTAAGTTCATCACCTAGTGAGTCATTTAGGATTGCTGTTTCTTTGTTGATTTTTTTTTTCTAGAGGATTCATCCAGTGATGTCAGTGGGGTATTAAAATCCTCTTTTATGATTGTATTGTTGTTGGTCTTGATATCTTTCAGGAGTTATTTTTATATATTTGGGTGCTCCTACATATATGTTTACCAGGGTTATATCCTCTTGTTGTATTGATCCCTTTAGTATTACAAAGTAGCCTTCCTGATCTCTCGTTCTGGCCTTCACTTTGAGGCCTATGTTGTCAGATATAAGTATTGCTACTCAGCTTTTCTCTCATTTCTATTTGCCTGAAATATATTTTTCCATCCCTTCACTTTCAGTCTGTATGAGTCCCTTGTTCTGATGTGAGTCTCTTATAGAAAGCACATATATGGGTCGTGTTTCCTTATCCATTTAGCCACTCAATATCTTTTGATTGGAGTATTTAGTCCATTTATGTTTAAAGTTATTATTGATATGTACTTGTTTGTAAGCATTTTTATTTTTTGTGTCTGTGTTTATTCTTTCCTTTTTCTGTTTTCTTTTTACACCAGTCCCTTTAGCATTTCTTGCATTGCTGGCTTGGTAGTGATAAACTCCCTTAGCATTTTTTGTTGTTGTTTGTGAAGCTCCTTATTTCCCCATTCAATTTTGAATGATAGCCTTGTTGAATAGAATATTCTTGGATTCCGTTTCTTGGTTTGCATTACTTAGTAAACTTCCTTCCCTTCCTTTCTGGCCTGATGTGTTTCTGTTGAGAAATCATTTGATAATCTAATGGGAGATCTTGTATGTAACTTTCTGTCTCTCTCTAGCAGCCTTTAAGATTTTCTGTTTGCCCTGAACATGTGCCACCGTAATTATGACATGTCTTGGTGTGGGTCTTTTCAGGTTCATCTTGTTTGGGACTCTCTGTGCTTGTGTGGCTTTTTCTTCCCCAAATCAGGGAAGTTTTCTGACATTATTTCTTCAAATAGGTTTTCTAACCCTTGTTCCTCTTCTTGTCATTCTGACAACCCTATTATTTGTATGTTGTTTCATTTCATATTGTTCAAAAGGTCTCTTAGGCTCTCCTCCTGACTTTTAATTATTTTCTCCAGTTGCAGTTCAGTTTTGGTGTGTTTTGCTGCCCCATCTTCTACTTTGCTATTTCGGTCTTCTGCTTCTCCTAGTCTACTGTTGAAACTTTCCATAGTGTCTTTTATTGTAGCTATATCACTCTTTATTTCCTCTTGATTCTTACAGAA
The DNA here is from genome assembly GCA_011751065.1 of Lasiurus cinereus. Lineage (NCBI taxonomy): Eukaryota > Metazoa > Chordata > Mammalia > Chiroptera > Vespertilionidae > Lasiurus > Lasiurus cinereus. The sequence goes on from JAAGEH010000452.1 coordinate 13,409,606, forward strand.
GTTCTTGATTTTTTCATCTATTCAGTTTATGAACAGCATGACACTTACTCTGAATTCTTTTTCTAACACATTGCATGCCTCTGTTTCACCTAGTTCCTTTTCTGGTGTTTCTTCCTTTTCTTTCCTTTGGAGGTTTCTTTGTCTCCCCATTTTTGTTCTCACCAAAGGATCTAGGTGTTGAGTTGTGTGGTGGCTGCTCCTCAGGTGGTTGCAGCAATGGCTGCTCCTCAGTTGGTGGCAGTTCCTCCAGTGGGTGCTGCTTGCACAGCTGCTTGCAGCAGTGGTGTCTCCTTTGGTTGGTGGGGGTGGGCTCCTCATGTGGCTGCTGCTCCTCAAAGAGGAGTGGGCTGCTGTTCCTCAGACAGGGGTGGGATGCTCATCCGTTACCTTTTTCAAACATGGTAAGATCATCCCTACCTCATGGCCTTTTCACTCACTCTTCCTTGAACCCATGACATGGGTCTACTCAAGTTTCTGCTCAAATACATCCCTCTGAGAGAGGCTTTCCCTAATGGCACTCTCTGTATACTCTGTCCTTTCCGCTGATTTAGAGCTTCCTACTGTCACATTATTACACACGCAAAATACATGCACTGGGGAAGCGGGGAGTTCTTCAGCTTGACTTGTGCCCTCTTGCAGTCTGAAACTCCTCTCTCCTTACTGGATGTGTTACCACTCAGCTTTCTGCTCCTTAGAGCTTCCACAGAGGCAAGAGAGGCTCCCACAACTGCCGCTGTGGTCGCCAACTATGAGTCTGGCTACTGGCTGAGCAGTGCTCCCCTGTGGTAGTGCACTGAGCATCATGGGACAGCTCCTGTATTGAGTATTTGCTCCCTGGTGGTCAGTGCACATCATAGTGATCAGTCATAATTGTTACATAGGGTTTTATTAAATAGATTAGAGGCCCGATGCATGAAATTCGTGCATGGGGGTGTCCTTCAGCCTAGCCTGCTCCCTCTCCAATCTGAGACCCCTTGAGGGATGCTCGACTGCCCAGTTAGGCCCAATGCAGGTAGGATCAGGCCTAAACAGGCAGTCAGACATCCCTCTCACAATCCAGGACTGCTGGCTCCCAACTGCCCACCTGCCTGCCTTCATGATTGCCTCTAACTGCCTCTGCCTGCCAGCCTGATCACCCCTTAACCACTCCCTGCCAGCCTGATTGATGCCTAACTGCTCCCCTGACAGCCTGTTTGCCCCTAACTGCCCTCCCCTGTGGGTCTGGTCACTCCTAACTGTCTTCCTCTGCAGGCCTGGTCACCCTTAACTGCCCTCCCCTGCAGGCCTGGGTCCCCCACCCCCCAACTGCCCTTCCTTGCAGGCCCAGTTATCCCCAACTTTTCTGCTCTGCTGGCCTGGTCATCTCTAACTCCCTCCCCTGCAGACAAGGTCACCCCTAACTTCCCTCCTCTGCAGGCTTGATCACCCCCAACTGCCCTTTCTTGCAGGCTTGGTCCCTTCCAACTGCCCTCTTCTGCTGGCCTTCTTGTGGTGGCCATCTTGTGTCCACATGGGAGCAGGATCTTTTGATCACATGGGGGCAGTCATCTTGTGTGTTTGAGTGATGGTCAATCTGCATATTACTCTTTTATTAGATGGGATAGAGGCCTGATGCATGGGTGGGGCCAGCTGGTCTGCCCTGAAGGATGTCCTGGATCGGGGTAGGTGTTCTCTTAGGGTGCAGAGTGGCCTTAGCTAGGGGCCTGTGGTGGTTTGCAGGCCAGCCATGCTCCCCAGTGACCAAAGCAGAGGCCTTGGCATCTGGGATTTATTTATCTTCTACAATTGAAACTTTGTAGCCTGGAGCGAAGCCAAACCTTCTGCTTGCTCAGTGGCAGCAGCCATTGAAACTTTGTCGCCGTAAGCGCTGGCCAGGGTGTGCGGAAAACTTGGCTTCCTCTGTTGCCAGGGGCAACCCGAGCCTCCCCCCTTCTCTTTCTGTGGCCGTATCCATCTTGTCTGGGTTAATTTCCATACTCGCTCTGATTGGCTGGTGGGCATGGCTTGAGGATGTAGCAGAGGGACAGTCATTTTGCATATTACTCTTTTATTAGATAGGATTAGATAGAATAGTTGAGTGTTGCTTGTTTTGTTCACTAGAACGAAAGCTACACATGGACTGGGACTTTGCCTCACTTCTGTCTATCACCGGATCCAGGAGCAGGGCCTGGCTGATCGTGGTGCTCAGTGTGTGTTCTTTAGATGAGTGAAGGTGAGGACCAGCTGGTTTCTGTATTCAATGACACAGATGAGTGCTGAAAATATTGCACATGAAAGATAAGCACTGAAAATATAGCACATGACAGAGAAAAGAATTACTGCCTGGGGTGAGGTTTGCCCAACATACCAGTATAGAAAGAGAAGCAGTTGGCTGGCATGGCTCAATGTTTGAATCAGGAAGTCACGGTTCAATTCCTGGTCAGGGCACATGCCCGGGTTGCAGGCTCGATTCCCAGTGGAGGGCATGAAGGAGGCAGCCGATTAATGATTCTCTCATCACTGATGCGTCTATTTCTCTTTTCCTCTCCTTTCCTCTCTGAGATCAATAAAAATATATTTAAAAAATAAGAAGGAGAATCAGTGAGACTCAATTGTCTGGAGCAGCACTATGTCCTGGAACTTTCTGGGATGATAAAGATGACTAGCCACTGTAGACTGAGCCCTTGCAATGTAGCCAGTGAAACTCAGGAACTGAATTTTAAATGTTATTTGATTATAGTAAATTTCACTTCAATTGATTTATATGATTAATGTAATTAACTTCAAATAGCCACATGTGGCTAATGATTACCACATTGATCACCATAGGTCTAGGGACCCAGACTCTAGGGGCCAGATGCCAGAGCTAAAACCAAAGCCAAATGCTTCTGATTTTAGAAGAAAAAAAAAATCCCGTGAAAGCTCTACAGATAGTGCTAGGGTGTAAAAGGAGACAGGTTGTTCATGATGCCTTTAGACCCTCCAAAATCAGGAAGGATCTCAAGGTATCATGTTATTTAGCAGTCATTTTTTTTTAAGGTTAGCCAGTCTAGATAGCTTAGAAACATACACACACACCATATAATATTAGAGCCAAAGGGCAGGTGACTGACACCAGTTCGAAGCTGCTGCTCAAGGATGAGATACGGCTGTAATAAATACAAAGTTCTATACTCAGACAGGGATGCAGACAGCCAAAATCTAAAGGAGAACAAGACTCGCTAACTGCACAGACAGTGGGTCTGAAAACAACTCAAATGAAAAGCTAATGACCAACTAAATAGGGGTTTGCATGGCGGCACTGACTCCATTTTCAAATGAAGGGTCCTTGGCAGGGGGGGTCAAGGTGGGGAATTACATTGGTCTACTTCGTCTGAAAAGATTCTAACCACATCTGGAAAGTTAGCTGTGGTTCACATCCCCATAGTTTAAGAAGGAAATAAATGTAGAGGAAATAAAAGAAAGGCCACAAAAATGATCCGAATGTTGGGAGAGCAAACTTTAGTGGTCTGACTGAAGAAGTAATTTATGTGCTCCCAAAAGAGAGACTTCCGTGCGGGAAGTGAGCAGTCTATAAATACCTCAAGGTAACCATATAAATGAGAGCAAGGGATTAGTCACCATTTTCTCCAATGGCAGCATCAGGAGCCATGGCCTAAATCTGAGAAAGAAAAGGTATTGTAGTCATTAGTAAAAAAAAAAAAAAGAAAGAAAAGAAAAGTTATTCTAGGCTCTAGGACTGGACAGTGGGCAGAGTTCTCAGGGGAAAGAAGTCAACTCCTGTCACTACACACAGAAGCTGATCGAATGAGATAGCAATGGAAATAAAAGAAGGAACATCAGACTAGGGACTTATGATGTCCTGTGAAATAATTGGTCTGAAAGGTCCGGAAATCTGCCTTTGGCTGTGGCCCATGCATGAGGCCTCAGAGAAAGGTAAAGGCTCCGTGCAGTATTTCTCCAGACATGCTGGAGCAAGGCAAAAGAGGAAAATTCCCTCCTGACGCCTGCTTTAAATAGGCCCTGAGTTTGGAGTTTTGTGCTGTGCGACCTCATTTGCCCACACCCTGCTCGTCTGGATTCTTGATTTGTCTGATCAGCAGTCTGTGGGACCCGGGGTGAGGTGGGAGAGCATGGTGCCAGCTGTTAGGGCACTGTCAGAGTCCCTTACTTAGGGGGAGGATCCTGTAGCACCATCTGTAACCTTCTAGGATAAATACAGGACTGTGACTACATTAGTCAGGATCATCAAAATGCATGAATTTGCTCCTCACCTTTCTTCTGAGGACGTTATGAATTGATCCTCTCTTCAGTCTTCCCATCATGCCTTATCACCCCAATCTCTTAGCATCCTAAACATTTGAATTCCAATGAGCTTTAGAGATATCATCTTATATTTTACACAATGAGAAAAATGAAAGCTCAGAAATTTCAAGTGGCATGCTCAAGGTCATACAGCTAGCTAGTGTCTGAACCAGACTCCCGATTCCCCAGTCCTCTGTCTTCTACAGTACAGTGTCCTGTAATGCAAGGGAGAAAATGATGCATGCATCCATCCAACAACCAATTAGTGTCCCTTGAGGCAATATATATGGCATTGTAGTAGAGTCAGCAGCTATGTTGGGGAGAGGAGTTAAAATATGGATTACGCATAGATTCTACCTACCTGAAGGTGTGTACAATGTAGTCTACTGAGGATGTCAGAAGATTATGGTAGGGCTTCTATTTATATTTATTTTATCTCATCCTTGAAAAGTGTCTACTATTTTGTGTTCTATTATATAAATAATATTGATACATTAGTTTATACATGTGTATAGATATAGTATGTAAATGAATTACATACTATATTTAGTAGGGATGAACAAGCTAACATTTTATAAACTCATTTAGAATGAGAGCAGCAAGATATACTCATGTAATTATCATGGCAGGTAGAATAGTGATATTGCTGGATAACAGGGGATCCCGAGGAAGGGTGTTGTGGAATTAAGTAGAGAATCAAGGAGGAGGTGATGTTGGAACTGTACCTTGTAGAATGGTTAGCATTTGGTAAAATAGAAAAGCAGAGGAGATGGAGAATTTCCAATGTGGGAGAAGAATCTTCATAGCATGGAGATGGGAATTCTTAAGGGATTATACAGGAAACACAAACTAGTGACCATTGGTTAGAACTTCAGGGTAAGAAAATGAAATAGTAAATATGGTTGGAAAGGAGAGCTGTGCTGGACTGTGGCCAGCCAAGAAAGTTAAGGTGTAATTGACAGAAGCATTTAAAGATATATATTTGTATTAATTTCAGAGAGGAAAGGAGAGGGAGCGAGAGATAGAAACATCAATGAGAGAGAATCACTGATTGGTTGCCTCCATGCCCCAGACTGGGGATCGAACCCACAACTTGGGCATGTGCCACGACCTGGAATTGAACCATGCCTTCCGGAGATTCAGTTATTCAGAAAATATTTGTTAATGTCTTTTGGTTTTTCTAAAGCAATTTTGATTTTTTCTGATTCTAGCTTTGTGATGCTGCTCAATATCGACTTAGCTTTTGTCTGTATGTGTATGTGTGTAATATATACCTGTCAATTCCTTTAGCTGGTTTCTCTTCACCTGGTTGATTAGTTCAAATGGATTAATTATCTAAATTACTTAGTTGTAATTTTCCTCAGTTGTTGCTCTGGGCATTCCTGTATTGAACAAACCTGATCTTTATTAAACTTTGAGGCTTTCTTGTTCTTTTGGCTTTCCCTGGGAGATTTATGTCACCACCCTATTCATTTTTTCATGGATATGCTGTGGGAATAATTTTGGTCCCATTATTCTCATTGTTGCTGCCACTATATTATGATGTATCTGCTATATATAGTATACTGAGGTTTCCTCTAGCTATCAAGGCTCTGTTATTTAGGTATCTTGCCTTTTCAGAGCCATGTATCTTTGGGAAGTTAAGTTCTTATACAAGGTCAATGTAGCTAAATGCCATCATTGCTGAAATCAGATGGCTTTGCAGCACATGAAGCATTTGCAGGTCCTCCCAGTGCCTATTCACAGACATTGCTGGCTGGCTCTTCCTTTGTCCAGGGTCTTTCATCTTTCTAGGATCTATCTCCTTCCGATTTATCATTAGAAGGGGGCTCTTCATTTGTTATTGCTTATGCCTCGATTCTCATGCAGCCTTATCTTCGATAGCTTCCATTTCAGCAAGAGCCTCTTTATCAAGGCCCAATTCCATTTTGTGCCAATTTTGTCCTTTTACCCAGTTTTGTCAATGTAGGATTTGGGCTAATCACTAGCCTGGGCATAAACCATGTGTTCTTATCTTCTTTTCCAATTGGTTTGGTTTCAGATGGTAGTATTGTATTCTTGTTAATTTTGATTGTTCACTTCAATACCTTAGCTATTTTTCATACCTCTTATGTTTGAGAATGACATCATTATCTCAATATTTTGTTGGATACTGATATATCAGTTCATTAATACATAATTTTTGATAATTTTAGGGAGGTGTTGCATTAGTTTTCTATGGCTGCTTTAGCAAATTACCACAAACATAGTGGCTTAACACGACACAAATGTAGTATCTTAGAGTTCTGGAGATCAGAAGTCAAAGCTGGGTTTTGCCTGGCTAACATCATTCCTTCCTGGAAACTCTAAGGGATAATTAATTTTCTTGCTTTTTCCAGTTGTGGAGCCTCTGTTCCTTCACTTAGGTCCCCTTCCACCCTGACACTCATTCTTCAGCATCCCTCTCCCACATTTAACGATCTTTGTGATTACATTGGGTCCACTCCAATAATCCAGAATAATATATCTATCAAAAGATCATTGCTTAGCCATCTTAATTCCTTCTATAATCTTAATTCTCCTTTGTTAGAAAATGTATCAAAATTCACAGTTTCTGGGGATTAGGATGTGGACATAAGCCTGGGAACCATTACTCTGCCTATCACAGGTGGTAATAAATCATAACATCTAAGTACATCATTCTCATGAAACTATTTTTTATTCATACTTATAAGCCAACTTTTGCCTTTGGAGCAGTAACTGTGTGTTGGAGATATTTCTGTTGACTATTGGAGCCAAATAAATGGGTCAAGAAGAAGTGATTCAGAGGAATTATAGGGCAGTGACCTTGGTGTTCTTCCATTTCCTCAACGCTGGGTATATTTGTAGGATAATTGATTTGTTCATATGTCAGAAAATAGCCAGCAAAAACTGTTTGTACTTTTAAGTATATTTTAGTTGCAGAAGCAGTTTCAATGGTTGAGAAGGTAGAAATTTCCATTTCACTTTGTAGCTGTAATAGATTTTTGGATTATCACTGATTTTCTCTCTTTATGGAAAACCAAATAGCTGCCTGATCTGGAATTCCCGAGTATAAATATAGACACTGATGCCCATTAAAATTTGAATAAGAATGGTAGCATGGTGCTATTAATTCTGTGAGCACTTGATGAATTTGTGTAATGTACTGTACATTACAGACTAACATAACACTATTATGAAATGTCATTATGACATTTTCCAGGTTATATTTTCAATCAATCTAAAAGAGCTCGTTAGGGCCCAAGTGGCTTACCAGTTTGCAAGGTGGTTTACAGATTTACTGACATCCTGATGCTGTTTCTGATATAAGGCAAAGGGGCACAGCATGGGACAGTTAAAAACTCTGCTAGTGATTCTGATTCTCTTTGAACCAACTGTGTAACTTTGAAAAGTTTCTTGATATCTGTGGGCCACAGGTGCCTCATCTACCCAGCTAAGAATCTCATTCAGGTTCAGGGCCAGGATTGTCCAAATTTAGCAAATAAAAATTCAGGGTGACCATTTTAATTTTAATTTCAGATAAGCAATGAATACGTTTTTAGAATATGATCCAAAATATGGCATGGGATATATTTGAACTAAAAATTATACATTGATTGTCTGATGTTCAGATTTAGCTAGGTAGCCTGTATTTGTATTAAGATAAAGTAGCTCAGCTGAATATGTATGTTGTCACTCTCCCCTTTCATCAGCTCTAGGAAACTTGTTTCCTACTATGTGGGGGTCCGGCTTTTGATTTTTCTTAACATGATGGTCTAGGTAGTCACAGACAATCACTTAGAATTGGCATGGATGATAAAATCCAAGCTCAGTACATATTTGTGGAATGGAAGAGTAGTTGGCATCCTGAATTTAATGTTATCTTCATTCTATTTCTAAAATTTGATGATTCTATAACATTTCCATAGTGTAGGTAGGAATAAAAACAAATAACAGGTGTGTATTAATGTCAATAAACACAAGGTTGCATGCAAACTGTAGAGAGATTGGTTTGAATGTGGACCTCAGGAAGGATTAAGGTGACACTTAATACCTCTTTTTTTTTTTTTGAAAGCTTGCAATGGAAGGTAGGATTTCATACCCTGCCTGAGTTGCAGGGTCTTTATACACGAAAGAACCATCGGAGGGTTTGGTTCAGTACATTATGAGATGTTCCATTGGATATTATTCATTTTTTCTATTTTCATACCTGCTCCCCTCCCTTCCTCCATTTATTTTGTGCCCCAAGAGGCCAACCAGCATGGACCATGTCAATGGGATCCCTTGTATTTTGCAGTTGTATTTTGCAATTCCAAATCAAGATATTAGAGAGTGGGAGGAGAATGAGATGGGTATTTATTTCATAGAAAGTGGCCAGGTTTTGGCTGCTTCCATTTACTAAAGACCCCAAGCCCATTCTGGCAGGTTCCTCCTATAGCTTGTCGCCCCAGGTGATACAAGTATTCCCTCTCTGTGCCCTTCGAGCTACGGATAGCCATAGCTCATTGTTGCTGCATGTTCTAAGATATTGTGCTCTTCACTGTTTCCCTAGCCCTGCTCTCACTTTTATAGTTGGCCTCATTATTAAACTCATCTCAATTACTCATTTTGAGTATGCCATCTGCTTCCTGCCAGGGCTCTGACTGGTACATGTGGGTAATATTATTAGCTTATTATTGTGAGAGTGTGGGGCTCACAGAGGTTAAGTCAAGATCATATAACTCATAAGTTGCAGAACTGGGACCTAGTATCTTCAAGTAAATCTGAAACAAATGGGAGAGAAGAGGAATTACGTTGGAATATATGTAATACAGTGGTACCTCGAGATACGAGTGCCCTAACATACGAGATTTTTGAGATACGAGCCGTCGAGCGAGCAATTTTTGCTTTGAAATACGAGCAACATTTGAGATAGGAGTAATCGCGCGGATTGGCCGGCTGCACACGACCCACCAGTTTACCGGGACTCGAGCGTCTCATAGTTTCCCATGCCTCAAGGTTACAGAATAAATTAAACTCATATCTTGAGGTACCACTGTATATTTTTCTTAATTGCTCTGGAAAATATTCTGAAGAAATAAACCCACATCACCATCTATTATGTCTTTTTCCATTTTAAGAAAGTCAGAATAAAAATTCTTATGTTCCTCTTCTTTCTTAGTCTTTCAAATACAAAGAATCAAATAAAAAAATAGATAGGGATAACCCCCAGATTTGATGATTCTGAGCCTAGTTCTCTATATTAGAGAACATGCTGCAGTCAGTACCTTCTGACCATCGTAATCACTGTTCTTGAAGTTCAAATATCTTTACCTTTTAAAAAGAAGGTCCTTCTGCCTAGCATGAAGATACTCTGGTTTTTTATAAGTAGCACACTTAACATCATGTGCCTCTTTTGTTTGGAATAATAATGAATGGGTTAGGAATTAAGTCACTTTCTAGGATCGGGCCATTTCCCATGAGTTTTTTGATGCCAGTTAACCTGGGCACGGCAAGGAGGGGACCCATGACTCTGACCTGCCTTCTCTCTGTAGTGATATATGCTTTGGACAGCTTTCCCGACCATTTTGTTTCTGTTTAGCCTTTTATGCATCCTGAGCTCACTCAAATTTCCATCTTTTCTTACCAAACACATCTTTCCAAATCATCAGCTTGCTTCATGAACAGGTCTTCTTGAATCATGTCTGTTGCTAATTTCCTGCTTTATTCCCATTGGCACCTGCTGGCTGAGATCCATTGGTAGTCCCAGGAAACATGAGTGATATTGACAAAGCAGGTACATGGCACAGATGTCAGGAAGAGGATGTCACCCCTTGTTCATGAATGGAGCAGGGTTTGGTGGCACCAAAAAGATCCAGTGTGTCCTAATTGCTACGGTAGAGAATATGGAGGCAGTTGCCCTGGTGCATTAGATGAAGAAAATTTTTAAGTCAAAATACCTTAGAGTAGTGTACAATGAACTAACAGGTTTCTGAGAAGAGGGTTGGGTTTCATTAATGGAGAGAAAGTTGCTGTTGCATGGTTTTATTTTAGCTAATTTTATAAAATTGGATTTTATTCATGCTGTCACTGTAGGGGACTAAAGTGACATTGAAAGTGAGTGCTGTTTTTCCATAAAGAATTTTCTTAGGCAATGCAGGATTTGAGGTGCCCTTTTTTCAAAGTCATATGATGCACCTGTGCAAAGAAATTCTGCTATAGGGACTAGATAAGTCAGGAACATTAATTTTACTATTCTATCCAATGTCTGGAAACTGAAACCCTATCGAAATGGACTGAGAGTAACCCCAGAGCTTTATCCTAAGCATCATCCATAGGGTTCATCCACAACAGCCCAATTTATGTGACCTTCCTGGCCAGAGCCAGAGGTGTGGATACGGTGTAGGGGAGGCACATGGACCATTCTGAACATTCATCCTTGTGCAGGAAAACCAGATACCTTTCATTGGCATTGAGCTTCTTTCACAGAGAGTTGTACCAGAACTAAACCCATGATTTTTCATGGAACTCAAACTAGACTTACTATTTTCTGATCTGTGTGGGCCAAATAACCTGGGCAGTGTTTTCCCAAGTTAGTTTCAACTAGTAACTGGCCTTGAACAACACGTGAATTGAATTACTCTCATCACAACTGAAATGAAAATGTACGGATTCAAGTCCTAGGTGTCTTTCCCTCATGTTTGAGGTGGGGTAGATAAGAGATCAACCAAAGGACTTGTATGCATGCATTTAAGCATAACCAATTTACACAAGACACTGGGGGGTTAGGGTATGCTTGGAAAGGGGGGCAATGGGAAGATATGTATACATGTAACACATTAATAAAAAAAATTAAAAAAAAGTTTAAGTTAAGGAGTTTGGCTCACTAGCCATCAACAGATGATCCTCACCCTTACCCAGTCCCACAACTCTTCATTCTATGCTGTGTAAGTCAATATGTAAATCAGGTAATTTCCTCCATCGGTTGTTACAGAAGCATTTAGAAGTAGAATTGCTATATTCTTTACCAATCTGTTATTTCCCCATATATACACATTTTTAAAATCAATCAATCAATCAGTCAAACAAACAAACAAACAAACAAGAATAGTAAAGAGATTTTAGGAACTCAGTAAAGTGTTTCCAATTCCAATCAGACATCTTTGCAATGCAAAAGCTGTTCCTACTCTGCCTGGAGAGATCTTTGTCTTTTTAACCCTTCTGTAGTGACTGGGGTTGCTTGAGGAATCCAACAGATAAATTAAAGAATGTGGATCAGGCTTTGTTTTGTTTTGTTTTGTTTTTGTTTTTTAAGTTTCCCTAGGAGCAGGAGGGAAAGGCTAGGCTATAAGGGAAACAAAGATGGCTTTTCTCTAACGTTGAGAAGGGATCAAGAGGAAGAAATATCAGGGAAAGGGAAAGAAGACCAAATAAAAAGGCTGGGGGTAACACCCTGGAGCAAAATGGGTCTGAAGAAGAGGCTTGGTGATAGAACTGTGTTTGTGCTTCCTGAAGTTACCTTAAACTTGGGGACACAACAGAACACTTCAAACCAGCTGTCTATAAAATATGTACCAGAGGGCTAAGAGCTGTAGATTGGGATTAATATGAGGAAAAGCAGGGTGATTTAAAGTTCCTGAACTTTGGGACATTCAGGTATTGGTGCGCTCACTTTCATCCTGCATTTAGGGGTGTGTGTATGTAGGCTGTTTCCTGTTTTCTTGTTAGAAGTTTTCCCAGCTGTTGTTTGGATGCTCCTTTCCTGAATGTTCAATTTGTCCAAGTATCCTACATGGCAGGACTGAACATGGAGATTCTCCTTCTGACTTTTCTGAGCCTGAGATCATTCCATTTTGTATGGGCTGTTTTCCTTGGAAGTGTGAAGCATTAGTTTATAGAGCCCCTGACCTAATTTTACATCTGCAATAAGATCACTATGAATTCTCTGCTTCCCTGTGGAGGATAAAGCTCTGCCTTTCCCCTCCCCTCTGCAATCTTTCTTTGTGATGAACGTTAGCCTGGCAGGTTCTCTTCCACACTGCATTGCTCCAAGAGCAAATTTATTTATATATTAATTTTATATAAAAAGAGATTTCTCCTAGGGAGCCAAAAATTGAATCATAGGCAGAAACCTGATTTGAGGTTGGAGGCAGGATGGCAGCAAGCATTGTCAGAGAGCAAAAGCTTTGGGGTGGAAAGTGAGCAAGGATTAAAACTGTGCTTCCAAGGAGCTCTGCACCTCTCTTTGTCCCTTGAGCCACTGGTACATGTTGAGCAATCATGTTGTGTATTACTTTTCGGATTCTGTATAACAAATTAGCACAAATGTGGTGGCTTAAAACAATATCTGTTTATTATTGCACAGTTTCTGTGGGTCAGGAGTCTGGGCTTTGCTTAGCTGGGTTGTCTGCTCAGAGTTTCATAAGACTGCTTTCAAGGTGTTGGCTGGGCTGTGTTCTCATCTGGAGGTTCAACAATGGCTGAATCTGCTTCTAAGGGTATGCCAGGTTGTTTGCATAATTCATTTTCTTGCATCTGTAGAATTCATGGTAGCTTGCTTCTTCAAAGCCACAGGAGGAGAGAGAGAGAGAGAGAGGATATTTACTGTAGATTCTTACCTCTAAATACTATTTTAAAGAACTCCTCTGATCAGGTTAGGCCCACCCAGGATAATCTCCCTTTTTATTAACTTATTCAACTGCTGAGATATTTTTTTAATAGTTTATTTGTCAATGCCTAATTTCTATTTTTAAAAATTATATATATTTATTAATTTCATAGTGGAAGGGAGAGAGAGAGAGAGAGAGAGAGAGAGAGAGAGCGAGAGAGAGAAAGATAGAGAGAGAGAATGAGTGATGAGAGAGAATCATTGATTGGCTGCCTTCTGCACACTCAGGGTTAGAGCCCACAATCTGGCATGTTGCCCTGATTGGGAATTGAACATCGATCTCTGGGTTCATAGGTCAATGCTCAACCACTGAGCCATACCCAGCTTGGTGAGATTTTAAGTACATCTGCAAAATCTCCTCATCATTGCCATATTATATTAGAAACAAATAATAGATTCCAGGCCCACTCAAAGGGAGGGTATCATATCAGAGTGTGGTTCATCAGATGTCATCAAAGGATAAGCCCTCCATATCTTATATCTCATCAATTGTCCAAGATGCTCAGTCTCCAAAACTTCATTTTCAACAAATCTCTCATTTTAAGCAAACAATGTGGTCAAAGGAACAGGAAGATGTGTTTTTCATGAGTCTGCATTACTTTATTGCTTAGCAAAGTCATTTGTGAGTTTATTTAAATGGATTCATGTGGACAGTAAATAAGAAATGGGAAGGAATTAATTAGAATATATTTATAATTATACACCTCCCTTAAGCCTATTAGTTACACTCTCTATTTTCTAAAATTGCTTTAATTTTATGAATGCCTTAGACTTTTAAAGATTTGATAAGATTGCTTTCAAGGTCTTGGCTGGGCTGTGTTCTCATCTGGAGGTTCAACAATGGCTGAATCTCCTTCTCAGGGTATGCCAGGTTGTTTGCATAATTCATTTTCTTGCGTCTGTAGAATTCATGGTAGCTTAATATTAGCCTTCTCTCAAGCCTTTAGCACATGATAAATCAATTTCAAAGAGGGGTAATTTTTTGTATAATTAAGAAATTATAGTTTAAAACCCTGTGCCCTAAACATGAAAGACTTCTAGTTTGTTTTTGTAAAAGTCTCCATTTTAAAAGACTTAATATATAGAGAACTTGAAACAAGGTAAAGAGATTCAGAGGCATTTCTCTTCTAATACCTGTGAGAAGAGATACTTAGGGGAAGGCAGTCCACTTTTTGTTCTATAAGACTGAGACAATCCCAAACGTCAATTATGCCCTTGGTAATCAACTTCTCAAGATTATTCTGCATCCTGAAAGTGAACTCTACCTCCTTTTGGTGCTCTTCCTTCAGTCACAAAATGCAAAGGGCATAACTTAGAGAACTGGGACCATGGTGCAAAAAAGCATAATATCTTCCACTTAATGGTTCCTGAGAGTCAGAGTTCCCATTCCAGAAATATATCCTGAGGAGAAGGAGTTTGGAAGACTAGAGTAGGTAGAGAGTATTAGAAGAGGGGTTTAGCTTACCTATGCTAGTTGATATTTATGCCTCTTATTGTTTTAAAATCTATTTTATTTTCCCCCTTCTACTCACTGCAACTTCTCCTACTGCCTTATGAATGGTAACTTGTAACTCCTGAAGCTAGGTTTTGGAGACAGCTGTTAGATCTTTTCTGTTGAACAAGAAATTTTAGCTGGGTACATGACTTTCCAGTGTTCATTTCCCAGCTTCCCTTACAGCCAAGCATGACCATGTGACTAAGATCTGGCCAATGAAATGTGAGTAGAAGGGATGTGGGCAAATTCCAGGTCATGTCCTTAAGGGAAAGGGACATACCCTCCCCTTTCCTTTTTTCCTTTTCTACCAGCTGAATGTGAATGTGAAGATGGAAGTGGGATCTGTTATTCTGGGTCATGTGATAGAAACCATGTATTGAGGATGCCTTGGCATTTATGAGAAGATAAAGAGGGAACTAGTTCTGATTTTCATAGATGAGTATACTAAGTTGTAGAAAAAGAGGAATTGTTACAGAACTGATGTCCATAGCTGGCATTTTAGGCGTGCTTCTTTCCTGGGTATTTCATTGTGGATTTCCATTCCATGGTAGAAGCTTGTCCATAGACATGAGGGGGGAATCCCACCGAACTTGTGTGAGATTAGAGTTTGAAATAGACATAACTTTCGAACCACTCTTTCCCCCGCCCTCCCCCGTTGTCCCCTGCACAGGGATATGCCAGCTTGTCTCCATCACTTTCTCTCCTTCCCTTTCCACCATAGCCTTACCCATCTTTTCTCATTACTGGCTTTCACACCCATCTGCTGCCCCTCACCGTTTTAGATTCCCACAGCTCTACTTGGGGAGAGATACTGAAGCATCTGTGTGCCAGTGTTTGTTCCTGCATTTCCTTACCATGACTAATGGGGAGCACCTGTCCTGTGGATTCCCTCTTGCACTCTTAGGATTGGATTTATCACTGCAGTAGTTTAACCATAACTAGAAAAATGTAGCTCTCTAAAGTCCCTATAATATGGTGGTTCCTAATGTGGTTTAAGTTATTCCTAGGGTCATAAATAACATAGACGGCACTATTATGGACCAATACCCTGAAAAGAAAAGGCACCAAGATCATAAATAACAGACACAATAGAGGTTTGAGGAGACTCATGGAAATGCTTTGGTTTCTGATGGGTTACAGGGGAGTGGGTAGCCCTTAGGAATCCTTGGGATTTCGGGGCTCAGCCTTGGAGGAAAATGTCATTGTGTCTGTGACAATCTTTCCAATTCAGCTAACCTAATTATTCACTCGAGGGGTCTTACCTGGTCAGAGGCCAAGGTCTGCATGTTTTCTCTCCCTCGGAAGGAGGGGAAGAAGATCAATCTTTTGTGCATTTTTCTTGTCCTGTATATGCCTCCTCCCCCCGCCCAACCCCCACCCCCCGGTTTTTACCAGGAAAGGAATGAAGAGAGAAGCACGTTCATGTTGCATGAGTGACCTCAGTCCCTGCAAGCGCCAAAAGCTGCATTTTGTGATCACTTATCTTTCCATCTATTCTATCCTGTGTTAGTCATCCTGTTGTGAGTAGCTGCCATTTTTCCTGGATTAGGCCTATCAGATTATGCTCCAAAGATGAAGAAAATGCTACCACTGCAACAAAAAACGGTTTCCACTTTATCTCAAAGGCCTCTCATTCTCTTTGCTTTGAGGAAAAGAGAAAGAGAGTGATACAGTGTATGTGCTGTGCCCTTCATTTGGACTTTTATCTTAACCTGGGAATACCTGGTCTTCTGTTTCTTTCCTTCTCATGTAACTTTTCATTGATTTTCTTTAAATCAAACACGGCACCATCACAGACTCTTACAAAAGAAAGTCGGCCATGAAGGAGCCCTGGGCTTGGAATAGAAGCCAATCTAATTTTAGTTGCTGGTAAGCCTCTTTAAGTGGACTGTGCTGAAGAGTTCATCTGGGCATGGGCTGTCGGGACTCAGCAGCAGCCCACCACTGTCACTACACCCCCGGGTGGGGCAGCGGAAAGGGGAGTCCCCCCTGATGGCAGTTTCTGCCATAATTTCCTGATGAGGTGGCTTGTCTGCTTCAAGTAGATCTTTTCTTTTTTTACCTTTTAAGAATTAAAATTGTTTTTGATTCATGGTTTAATCTCATGCTGATATCATGGATATGGGGTGTTGTGACTCCTAATAAGTGGTGGGACCCTGAGCTCCTGCTTTTCTTCATATGATGTTTGAATCTTTGCCTTTGGTTGAAGTCAGGGGCTTGGGCCGACTGTGAGCCGCCAGGAGAATTCCCAGGATGTATCTGCAGGATCCTCAAACTTCACAGACCACCCCTTTAAATCTTATTATAAGGATAGTGATTTATTTTTTAAAAAGGCATTGTTTGATTTGTTCATACTAATAAATGCCTAAATTCTTGCAGGATTTTTTTTTTAAAGAAAGAAGCAGTGTGAAAAATTACTCACACATTACGCTCTGTCTTGAAAAATAGACCAGGCCCTATCTACTTATTGATATAATTAAAACTGGATTAGTAGGATGGATTATAGAGTTACTGAAACCATTAGAGAGTTTGAGCTCAGAATTTTCTTACCGTTTTTTCCTTCTCCCTACTCCCTTTTCTCCAGTTCAGATTTATATATGTCATTATATCCAACTGAAACAGGCCAAAGTCTTAGACACAGGCAAGACTTTTGTTTGGCAAAAGGGAGAAATATTAGGAAATAACAGAGGAAATATTAGAAGAAAGAGACCTCAGAGATTAATCAGGTAGTATAGATGAGTGAGTGAGTGAGTGAGTTAGATGGTATGGATTCAGACCAGGGCTTTGGGAGCTGTTTCAGTGTGGATGAATTCATTATTTTGCCACACTCTGCACCTCTGAAATGCAGCGGCCTCCCGTGTAACATGAAGATGGTAAATAGCATCTCTTTTGTAAGGGTGTTTTGGAGATTAAATGAAATTGCGTATGTAAAGTGTTCACATAGTAAACATCCAATAAAAGTTATCAATGTCATCATCATCAACCACCATCATCATCAAGTCTAAACTCCTGGAGTTTTGGGGGAGTCTACCAAATTTGCCCAGGAGTTCAGAGCTACAAACCAAAATGACGGCAAGGGAATCTTTTCTTAAGTAAATTACATCTATAGTATACTTTTTAGAAACTCAATAAATCTCTTTTCACATTTTGCTTCCTGATGTCAAATTTGCCTGTTCCTTCGACTGAAACAGAATACATATAGAAAAGCCTACTCTGAAATCAGGTTCATAATGCCAAAGTTGATCAAAAGCAAAAGTCTTGTGAAAGCACAAAAGTCAGATCAAGGAAACATTTTATTGTCTAATATAATACTCTGTCTTATTACCAACAAGATTCTGGTGCACAGAGGAATGTGTAGCACCTGGTTTGGCAAGATCTGTCAAAGGATGAGGATAAGACAGAGAGAGAGATGTCTATTGAGTAGCAATGGTGTGTGACTGCAGGGACACAAAAATGTGCAAACCTCTCTCTCTCACGGGTGAAGGACTTAATTTTATCACTGAATTCTTTTGCCTCCTTCACTTCCCTTTGCCATTAAAATGAGAAAAAATAAATGATTTGGGGTTGGTACCATATTTGAATAAAACTATAATACATCCAGAGCGGAGAGACTATAAACAATAAGATAGTAGATTTTGCTCTGGAAATTTTTGAATGGAAACAATTGAATGAGTTGAATTGAACTGATGTGAATTCTATAACTGATCAATATATCCCATACATAGAAGTACATACTATGTACCTGGCTGTATGCAGAGTACCTGTGATATGACTTTTCAAGGAGTTTAACAGTGTGTTGGAAAAGACAAAATTCATGAAACATTTGATTCTTGTTATTTGTAGTAGTTATCTCTATATATAAAACCCTAATATGCAAATAGACTGAATTGCGGAATAACTGAACAACTGGTAGCTATGATATGTGCTGACCACCAGGGGGCACATGCAAAACATGGCAGTCTTCGGCAGCAGGCAGCAGAGCATGGAACATGGTGGGCATTGGCCGTGGTCGGATGGTGGAGCAGGTGAGCGCGAGTGCCAGACCAAGGCAGGGCACCAGTTGCTGTCATTGGGTGAGCCTCTGGTGGTTACTGAAAATTCTTTGCTCCTGTGTCCTATGGTCCTGCTGGGCGCTCACACCTGCTGCCAGTGCTCAGCACTGGCCCTGATCACTCAGTGCTGTCAGCAGCTGCAATTGGTGGCTGCTGGCCCAATCGCCCCTCAGGGCTTCTCCAGCTCTCCCTGCTCCTGAGGGGCAATGGGGCAGCTGCTGCCACTTGCATCCACTACTGGCACCAGCCCTAATCACTCCACACCATCAGCAGGTGCAAGCGGGACCGGTGCTGTCAGCATGTGGGAGTGGCAGTGGTGGGACTGGAGCTGTGGGTAGACATGGGACCAGGCAAGTGGGGGGACACAGCAGGAGGGGTCAGATGAGGGCATGGAGGATAGGCTGAGACCTGCCCCTGTGCCCACCACAGCCTCACAGCCCACAGTTCCTTTCAAGATGCACAAATTGGTGCACTGGGCCCCTAGTGTTCTATAAAGTCCCTGAAAACATTGAATTAATGAAAACTGTACTATTATTTCTTGGGACATACAGATGAGTCAAATAAAATATTTTCAGAGTAGGAGGCCCCAAGAAAATATGCAGAGATGGGAATAATTTTGTGTTGATGGAGATGTGAGAAGACTGCCCTCTGTATCAAGTAGTAATGGGAGATGAGCTTAAACTGGAGTAGTGGACATATATTATTTTTGTCCTCCCAGAACCTACTCCCCCTTGTTTTGGTATCACCTCAATCTTCCTTTAGAAAATAGTTCCTCCTACTCAATCTACAGGATTTGCCTGGGGCCAATACTTTCCCCAGCTTCAGGTGAACTGTGACCCAGGCTTGGCCAATCAGGATGTTTTGTTGTTTTGAGCAATTGTGATTGTAATAAGGAGTTGACACATGATCCAGAGTTAGCCCATGAGAGTCATCTCTGAAAGTGTCTTCCTGCCAAGATTCATAGTTGCAAAAAGACAAATCTTGGAGCTATTGGGATCCACCAGGAAGAGTCATCCTGTCTGAGAATAAAGCCAATACATGGTAAAAAGAGGGAGAGAGAAAAAAACAGAAAGAAGATGAAAGTGGATGTCATTTTTAAAAGAACCTGGATCCACTCATGCCTGAATGAAATTTAGACTTTTTGATTGCATGAGCCAATCCACTTGAATGCATTTTTATTTCCTCAGATATTTTGAGTTATATCTAAAAGACTGGTGTAGTAAATAGGTGTCCAAGTGACGAGGTTTTGAGAACAGATACCCTCTAAAAGGAGCTTAAATAAATAAGGAAGTGGTTACAGACCACAGAAACTCACATGGAATCCAAGCACAAGAAGCTTAACTGGGCCTTAGGAAAGCTGGATTTGGAAACTGAAAGCTCAGGAATTTGGATAATTGTCCTATGTATCAAGGACTGCATCGCATGGCTTTGCTTATCAATCTTTCTCTATGGACCCTCACTCTATCCTCCTTTCTCTCTTTCTCTGCTTAGATTTTGGTCATGACTTGAATATAGTGACCTTGACTTTTAATATTTTCCCCAGTGTCTTAACCAGCCTAGTTTATCAGAATCCTAGTTCGAAAATCCTGAGAGAGGAACCTTACTGGCCTGATTCATCTTTTCTTATAAGAGCAGCCTCTAGATTCTTTCCTCAGATTAGGACCCTTCTCAGGTGCAAGTGCTGTAGAGCATCAGAAGTAATGATTGTGTGAATACAGTAATAGACCTCTCTGATATTCATGAAGCTAAATCAGAGAAAGTTTCAGGAGTCAGATGGGCCATTTAGACTCAAGGTTGTAGCAGTAAGAACCAGAGAGCTTGGAAGATAACTCAATTTTTACCTTTCTCTCAGGACGCCAACTTCCTATTTTTGAACATGAGATGATGGGGTTACAAAAATATACATGTATATTAAAAATTTATTTTATTTAAAAAACATTTTCAGTATATTTGCACATTTTTAAATAGTTAAAAATGAAATGTATGCATATATACATATGCTTGTATGTGTATAATGCCTATGATATGTATTTAATAATTATATATAAACACTCACCTACACTATGCCTATGTCTTCCCTCATATTTCACTCCCTTTGTTTTGTTTTTCTTTTCTAAATTCCTATTGAGGCATCACATGTATATGTACACATTATTTTGCAATTTTGCAGGTTCAAGGGCAGATGTTTTGAAAGCTGATACAAAATTTTATCCATTTAAAGCTGAAACCGGTTTGGCTCAGTGGATAGAGCGTCGGCCTGTGGACTGAAAGGTCCCAGGTTCGATTTCGGTCAAGGGCATGTACCTTGGTTGTGGGCACATCCCCAGTGGCAGCTGATTGATGTTTCTCTCTCATTGATGTTTCTAACTCTCTATCCCTCTTCCTTCCTCTCAGTAAAAAAATCAATAAAAAATATTTTTAAAAAATGTTATCCATTTATTGAGAGTATTTGTGTGTGTTTTAAAAAATCAGAACGGATTTATGATACTTGCTTAAAACTCCTCAATGATTTTCCATTATAGGTTGCTTTTTCTATTCATGGCTCTCTAATCTAGTGCATATTGACATTATTTATTTAAAACATTGTACTCAGTGTCAGATACAATATGGGCATGCAGTACTTGTTCAATAAACATTTGTTGGATGCAAGACTGAGTGGCTTTGTGCCTATGGATTCAAGGACTTTCTTGCAATAGCTCTTGAATTTGTCCCAGAGGTCCTCTGTCCACAAATTTCAGAAAATAGTTTTGAGATATACTCAGCTTCTGTGAACCCAGGTCTGTTTATTATCATAACAGAGTCTCCATGCTTCAGTTAGATGGAGGCAAAACCTTGTCTTTCTATTGAGTATTCTAACGGATGTGACCACAGATATTTCTCAGAAGAGCGCCCCGACCAGTAGACCTCTAGGCCCGATTTTGGATTTTTACACTCTGTAGATGGTTATCATAGGTCCCCTAGGTTCTTATTTAGTCAAATTATGTTCATTTTATCGCCTATGCCTTTCCTCATATTTCACCCCCTTTGATTTGTTTTTCCTTTCTTTTCTAAATTCCCATTGAGGCATCACATTACCCCTAATTGCCTGCAGTGTTCCAAGTCTGGGCTCATTGTTGAACACAGACACAGACTCTCAGCTGTGGTTTGGAATCCCCCTGTGAGCAGGGCTAAAAAAATTTTACTAGCTCAGAGAATTGCTGAACTGCAGTACTTGCCTAACCTCCTGATGGCTCTTTACCACTAACTCACTATTTTGTTGATTGCCTATTATTGCCATCCAGGAATCCCCTTAGAATTAAATTCCATCTTTAAGTTTATTCATCCCCAGATAGATTATCTGCATTTTCAGCCAGTGCCTCATTGTGTTACTTTTGACATCTATTACTAAGATTCATGTATAGCTTCGTATTGTGTGCCAGTCTTCAACTGCTGTTAGAAACCCCTCCCAATTCAGTGTCACCTGCAAAGGCGATTATCATGATAATAGCAATAAGATCTTTCCCTCTCTTTCTTGATTCTTAATAAAGTTGGTAGAGTAAAGCTGTGTATTTTTTGCAGATGGTACACTCCGGACTTCTTTCACAGCTCCGTCATTTTCCACTCATTTTTGGGCTTGCTTTGGAGGTCTGTTTTTACTTCTTGTGACAACGCTGAAGAATCCACCAGACTTCTCTTTATAAAAGGGAACTTAAAATGCAATCTGCCAAACCTAGGGGAAGCTGATTTCGTTCAGCCTTGTTTTCTTTCTCCCCGTTGGGTCCCTTCTTCTCCAGTTCGATCTCAGAGGTAAGGTACACCCCCCCATTCCCCCTGCCCCCAAAGAAAATTGTAGATTGCCAATTGTGGAATGGGTGAATGAATTAATAAACGAATAAAGAGTGAATGAATGAGGCTCTCAAGCACTAGGCTGCTTACTGCCCTGAGGTTAGTAGATGTGGCTAAGGAGACTTGCTGGTGACTTGATGTAAATTGCAGTGTTCTTTGGGCAATCAAATTTATTCCTGTGTCAGGCTGCCCTTTAAGTAGGAAGCTTCTGCTATCTTCAAGACCAAACCTCGCATTTCTGCTTTTAACTCAGCCCTTGGATTTATCTACTGTGGGAAAAGTCAAACATTACATCATGTAATGCTCTCCAGTGCATGTGGCATTGCTGTCCTGCCTTAGGATCCTTATTTCTTCCCCGGAACCCTCCCACATAGTCACACATAGTATAACACTAAGAAGGATTACAACATGCATTTTAACTGTGTTAGTAAGACTTTATTTTTCACTGGTTGGTCTTTGTTGTGTTATTCTATATACTTTTGAGTGTTTTAAATATTTCATAATAACTTATAAAATAAAAGATATGGACTTTGCCTTCACAATAAATAGCTATAACAAATTATGAGAAAGTACTACAGATGAGGTATGTCTGCAATACTGTGGCTCCAGAGATTAGTTGGAGCTAGTGGTAGTATTATCTGGGGTGGTAGGAAGGGAGTGATATAAACAGGAAAAGCTCAGAAATTATCCTTAGGATGAGGCTTGAAAGATGAATAGAGTTCACTAGGCAAACAAAGCCATAAGGATATTTTAAACAAAGGGGATGGACAGGTTAAAAACACACAGTTCATCTGGAAAGCAGTAAGTGGTCCATTATGGCCAAAATGAGCATATTTGGAATTGGAAGATTTGAGCTGGCCATTAGTTTGGAAAGGAGAATTTGGGAGAGATTATGTTTGCCACTCATGGCAGGCAAAGACCTTTGCATTTTATTCTGTAGGCCCCAGGGCTTTTAAACAGGGGAGTGCTGGGATTAGATTTTCCATGTTAGAAAGACTAACTAGAATGTGTGTGGGTTGATCCTGGAGGCAGGAGTGGTTGGTCTTGAAGGATGTTGAGCAGAACATGCTAAGCAGAGGGAACTGCATATGTATCCATATAAAGGAGGGGAATAACATGAATTTATATGAAAGTAACTTGGTATAAGGATATTTTAGGCAAAGGGGATGGGCAAGTAAACACACAGTGCATCTGGAAAGCAATAAGTGAAGTTCTTATGCACAATTAAATTTTAAAACTTTCAAGATAGCCTATGAATTCACAGCCACTCTACAATGAAGCTCACACATTTTTGTTATAGGATACTTTATTTGTGGGACTTACTTTGCTTTGTCATATTTGCCCTTGGTTTAAAGCCACTGGTTGTTATTGCCCATCATTAAAACACTTCAAATAGGTAACTACAACAGTAATAGCCTAAATATTAAAAAACACTTGAAGAGTGACAATGCATCATTGAGGTTGGAAAGGTATCTTGAAAACCAGACTAGGAAATCTAAACTTTGCTTATGTGGTCTTGAGAAGCTATTTCAGGTTTTTGAGAAAGGATGCCCTGCATGAACTATAGCTTAAGAAGATTTAATTAAATTTATGATTGATTGAAGCGATCAGAGAATAGACCCAGAGAGACCTGTTTCATTATGGTTGGCATTTGGTTAGCTTCTGTATTTTGGATTTTTGGCTTAGATAACAAAATGGACAATAACCTTACAAATGTTATTATTACTTTGCCCATAGTAACACGTGTCTATATCTCTTTCTATATAATGGAAAGTGTCTATGAAATTTCCAAATGTTAGGTTTTGGATTTTTCTAAGAAGATTCTGAAACAGTGATTTTTAAGTGATTCCTACAACCAGTTGGCAGAATATTATACCTATACTAGAGACCCAGTGCATGAATTCCTGCATGGATGGGGTCTGGCTGGCTTGCCCCAATAGGGACTGATTGGGCCAGGCCGACTGGGGGGAGGGGCCACAGGTGGTTGCCTGGCCCGCCCCACCACTGACCGGGAATAGGGGGAGCAATTGGGGATGGTGCCAGCCGGGGGGGTTAGGGGAGGGGTAGGGGCCAAGGGTGCTTTGCCAGCTGGCCTTGCCCCCTGGTTGAACTTCCATTTGAACTCCTGGTTGAGGGGACAATTTGCATATTAGCCTTTTATTATATAGGATTTTTCCTCTTTCTGCATATGGTGTTTTTAGTGCACATGTGTGGTTGGTGAAAGACAGTGAATTTTCTTTGGCAATGTTAAATTTAAGATGCCTGTTTACCCTTTTCTACCTGGGGTAGGGGGGCTACTGGCCTGGAGTGGGGGATTGGCTGGCTTGGAACACATATTTGAAAATAATTACCATAGAATTTTTTTGTTATTGTTAAATCCATAACACTGGTTAGACTATCTAAAGTATTAGTCAGGGTGTGCTAAGTGCTGCCACAGAAACAAACAAATATTAGAAATCTTAGAGAATCAATATTGTAAGGTTTATATTTCCTTACTCAGAGGCAGATACAAATGTCCTGGATAAGGCTCTTCTACAAGCAAGGATCTCAGGAATCTGAGTTCCTGCCACTGTAGGATTCTGCCAGCAGCAGTGCTGGATCTATCCAGATTTACTATTTGTTTTCTATTTGTCCTTCAATTTTTTGTTGTTGGTTTTGTTTTTTTAATGTGTATATATATACACACACACACACACACACACAATTGATTAAAGTATTACATATGTGTCCTTATCCCCCCATGATCCTCCCACCCCACCCTACTCATACCCTTACCCCCTGGTGTCTGCGTCCATTGGTTATGCTTATATGCAGGCATACAAGTCCTTTGGTTGATCTCTTTTCCCCTTCCCCCATCCTCCCCTGCCTTCCCTCTGAGGTTTAATGGTCTGATAGATGCTTCTCTGTCTCTGGATCTGTTTTTGTTCATTAGTTTATGTTGTTTATGATATTCCACAAATGAGTGAAATCATGTGATATTTACCTTCCTTTGACTGGCTTATTTTGCTTAGCATAATGCTCTCCAGGTCCATCCATACCATGGCAAATGGTAGAAGTTCCTTCCTTTTTACAGCAGCATAGTATTCCATTGTGTAGATGTACCACAGTTTTCTAATCCACTCATCTGCTGATGGGCACTTGGGCTGTTTCTAAATCTTAGCTATTGTAAATTGTGTTGCTATTAACATAGGGGAGCATATATCCTTTCTGATTGATGTTTCCAGGTTCTTGTGATATATTCCTAAAAGTGGGATCACTGGGTCAAATGGGAGTTCCGTTTTTAGTTTTCTGAGGGAATTCCATACTGTTCTCCACAGTGGCTGCACTATCTGCATTCCCACCAGCAGTGCAAGAGGGTTCCTTTTTCTCCGCATCCTCGCCAGCACTTGTCATTTGTTGTTTTGTTGATGATAGCCATTCTGACAGGTATGAGATGGTACTTCACTGTAGTTTTGATCTGCTTCTCAGATGGTAAGTGACTTTGAGCATGTTTTCATATGTTTCTTGGCCTTCTGCATGTCCTCTTTTGAAAAGTATCTATTTAGGTCGGTTGCCCATTTTTTGATTGGGTTGTTTATCTTCCTTTTGTTAAATTGTATGAATTCTCTGTAAATGTTGGGGATTAAACACTTATTGGAGATAACATTGGCAAATATGTCCTCCCATGCAAAGGACTTTCTTACTGTTTTGTTGATGGCTTCTTTTGCTGTGCAGAAGCTTTTTATTTTGATGTAGTTCTATTTGTTTATTTTCTATTTAATTTCCATTGCCCTAGGAGCAGCATCGGTAAAGCTATTGTTTCAGCATATGTCTGAGATTTTGCTGCCTATGGATTCCTTTAAGATTTTTATGGTTTCCCATCTTACGTTTAAGTCCTTTAACCATTTTGAGTTTATTTTTGTGTATGGTGTAATTAGTGGTCTAGTTTTAATTTCATTTTTTTTTTTGGTGGGGATGTATCTGTCCAATTCTTCCAACACCATTTAATGAAGAGACTGTCTTGACTCCATTGTATGTTCATGCCTCCTTTGTCAAATATTAATTGAGCATAGTGGTTTGGGTCAACTTCTGGGTTTTCTATTCTATTCCATTGGTCTATATGTCTGTTCTTGTGCCAGTAGCAGGCAGTTTTGAGAACAGTGGCATTGTAATATAGCTTGATATCTGGTTTTGAGATCCCTCCTATCTTGTTCTTCATTGTCAGGATTGCTGCAGCTATTTGGGGATTTTTTTTTTTATTCCAGATGAATTTTTGGAGAGTTCTTTCTAGGTCTGTAAAATATACTGTTGGTATTTTAATGGGGAATGCATTGAATCTATAGATTGCTTTGTGTTGTATGGGCATTTTAATGATGTTGATTTTACCAATCCATGAACATGGTGTGTTCTTCCGTCTGTATGACTTCCTCTACCTCTTTATTCAATGTCCTGTAGTTTTCTTAGTACAGGCCTTTTAACTCCTTGGTTAAGTTTATTCCTAGGTATCTTAATTTTTTGGTGCAATGGTAAATGTTTTTTTTTTAAACCTCTCTGTCTGTAAGTTATTGGTATATAGAAATGCCATAAAAAGATTGATAAGTTTTTTTTTAATTGTGTTTTAGAATTTATTGAAAGGTAATCAATCCAGAATCATATCTTTCTTTTAAAAAGTATGTGCTTTGGCAATTAAAACAAAAAGCTGGTTTCTTAATAGTAGATAAGTCTAGAACCTGATTAATTGTATATACGATGGACTTTGATCTCTTTTGTTTTTCATAAATGATAATTTGGGGGCATTTGTTATCTTGCCCAAGGAATGATTCATAATTCTGGATAATTTGGTAAAATATCTTGTATATTGGGAGCCCAAACAGAATCGTGCCACTGTCTAGATAACTGCCCCTTCATTGCCTTTATATTTATAGAAAATTGACACTTAATGTAGGAAATAATCTCTGCAGGGAAATCTGACTCACCATAAGGACATATATCTCATGGGATTGGAAATAAGCCATGTGCTCTCTGGAGGGACTTCTCTAATGCACTGGCCCTAAAAGATAGCTGTATTTAATATTCTGTCAAGAGACTACAAAGATACCTGAGAATGGTTTAAAACTACGTGCTGTCCTTTTATACATAAGAGATTTATAACAAATATCATAAATTAGAGACAAAGGGAACTCTGAAGCTATTTTCCTCCCTTTTTTTTGTTCTGCCTACCTTTCCCTGTTCAGTGATAGAACAATTTATGAATCTGACAAATCCTCCCCTAGATAATGGTAAGAGTAACATAG
This sequence comes from Lasiurus cinereus, assembly GCA_011751065.1. Lineage (NCBI taxonomy): Eukaryota > Metazoa > Chordata > Mammalia > Chiroptera > Vespertilionidae > Lasiurus > Lasiurus cinereus. Next base: position 13,437,182 of record JAAGEH010000452.1, read on the forward strand.
TGTTCAGCTGAGTAACTCTGGGCCACTAAAGTTTATTAGACTGTGGAGCAACAGCAGCAGGATTGATGCAATAATCAAATGACATGCTTGATTTGGGCTCTCCCTGCCTCTCTTCCCACCCAAACCACCATTTCTTCCCTCCCTCCCTTCCTTCTACCTGTACCTAAGGAAAACTAAGTGGAGGGAATTTGAAATTGAATAATTGGCAGGGGTAAAGTCCCAATGTCCACAAGCAACACTCATTCAGAAAGTATGAGAAGTCTGTGCCAAAAGTTTAAATGAATACAAGGAACATTGTCATACACATGTTTCCACTAAATTTTTGGTTTGAATCTGAGTAACCTAAGAGGCAGGAAGAGAGGCCTCTACGTCCTGCCTCACTCTTAAGCCAATCATGAATTGTTGGGACACCAGAGACATCATTAAAGGACATCAATGTCTTGAGTTAAACCAACGTTGATGGATCAGAGCTGGCAAGAAGACAGAAATGGAGGCACTGGAAACAAACTCCACTGAGCTTTGAAAACGGTGGACTTCCTTGTAAAAAGTGAAGCTTTTAAGAAGTCCTAATCCAGAACTTCAAAATGGCAGCCAGAGGGGGAATCTAACTGTATGTTCACTTAGTTTGACCACACTGTTTTATCACGTTGAATTTTAACGCTTTGAGGGGAGATTTTCAGAGTGCAGCCTACCACAGGGCTTCGCCTCTTGTTATAATCTTCTGCCTCTTTCACACATGTGTACCTTCACTCCTAGCCCATGAAGGCCTTTGTGTTTGAACCATAAATCCATCCCCTGCTTTTAATAGGACCATGGAGTGATTCCCAATTGAAAAGACTTAAATTAGCCTCCTTATTCTTTGATTGTAAGGCGATGAAATTCAGTGAAAATGGTACCATTGTCCAGAAGACACTGAAGAAATTAACATATTAGAAGAAAACCACCAGGACTGACACCCAGTGGAGTAGCCCTGAGCTTTTTCAGGACAGTGAAAGAAAAAGAGCTCTCAAATATCAAGAAACATACTTTATAAACAGAATAGTCTATGATGAATGGGGTAATAATATTCAACCCTGCCTATAAAGAAAAGTGTTATGGACATTATTGCTTTTTTTGGACACTGGAGCAACTGTATCATTCATTTCTGAGAGGTTGTCAAAAAAAAAATTGAAGGGTTTAAATATATGACCTTTTACAGGAATTACTTCAACAATAGCTTATTCTACAGAGTCCACTGAAGTTGTGGTTGCAACCATGAATTTCCTCATCTGAAATGCAAATTGTGGGCTAATTGCAAAATTTAATCCAATCTGTTTAAGGCAGTCCTTGAAAAATTGGATTCCTGCAACACTCTTTTACAGGTCAATGCCAAATATTCTGTCACAAAGAAGAAATAACCGAAGGAAATTGAGAAAGAAAGAAAGAAAAGACATAGTAACATTTGGAATGCAAAAGTTGTCAGAAATATAGGCTGATCTCGAAGCAAATGGGTTTTGTGCTGAGAGTCAAGGTGGTAATGAGACAAGGGAGCTATCCAGATTGATGCTGTAAAAAACAGGGCAGTATAGATGCCAACCAGATATGAATAATAAAGCAAAATAAGGAAAATGAATGTACGTTCGTTCTTTGGTAGTCACTCTCATATGAGACATCAGAGTATAATATCTGTCTAGACCTAGGCACACGATCTAGCCTGAACGAGAGCATTTCAGAAATATCAGGGTGAGATAGCAGAGAATGTTTACTGAAAGAGATTAATTGAAAGCTCCACTTCCAGCCTGTCAGTTTTGCCAACTGAATAATTGCGTCTGAAACCCTGAGTAAACCCCATCTATAGATGAGTTGTTCGAATTAAATGGTGTCACCTGTAGTCATTGGCAACTCCCCGGATCTTCTCTGTCAAGCACCATATGTGCACACCCGAGATGTATCCAAAGGCTATGGGGCAGACATCTTTAGATAATGAGTGCAAATTAATAACTACTTTTGCACGTCACAAGAGATCATGCCATTGTAATGTTATGCCCTTTGGGTGAACAAATAGGACAAAAATCTTTTAGATACTAATGAGTAGTGTCTTGCAGGGATTAATTTGCCCAACTTTTTGTTGAATTGACATCACATGCAACATGGCTTGATTCCTTGTGTGTGTGTGTGTGTGTGTGTGTGTGTGTGTGTGTTGAACTAAGAAAAAAATGAGTTCTAACTTTGAGCTTTAAGACTGTAATTTAAGAGTGATGTCATTCTGGGTTCTCAGTGAAACAGTTTCTCACACTTTACTGTGTGCAGTTGTGCAGGCTACACCCTCATTCATACACAGTGTAGTCTGTATGAGTGCGCAGCAATACAGCTGTTTGCAGTGGCCCCGATAGCTTTTCATGACTACCCATCATTTATTTCTGATAACATTGTATAATAGAAATGGTGAGCATAATACTTCATTGGAATAATAAGAACGTGGTTATCCACAAGGATTTATAATCACTCTTATTAGGAACACAATGGCACTTATTTTTGTGTTTTGTGAGTTATGTGTGCATGTGTGTGCTTTCTAATAAAAAAATCAGATAAAATGTTTCAGCTATCAAACTTTCATAGATTAAAAGTATAGATAGTTGCCAGTATTGGTTAGGGAACAGGGAAATAGGCCTTCTTTTAAATGCTTCATTGGTAGCCTAAATTAATGGAACTTTTTTATTTTAGGGAAATTTAGAAATGGGTGTTGCATAAAAAAAAATGTGTGTTTCCTTTGGTTACTGCATCCCTTTAGGACTCTACTGGAAATGCTTTCCTAAAGTGCATTGTATTTGTAAGCATTATCTATTGTAGTTTGTAATGACAGACACAGACATTCCGACAGTTAGGCACTCCCAAAGTAGGAGTGTGGACTGTCTGTCTTTGAGTCGATAGCTAGGAAATGGTCAGAGTGCAGCAGATTGCCTGTACAGTGTATGGCATTTGTAAGCATATAAGAACTGACTTAAAAGAGACCCAAGATATACCATTAAATGGAAAAAGCCAGTTACATAAAACTTAAGTAAACAAAAATAACATTCTTACACATATGAAAACCATTCTGTATGAATAGACACTGAATTGTTACCTGTGATTCTCTCTGGACAATAGGGTTATAAAGGACCCACATTTCCAATGACATATATTTCTGAATTAAAAAAAAAATAACATGGACAAAAGAGGGATGGTATTTAAAAGTTTATAATTATGAAAAAAAATCCTGTGAGCTTTTTGGATGGGAGTGCATTTAGAGTTTCATTTATTTAGTCATTTTCACCATCAAGAATTCTCATGATAATGTGTATCTCATAGATAAGGAGAGGCTGGGTGCTAGACCAGCTCAGATCTAATTCTTGGCTCTGCAGAAAGAAAGACACCCGACTCTTCCCCAATAATCTATACTAATAAAAGGGTAATTGTGATGTCCAACTTCCTTCTGGACAAAGCCACGGTGAAGGGGATTGAGTCAGAGGTAGTTAGGTGCCATCAGGCCGGCAGGGGAGTGGTTAGGGGTCGATCAGGCAGGTAGGCAGGCAAGCAGTTAGGAGCCAGTGCTTCTGGATTGTCAGAGGAATGTCCCCGCAGGGGTCCCAGATTGGAGGGGGTGCAGGCCAGTCTGAGGGACAGCGGCCCCCTCCCCCATTATCAATTTCATGCACCAGGCCTCCAGTGTGACCATAATAAAAGGCTAATATGCAAATCAACCAAACAGCCGAACAACTGGTTGCTATAACATGCACTGACCACTAAGGGTCAGATGCTCAGTGCAGGCGCTGCCCCCTGGTGGTCAGTGCATTTCCACAGAGGGAGAGCCACTCAGCCAGAAGGTGGGCTCACTGCTCGCGAGCACTGCAGCAGTGGCAGGAGCCTCTCCCGCCTCGGTGGCAGTCAGACATCCCCTGAGGGTGCCCAGACTGTGAGAGGGCACAGGCTGGGCTGAAGGACCGCCCTCCCCCTCCCCGCTGAATGCACAAATATCGTGCACTGGGCTCTAGTGTGACCATAATAATCTCTTATAGTGGCTACTTGCTCTATATGCTTAAACCCACATTATGACGGGTACTGCTATATACTATATTCCCTAGGACTGACATTTCAAAGAAATAGTCACAAACCTGGTGAATCACATCCACCCCCACCCTTCCAGGAAATCCTGTAGTTTTTGTGTGTCATCATTTCATACATAATTTAGGGGCTATCTTCCCTTGTAGAGACACTCCGCTAACACTATTTTTGTTGCTATATATAATTGGTGAACTGGAGAAACTATGTTGGCAAGTATTATACTTTGTGTCCATATGCACATTTAAAAGTGGCTGCAACTTCAGTGAGAATATGATACTTGGAAGGTAGCTTTCTTCTTCAAAAATGTGAATAATGAAACATCATTCCAGGTGGATACGTTGAAATTTTAAGTGGGTTATGGATTGATGACCACAATATCAGTTATACACATGCTAAATGGGGACCCACTTACTCTCAGCATCTGGAATTGCTGGGTGTCTCCTAGTTTGTATTCATTTATGGGCACTCTGCCAAAAAATGAATGAGTTTCCCCCTTTTGGCTTTGTTGTTAGAGAGCCTCAGGACCAAATCAATGGTCCAATTCAGAACGAACACAGAAACCTGGGGGCCATTTTGCATTCATCTATTTCTGGGTCCAGTTTATACCTCTTGAGTTTTTCTTTCCTCCTTCCCTCCTAATTTCTCACTTATGTTGCCTTGCATTATGATGTATCATTGCAAAGCAGGTGTAAGTCTTAAGAACAGGGAAGGATATATAGAGAAAAGGAAATAAGTGCAATAGTCCTGGAAAGGATGGCATTTTGCCTCTCACTTGATGAGGGTCAGGCGCTAAGTCTCTCTGTGTAGCCTGGAGTGTCGAGGGCTATTGTAAGAAACTAGGCTGCCCGCTGCCCAAAGCTGCTTGGTATTGGCTGTGGTACAGTTGGGAATAACGGGACAGTTTCCTCCCTCTTTAATCCGTGTCGCAGTTATGCACAGAGCATGGAAGGAGGAAGCTGTGGAGACTCTGTCTATCTGTAAGAGAACTTAGAGATCTGCTGGGCCTAGAGGACATGGAGTTTTCAGGATTCAGAAGCTCAAGTCCTAGTGTTTCCTTAAATGCCACTTTGGCAAGAATAACAACCCAATTAGACTTTAAAGGTGGATATTTTCACGAATTCGGTGTTTCTGCCTGTGGTCACTCTGAAATAGCCTGATGAGAACATGGCTTCTTTGTGCTCCTTCACACTCTTGCTCAAAGCGTATTTCAGAAACCAGTGCAATGGAAACCCTTTGTAATTTCTTACTGAAAGAGTTGGTTCAAAATTCTAATTATGGTCATCATCAACCGTGGCCACGATAAGGCAAACCCAGGCTGTCCTTCCAGGGAAGATGTCTTTCTTCCCAGTGATTTGACTTTTCAAACCCCTTGTGTCCCATGATCATGACGGTGGACATGGTTGAAGGCGGGATTGAGTCTCTCAGTCCAGAGAAGACCAACAGAAATATGTTGTGTAATCTCCAAAATAAGGTAACCTTTAAAGTATTTTGCATTTATATTTAGCTTTTTTTTAAGGCATTTTAAAGCACAATAAAATGACTACTGTGTTTCTGTGGACAGTATCTTGCTAAAGGAAGTAAATGGCATTTTTTTTTAATGATTTGGGAAGTTAAGACCCAAAGAGAGAGAGAGAGCAATTATGTAGCAATGGATCTGGGCTGGAATAAAACTCTCCCATCTGTCATTCATAGCTCTGAGCAACAGCCTCCATTCTGGGAGCAGAAGTCCAGTTTTAGGGACGTCCATTTTAAGAGAGAAGACACAAGACTCCCAGCTTGCCCAGCAAACGTTCGGTCACGTCACTGTTCCTGACGGTAGCTGGGAACACAAAGCAAGCCCTGTGCCCAGAGTAATGTGTAGAGGAATGTTAATTCTAGGAGCGACCATAACTCGATTTTCTTGATTTCCTTCAGTTAAAATAAAGTGTCAGCCACAATATTACATTACCGAGTTATTTGCATTCAAAATATAATACCTGGGGGTTGACATTTAATTAAATTACACGGAACCAGGCTGGCATGCTGAGTTGACAGTGCCGGCAGCGCCTTTGGGCCCTCCCTGAAAGAAGGAACTCGGATGGTCACCGAGCGCGCCAAGGCCCAGGGCTCACAGTTAGCCGGTTGGCACTTAAAAACCCAGCGTGGGCAGGGGGCGTGCGAGAGCTCACGCCGCTTTTCTTCTTACCTGGAGGCTCCGTCTCCCCGTCTCTCCGTGTCCTTAGGAAGGGAAGTGGTGAGTGAGGGTCTCTGGCCTTATTACACCGCAGTCCAGACGAGGCCAGCGCTGCCTCAGGGAGAAAGGAGTCTAGTTCTTACTCTTCAGGGTCAACGTGGCTCAGGACAGCTGGGAGCTGAGGTGCTCTTTCTCCCACGCTCTTGAGAATCCTGGGTGGTCATTAGGGTGACGAGGACACCAAGGGCCTTGCTGATCAGAGCTCCTGCCTTTCCTGCCCCTATGTCCCTTTTTACTGAGCAGGTGTGAAGGCAGGGACAGCCAAGGTGTATACCCAGAGTTCTAGCCATTGTATTGGCAATGGTATCAGTTCTCAATGGGGGGAGCTATTTTTTCCCATCCCAGGGGACATTTACAATGTCTAGGGATAATTTTTAAAATTATGAATGGGAGTCCAGCCGGTGTGGCTCAGTGTTTGAGTGTTCACCTATGAACCGAGAGGTCACGGTTCGATTCCCTGTCAGGGCACAGGCCCAGGTTACTGGCTCCATCCCCAGTGGGGATGTGCAGGAGGCAGCTGATCAATGATTCTCTCTCATCATGGATGTTTCTCTCTCTCCCTCTCCTTTCCTTTCTGAAATCAATACAAATGTATTTAAAAGCTTCAGAGATTTTAACCTACAATGCATAGGAAAGCCCCCCCCCCAAACAGAGGATTATCAAGCTCAAAGAGTCAACAGTGTTGAAGATGAGAAACCCTACTTTACCAGAGGAGATCACAAAATAGTGGATTCCAGCTACCGAGTCAGTTACCAAGAGAGAAAATAATTTGTAAATGCACTGCCCCAATGCGTCCCTCAGGATTGAACCAGGAAAGTAGAAACCATTTTGGTATTCAAAGGGGAGAAAGTTCAATTCAGAGATTCAGTTTGCAGGCATTGGAGAGGCTGGGGAGCAGAGAGAAGAGTGAGGCAAGCTTAGCAACAGCAGGAAGCTACTGCCATTCCCGGTGGAGGAGGAGGTGATGTTGCTGTTTAGGGATCTTAGGGATCATGGTGATTTGAACCACAGGAGGCCTCCTTGAGCAGGAGCTGGAGCTCCAGGCATGAGGAAGCGTCTGGAGGTAGAACCTGAGGGAAAGGGGGAGAAATACTTTGATTTTTCTTTCCTTCCATCATGGAGTTTCCCACCAGGGCCTCCTAGCGGCTGAGCCTCAGCAGGAAGGCAGCTGACACAGGAACCCGGGAAACACAGCTGCAGGGAAGAGCAATGAGTAAAATCGCCCAAACTGGTACTCACGCCCTCATAATGCACTGGGAACTTTCTGGAACATCAGAGCCGAGGGAACCATGGCTTTCTTCAGCAACTGTCCCAGGAGCCATGCTTTAGACTCGGTACTGGCCCACTATGGGACTTCATCTTAAAAACAGGAAAACGTGCCCTTAGGAAAGAGAGGGCAGACCGACTTTTCTTTTCCTTCAGCATAGAAGCGGCAAACTTCACATGTCGAGTGGCCTTAGGACATGGTGGAGAGTTCCCTGTCTGCGCAGACAGCAGGTTCACTGCCGATCCAGTCCACACGCAGAGCACAAATTGCTGATTTTACTGTGTCTGTGGCAGACTCAACCCTTCGGTGTCAGGCTTTGACTTATTTTGGTGGCAGTGACCTTGCTTCTTGCTTCGCTCAGATGTATCCTCTCCACGGGCCCTGCCCCTCTTAGCTGGAGTCTGGCTGACAGAAGAAGGTTGTTGGGGAGCGAGGGAACCTGCTGTAATGGGATTTATTTTTTATTTTTTTCTTACAATGACATTTTAAGAATCTAGACAAAGCCCGGGAAATTAATTTATTTGTTTTCTATTTGAACTGCCCAACAGGTCCCCAAACTCACAAGGATAAAAGTGATAGATTTTTAAGTGTCTTTTAAAAAGTTCTGTAGATGCTTAATTATTTTTGCCCCACTTTTGATTATCTGCACTGATGGAGACAGGGAAGGCATAAATCAATAAAATCCCTTGATGATCCAAAAAAATCTTCAATGTTGCCATTAGTTTTGACCTCCTCCCCCACCAAACCTTTTATCGGAGCTACTAAAAAGTGCCTGTGCACCCCCTGGGCTCTCAATATATTCAACTTGTTGACAGGCTGACTGATAAAATTGTCTGATTTGAGTTTTATCTCTTTTTTCCTTCTCCTGCCCACTCTCTGGGGGAGGTGCTAATGAGCAGCACAAGAACAAAACCACAGGAAAAAGAGCCGGCAAAAAAGCCAGGGTAACACACAAATGATTAAATAGCTCCCATCTCCCTCCAACTTTACCATATAATGTCAGCTTTGTGTGATTTTTTTTTCTTTTTTCCTAGAGTAAATTGAAATAACTCAAAGGGGCCAAATATATATGGGGCCTTTATAGAACCTTGCTTTGAAGCTTTGAAAAAAAATTTTTTTCTATGACATTTGTTTTCTGGGGAAAGGTATTTAATTGTTCATCTTTATACATGTTGTTGAGGTTACTCCTCATGCTGGTAAAGTGCCCAGGCATTTTATTAAAAAAATTTCAGGACAACTGAGAATTGGGGTGATGTCTTAATCCCATTAGGGGTGACTGTAAATAAGAAAGAACCTGGAGACGAGGATAAATTGATTTTCTTGTTTTGTTTTATATTTGCCAAGTTCTTTATTCATTATCCGAAAGGGAGTCACAGGTACCACAGAGAAAGACCTGAGCAGAGCTGGCTGCGTACACATCTTATGTCCCTGCCACCCTTCCCTGTATCTCCTAAGCCGTACGGATCCAGAAGAACTGGTGGTGAATAAAGCATACGTTGATGTGAACCGGAGATTGCTTAGAAGTCTCACTTCGTACTATTCTTTAGGCTCTACAGCAGGGCCCTGGTCAGCATTGCTCAGTAGTTAGAGCATCAGCCCATGAATCAAAGGGTCCTGGGTTCAATTCTAGTCAAGGGCACTTATGTGGGTTGTAGGTTCTCCATCCTGGTTGAGATGCTTGTGGGAGGCAACCCATCGATATGTCCCTCTCACATCAGTGTTTCTCTCTCTCTCTCTCTTCTACTTTCTCTAAAAATCAATGGAAGAAATATCCTCCAGTGAGGATTAACAAAATCCTCTTAGGCTCTATAGCAGCGGTTCTCAACCTGTGGGTCGCTTAAGACCATCGGAAAACACAGATATTTATATTACGATTCATAACAGTAGCAAAATGACAGTTGTGAAGTAGCAACGAAAATAATTTTATGGTTGGGGGTCACCACAACACGAGGAACTGTATTAAAGGGTTGTTGGGTCATGGCATTAGAAAGGTTGAGGACCACTGGTCTATGGTAACACCCCTGTTTGCACCTATTGCCTGCTAAAGATGACTGTCTTCCCATTGTTCCAGAATGAAGCCCTAAATGAGTAGAGTGGCTGGTAAAGTGTGCAAAGGTGAAATGAGGTGAAAGGTACCCATAAGGTGGGAAAGTTGAGTTGGCATATGATTTGATCCATGTAAGGGAGCCAGAGATCCCTGCCTTTGGTCTTTTCTCTCTATAGAGTTCCCTCTTTCTGAAAGAGAAAAATGGTGCATTTTCTGATTTTTCCTTTCTTTATTTCCTTCACTCATTTTTATTCCAGTTTGCCAGAAATGATTTGAAGGTAATTTCTTAAACATCAAAGTGGCTATGAAATTCAGTGTTTGTATTTGGCAGGTGGCTTATAAAATCAAACTCAGGAACCACCTGGATTTGAAGAATTAGGATGATGTGCCAAGGTTCAATTCAAGAAGCAGGCCCATCATGAGTGATGAGAATAAGGGATTTGTTCTAGGGTTTAGACCTTACATAATTGTGGGAGCTGGGAGGTTGACATGCAGGCTGTAGCTTCTGAATCTAGTGTTGGAACTGAAGTTACCAGTGGTCAGACCAGCAGTTAGTAATGAAAGCTCCAAATGGACCAGATGAACTAGAAACTCACAAGAATACCTGAATCCATGAGCATAAACTGAATTCTCCCCGTGTCTCTGACCACTTCCACTCTCAATATCACCAATGACTGGAAAGAGAAAAAGCTTCCTGCACCATGGAGTGTGTGTGTTTCTGGCCACGGACTGAGAAATTGAAGGGCCGTATTCAGCAGGAGCTGGAGGAACTGTGAGTTCAAGTTCTGCGGCACATCACCGGGGTGAGCCAGCAAATCCCCAATAGAATATATGAGCTGCTGCTATGCCTGGTACCCAACCAGATAACACTAACCTTCCGAGCATTAAAAATTGGGGGGGGGGATATCTACTTCACTTCTGCCTTAAATCTTGCATAAAATGTCACTTGTGGACAATGCTAACTCTTAGCCATGCAGGAAAGGAGATGCTGGGAGCAGCCATACTCTTGGTTAGTAAAGTTGTTCCTGTACAAAGCCACATAGTGAGGTCATTCTTAAAACCATCGGAAAACACAGATATTTACATTACGATTCGTAACAATAGCAAAATTACAGTTATGAAGTAGCAATGAAAATAATTTTATGGTTGGGAGTCACCACAACATACCTTTGGGCACACAGATGTAAGGTAGAGATCTCACACTTTGGAGAAAGATGTCTTTTCAGTTCATCCCAGTAAAAACGTGAATTTATATAATTTTTAAAGAAGAACTCCATCAAAATATTTTTGTACAATTTGAAATATTCTACAGCATATTTATAGAATTTAAAAATAAAATGTACATCATTTGAGCTCTCATCATCTAATATGTTTAAATTTCCTCCATGCTTCTTCTATAAATTTTAATGAACTGTTATATATAAATTTTGTTTCCACTAACTGGCATTCACTGAATTCTTCAGGCTATCGTTTTTGCACTTGAATACTTGATTGATAGTGTCTAACTGATTTTGAACAAAATGCAACCAAAGCTCAAAGGACTCAACTATTTACAAAGTTAATACTACTGTAGAACCTAGGTTAATTTATAAAGTAGTTTTCAATATTTCAAATTGAAAACCTAATTGATAAAAAAAATCAATGATGAGCAACAAAGAAAGGAAAATCATATAGGCATGGTAAAAATATTTTTTAAGTTATTTTGATATGCGCTTAGTCATAAACCCTTTGAACTTCATTAATTTAATTTTGAGTATATAAGATGTAAATCTTAACATCTATTTCAACTAAAATTTAAAATGAATGAAATTAAGAAAAAGAGTCATTTGATCTAAATGAAAAGTCATGTTTGGTAGAATGATATGCAATTGAACCTCTACAGCTTTGCATATCAAACCATCATTTGTTGCTATAGTCTTCTTAGAATAACTACTAGCATTTAAAGTAGAGATGACATTTCTTCAGCAGATCTATGTTGATTCTCTTGTAGTCAATGATACCACCAAGATCCTTTCATGGTAAATGGTAAATGTCAATATATGTTTTGTGTAGCGTACAAACATACATCAATTTTTCAAAGTAGAAATTCACAATTTAAATTTTCTTCAAACGTGGACTTTTGTTTTGTGCTTATCACTGCTTAAAGAGTTTATTGCAAAATTAAAAAGCATTATAAAATATTAAACTGAATAAACAGCTGTAGGTTCGGACCATACACTAAAGTGGCAGGATTTCTGTGATTCTCCACAGAAGGTAGCCCTCTTGGGAACATTCTTTTCTCCACAAATGTGGAAATTCTGAGTCAGCCTTCCTTGCCATTCTTATGAGAGTTGATCTTTTTTAGTTCGATATTATCAAATTGAGATTTTTCTGAATATTTCTTAGTCTAGAAAGCTGTATATATTTTTTATACTGACCTAATTGGTAGAGATAGTTGTTAAATGGAAATCATTTTATTCATTTAGAAAACTTTGAAAATTATAGTTTTTGCTGCAACTGAAAACATATCAACTCTTGAAAACTCTAACTAGGGTTCACATTTTTAACCAATCAGGAAGTGCTTGAAACAGAAAAATTATTTTATTTTGCTTATTACCAGCTATGCTCAGTTCTCTCTAGTGAATCATCCCCAAAATGTCATCTTTACCCTTTTTAGTCCTCTTATGAAGAAAGGCTCTTCTCTTGCAACTTAAGCCTACAAGATTCTTGCTTACAGGAATATGATTTGGATTTTAAAAATTTTGTTTGGCTTTCTTTTGAACATAATGTCCCATTTGTATTTTCTTATTGTAGCCTGTCCCTCCCTATTTCAGAAACTTTCCTTGAGGAGTTTGGATTAGTTTTTTTTTTTTCCCCACTCGGAACATCATTGATTTATGTGTGTGCGCTGCTGTAAAGTACAGTGATTGCTTAAAAACACTGTAGTTACTTAAAAAAAAAAAAAGAGATGACTTTGTGTGTTTTTTGTTCCCATCACAATAACACTTTGCAGGTGATTATTAAATTAGAGATTTTCTTTGTTTTTCTAACAAAAAAGCCCCTTTTATGTCAGCACCAATTATGAGTGGTAATTTTTCACATTTCACAAAAGATTTTTCTGTCCTACCTCCACACCCCACCCCCAGATAAAGAAGGGCTTTGACATTCTATGACAGGAAGGATTTTTTTGCATACACAGTGCTTTTGACTTTTCTTTTTAAAAAATCTGTTGACTCTATTGAAATGTGACAGGACAATATTTAACCTGAATAGAGGCATGTTGACTCCTCTTATTAAAAGTGACAGTTAAGGACGTTTCTCTCTTTATTCTTTCTGATACACGCAGACAAGTCTTCACTGCTAACTAGTATACAAAATCAAAAACAAAAAAATAAGCCGCAAAGAGATGACTACCTTATAAACAATATATGAATGACAATCGCAAGTTTAATCTAGCAAAGAAACCTTTTTTTATCCTTTAAGAAAATTAAAGCCCTTTCAAATTAGCTTGATATATGAAGACAGACTGACATCATCAATTTTCAAGTATTCACTCTTCTCCCTAGCTGCCTTTCCTCTCAGAGATACGGAATGTTCCGCCAAGCCCTGGACAGAATCACAGCGACACCTATGGAGAGAGTCCAGGCCTCATTTGAGCCTCATGTAGAAGCTCTGTGTCTTGTTTCTTGAAATTCCTTTGCCTATTTTCCTCACATGGGGCAAAAATCAGTGGCTATGGATGTTGTCTCTGAGTTCCCTACTAACTGGCTCTTGGTCTCTGTCTTAAAAAAAAAATTGGCTGGAAATATCAAGCTTTCAAGGTTTTTCTGCTTGTTGGACTAATAAAGAGCCTCATTGGCATGAATGAGGCTTAAGTTCCTTTGAGTTGTACATGGAGTGGGCCTCTTGGGAAGAGTACAATTGGGGACTTGTTGCCAACTTTCAAGATCCGCAGAAATACTATGGAATTTAGGGGGTTTTGCATACTTGCCCACTCTTCTCAGCTTCCAGGAGTCAAATCTCTTAAAAGGAAGTGTTGGCTTCTTTATGTATAATGTACTAGATATCATGTGTCATAAGTAAGCTATCCACTGATACATACATCTATCTATATATATTTTGTAACAAGGGTTGCTATTATATAAGGACTAGAGGCCCCGTGCATAACATTTGTGCATGGGGCGGGGAGGGAGGGAGCTCCCTCAGCCCAACCTGCACCCTCTTGCAGTCCAGGAGCCCCCAGGGGGAGCAGGCCTAAGCCAGCATTAGGACTTCCTTAGTGCTGCCACGGAGGCAGGAGAGGCTCCCACCACCACCATTGTGCTCGCCAGCTGTGAGCCTGGCTTCTGGCTGAGTGACACTCCCCCTGTGGGAGCGCACTGACCACCAGGGGGCAGCTCCTGAATTGAGCGTCTGCCCCTCTGGTGGTCAGTGTGCATCATAGCGACCAGTTTTGTTCTACTATTTGGTCACTTTGCATATTAGCCTTTTATTGCATAGAATTAATGGCAAATTAATTTTTGTTGTACTTCGAGTTGAACTGTAGCAGAATCATGAATGGAACCATTTACTATGGTGCAGGCAATCACTTCTTATTCATTTCCCTACTGAACATTCTGTTCTCTGCATATCACCAAATGAGGGTCCTTTAAATGGTCATCAAGTTTATAAAAAACAAAAACATTTTTGTTGTGGAGAGTCAGAAAATAGTTTGAATCATAGAAGCCTTCTATATTAACCATGCAGAAGAGTGAGTCTTCTCGGTGTTGATGCTGATCTGTCTAGTTTGTCTCTAGAAGTTACCTTGCTTTTTTTTACTAAAAGGGGCCAGATAAGACACCTTGCCAAGGAAGCCTACAGATTATGCTGTGGAAGTAATTCTAGCTTTTTTCTCTCTTGAGTGTCTGTCTCTATGGGATGCAATAGTTCCTAGGGTAAAGGAGCCTGCCCTCGGGTTTTCAGGTATAAAGGTGTCAGAAAACAGTAAACAGTGGTGTGTAAAATTCAGTTCCTATCCTTTGGTGTGTCTAGACTGTGGAAGAGACTGCCAACTCTGTTATGGTGTTTTAGCTTGGTTTCCCTCCAAACAGACTTCAGAACAAGGATGGTTTAATTGGAATACCAGCTCATGAGCTGTGTCCTGGGGATTTTCCATATCAGAAAGAGCCATGACTCTTGGGTAAACAGTGAAACATAAGGCTGAAAGACACAGAAAAGCAGATCTCAATGTTGAAGATCAAGAGTAGAGCCACTAGCTAGAGTCAGAAGCTGAATCCTAAAAACTAAATGGAAACAGAAGAAAATCTAAAGAGCAGGGAGCCCTGGATACTTGTTATAAACTCTGGTTATAAATAGTTTTATCTTATTCTTGAAATGCCACAACCTCTGATTAGATTAATTCTGTTTAGGGTAAATATTGGGTTAATGTATGAGTCAAACATCCTTTAGGGAGGATTTTTCCTTCCCCTTTAGACTGTATAATCCTACCACACCGCTTTGATCCCAGTAGCCTCTGGATACATAGGGAATAATATATATTCTCAAAGGAGCCAACTTTGAGGTTCCTCGGTATGTGGGCTATTCTTGGGTCTCCCCTATGACATGGGTGGCTTGGGTATTCAGTGTAGATGCCCACTGAAGTTCAATCTGATATAGCTGGTTTTTCCAGGCATTGTGTTGGTCTGGTCCTTGCCTTTGATTCCCTCCATGGTGGTGTTTTCTGGTCTATCACTTTCCTTACCAATTCTACATCTACCCCTTGTAAGCATCTGGTCCTTCATGGTTGCTCTTATTCTGGCACAGGCTCTGAGAACTAGGGTGCTACCTCCACTCCCATGCTCCTCAACAGAGAGTGATTTTGCCCCTCTCTGGGGGATGTTGGCAAAATCTGTAGGCATTTTTTATTGCCCCAACTTGTGGAGTAGGGTTCTGTACTGGCATCTAGTGGGAAAAGGCCAAGGATGCTTTTTTAAACATTCTATACTGCATAGGATAACACCTACAACAAAAAAGTATGTGGCCCAAAATGTCATATTGCAGAGATTGAAAATATCATTCCAGTTCATCCTTTTAAACACCTTTTCCACCATTTCCAAACAATGTTTCCCAGTAGCATGGTCTCTTGGAACATTGTTTGGAAATGGTGGAAAAAGGTGTTTAAAAGGATTTCAGAGGACTTCCATTTGCCTGATCTTTACCCTGAAAATAAAAAAGCAAGCCCTATCATATTGGAAGGACCACCAATAGTGAAGGTTTCTATAATCCCTTGGTCCCAGTCTTTCTCTGGAATGTTGACTCCAAAGAGGAATTGAAGGTACTGCATCTGATTTATTATTTGCTTCCTCTTTATAATATCCTATATTTACTCTGCTCCAAGGCTAATGGATATGGGTGCCCTAGGCTTTACTAGGTGTACCAGTTAATAATGCGAATTTTTTTCAATAGGTGGAGTTACACATATGTTGATATATATGCTCTTTGATATGTATGCTATTTTGTTTTATTGACAGCAAGCTTCAAAACTTCTATGTCAAATTTGCTGAAGGTGTTAACATCATAGATATTCTATGCTTAAAAATGTCAAATTTTATGCCAAAAAAAGAGCATTTGCAGAAAGTTTTAATTCATTACCTTATTTTGAAGACAAAGTTATCATATACTTTGGGAAGCTTATGGTGAACATACTCCATCTCAAGATACTAGTGAACAGTAGTTTAAATGCTTTGAAAGTGATGATTTTGATGTGAAAGACAAAGAATATCCAGATCAATAAAAAAAGTTTGAAGACCAACAATTACAAGCATTATTGGATGAAGATTCATGTCAAACTAAAAAAAAAAATTGCAGAAAGATTAAACGTTGCTCAGCAAACAATTTCCAATCATTTACAAGCAATGGGAAAGATTTTGAAGGAAAATGGGTGCCACACCAACTGAATGAAAGACAAATGGAAAACCAAAAACCATCAGTAAAGTGTTGCTTCAACGGCACAAAAGAAAGTCTTGTTTTCATTGAATGGTGACTGGCAATGAAAAGTGGATTTATTTTGAGAATCCCCAATGCACAAAATCATGTGTTGATCCAGGTCAACCATCAACATCAACTATAAGGCCAAAAATTGCTTCAGAAAGAAGACAATGCTCTGCATTTGGTGGGATCAGGAAGGTGTGGTGTATTATGAGCTTCTAAAATCAGATGAAACCGTTAATACTGATCGCTACTGACAACAAATAATCAATTTGAACCATGCTTTGATCATGAAATGACTAGAATGTGCCAGAAGACATGGCAAAATAATTTTGTTTCATGGTGATGCACCATCACTCACTTCAAAACCAGGTAAAGACACGTTAAAAGATCTTGCCTGGGAAGTATTAACCCACCCACCATATTCACCAGACCTTTCTCCTTCAGATTACCACTTGTTCTGATTGATGGCACACCCACTTTCTGAGCAGCACTTCAAAACATAAAGTGGGAAATTGGGTTTCTGAATGGTTTGCCTCCAAACAAGTAAAGTTCTATTGGGATGGTATCCACATATTACTTGAAAGATGGGGAATATGTGTAGCTAGCGATGGACATTACTTTAAAAAGCACTTTTGATGTTTCTCTTGAAATAATTATGTTTTCTTTGATTACAGAATTCTCCATTATTAATTGGTACACCTCGTAGTTCTGTCAAGAGAAGCTTTTACCCATCCATCCTTCCCTTGAAACAATGAAACCCTTTCATTTAATGGATGGAGAGAGGAATTCCCTTAAAGGAAAAATGAAATGGTTTAATATTTTCAAATATCACCCCCATCATGCTATGGCTAATAGGGTTACTACAGAGTTACTAGCGAGCATATGGTGCAAATGTATGTCAGGCACAGAAAGATATTGTGTTTGAGTGGCTGTCGTATTCTGTAATGGGAATCACTCATTCTCGGTGTTACTGCCCATCCCTACTTTCAAATAGCTTAAAGCATGCCCTTAATCTTGTTCCTAATAGCTGCTTATTTTGAGAGAATTACAGTAGGGAGAAAACGGAGAGACTTAAGTAGCTCCTCAGTGTTTCACTTTTCCCTTCTCTTACCCCTGACCGTAAGTCTATATTCCACCCCATTCTCTGATCCTGCCAACACACACACACACACACACACACACACGTGCGAAATGAGAAATTGTGCTGATAGGAGGAAGATGTCTGCTTCCTTGGGGCTCTATGCCATGTTGCTAAAAAGGAGCACAGTCAGCTCCAAGCTTAGCATTTGCAGGGCCATCCTAGATACTTCGTCATCGACAGTGTGGGCACTGTGATAATGAGATACAGGGGAGCTGCTGGCCTGCAGGCCTGAGCACACACCGCCCTCACTGCCTTGAGGAAAAAGAACCCTGTGGCTGGGGCCTGGCAAAGCATGGCACATTAGAAATCAGGCTGGGGGGGTGGGGAAAGCAGGTCTAGGTGTTTTATATATATATATGCTTTTAAAAAATCTTTAAATTTGTTCTTCAAGAAGAAATAAACCTTTATTAGACCCTATGTATCGCTATAAATTTGATTGACCAGATGTTTGTCAGATTTAATATACCCTGTTTAAAAAGTTGCTTTCTACATCTTGACTGGAGCCCTTTCTGGTGAGAATGGAGCCAGTTTATAGGAAACAATGAAATCATTTTTTACACCTTACAGATGCTCTAATCCTATTACAGACTGAGGTGTTTAAAATTCTTGGTGTTTTCTTGCTCTGTTTTTATGGTGTGAGTGATTCCAAGGAGAAAGCCAAGGCAAGAAAATATTTAAATGAGTCATCCCCAAGGGGGTAGTGTGGGGTGGAGGTGGAAGGAGGGATACAAGGAACAGTTGAGGTTTGTGTTCTGTATTTGGTTTGCTTTCCAGTCCTGGCTACTGGCTACAGCTGAAAGACCACTGCTAGAACTTTGATGATTGGTGCCAAGCTCTTGGACCATAATCCAAGAAGTTGCTGAATAGAGGAATTAGAGCTGTTTTCTCAACAATCCTACCAAACAGAACATGACTTCTATAATCCCCTAAAGTTCTCTCCAGAAAACAAGTCATTAGTGTATTTATTTTCTCGAAAGGATAGAAGACTCAAATGTCTACAAGGACTAGGCAGATAGCAAAATTGTCCATTGTCGCTAATGGAAGACCCCAAGGCCCAATCAGAGGAATAGTGCAGGTCCTCAAATGTAGCCCCTCATTGCCCCATGGGGATGAGTCCAATAAAAGGATATTCATGAGAATTTTCCCAGTTGTTAACAAATAGAATTCATCTATGGGGTATATTTGGCCAGTGGTTCGCAGATTTACAAGTTTTGTTGTAGCGAAATGTGTGTAAATAGAAATGAACTGTCTATATATAGAGAGAGAGAAGGCTAATATGCTAAGTGTCCAACCATCTGACCAGTTACTATGACGCACACTGACCACCAGGTGGCAGATGCTCACCGCAGGAGCTGCTTTTATGTGCACCAGCCATTTACAAAGAAATGGCATGCAGACCTGGTACTCACAAAGCAACCCTTGACTTTCCCCAAGTGGACACAGGCCCTGCCACCACCCAGGAGCAACAGCCCACCAAATCACAACGAACACTGCAGAGACCTTATGGTGCTAAATGTGGCCCACGGCCCCAGCCCAGCCTGGTAACGGTTGCTCTGGGTGCCAGGTAATGATGTCACGTAGCAATGCCTGGGATTCTTCTCCCTAGCAATAGCCTCCTTGCAGTTTCTTCAGCCCATGAACACCATTTGCTTTATAGCCAGGTAGAAACATTTTACAATTTAAACAAATGTCTGTGATGCATTTTCCCATTCCTTATCTCATTTGATCCTCACAGAAGTCCTGGAGTGGGTAGAAAGGAGACTCAGTGGAATCCTATTTTCTTTTCAATAGCCAAAAAACAGATATTTAGAAAGTTTAGAAACTTGACCCAACTGAAAAGAAGTAAGAAATGGAGGACCTTGAAAATGATTTCAGGTTTTCTCACTGTGCAGAATATAGTCAAACACTGCTGCAGTTAAATATTTTACCCTTTATTCTCACTGCATGATCTATAATAATAATCTGCTTCATGTTGATATTTACTGCTGAGTTTCTGACAATTACCTAAAAGAGAACTTAGGGTGCTACACTGGATTGGAAAAAGTTTTCTTAAATCATAAAGCAGGTCTAATTAAGCAGATTTATTCTATATATATCAAAGATTAAATTGACTCACACATGTCAATACATATAAAGCTCCAGCTGGTGCCAGTCACACACATGTATTTTAATCTGTCATTGTTGATCGTGAATTTGGTTGATACTTCTATTATAGGGAAAGGGCGAGTAGTGATATTAAAATATTTCTTCTAATATTTTTCAGTGTGCATGAATTTGTGCATTGGGTCACTAGTGTATAGATATGTATTTCCCAAATTTGAATGACCAGAACTAGTAAAATGTTTTTAAGAGTTTGACACAGAAATTGTCAGCTTTGTTGTTGTTGTTGTTATGTAAGGGTATTAAATAGACACTGTTATTATTTACCATAACCACCATATTTTATCTAAAAAAGGATATTTAAATAATCTTCTCCCCCCGCGCCCCCCCCACACACACAAACTTCCCAAAAAAGAGTAGGAAGGATACCATCTCAGACTTAAGGGCAGTTTGAATATGAATGACTTTATGGAAAAATCTTCAAATTATCCTTTTGTTTCTAATTTTCTAGACCAGTAGTGATCTGTAGACCATTGCCAAAGTTATCCTACTTATTGACACCAGCATACATTGTTTTCTTCAACTACTTACACCATTAGATGTTCTTGGATATTGTCACCTTCCTCACCTTTCTTGCTGCCTATTGCTTCTGTCCCTTAGAAGAAGCATAGCTCATTAAAGTTGGAGGAACCTTAAAGATCATTTTAAACCTACATTTGAAAAAAAAATTTCATGGGGTTAAATCTAGCTCATTGGCTTGATAACTGGGACTATAATTATTTAAGTCACACATGGGAATTTGTTTAAATTATAAAATAATACAAGCAAAAAGGAGAAAATAAATATTGCTCCAGTTATATTTCTAGATGATGCCCTTATAAACATTTCAGTGTACCCTCTCAATCTTTTTTCTAATTATATATTTGTTTGGGATCCTACTGTCTGTGCTCTTTCTGTATTTCCACTTCAAGACTAGATTGATAATATTTTTAATTTCTCAATAACTTTAAGCAAAACTTTTTAATGGCTAACATATTTTGTGGCACAATTTAATGTTTTTGGTTATATATTCATAGTCTTTCTCATTTTTAATTTTCCAAAAGAGCACTCGAAAGAATATCATTGCAGCGGTAGAAACTACCTTCTGAATAATCAGTTTGAACCAATAGTGAGCCATTTTGTTAAAATGCATCACAAATAATGGTGTCATCAATGGGAGGGAGAACATTTGCACTAACTTTGTGTAAGGAAACCAGTGGGTATTGACAAGTTCTATACTAAGACAGTTGGGAATGTAAGTATGCACGATTCAGCCATTATTCTGGGAAAGTGATAGGAAATGCCTAGCTCCAGTTTTATCTAATAGATTCAAAACAATTCTAAAATGTATCCTTTGTAGAGAGATTTAGAATCTTTTTGGGTTATATCCATTTTGCATAGGAATGTTGGAAATCTTCTTTGTGAGCCCTTCTTATCTAGGTTATTGGAGGCAATTTCATTAAATATGTCATGGCTTATATTCCCATTCAGAATTTTCTCATCACGTGGGCCACTTTACAATTTAGTTCTTTCTTAGGAAAAAAACCCCACAAACTTTTCTATAGATTTGAGCATATCTAATTTTTATGCAGCTGTATTTCATGGGATATTCTGCCTACTGCACTTTGAACTATCTTCTCTGAATTCGGAGATGAGAGAAAAGAACTTAGGCATTTGAAAGAAGTTTAATTTTGCTGCCAAAGAATAGGAACAAAGTGTGAGAAAATTTCTTGGTTCATAAAGTCAAGGTTAATTTGGGAAAATAATGTTGGTGTCCCAGATAGCTTGAAATTGAATTCTGATGGTTGGAACTTGTTTAATTCACTCTACCTTTTTCATGAGTCCTAATGAGCAATGCTCCAAAGCACTATCACCCAGTTGAGTATGACATCTTCCTCCTTGGTTTTTTGAATTATTATATGAATATGAATACATGTTTATTGACTGTTGTAAATTAGCATGTAAGTTTAATGAGGGCAGAGACCTTGTTCTTTTGTTAATAGCTATCAGCTTAGTACCTAGTTGAGCTCTAAGCAGACAGGCAGGGCTGAATAGCCATTGAGGGAGTGAATGAATGAATGAACCATCAAAACTGGGTAATTTGCTAGAGTCATTATTTATACCAGCTAATAATAATTTTCTTGGTTAGGCACAGTTTCCAGAATCAGGTTATTGTTCTCATGGTAAACCAAAGAGATCTCCTTGCATGCATCTCAAGAACCCCTGAAGAAATAAAGCTTTAGAAGGAACGAGTGGGAACAGCTTGACCTGAGAGTCTGGCCTGAGAGGGAGTGTGTTCCAAAGGAATGTAGACTATCTATACTACTTATGCCTTGGAGCACTTGCTCTGTGTGTGGGTACCAAGATACTCTATGTAAGCAGCCTCAGATACTAGAATAATTCATTGTCTTTATGATTTTGAGGCTATCTTTTTCCATTGACTATTTTCTGTATTATATTAATGGTAAAACTGCCCTCTTTAATCATTTTGTTTCCTTTCTTAGTTCTTTCACATAGTTAGCAATTAGAAAACAAGGAGACCAATAAAAAGAAAGAGGATATGTTTACGTTTTAGAATCGTCTTACAAAAGGGTCTGTGTATCCTACATTTATTCCTAACCCAAGTCATTCTTCTTAGTTAATATTGTTCTAGGCCTATTTAAGAATTATAATAAATTAATAAATTAGAATTGAATACTAGTTTACTAAGCCATCCCTTGAACAAGGTTACACTTATTTGGAGAGCTGAAGGGTCATAAAATAGAGGATCTTTTTTGTGGCAGAGAGCAGTGTGGTACAGAGGAAAAAACTAGGTTTTGTGACAATAGACCTTGGCCAAGGGTCTGGCACTTAATAGGTACCCAATAAATGTATGTTGATTTAAATGATCTAATCCTTTTGTGCTTATTTGACCATTTGCGCAATGCAAATAAAAGTAATTTTCTGTGATTCTCAGGAGGCCTAAAGATGCTTATAAACACTTAGCATATTAAAGACATTCAATAAATAGTAACAACCACAAGCTATATGTTATGAACTGAAACCTTATCCCCCAGATGTGATGGCATTAGGAGGTGGGGTCTGAGGTGATTATAATTCGATGATTTCCTGTGGGTAGAACCTTTTTGATGGGGATTGGTGCGCTTATGTATGAGAGTCTGCTCTCCCTCTCTGCTCTCTGTCACACAAGTATACAAGGACAAGTACATAGTCTGCAAACAGAAAGAGAATTTTCACCAGAAACCCACGATACTGCCCTCTAGATCCTGGATTTCCAGTTTCCAGAACTCTGAGAAATAAATTTATTTATAAGCTACCTGGTCCATGACACTTTGTTGTAACAGCCCACAATGATTATGATGCTCTGTTTACCAAGCCACTTACAAAGCACAAGAGCTTTTTAAAAATTTCCATAAGGCCCTGATTTTAAAGAAGCCGCATAAGGAGTATGTATAGCCTGTCCGATGCTTTACTGCCTCTGTATCTATCTTTTTGTTCATCGGGCTAAAATGCTCTTTATTTTCCATAAACGAATGAGATCATGGGGTATTTTTCTTTCATTGCCTGGCTTATTTCATGGAGGACTTATATACATGCATATAAGCAAAACCAACAGACAAAACACTGGGGGGATGAGGGCATGTGACAGAGGGTAAGGGAGGCTGGGGGAAGGTCAGTGGGGAAAAAAGGAGATATATGTACTACTGTGTGTAATACTTTAAACAATAAAATAAAAATTTTTTAAAAAGAATATGTATAGGTAAGGGGTAGTGTGCATGTGGATGCACCAGTTAGGAAGAATGCTAAAGAGAGTTTCACACTTGTTAGGATTTTTGTTAATCACAGAGGGCGAGCCTAGTTCACTGAAACAGGCAAGTACGTTAGGTCAGTGAATCCAAGGATTGGGAATTTAACAGCTGAAATAGGATTATGTATACAATATGGAGGAGTGAGGACTGTGGCAAATTGCTATAGATAGACCCTGCCCAGAAGTATTCAGATTTTGAAAATACCACATTGCCAAACAAAATGTGTCTTTGGCCGTACATGGCTTACACACTGTGATTTAAAAAACAAACAAAAAAACATGAATCCAGTGTCCTATTTTCCTGATGAGAAGGTTAATAATATTAACAAGGAAGGAAAACAGATAAATTGTTGCTATTCTTTGAATAATCAGAATAAAAATGAACACTATATCATAGATATTATATCAATAAACCTTTATAGAAATAAATGATCCATTTTAGAAAATTTGGGGAAAAATGGGGAAGTATTAGAGAAAACAGAATTACCTGTAATAGTATCACCTGAAGATAACTCCTTTTTATATTCTAAGTGTAGTCTCCCAGAGTTGTTTCATGCAGACATATAGTCATCACCGAATTGTACAAAATTGAAATCCCACCATATAATGCATTTCATTTAACTCAATGTAACTAGTGTATTTTCCTGTGTCATTAAATGCTACTTTAAAAGCATGATTTTAAGTGGTTACATGACATTTTATCATATGAATGGACCAAATTTTGTTACCATTTAACACTTAACCACTGAAATGAACATTTAGATTATATGTTATTTTTCTCTCTTTTAAATGATATTGTGATTTTTTTTTCACATATAGTACCTACATGTAATTCTCCCAACTTTAGGATCAATTTCCAAACACTGAAATTTCTGGTCAAACAGCAAGAATTTTTTAAGAGTATTAACAAATATTGCCAGATTGTCACCCAGAAAAGCTGTACCAATTTATACCCTTGCATTCTATGTGTGCACTTTCTATACCAGAAACTTTCTATACCAGAGACTGTTACTAAAATAATGAAACTGCCAGTGTGTTAGATAGAAAATGTTATTTTTGTCCTATTTTCCATGTCATTAATAATTAGTAATTATTGGTGCATTATATTTCTTCTTTGTGAATCTTATTTTAATGCTTTTACCCTTTATTCTGTTTATTATTCATCAGTTTCACATATATTTATGACACAACTACTGTGTACCAGGTGCTGTTCTAGGCATTGATGAAACAGTGCAGGAAGCAGAAAACACCTGTTGTAAGAATGAAATGAAATCATGTCTCTAATACCCTTAACAGAGTAGTGTCTGATCTATTCAAGACTGCAATAAGTTATCATCCGATCATTCTGGGTATACTAATGAGAGTATGTCAGCACCATCAGCTACTGGTTTGGAAGGAAGATGTTTCTGAAATTTTTCCTATATTGAGTTGGTTAGCAATGACTTAGGTGTTGATGGACATGACCGTGACCTTCACATAAATATATATCTCTAAATTGAAATCAGATTCCCAAAATGCTGGTGACCACTCAGGTGCCACCTGATGAGAAAGGAATTATAAAACAGTCGACTTGCAAAGAGTCACCCAGAGTATCTTACTTCTGCATATTTTACAAAAGCAAATGACTCTTTGCCATGGTCTCTACCAGGGCCTCAGAGTTAACCTTCTCCTGGGTGGGTAGATATCTAGAGCAGTGGTTCTCAACCTGTGGGTCGCGACCCCTTTGGGGGTCAAACGACCCTTTCACATGGGTCGCCTAAGACCATCGGAAAATGCAGATATTTACATCACGATGCATAACAGTAGCAAAATTTAATGGTTGGGGGTCACCACCATATGAGAAACTGTATGCAAGGGTCGAGGTCTTAGGAAAGTTGAGAACCACTGATCTAGAGCTGGGTAACATCACTCAGTTCCCATGTTAAGATGGAATCATTGAAATATAGTTAAAAAGTGAAAGTTCAAAATTGCCAAGATTCCTGTTTTTCCTTTTTGCTACACGAGATTGTATATGTCAATCTGGTGTGCACTGCAGGGTTGGAGTTGAGCACGTGGCATCAAGGGTGACAAAGACTCGGGCAGCCGCAATCAGAATTGCAGGTTTTATGGGACTAATCCCATTATTTGTCCTGATTTCAATGTTGGTCCTGATTTCGATACGGTCTAACACAGGAGGGCTGATCTTGTTTTTAAACACAATTCAGTTCCTGGTCTAGCCACAGAAGGCCAGTGTCCAAGTGGATTCCAGATCTTGCTATTTCAGCTCAACCTCAGCCTCTCTGACTGTCTGTTTGCAAATGTTCCTGCCAAATAGGAGCTGGGAGGGAGGGAGGAGGGGGCTGTGCACTTTTAAGGGTTGGCTCTTGTCCTCGGAGGATGGAGAGGTAGGGGCTGGGAATAATGGAGAAAGGATAACGTGTTATGTGTCGCATTTATATCAGAATAAGTATGTCCTTTCAAGAAAGCACCAAATGGAACAAAATGTCACCAAATCCTCACCCTTGACCGTGAGCAAAGCGGTCACTTTTCATTCTACTGTTTGCTGGCTGTTGAGCAGATAGGTCTGAGCCAGAGGCTGGCGGGCTGTATGCAAAGTGCTGTGTAATTGTGCCGTTTTTTTCTTTTTGGGGGGGGGGTCTGCCTTTGGAACAATGTCTCATAAAAATCTTAAGCGGGTACCACTTTTCATGCCTAATCCACTGCAAAACTAGCGATGAGATCCAGAGCCATTTCTTGGATTAAATCTTCGGAGCCTCAGACAGGACTGTGTGTAGGAATTGGGGGGAAGGGGAGGCCTGGACGGTGGGATGAAGGGCGATAAGCTCTGACCTTTCTCCCTGAGCCCGGAGACCTGCGTGAAGAGCACACCACCGGCGAATCGAGTCGGGATGTGAATATCAAAAGGCTTGTCTGAGCGGCAGTGGTGCTTTTAGTGCGATTTTCTCCCCTCTGTTTGTTTTCCAGGTGATTTCTGAGAGGTTCTTTCAGGTTTTAGGAAATATTTGAAGTAAAAAAGCATGTATGTTCACATGCCGATCAGAAACCAAATGGCGATAGCCTTTGGTGAACCGTGTGTGTGTGTGTGTGTGTGTGTGTGTGTGTGTGTGTGTGTGTGTGTTGCCCGCAGAGGGGGGCGGGTGGTGGTGGAAGGGGAGTCTGGAAATCTCTGGCACAAAGAAATGAAGTAGAATGGAAGGTGGGGGTCTCTGTTAAAGGTGGGTGGTCTATTGAGAAAGGCAGTCAAGGCAGATTCAATCCCTGATACACTCATGTAGATTAAAAAACAACAACCACCAAATAAATACAGGTCCATTTTCCTTGTATTTCCCACAAAATACAAGGTCTGCAGGTGCCTTTGCTCTCAGAGGAAGAATGACAGTGAGCTGGAGCCCAGGTACAACTGCATTAAAAATATTTCAAATAGGTCCCAACTAGATCGCCTTGTCTTTCATCTGCTTTTCTTTCTGAGATACTGAACATTTCCTTTTCCTTTAAAACGTTTTTTTTTCCTGCAGGTCTGTGGCGCTTGCACTCATTTCCAACAAAGGACATGAACATTCTTTCGTATGGCAAGGTGAAAATAATTTTATTTTCATCACTTCCCTCACCTCCCCCCACCCCAACCTTGTGATGGATTTACTTGAAAAAAAATAATGACGGGGCTTCACAAACTGGCCTGACAGTTGTGATGCGGAGAGCCAGCCGGCTGAGGAGGGACGGTGAGGCATCTCTGTACCTATTATGGCAAAAATCGATAATGCTTTCTGTAAATTGCTCCTCCCAAAGGAGCCGAACAAATGCAGGAGACAGGGGAAGCCATCATTCTGTGTGAAGGCTCCGCACACTTGGACCAGTGCAATTATGAGCAGGAGGGTGGTTTGTTTGGTCTGTGTGCAACTGTGTGTGTGTGTGTGTGTGTGTGTGTGTGTGTGTGTGTGTGTGTGTTTTAATGTACGTGCGCGCGCACGCACACATATGCACACAATTCAGAGTAGGACTTTTGGGGGAGGAGGGAACTTACTCATCATAAAATTTTAATTGTCCAGGTCTCTCAGGTACGTCCTTCCATCTGTCCTTTGAGTGCCCGGAGTCCAGTTGCTCCAGTAAACCCTTTGGAAGTTTCAATGGGTGGACTGAGGAGAATCGGCAGCCTATTTCATTGTTAATTTGCTTGCCGGGGATTTATTGTTCTGGCTCTTTTCTGGAAATTCTTTTGCCAGGGATTTTGGAATTCCATATTGGATCTATGACTGTAAATAATCTTGTCTGTTTGGCTGTTTCAGAATTTTCTTTATGATAGAAATCTCTCATCTTTGATATTTGAAAAGATAATATATTACAAGCTCCTTTAGGAATTATTTATTCCATAAGATTATGACTCTCTTTCACCCTCCCCCATCCCACTCCACTCCTGAATTATGGAAGGGGATGGGAGTCATTTTCATGGTGCTGATTCTTGTGGGCCATTGCTGGACTTCCTTTTTTTTTTTTAGCCGGAAAAAATTAATTGATTTTTTTAATGAGTTACTGCCATGAAGTACAAATTGATGGGTTGGAGATTTGGAGTACCTGAAATTCAAAGATTTTTATAGTTCTTTGTTTAAATAACTAAGATTGAGAAGAAATCCTCTCTGTTGGAAATACCTTTGGATTTAGAAACCAGAAAACCTACATGTAAAGATGAGCTCTGCTTACTTACCAACATAACCCATTGCATATTTTAGCTCAGTGTCTTCATCCATAAAATGGGAATGGTGATGTCTCTCCTTAAGCTCTCTTACAAGTTGTGAGAAAGTTTTGTGGAAATCCATTGCCAACCTTCGGGTCACATAAAATATTAGCGTTAAAGAAGGTAAGGTCAGGCCTTAGCATACTTGTATGGGAAGGCCAAGTGGGTCTGTCCCTGGTCAGACAATGCCAACATGTTTGATAACATTTGGCCTCGGACACTATTTATTGAGTGTCCATATTCAGGGAACATGGGACTCTAAGAAAACTAGGTTTTAACTCATGTTAGAACTGATCATGTATGTGAGTGGGAAGTGAAACTGTGGCTATTCAAGTAGTTGGAATTTTAGCTGAATGCCACCATCTGACAAAAGCACGTTTCTCATGGCATCCAGCTCGAGTCAGGCAGTTGGATGGGGGTGGATGTGGCATCCTCAATTCAGAGATCATTCCAATTTCAGTGGCGGCAATAGGGAAGCAGAAGGCACTATTAGAAGGCAATGAAAACTGAGGGCGGGGGGACCTTGGACTTTATCTGGGAAACAAGACTGTGAGAGATTCCAACTGTTCTGTTTAAGTTAATGGGAAGAGGACTAATGGCTCAGTGAGGGAAGTCTGTATGAACCGTGAGTAAGAAAGTAAGACATAGGAAAGGGCAGAAGGGCAGATGGTAGAACCAGGGGAAAGGAAGACCACGTAAAGACTAACATTTTAAATAAGGGAAGTGAACACAGTGGAAAGCATAAAAAATAACCACAATCATCATGACCCAAGGAAAACTTGTTCCAGTTGATCAGGAAGTTGGGAGTATAACGTAGCACACCTGTTGAAATGAGTTAGGCAGACAGCTCCAGGCACAAGCAGAAGGGGGCTCAGAAAGTGGGTGATTTAGAGGGCAGGTGGGTGGATACCTGGGGACAGACTTGAGAAAGAGACACGAATACCCTAGGAAGGAATAAAGTTACTGGCATCCTACCAGATTGGTAGAGCTGTAAAATCTAGCCCATACCCGTAGGAAATGAGTAGAGTCAGTGGAGGCAAACAGAGTCCCCTAACTCATCACAGGCAGGAAGTGAAGGCACATCCTTTCTGAAGGAAATGTCTGATGTCTGCCCCCTGCTGGAAGCAGCTGCCTTGATTCCTAAAGGTAGGGAAGAGGGAGCAACTGCAAAGGGGAAAAACTGACCTATTAAAGTCAACAATCCTAGGATGCTAATGGATCCAACTGCATCTGAATAGCATATTAAAATTACCAAAATTGTCTTTTAAAACCTCCTGATGTGGGTCACCCAAGCAGCATGCTCCCAGTGGTTAATAATTAATACCGAGCATCCAGGGGAGAAATCGCTGTGGATAATTGTAGCCAGTAAGCACAGTCTGGCAGCCCAGTGTGCTGCAGGTCGGAAAAGGGCAGCGTGGAGGGAATCGTACATCAAGCTGGTGCCAGCCGCTGGGTACCGGTGGTCTGCTTCCTTCGGCTGTACTTACTCTCCTGGTGGGAAAGCCTTCTAAACAAGGCTGTGAATTGGTTTTCATGCTCGCATTGACAGATTGGGAAAGCAGTTTGTTCTACCAAATTTAACAATGATATATCATTATCACAACTTTGGGGGAAATCTATAAAATCAATAAGTTTGTAGCCTGAACAGGATTTGTATCGCTTGCTTGCTGTGCTGGTGTCAAAGCGTGAGCATATGGATTGAGTCACAGCCTGAGATCAATGGAATTTGTGGACAGTGAGCTCAATAACAAGCCCTTCTGAAAAGAAATAGATGTAAAAAGCAAATTTACTAGAGTATAAAAAAAAGCTAATATCTTTTCCGTGCCTGGCTGTAAAGTGCTGTTTGGCTGCCTTTGGCTGCGGGTACTTTGAAAGCTGTCTAGGGTATGTGCTCGCAATGCTGAATGCTCCCGCGCCGGCTGCATGCATTGCATGTACAGTTGGGGGCTTCTATTTGCAGGGTTTGTGCTAGGAAACTCGCCAAGAATAGGAGGGGGAAAAAATAGCCCTTTATATTGTAAACTGAATAAAGAATAAAAACAGTCAGTTTGTCTGCTGGGGAAAGACCATGGTGGCTTTATTTACTTTGTGCTGGTAGGACTCGCTAATGGAGAAAAATAAAAAGGCATAATTAAATAGTTTAATGAATTCACAGCTCTTTTGTTTGAGTGGGACGGGGATGCATGTTCCAGAGAAGCCTCACAAAGAGCTTGGCTGGCAGTGAGTTAAAAGTAGGAAATCAGTTCTTTGAAGGCATTTTTCTACTTCATTATCCCAGCATGTAAAATGACTTGGACTAAACGATTGAGGATTTTATTTTTCACTCTCTCCCTTTCTCTCCTTTATCCTAAACAATAGGGAGCATGGGGTGGCCGGTGTCTAATTCCCCTTTGGGTCCTGGAGCTGGGAGATCAGCCAGGCTGATCGCCAGGCTGGTGGCCCAGTCCCTACGAGGGTGCAAAGCCCAGGGTTCTGAATACTGTGCAGCACCCCAAGAAGCCAACCCGTTCTCCATCTCCACCATGTGCAAGCCCCAAGAGTTAGCACCTGTGCCCTTAAATCTCTTCCTCGTGGAGGGAAGCTATCTCTTATTGCTGGCCGGGGAACTGGGGTGTCTTTTATGTTGTGTGAGCAGCCAAGGTTACTTCTCCTCTCTTCAGGTGAAAACAAAGGGGTAAATGCGTGTGGGAGATGGAGCAAAGTTTGGAGCACACGGACTCCGGTTATCAGCCCGACCTGGTTTGCTTCTGTTCCCTGAGGAGAAGGTGCTTGGGGGGCTAGTTCTTCAGCACCCAGCTATGCCCTTTGGCCACCTGCTCCAGCTGGCCCGCTAAGCAGTGAAAGGCTGGGGAGAAGTAGGCGTGTTCTCGACAGTCAAGGGTCAAACGGGGCTGGTGCTACCTGCCTGGATAGGACCTTCAGGCAGCATCCTGGGCAGGAGAGTTCCGTGAGCTGGGTTTGCATTATACTCTTCCTGATGACATGCTGAGGGGAAGGCCCTTTGACCCCTGACTTAGGGGGGCAGTGTGGACTTTGCACCACCAGGCATGGCTGGTGGCTGACAGGCAGCCGTGCTTCCTCTGCGCGGGCACAGGCCTCGCTTTAGAACCATGACAGGCTCGTTGAGCTCAGGCTGCCCCTCATCAGCTTGGAGGTGACACATTGAGGCCCTGGGAGAATGGCCATTTCACTGGGTATAATGACCAGTCCTGGTCACTCTTCAACTTCCGCATGAGCCTCGTGTGGAGAGTGGGCAGAATTATTGTTTTTTTCAATAACTCGGTTATTTTAAGAGCTTGGCAGGTTCCTGCCTTCCTTCCCGTCCTGCGCTGAGCACAGGGTTTCCCAAGGGGTGTGGCCCCTGACAGGGCCACCGGGGATTTCCCTGGACATGGCAGCTGCCAAAGAGCCTCTATAGGTTGGTTTTTCTTCTTTGCAGCCAAAGTCAGGGCTCTCTCCTGAGTGTCTGTGGCGGCACCGGGAAGGCAATGGGAAAACAGCCTAGCTGGTGACACACCTAATCCATCTTTGGAGGAAAAGGGCCCTCTTGAGTCTGAAAATAATGATTGTTTCTCTCTCTCTCTCTCTCTCTCTCTCTCTCTCTCTCTCTCTCTCTCTCCTGTGTGTGTGTGTTTCTCTCTCTGTATCTCTGTCTCGGTCTCGGTCTCTCTGGAATGTGGGTCTCTCTCCTAGACTTAGACTGTAGTCTTGCTTCCAAATCGAGAGCCCAGCGTGTGGCTTCTAGGCTTAGTCTCTCTGCAGCTCACTGGTGTGCCCCAGTACACTTCAGTATTGTGCCTCTGCACCCCTCCTTCGGAAGGCAGGTTCCTGGGGGCCTTTGTGCTCTGTCACCTTCAACAGCCTGAGTCAGCTGCCAGCAGCAGGCGTTTCCGTTTAGTTATCTGACAGGCTCTGAGATTGTCATTTAGAAAGCCTCTCTTCTGCCTGTAAACAGCTCACATTTGCTTATAAACAAACTGGCTGTTTGTTTCCTGTTAAAATATACCTCATGAACAAACATCACTATGTCAGCCCTAGCCAGTAATTACTTAATCCTGATTTCTTTTTTTATATCTACAATGCATGGACTGTAAACCCAAGATTTAAACTTTGTAGGATGGTTTCCCAATGCCCTCCCCCGCCCCCACCTCCAGAGAGCTGATGGTGTGGCATTGGAAATGGTTGGACCCTTATCCATAAATTCCAGCTAGAGAATATGTCTTCAGAGGTGAATATAGTCAGGCAGTTTAGTTAAACCAGCCATTCCAAAATGGACAGGCTCCACCTTCTCTCACCTTCTTTGATTCGGGTACTGAGAAGTATGAAAGAAATTATTTTCACAATTAGCCCTAACTTTTGAATTACAGCATTTCTTGGGATGTAATGACCAGCTATGTGTAATTTACAGCCAGTCCCCAGCCTTGCTGAGTAGCAGGGAAATGCTGTGAAAGTGACTGTTAATATTGATCAATGAGGGCTAGAGAGAGTTGCAGACCCTCAGCACTGCCACTTAAAGTGGGCAGGAAACCCAAATTGACCAGTAATAAAGTGTTTGAGGTTGTACGAGGCGGCTCCTGGGGAAACTGCCTGCTCGGAGAGGGGAGGCTGGAGGAGAGAAGCTGTCAATTACTCTTGTTTGATGCCCGGTTGCGGAGCAGGCCTGAGCGGCCTGGGCCCGTGGCAGGCAGAGGACGGGCTGAGAGCCGGCCTGCATCTCTCCGGAAATCTCACCTTTGTCAGTGGAGGAAGCCAGACGCAGGGGCTCCTCTCACGTTCCTCATGGGTACCAGGGCCTGGACCTCACTGCTAAGGCCCAGTTTTCTTTGCAGGCTTTCCTCCGCTGCCACACTGGGCACTAGATGTTGATTGGACTTTGGTTTTGGCAATTATTGGAGTTGTGTGGGTAAAAGACCAGACATCTAAAAAGTTAGAGTTGGGAATAAAAATCGGCTTCCGCTGTGGGCCTTGGGCATAAGTCTCATTTAAAGTAGTCACATTCTCATTACCATTTTAAGGGTAATTAACAATAACAACAGTATGGACTATGTGCTCTGATGTCAGTGCTTAAAGGATTAACTCATTTAATTCTAAAAACAATCCCATTGTGGGAGGTACTATTATTTTACTGGTGGAATAATAAATGATTGCAGTTTTGATAGTAATTCTGTTACTTAGGAGAGGATGAATTAGAGTATTCTTGGGATAAGACAATGTCCTAGGAGAAGCGTTCATGAGAAATCTTTCTTTTACCCCCACGAGTTGTTGCAGGAGACATAGATTTCCTTTAATGACCTTATGTTGTGCCAGCATAATTTAGGGGTTTGTTGTTAACCTTCCAATTTATTGGGGGAAATTGCTGCTTTAAATCAGTTATATATTCTTCACTGGGAGGTCAGTGATTTAATTAAAGCAAAAATTGAGAAACCAACCCAAACCAGATGATTGTAATCAATCTCGTTAGATTAAAAGGTAAAAAAGTATTGATAAAACTGAGATTTCAAATACTTGTATAGCCATCCTGCTTTCATAGGTCTTTCCCTATGCCAGGCAAGAGTTCTTTGTTAAGTTACAATTCTCTGTGTAACCATTTGATAACTCTTCCAATACAAGTAAATGCATTTTTCAAATTATGAAATATTTCAACTGTACAGAAAAATGTATAGAGATTAATATCTATTTTACTCGCCCAGCTTTGTCAAATATGAACATCTGCCACATTTATTTCAATCCATATTTTTCAACATATACAGTGTTCTGAGTCCACTTGAAGATTTCCATGTGTACCTCTCCTTAATATCATTGCTTTTCTTCCTCTCTTCCCTTCCCACAAGAATTAACCACTCCCCTGAATTTTTATGTTCACATGTGTGCCACTGTCAATGGCATATAGTTTTCATTCGCTTGTTTTTACATCTTACATAAATGTTACCACACTGTATATATAAATCTGTAACTTGCTTTTTTTCACTCCTCATTACATCTTAAAAATAACCTTCATGTTTATATGTTTACTGCTTTAACTACTGTAGAGTATCCCAAAGGATTGTTGTTGTCTAACTAAATTTGCCATCATGTTCTCTAGAGCGTGGGCTAGACATGTTTGGACTGGCTCTCAGCAAAGAGGTCACAACATGTAGAATGGTTATAGCTTAAATCACCAGGGGAAAGCAAATCTTAAGAAAACTGGGCAGACAGGGTTTTTTTTTTGTTTGTTTGTTTGTTTGATAAATCAGCGTGACAATTGCTAAATTAAAAAAATCTTTGATTAATTTAATACACATGAGTTGTATTATAAAATATAATTAGCTGCTGAATTATGTTTTAAATTCCAAATTCAGCCTTAACTGACTTGTGTGGATTGAAATGGACAAAGCATACTAATTCAACAAATATTAAACTCCTACTATGTGCATACACAATGGTGGGAATCCCAGTGGAGGAAGAAATTGTAAAGTAAGAATGGCAGAAGACAAGTAACTGAAATACCAGTAGAAAAAGCGCCGTAAAGGTGGGATGAGGAAGCATTCTGATCTTTAAAAAGGAGAGAGATTCTGGGTTGGTCTTGGGGGAATAGGATGTGGTGCATTGAACATCTGGCACATGAAATAGTTTGTGAAGGACCGAGAACTATGTTGCTTATAAAGAAAACACCTTAGGCAAAGGAACAGAGGTGGGAAATTCTAGGTATTGTTACAGGGCTCTCAGGCAGTTGGGTTTGCCAGACCTTCCAGGGTATGAAGAGGATTAGGTGGAATAGTGCTGAATAGGAGGTTAGCCTAAGCCACCCAGAGCCTTTCATGCTTGTTTAAGATCTCTCCTCGGTAGCTATTGTGATGCTCTTGCAGGTATGTAGGAAAAATTATCCCATAAGTGCCTTCTAGGTGCCTTGGAACCTTAGGAGGCTGAAAGCTGTTGATAGACTTAGCATGCATTTGGCAGGGTCTCTGTGAGATGCAACACGGACCTGGACCGTTTTTACTGTCAAAGGAACTGTCAGCAGCAGTTGAGAGAGAACTTTTGGGGGGCTGACTGAGTAGGACCGCTGATTGGATATGGGTTCAAGAGAGAGTCCAAAGTGGAGGGTCAGGGAAAGCTTACTAGGAGCAGAGCAGTTCGTCAACAAAAGAGGGATGGCAGGGGGAGCGATAACTTGGGGGACGGGGAGAGCAGAGCGGATGGAAATGGTTTTGAACACACTCAATTTTAAAGCACAGAACAGGACAACTCAGTAAGGACTGTGTGGTTAGAGCTTAGTCGTCCCCGAGGGGGAGAATGGGCAAAGGCTTCAGGTGCTCCAGGTGAAAAGAAGCAACAGCACAGAAAGCCAGAAGAGGTGTTTCAGGGCCGTGAGGAAATGTGGCTAATCTGTGAGTCAGCAGAGAAACACTGTCGGTGCCTGCTCATATGCTCTCCCCTTTACTATTGCAGTGCGTACTGGCCGAGAATCCAGCTGCTGGCACCTGTTTGTCTAGCCTCTGGGGTCCACTTTGCTGCCCGCAACCCAGACCTGACATGCCAGGGATGTAAGTCCCCATTGAATCAGTGACTGAGAGGAATTTGTACAACGGTGGGTTGGAATTGGCTCATACTGGTTTCAAGATCCGGTGGTTAAATATTTTCAGGAATTTTGTTAAAACACAGCTGTTATTACAAGTTAAATTGTATACGTTTACAATGAAGTAAGTTTTATTAAAAGTGATCAATCACCACTTTATAATTATTTTACTACATTTTATAGTTCCGTGTGCTCTCATCTGATGTATCGATAGTCAGCAATACTGTATGGTGGTGGCTGCCGGGCCTCTCTTCCTCACTGACTGTATTCAGTGATGTTATGTTGATGGTGTGAAATTAGCTGTGGTGGGAGAGTATTTACACCATGGAAATGAGCAGCTGCTACAGGTCACTCAACCCCCTCCCACCTTGGCTGGACCACTGGTTGTTCAAGATTTACCAGCAGCACACTCCTGAATCCTTTATAATAAAAGCCTCATCTGCAAATTGTCCCCTCTGGTGGCGTTTGACCAGTTCAACCACTCGCTATGATGTGCGCTGACCACCAGGGGGTAGCGTGGAACATGGCAGGCTTCGGCGATGTAGTACTGGCAGTGGGCGGCAGTGGAGGTGCTGCTGGCCCCAATGGGCCCTGACAAGAGCAGACCTGCGGCGGGATGGTGGAGCAGGTGAGCGGGCAGCACCAGGCCCCAAGCACTGTCTGCTGGTGGTGGCCAGCAGCGGCAGCAGGGCGTGGGGCCCCTGCCTGGCTCCCAGGTGCTGAGGGAGCTGGGCGGGAGGCCAACCCCAGCAGACTGCGACCAGCGGCCAGCTGGACAGGGAACTGGGGTGAGTGTTGGTGACCAACCTCCATGGGAATGGAGGTGTGGTGAGAATGTGGGGTGTCTGCTGAGCTTGCTCTCACTTTCCCTGCTATCCTCCCCAAGGATGCCAGGGCTCATGTGCTGGGGAAGCCCCCGCACTCAGGTGCCAGGCCCCTGCAAGGAGCCCGCCCGGCACCTGTGTGGTATCTTCTGGGTGAGCCTCCAGGACTGCAGGGGCTGGCCGGGCTCCCTATGGGTTTGTGCAGGAGCCGGTCTGCAGGGCTGGAAGGGAGAAAGCGTGCTGCCTGCCCAGAGACCACGCTGGGCCCTGGCGCACGGTGCCCTGCCATGCTCACTGTATCTCCATGTGGGGACTTGGGCTCTGAGACTCAGATGGAGGGGGCATGCAGAGGTCCGGGAGCCTAGGGGCTCAGGTGCTGCCCAGGGCCCTGAGGTCAGCTGGGACCTGCCCTCCCATGCCGGATTCTCGCACTTTGATCACTGGACAGGCTTAGGGACCACACCTGTGCACGAATTTCATGCACCGGGCTTCTAATTGGTAAATAAACACTAAAGCTCTCTCACCCCTCAGGTGGGAGAGCTCTGAGGTGCAAATCCACAATGGCTCAGTCCCCCCATAGGAGTTGGTCTGTTTTCGCACCTGGGTAACTTCCTTCATCCCGGTTCTATCCCTTCCCAATAATTCTTGGGCCACTTCTACAATAAACTACTTCCACATTAAATTCTTCGTTTCAAGGTCTGCTTCTGGGACAGTCACAACTAAGACAAATAACAGAATGGTTCCTCTTTCTGTTAAGGGTAAATGAGGAGGTAGGCCAACAGGTGCCCATGACTCAGTGGGTGGCAGCCCTTCGGCAGGTGGAGGACAAGTTCCATGCAGGACCCACTAGGGACTGGCATCATCATATTTCTCTCTGAAGTGTAGTCGTAACAACTTTAAAACAATTGGCTTCCAACCTTGCTGTATTTTTTAACCTTATATCTTCTCTCTTCTGTGCTAGGAAGCCCCCTATAAGTACTATTTCTTGTTTATTCCCTGAAGGATAGTCTGGTGAACCAATGATTGTTCACCCTTCAGGAACTATGAGTCCCAATCCCCCGACATGTATTGCTGTGGGGAGAAAGCCAATTAATAACTGTCTGGCCTCCCCCACCCCTAAATACTGGGCTTTATGTTTTTTAAGTAACCAAAAAGCTATCACTTTTTCAGTCTGAAATTGTGTAATCTGAAATTATATAACTTACATTTCTTTGTGACTGCTAGTAGGAGACAAATTTGCACGTACTCAGCTCATACCTCACAGAGATTCGCCACTTTGTAGGAAGATCTTAATTCCATTGTGTACTTTTAAACATAGGTGGGAATGAGGAGCGTTAGCCGGTGAAAACAGAATCAGCTTGCTTGATGTGGCCACGAAATGCTCAATTTGATCTCGCTTTTTATTTTCCCGCCGTTAACTCACTCACTCTGCCTCATCTCAACTGGGGTCCCTTGAAAACTCACCACAATGAGGCAGAAAATTTTTAGTGCATCTTAAACCTGAAGATTGCCTGTCTGTGCTTTCCTATCCATCTACCTGTGTGTCCACCTTAATGTACTTTTGTTTAGTTATTGGAACGTCCACTCCACTGTCTGCCTGGGACCTCTTGGGAACCTTAAATCTTTGTTACCAGTGAAATGATTCAGGTAGGCACAGTCTACCAATCTCTGCACACTTCTTTATTACCAGTTCCTTATGGATACCATTTCATGGCTGTCTCTGCTACTGCTATTGGAAATTATAGACCTCTATCCTGTAAACTTCCCTCTTCTCCTCCCCACGTCCTTTCTTTCTGCCTTCTCTTACATTCTGGATTTCAATTCCTGTTTGAACCCGCGGAACCTATTCTTAATATTATTGGATAATTAATATATATATATTTTAAAAGAATGACTTTTTTTTCTCCCTTAGGTGGGTTGTTATTTTTAATGATTGCTTTAATGGTAGTCGAGGATGTCCCTGCCTGGGGAGGCCCTTTCTTTCTGTCCATAATGAGGCATAACTCATTTGCACTGTCCTGAGATTTATGGAGGGACGGTGGGTGGTGGGGGAAGTAGCTTTGCAATTTATTACATCTTAAATGAACTGCTCCCAAAGCAAAAACAAAACACAACGAAAGGGCAGTAAAGCTGTGCCTACTGTTTAGTTTGATGTTCATCGAACTGTGTAGGGCTTTGCTGACCAGTCTCAGATTGGTGGGCACGAGTTATCATCTCATGTGGGTCACCTTTGTATTCTGTTTACCCGTAGCTCTTTCTCCTGCACCATCACCACCATCACTACTTCCACCTCCTGCTGAGCAATCACAATGTCCCCCCTATCATTATGCCCATGTCTTTGGGTAGTTATGATGGCTCATTTAATCATAGTTAAGATTCGGGGGGACAAGGTGAAAGAGGGGTGCTTTTATTTCA
Organism: Lasiurus cinereus; assembly: GCA_011751065.1. Lineage (NCBI taxonomy): Eukaryota > Metazoa > Chordata > Mammalia > Chiroptera > Vespertilionidae > Lasiurus > Lasiurus cinereus. Next base: position 13,476,368 of record JAAGEH010000452.1, read on the forward strand.
GACACTTAGGCCCAGTGGACTAACCTCTCAGATACTTGATCTCAAGGACATTTGTAATTTAATAGAGACCCTTTGTCTTCCCCCTCTTGAGGAGAGTATTGGGTTCAGTTTTTCACTGAGGTGCCACTTGCTTTTGTCTGTGCGATTCGATTCACTCCTCAAATTCTGTGCTACCCCGTCTCTTCAGGTCACAGAATAACAGGAATCTCCCATCCACCAGTGACTTTTCACTGGTGTCATTGAAGCACATTGTGGGGGGCCTGACACCTGCACACGTGGGGCCGTTGTCATTTCATGAGCACCGATCCAATGAGATTTATATTCCTTCTGCTGGGAGTTACAGAGGACGGTTCAGCAAACCTACTGTTACCTGTTCTTTGTGGTTGGTTTATCTCTGGGTGAATTCCGGAAGGGGAGAGAAAACCCCTCCATTCAGCACAGGGTTGAAAAGTTTCCGGGGAAGCCCAATTGTTTCAGGTCTATATCCCATGCAGGCGTTGGGGATGCTCCCAGTAAAATGTGGCCGCCAAGCCCTTTCTCCGGGCTGTATCCCGACATCCCACCTCAGGACTCGTCCACCTGGCCCCGTGGGTTCTTTCCGCTCCCTTGTTTTCCCAGTTCTTACCGCCCAGATCCTCCTCCTGAAACTGAGAAAAGAGGGCGCGGTTTTTATTACCCCGGCACTAAAGCAGACTTCGAACTTAAAAAAAAATTGTCGCTCACGGCAGCATTGCTCTCTCTGCTTCCTTGCTTTGGGAAATGAGGCATTTCATTTCTAACCGCGGTTTGAAAGACTATATAAAAGCATTTCACACAAAGCAAAACACCAGCTGTATATAAATGCTAATATTTTTTTCATTAAAAACCCTTTTGCTTCTTTCCTCTTGTTCCTCATGATAGGTGCAGTGATAGAAAGCTTCTACATACCTAAGACTTCCTTTTTTTTTTTAAAAAAAAAGACTCAAACTTCAGAATATTTTCAATATCTGCAACATTATCTTTTGAATAATAATTACCTCTTATATTAAATTATAATACAGCAGGATCCAGGGTTAGATCTCCCCATATTATTCTAGTGAAGAAAATTATGACAGGGGTCATTTTTTAGAATTATGGAGCAGGGGGAAAGGTCCCAGGCAGCATTAGAAGGCAAAGGCGTTTATAATTAAATTGTGATTTAGGCCAGTGATTTATCGTTTTCTCAGTGAAAAATTTGGTGCTGCCGAGAGATCCTACGAGGAACTTTAGTGAGATACAACTTAATGAAATAATAAAAAGAAAAATTATTCTGGAATAGATTGTATTACAGTGGCGGGACAATTGCAGCCTGCCTGCTATGGGCATTTCCATTATCAATCCTATTTCTCAAGGATTTGTAATTTAACTATCTTCTTCTTCCTTTTTTTTTTTCAGGCTAAAATGTGGCACAGAAATTTTAAGTTTTATATCTAGAACATTTTTGGAGATAAAAACATAATTAAAATCTTTTGTTTGTGTGTGTGTGTGTGTGTGTTTTATGTTCACAAATACAGTGTGAGGCATTTGACAATTGCTTAAAAGCTATTGAAATTAAAGATATGCTGATGCTGTAATAAGAATAAAAATCCTGACTTATTTTTGGTGAAATACTAGGTGATTTTCCTTTGTTTATTTTAGAGGTTTATTGGACTTCTGGTATTTGTTTATTATTTTTCTTTCTATCTGCAATTCTCCATCTCCCATGGGTGGGATATGAGATCTGATCTATGGGATGGATATACCCAAACCGAAAGAGAGGCTGCAGAGTGCCAGTCATCCTTCAGTTGTCAAATAAAACAGCGAGGGCAAGTCTGAATGTAAACATGTGGAGTTCTTTGCTTACAAAGTTCTTTCATAAGCTTTCAGTGTGAGGTCAGCAATCGCACAAAACTGATTGTGACTAAAGGTTTGTCTCATAAGGCCAATGCAGTTGATATTTTGAGCCAATAGATTTAGGTTGAGTTGTTACAAAATAAAAAATACATCCTGCACTTTGGGGTGTTACTTGGCACTTACTAGAATTCAAATTGTTCACTTATTATTATACTAGAGACCTGGTGCATGAGATTTGTGTACTTGGGGGGGTGTCCCTCAGCCCAGCCCGTGCCTCTCACAGTCCGTGAGCCCTCAGGAGATGTCCTATTGACATTCCTGGAGGAGTGTGTCTCAGCTGTCAGTTAGACATCCTTAGTGCTGCCATGGAGGCGGGAGAGGCTTCCGCCACTGCCACTGCGGTCAGTAGCCCTGGCAATGAGCTCAAGGCTTTTGGCTGACGGTGCTCTCCCTGTGGGAGTGCACTGACCACCAGAGGGCGGCTTCTGCATTGACGTCTGCCCCCTGGCGGTCAGTGTGCATCATTCCACCATTCGGTCGATTTGCATATTAGCCTTTTATTACATAGGATTTCAATTGTCTTCATACGACCTTTAATTCTCTTTAAGGTGGTTCTTTGAATATAATCATGATATTTTTGATATCATGTGTTTTAAATAATTGATTGAGAATGGTATGAATATCTATTTGTCCAATAGTCTGTAATAGCTTCTTCATTAAATACCTAACCTATTAGGTAAATATGTGTATTTCAAAAATATGTACTGTGCATTTACATTATGGACTTCAGATATATTAAGAAAATAACATGTATCCTACAAATTCTTTAAATATGTTTTCTTCAATAGCAGAACTCATTACCATCCACTGAGTAAAGAACACACCCTTGAGGAATTATCTAGATTAGTGGTTGGCAAACTTCGGCTTGTGAGCCACATGCGGCTCTTTGGTCCCTTGAGCGTGGTTCTTCCACAAAATACCACGGCCTGGGTGAGTCTATTTTGAAGAAGTGGTGTTAGAAGAAGTTTAAGTTTAAAAGATTTGGCTCTCAAAAGAAATTTCAATTGTTGTACTGTTGATATTTGGCTCTGTTGACTAATGAGTTTGCCGACCACTGATGTAGATCATATGAAAGGTCATAATGTCTTTCAAAGACCTGTTAAGTTTATCTTTATCTGTAAATCATTTTAAAAATTGATTTTTTGGAGAGAGGCAAGGAGAAGGAGAGAGAGAGAGAAACATCAGTGTAAGAGTGAAACATCAATCTGCTGCCTCCTGCATGTGATAGAGCCTGTAACCAGGGCATATGCCCTGACAAGGAATTGAACCTACAACCTTTTAGTGTGAGGAAGGATGCCCAACAACTGAGCCACACCAGCCAGGGCAGTTAAGGTTTATCTTAGTCTCTAAACACATATGTTTTACTTCTTTAAACATATCTAGTAAGCTTTAGAATAAAACTTTTAGGATGAACAGAACCATAATGCTTTAGACGAGAGGAATGCTTTTTAGTTTTTAATACACGCTACATAATGATGCCCTTCAGAATATTATATCAGGATATTAATCTGAAATTTCTTATCCTATGGTCTTTCTTTGTCCTCCAAACATGAGGCAGAATTGACCTGGTATGATGGCCCTAACATTGCTCTATAGGCAGAACCTAGTGGTAATTAAAAGCACAGGCAAGCGGCATGACCTTGGGCAAGTGACTTAACTGTTTCTCATTTGTAAAACTAGGAATAATAATAGCATCTGCCTCATAGGGTTATTGAGCACATTAACAGTGTTAATACATACAAAGTCCTTACAACATTTTTTGGCATTTATTAAGTACTTAATAAACGCTAGTGAGTCTGTCTGATTACTTGTGATTATAGAGCATGAGCATCTTCCCTAGACAGATGTTGACAGAAATATTCTATTAAAGGCCTGCAATAAAAACTCAGCAATCTAAATTTTGACCTACCTATGAAAAACTTTTGAAAGTGAAGCCAGTAAAGAAACACAAACCCCTTGGGGAAGTGACTAATCCAGAAGACAGTCCACACACAGAGCTCTTTTATTCATGTGAAATATGTTCATCTGTCATTTTATATGCAAGGCTCATGTCTTTTTTTATTTTACTTTTTATTTTCAAATAATTTTAGACTTAGAGGAAAGTTGCAAAATAGTAGGGAAAGTTCCTGTGTACCTATCACTCAGCATGCTCTAATATTAACATTTTGCATGACCATGCAAATGCCAGAACTGAGAAATTAACATTGATAGAAGACAGTTGACTAAACTTGGCTTCATTTGGATTTCACAGTTTTTTCCATTAATGTCCTCATTTTGTCCCAGGCCCCAATTTAGGACTGCACATTGCGCTTAGTTGTCAAGTCTCTTCAGTCTCCTCCAATTTGTCAGAGTTCCTCAGTCTTTTTTTTTTTTTAATTCTATGACCTTGGCAATTTTGAAGAGTACTTATCAGTTACTTTATAGAATGTCCCTCAAATTGGGTTTTTCTAATTTTTTTATGATGTAATTCAGTTATATTGAGGTCATATTATATTGGTAAGAATACCACAAATGTGATGTACCCTGAGTTTATCATATCAGTGATATGTCTTATTACTGATGATGTTAACTTTGGTTACTTGGTTAACGTGGTAACTGCTCTCTTTGCTCTACATTTACTATTTTTCCCCTAGTGGTAGCAAGATAAACATCTTAAGGGAGCTGCTTTTAAATTATGCAAATATCCTATTTCTTCTCAAATTTTCACCTATTAATTTAGCATCCATCATTGAATCTTACCTGCAACAATTATTACTCTAATGTTCTAATGTGATTTTTTTGTTTTTCTTATTTCTTCCACATTGAATAATTGGAATTCTTCTGAAAGTAAGAATTGCCCTTACTAATTTTTATTTACTCAGTTATTTATACCAAGATAAATTAATAGATATTAATAAGCCAATAGATAATAATATTAATAAGCCAATACTACTGTTAAATTTTTGTTTGTTTGTATTTTTGCTCAAATGATCTCAGTTTGGGCCATTGGGAACTCTTTCAGGTTGGTTCTTATGTTATTTCAACATAATCCCATCCTATTTTAGGATTTTCTTACTCTGGCACCACAAGAGGTTACAGATTCCTGTTGGGCTTAAGGAGCCATGAGTCCTTTTGTTAGAAAATGGTAATTAGGCACCAAGATCTAGACTATAAGTGTACTCTCTTCTACTATGTAATCATTGCTTCTAGGCCATCTCAGCAAATAGAGGTTGGCCATGCATTTAACCACATTTATATTTGTTTATGGATTCTTAAGTGTTTTATAATGACAAACAGAAGAAATGTGGTGAGAGTCTTTTAAGAACACAATTAGTATGTTTTATAAGTGGAAAAATTTTAATCCGGAATTCAGCACATATCCAGAGTTAGACTAGGCACCTATTGTAGGATTTTAGATAGTCTTGATTCTTTGGTATATGAAACAGAAATAGAACTTTCTCACAGTCTTCGCACATCAGTGACTTGGGGACCTGATGATGTTTCACCTTGAATTCCATTGTCAGATATTTGTCAAGTTGGGAACAATGTCAAATTATCTATACTAATAAAAGGGTAATATGCTGATTAGACTGGGAGATCTGGGAGACCTTCCGGGAGACCTTCCAGATGTCCTTTCAGACAAAGCCATGGTGGCAGGGCAGAGGCAGAGGAAGTTAGAGGTAATCAGGCCAGGAGGGGGGGTGGTCAGTTGGGGGTGATTAGGTGGGCAGGATGGGCAGTTGAAAGTGAGCAGGCCAGCAGGCAGGTGAGTAGAGGCAATCAGGCAGGCAGGCAGGTGAGCAGTTAGGAGCCAGTGTCGGTTTAGGCCTGATCCCACAGGCAGTTGGACATCCTCTGAGAGGTCCTAAATTGGAGAGGGTACACAGGCTGGGCTGAGGGACACTCCCCTCCTCATGCACAAATTTTGTGCACCAGGCCACTAGTTTATCTAATAAAATGTAATAAGTAATTGGGAGGATTTTTAATAATTGAGTGACAGTTTAATGTTTATATGAAGTGAACAAAACATTTTTGCATTTAAAACTATGGATATACTTGAATTTGTGAAAAAAGTTAATAATTTCCAAAATTTTATTCATAATTTAAACAACTATGTGCTTCAAGATGTTTACATGTTCAAAGTCACATTAGTCACTATGACAGACCCTCATGCAGCCCCATCCATTTCCTTGATTTTTCTTAGTACAGTGGTACCTCAAGATACGAGTGCCCTAACATACGATATTTTTGAGATACGAGCCTTCGAGCAAGTGATTTTTGCTTTGAAATACGAGCAACATTTGAGATAGGAGTAATCGCGCAGATCGGCCAGCTGCACACGACCCACCAGTTTACCGCGACTCGAGCATCTCATAGTTTCCCATGCCTCAAGGTTACGGAACGAATTAAACTCGTATCTCGAGGTACCGCTGTATTTACATTTACTAGTAAAAATTTAAAAATTCTGAAATAGACATTTTTTTCCTAAACTCACAGAATAATTCTCTTTTGAAATACCAGAAACAAGTGATCTCAGAATTGGTTTTCTAAAGAGTTAATTCAATTATAGCACTTTTTTTTTATTCCTTATTTCTCCAACAAAAAATTTTATAAATAATTAAATTTTTCTACCTGTTTTTATTTTGGTTTTCTACATTAAGTAAGTCTGTCCTTTTTTTTAATGGTCTGTAAGCAAATACTGCAATTAGCATTATTTACTACACAATAGCTATAATGGTCACTATTGATTATTTTTATAATTTAAGCTTGAGTTTACCAACACTTTAGTTCTACCTTACAACTTAGGTTTAAATAGTCATTTCGTTATTTCCACAAGTCTCTGGAAAGATTGAAGATAGAAAAGCCATAAGCTAAACAAGTAAATGGAAATTAAGGAAGAACTTTTGTGTGGGACTGCTGTGGGAGGAGGAAAGTGGCTGGAGAATAAGTCAGACTTCCACTCGCCATGTTCACAAACTGATGGTTTTGATAGAACTGACATTACACACAAACCCACATCAAGGGAAGCAATGAATTTAGAGCTGAGCAATGTGTTACTTTCAGTTCCTTTTGGTGTGTCTTACAAACCAGATTGTTTGAGCTTTCCAGATGGAAGAATTAGAGATAGCTTAACACATCTTTTACCAATGGCTCTTTGAGTCAGAATTCTTGACTCAACATATACTTTTTTCCTTGGCTAATGGCAATCTCAAGGAAGAAGCTCATGTTGCTACTCCTTATACCAACCTCTTTACTAGTTGAAAGTCAAGTTAGTCACTATGGCAGACCCTGATGATGTCCCATCCATATCCTATGGGAACTGACCTCTTTAAATATTTTTTATTGATTGATTTTGATTGAGAGAGAAAGAGAGAGAGTGAGTGAGAGAGAGAAGAGAGAGAGAGAGAGATCGAGAGAGAGAGAGATCAATTTGTTGCTTCCATCTATGAATTCATTGGCTGATTCTTGTATGTACCCTGACCAGGGATCAAACCTGCAACCTTGGTGCATTGGGATGATGCTCTAACCAACTGAGCAACTTGGCCAGGGTGGGAACTGACCTTCTGATACTGAAGGATGCTTATTGAGAACGGCTGTGATTTTGTCAGAGGATATTTTTCTGATTGTATGTTCACCTTAGCCAGCATGTAGGGCAAGCTAGAATTGTCAGAGAGTTGATACCACCAGAAGGAACCATCAACCAATGACAAATGTGATTTGTTGTATATGCCTGGTTTCTTCTCTTATTTGGTTTAAAGGCAAAAATACATTCTTAAAATCCCCACTGGGTTTAAACTCCAATTACCCACTTACTTGATAATGCACCTTATTGGCCTCCTTCCCTCCCATGACTTACTCTCTAATTGCCTACTGGATTTTCCCAGGATCACCTCCCTGATAAACTATTTGTAATCAAACCATGTTTCATGTCAGCTTCTGGGAGTACCTAAACTATAGCCAGACAAAACCTAAGTTGTATCTTGGCATCAGATAGGTTCCAAATCCCTTACCACCTCCTCTTTGCTGTTCCTGTAAGTCTATTTTGTTTTTCTGGCCTCTTGTCCAGCTGTTTCTTCCTAGAAAGCTTGGGGATGAGCAGATGAGCAGGGTAGAAGACAGTGAGGATGCTGAAACAAATAGGTACAGAGTTAGGGCAATTGAGCACCTTCTGTGAACCAGGCACAGGACTGAATTAACTGCTTTACAAAGGTGATCTCATCTCATCCTCTTGACAGCCCTGGAAGGACAGGGGTGGGTGGTGGTATCCCATTTTGGAGATGAAGGAAACTGATATGAAGAAGGCTTAAGAGATTTGCATAGGGTTACAAGACTGCTAATGAATAGAACTGGGTTTGGGACCTAAGCTTATGCCCTTTTTGGGAAAGACCTAGACTAGAAACCTGGGTTTGATTTTCACTAGTTGTGGGATCTTCAGCAAATAGTTTACTTTCTTCGGATTTGTTTTCTCATCTATCAAATGAGAAGTAACAAGTAAGGGATGATTATCATTATAAAACATTTTATTTAGTCTTAGTTTGAGATGGAGAAAAACTTAGTATAGATATGTATGTGGCTAAAAGGGCTCTTGAAGACTATTTACCAGTTGGGACCAATCCATGGGTGGGAGGGGATGGAGCTGGGTGCAGAAAAGTAGTTTACTCTTAAATACATGACTTTTTCATCATCACTTGTGTAAATGGCTCTGCAGTAACAAGGCAGAGCTGTGTGTCCGATCAAGATGCCTTTGCCACTTGTAGTGGCCACGCCATGAACTGCCTGAGTTTAGTGAAATACTTGGCTTTCCAACTCTTGGGTCAATCATGGCTGTATTTTCCATTGGTCAGAAATGGCTTAATCACAATATGGCCTTTAGCTTCATATTTGTCACTGTCAAGTTGGCTTTGTATTTTGGAAGGCTCCCAGCATTCATTACCATAAGGAGAAAGGGAGAGGTCCCTGGGTGACTGGGTCAATTTCTATTGAGAGAAGTTCATACTCCCAGCACCAGGCCTTGGAAAGCTGGTCAGAGGGGCCATCCTTGCTCTCAGCATGTATGCCATTAACAAAAAGAACCTGCAACTATATATATTAAAAACTATATTCATTATTGAGTCTGCAGAATTGGAACCATCACCTTCCCCAGAATTGGCCTGAAGATAGACATGGTTGATAACAGAGCTCCCTTTGGCACTGATTCATTGTTAATTCTGTCTCTTTTTAACTTGGGAGCCATTTGTAGGTGTTTTGTAATCAGTCATGAGACATGCAGACTCACAGTTTGCTTCTTTAAGTAGTTGTAAAACGGGCAAAAGATTTCTAAGAAAATCTCATAAATAAAAGACTGGCATTTCATTTTGTATATTGTAATTGGGACCCTCAGTGAAGAGAAGAACATTTTGCACTGATTTGCAGAGTTTTCCTTTATGTGACTCTAAGAGCCCGAGTTTGTGCTTATTAGGCAGAGGCCAGTGTGCCTTTGTGAGGAGGAAAGAGCTTGACTTCCATCTTCCCTTTTATAATGTGGGATGCGGGTTAGTCTGTGTTCCCACTTGTCATTTTCTTGCCTGCTATGGTGTTGGGAGCTATCCAGGAACATGTTATGATGCAACTCAAACACAAATGTCTTGAAAAGCCCTAATCCAAAGTGAATCTTCTATAAATAATAAACTGCAAATCGGCTCCATTTAGTTATATTAACCCCCACATAGGTCAGGCACATTGTTTAAAAATGCAAACATCACAATAAAGCAGATTCCATAGATGCAGAATTTGATGCGTATGTGCAGATTTTCTGGACGTGGTATGGGAGAAAACAGCCCACACCTATGCTTCACTACTTAAAAATTTATACATTATCTCTGAAAAGTGCTGCTTTTGAAATGCTATTTATTATAAGCTGACAGAGTTCCAGGGCTCCCTGCCTTGTAGAAGTCCTTCTTATGTTTCCTGGTTGCTTACCAGTTACTGTGAACTTTAGTTTCTGAGAATTGTAACTCTTGCCAAATTTTTTGTGATTTCTTGCTGAACACTTGGCATTCATCTGCAATCCTCTTTAGTTTCTTCAATGGGTCTAATTTCACATGTTAAGAATCTTATTGTTTGCCAGCCAAAATAAAACAGCCTAGTTTAAAACTATTTATACGATTCAAAACATTTTTTCATTTGGAGCTCAGTCAGCTTGCCTTTCTGCTTTGATCATATGTTAACTTCATTTCTTTCATGCCAGGAATAATTAGACAATTAAGTGCTGATGCTCTGGAAATAAAATGGCGTATTTTTATTGAAATTCTCACCTACAAAAATATCTAGTCTAAATCATATCGCCCCTTAAAATTAAATGGTAAAGCACTTCAATGTGAACTCTAACATATAGATCCCAAAGTATTTGCACTTGGGCAAAGATATGGTACTGTAATTTAATTAAGTAATGGTAGTAATTACTTTTTTCCCAGGGAAGAGTAATTCTTCTAATTAACAATATGCTGAGGTCAAATAAGACATTTCTGTATGTTTCAGTTTGCTTATGGACTCAGCCATTACTCATGCAAATCTGTGATTCTGGTATAATGATTTCAAGAGTAAATAAAGTTGCATGATGTTCCACCAATATTTATAAACTAGTGGCCTGGTGCATGAATTCATGCACATTGAAAGGAAATTAATTTAAATAAATATTTTAATATTGCTATTCACCCTTTCTCTATAATAGAAGTGTCATCCAAATTCATGATCGACAATGACAGATCGAAACACCCCTGTGTGATTTGGCACCAGCGAGAGCTTTATTTTTATATGTATAGCGCATGCATAAGACAATTTAGCCTTTTATATATATAGAATAAACTTGCCTAATTAGACCTGCTTTCTGATTTAACTAAACTTTTTTCAGCCCAGTGAAGCACCCCAACCTCTCTTTCAGGTAATTATCAGCAACCCAGCAGTAAATATCAACATGAAGCAGGTTATTATTGTAGACCACACAGTGAGAAAAAAGGGTAAAATATTTAACTGCAGCAGTGTTTGACTATATTCTGTGCAGTGAGAAAACTTGAAGTCACTTTCAAGGTCCACCATATCTTACTTCTTTTCAGTCAAATCAAATTTCTAAGCTTTCTAAATATCGGTTTTCTGGCTAATGAAAAGAAAATAGGATTCGACTGAGTCTCCTATCTACCTACTCCAAGACCTCTGGGAAGATCAAATGAGATGAGGAACAGGGAAGCACTTCACAGACATTTGGTTAAAGTATAAAATATTTCTACCTGGTATAAAGCAGTCATGTTCCTGGGCTGAAGAAACTGCATGGAGGCTAGTTGCTAGGGAGATGAAAGGGCATTGCTACATGATGTCATTACCTAGACAGATACTTAGCATATTATTAGCCTTTTATATATAGAGAGAGAAGAGACCATTGCTGCTTTGAAATCTTTTGACCGTTTAAAACTAGTTACCTCCTTTAAATCTTTCTTTATTCCTCTCCTTTCTTCTCTCCACATCCTAGAATTGCCATAATTAAGAGATGCAATAGAAGACAAGTTAAGTTGGGATCTGGATACACATGTGGATATGGATTCATTTATATAAAAAGAATGTAATGCATCTTCTAGTCTGACCCACTCTGTAGCTTGCTATTTGAAGATTACACTGATGTATAGTAATCTCTAATACGCTCTTAAAAAATTAAACTCTTTAAGTTCAGGAAAGACATGCTATCTCCTGTGCCCCAACCATGCCTTCCTTATACACTGTCAATTTTATCTATTCATTAGGATTGAGTCATTAAGTTCAATCCACAGTCAGAAGGAGAGAATTAAATTCTACTTCTTGAGGGAAAAAATGTCAAATAATTTGTGTATATCTTTTGACACTACCAGAGTCATGGAGGATTCTAGGCAAAGGAGTGAGGTAATCAATAGGAAAAGGTTGGTCTAAAAATTGGGTCTGGAGTATGCTGATACAAAGAGAGGCTGTTATTTGATTATAATCTTCTTTGCCCATTAAACCTGAAACCTTATTATGGCTAAGACCATATCACCATTGATTCCCCAGCACTTCAAATCCATTGCATATAAGAGGTGCTTCTTAAATATTTTTAGAATGACTGAATCAATGAATCAGTAACTCAGTAAATGAAAAATTTATGAAGAATGAGTGACTTGGTCGCATAATGTAAGAGATAGCGTGTCAAAATGGTAAAGAAGTATTCTTTGGGTTCAGATCCAGCCTTTACCACGTAGCAGGTATGTTTTCTTCAGAAGTCACTCAATCTTTCTAAACAGTGTAAAAATGGAAATATTAATAGGACCACCCTATAGAGTTATTATAAGGAGTATATGATATTAATTATTAGGTACAATGTTTGGTGTGAAATAAACAAGAAAAGTTAGCTGTTATAACTATTTTAATACTCAGTTTTCAGCTATTAAATGGTAGAGCCAAGATTTAAATCCATGTCTGTCTTATTCAAAAGCCCATAGCCCAAACTTTTGCATCTTTAAGATTGGAAGTAATATTACTCTTTCATAGGTAGTAACATTGAAGCCCATTGGGCCCTTTCAGGCAATGTTTTGATAGAAATACTACAGCACTTGGTTTTTATTTGAGTTTTAGGATTTTAAGTCACTTGGGGAAGAAGATGATAGAGCTTCTTGAGATTGGCTGATGTAGCAGATTTTTCTAGATTAATTCATAGAAAATAGCTGACTACTTTTAGAGAACACTGGTTTTGATTACCTAAGCCAGTGGTCGGCAAACTCATTAGTCAACAGAGCCAAATATCAACAGGACAACGATTGAAATTTATTTTGAGAGCCAAATTTTTTAAACTTCTCCTAATGCCACTTTTTCAAAATAGACTCACCCAGGCTGTGGTATTTTGTGGAAGAGCCACAATCAAAGGGCCAAAGAGCTGCATGTGGCTTGCAAGCCGCAGTTTGCTGACCATGGATCTAAGCTATATAACCAGAATAGTATCAGCAAGAACCCACTCCAGTTCATTTTTGATTCCTAGAGACCCTCATGTGACATATGCTGGTGATCTAGTGAGAAACCTTTAATTGCTTATGGTCAACAGTTTCTTCAGTGCTTTTCTTTCTCCTTTCCCTTCCCTTCCCTTCCTTTCCCATCCTTTCCTTTCTCTTCTTTTCCCTTCCCTTTTCGTTTCCTTTTCTTTTCCTTTCCTTTTCTTTCTTTTCTCTCCCTCTCCTTCTCTTTCTCTCCCTCTCCCTCCACTCCTCTCCTGTTCTCTCTCTCTCCCTCCCCCCCCTCTCTCTCTCACACCTCATCCAAGGATATTTTACCCATTGATTTGTTTTTAAGAGCTAGTGAAAGGGATGGGGAAGAGAGAGAGAGAGAAACCTTGATGTGAGAGCATCACATCAATTGCTTGCCTCCTGCATGCACCCCAACTGAGGTGGAGAACCTGCAACCCAGGTATATGTCCCTGACTGGAATCAAACCCAAGACCCTTTGATGCAAGGGCCATCGCTCTAACCACTGAGAAACACTGGCCGGGGCAGGTGCTTTTCTCTTTACAATGTTTACTCTAACATAGGAAGAAAGATGGGTCTATGTGTCAGTTATCCTATATAATAAAAGGCTACTATGCAAATAGACTGAACTGTGGAACAACCGATTGCTATGATGTGTACTGGCCACCAGGGGGCAGATGCTCAATATAGGAGCTGTCCCCTGGTGGTCAGTGAGCTCCCTCAATGGGAGTGCCAGCCACTCAGCCAGAAGCCCTGAGCTGGGCTCGTGGCTGGGGAGCGCAGCAGTGGTGATGGGAGCCTCTCCCACCTCTGCGGCAGCACTAAGGATGCCCAACTGCCCGCTTAAGTTTGCTACATCAGCAAACCTCAAGAAGCTCTATCATCTTCCCCAACTGACTTAAAAAGCCTAAAATTCAAATAAAAACCAAGTGCTGTAGTACTTCTATCTAAACATTGCCTGAAAGGGCCCAATGAGTTTCAATATTCCTACCTATGAAAGAGTAGTATGACTTCCAATCTTAAGCCGGCCGTCTTAAGACATCCCCCGAGGGCTTCCAGGCTGCAAGAGGGCACAGGCCGAGCTGAGGGACCCCTCCGAGTGCACAGATTTTGTGCACCAGGCCTCTAGGACATATATAATTATTAAACCACTCCAAACTATTGAAGCTTAAAACAACAACCATTAAATTTGTTCACCCATCTTTAAGTTAGCAGTTTAGGCTGGGTCCTCTGGACAGTGCTGCTGGTCTTACCTGGGGTTGGATTAGTGGGGTGAAAGCAGAGGCTCTAAGATAGCCTTGCTTGCATGTCAGCTGGACCATGTGTCACCAGCATCTAGCAGGGGCATATTCACATTGGGGGAACCAAAAGAGGAAAAGTCGCTATACATAAAGTTTTTTTCAAGATTCTGCTTTTATCAAGTTTCAAATATCCAGTTGGCTAAGAATATCACATGGCCAAGCACAGATTAATTAACCAGTTAATTTTTTAAAAAATATATTTTATTGATTTTTTTTACAGAGAGGAAGGGTAAGGGATAGAGAGTTAGAAACATCGATGAGAGAGAAATATCCATCAGCTGTCTCCTGTACACCTTCCACTGGGGATGTGCCCACAACCCAGGTCTATTCCCTTGACCGGAATCGAACCTGGGGCCTTCAGTCCACAGGCCGACACTCTATCCACTGAGCCAAACCGGTTTCGGCCACTTAAATTTTTTTATTTTTGATTATGGTTTACATTGATATTATTTTACATTAATTTCGGATGTACAGCATTGTGCTTAAACAATCACAACTTTACAGAATGATCCCTTAATATTTCAAGTACCCACCTGGCACCATATATGATTACTACAATACTATTGACTCTGTTTCCTACACTTGTTGACAGGGGGGGCTGAAAGTCACATGGCAAAGGGGCATGTTTTGGAAAGGGATGGGAGGAAACATTGGGGCCATCATTGCCAACAGTTAGCACAGTGTGGAAGACAGTTGAAAGTTCATGTTTGCAAGGAGTGAAGCAAATCCTGAAAAATCTCTTGGGGGAATTGCAACTCAAAATTATATCTGGCACAGAATTGATTTGAAATATGCTGCTTATGTAACTGCTTCAAGCGGGTTACTAGCGGACCACATGGTGTTTGTTGGTGATAAATGGGAACCTTAATGCACATATCTTGCACATGGAGGCTAAGATGTGAACAGATCTAAGAGTTTGCAGTTCTAGCCTGGGTAGATGCAAAAGCCTTGTTTATGCTTCTTGAATACTGAATGTCTCCAGATCTGGGTAAGCTTGCTCACGACACTTCAGAGTCAGATTTTCCACGGTTTCTTAAGAAAATTAAAAACCCCAGGAAACTTTCAGAAATGTCATTTATTCCATCTCACTTGCAACATAGAACTCCTGCTATGGCCTTCCCAGGTAGCTGCCATGCTAAGCCTATCCCGTCTCTCTCTGACTCCCCACCTTCTTAGCGCCATGTCTCAGTGAGACAGCCAGCGAGATGCTTAGTGAGTCAGGGAGGAATGGCAGGGAGGTGGGAACACAGACCTAATTTTGCTACAGCCAACAAAGCCCCTGCACGGCACCTACCTGCCCCCTTACTTGTTAGATCAGAACAGGGGCCCTCTGCATCCCCTTTCACTCCCTTTTATCTTGACCTTGCAGCTCAGATAAGCTGCCAAATCAGTGATCAAAGGAAATCAATCTGTATGACCATGTGGCTGCCCCCTGTGATGTTTTGAATGAATTCAGAAATTTGGGAGTGTCCTAAAATCGTCTTGTCCCATGGCACCTAGTGTGCATAATTGTGAAAGAGAACCTTAAAATATTCAAGTAACTGGATATTATTTTGCTATTTTGAATAAAAAGAAATGTAATATCAAGGTAATCTCTCCCAAATTTGAGCCTCTAGGTTTAACTTATGTCTTTGAACAACACGCATGGAACATTTAGCAAGTACTTCTTAGTCACTTTACTAGGAAATGGATTGATTTGCATTAGCTCACTAAACTTTGTTTGCCACAGTGTCACATGTCCTGAAAGGTGCATGTTATGTTCTCTTATAGGTTTTGGTTTTTAAATTAGGAAAAAAAACTCATTATCTTAAAGACAAAACTGCACATATTTTGGAAATTTGGGGGACTAACAGAAGAATGATCTTTAATATTAACAGTTACTAAGTCTTTAGAGGATGCTGATAATGATATTTCCCTTTCCATTGTATCTGCACAGAAATTACACTGTACAATCATTTTGTAGCTTGAATTTTGTTTCTTACCATTTAACAATACAGTATAAATTTATTGGTAAAAGATCCAGAATTTTGGAAACCTATTAAAATAAAAAGTACTAGTATAACTTGGGGGGGAAAAAAGGTAAAAGTATGTCTCTTGTGACATCCTTTCCCCCCTCAAAATTGAGATGCTAAAAATTGAGCTCCTCCTCTCCAGAGATTGACAGAAAAAGCTCTCTTCTGGCCAGGGTGATGAACAGAGAGGGTGGGCCCAGGCCAAGACGCCATGACTAATGGGCTGTGTTGTATTCCTTTCCTCTGCGGTAAGGCTGCGGACTTTGGGACTCTCCTAACGCAAAGGCTTTGCATCCAGAAATACACGCTATAAACTTCATAGTCGTTTCAGTGGGTGTCCCACGAGTACAGACATGCCCACTCTTCTGGTTGGTACAGTGAGTTAGTGTGTCAGACATGCCCTGGGGAGAGGGAGCTCTAAAGTGCATCATAAATAAAGGGAAGGCTGTCCTCTAAAGGGTTTCTGCATTCTGTTCTTTTTCAGCTGCTAGGGGCTGCCTCCATTCGTTGGCTCCTGGCCCCTTTCATATTCACAGCCAGCACAGGGAGCCCCATCTTTGTCACGATTCCAACTCCCTGGTTCTTGTTTTTCTGTTTCCCTCTTCCACATTTAAAGGGCCCTTGTGATTAAATAGCAAGACCAGTTCCAGTTCTCGATGCTCAGAGGCTTAACGGTGTGCTGCTCTCTCTCTTTCTTTGATGCAAAGGGAGCAGTTAGGTTGCTCGATCCCTGAACCACGTTGCACAGTTAGTTCTGTTGTCATTTTTAGGTTTTGGTTTTAGTAGAGGGTTGTAAAATAGCCCAGGGAACTTGGGACAGTGTGAATATAAGTCACTTGAGAAAATAAAATGTGATGTTCATTTTATTAAGTCAGATTCTATCTACTTATCTCCAAAAGGTTATACACTGGCTTACACTCTGATTAGGTTTTATTTATGGGTGGTTAGCACCTTAGCCACTCAGGTGTACACCCTCCTATCCCCTCTGCTAAATCACCAGAAGTCTGAGAGGGAAGTGACTGTGGGCTGTGAGCTACTCTTAACATTTTACAAGTCTAAGTGTAATCACCCATCATGTACATCCTTGCTGGTTTAAAAATGGAACTACATTTTAATAAGTGCCATTTGTTTACTAACAAAATTGTAATAAAAGACACCTGTGAGAGTAAAATTGTTGGAGCTCTGTAGAGTATATAGCCTGTTTCCAAAAATCATGCAATTGTTATTTACTTTAAAAAAAATCAGTATATATAACATAAATTATGTACTGTGTGTATGGCATTTTTTGTGTGACCATTCCAAATGAAGTAGATTTGAATTTTCTTCTAAAGGCTTTCTGCATTTTGAGCACTCTTTCTTTACATTCCTGTGTGCCTTATGACTCAAAACCTTAATTTTAAATGCAGTGTGTACGTGAAGGGAAGCATTGGTTATTGAATCTGGAGAACAGGACGAGTTGCCCTATCATAGAGCACCTCCTAGCTGAGAGCACCTAAATTAGATAATACTCACTAGGCTTAGCACATAGCCAAGTATTTTCTTTTTAAAATCTTTATTGAGATATTATAGACACACAAAAATGCGCACTTCTAATGTATATATACATCTTGGCGAGTTTGGCCATCACCTCCACACATTTCCTTGAGTTCTTTTGTATTTTCTTTTTTTCATAACAACATTTAGCATGACATCTTTCCTCATAACATACATTAAAGTGCACATATCAATGCTTTATGGTTATCTATCGGTACTGTGTTATACGGCAGGTCTCTGGAATTTCTTCATCTTGCATGCCCACTGAAAAACAATTCCCCACTTCCTCTTGTCCTTAGTCCCTGGCATACACCGTTCTATTCTCTGCTTCTCTGAGTTTGACTATGTTATATATCTCATATAAGTAGAATCATGTAGCATTTGTCCTTCTGTGGCTAGCTTATTTCACATAGTATAATGTCTTCTAGGTTCATGAAGGGTATCCCAAATGGCAGGATTTCTGTCTCTTTTTAAGAGGCTGAGTAATATCCCATAAGGTGTTTTCATCTTTATGATGATCCAGGAACACTAACCAGAGGCCAGGGCTCTATTTGCTTCAGACTTCTGACTGTTCTGAATTAAATGTTATTTTCTCCCTCTTGGCTCTCTCTCTCTCCATTTTTGGTTATCTCCCCCCTCCCTTTTAATTTTATTCTCCATATGTTTCCAGTAATTATAACTTTTAAGGTTTATGTTTTACTCCATAAATTGACTCTAGTCCTCCATGATTCACGTGGTGAGACACTTCTACCTTGGTTCGTAAATCATTGTCCAAACTACCACTCTTTTAAAACAAGTTACCTTGACTTAAAATGCCTTTTTCTTCCATGGTCTCCTAATTTAACATACCCAGTTTAGTGTGGGAATAATGGCAAGGTTGTTGTGGAATCATTTCCTATCATCTTTGATCACCTCAACTTTCATTTTCCTACTTAAATATAAATAATACATTATTTTCTCCCCATAAGACCAAAAATGCACTGAGAGGTAATCTAATTCTGGATTGACATTGTGTGGAATAACTAAAACATTTGTAGTCACTTTTTGCCTTTGCTATTCTTGCTTGATTTCTGGACTTTAATTTCTTTCCTAGCAGTTGCTCTTTAAATACTATATCTTTTACCTGTGCTCTGTTGTACAATGCTGGTGAAAATACATGAGTTATTCTAGTTTCCACACAATATCTAAGGCACTTATTCCTCCACAGAAACATAAATGAGGCAAAGGTACACTTAAATTCAAATATTTTGCCAAAAAATGATATAACTTTAGATTGGCTATTTTTTCTATTAAAATTTTGTGTTACACAATATACTCCTACCACTGAGTTTCATCCTCGGCTTAGAACTCTTCTCTGATTATTTTTAGAGAAAAAATTTGCTGTTACTTACTTTGTACTTTATCCAGATACAGACCTTTGAGAAAATCATAAATTCCTTACTGTCTTGTCCTCAGTAAGTACTGAAACTACTAACAAATTAAAATGTATCCATCTTATTTAATGTGAAATGAATTTCTATGATCATCCTTTTTGGGGGGGAGGGAAGGGCCATGAATAGTACCTCACAGGCTCTTTTCCATTGGAAACAGTACTTGCATTTCGAGATGTGGTAAAGCAGTCAGTGCTCATTCTGGCCATGACCTCCTTGGCTTGCAAGATTTTTATCACCGTCCCACTCAGAATGCCTCGTTTTTTAGCCAAGCACACAAAAAACTCTCAGCTCTTCCTGATCGTTTTGGTTGCTAATTTCTGGATATTTTCCTTAAACCAAAGCTTTTTATTTTTAAATTTATTTACAGGCTTCTGGACTTCTTGAACTCTTCAGTGAACAGAGAGTAAAATAAATCAGAGAAGAACTCCTATCTTGGTATGTACACACATCCCATGGGGATGCCCCAGAATTACTCATGCAGTCTTCTTCAGAGTACTTTGTTTTACTCAAAATAGTTGAAGGTTGATTTAAACAAGGAGCGTGTTCTCCTGTATGATTTCTTAGACCTAATAATTTATAATATATGTGACATAAAATAACTTAGACATTAACAGCTTCATTTTCCCAAACTCTGATTAATATTATTTTCTGATATTTTGCCATGAATTAAACTTTTGTTGCTGGAGCTTTGATGCCCTCTGCACACTAAGGTGTACTTACCACCTAAGCTTACAGTCCTGAAACAGTGAGTCGGTTGCTAAAGATTCTGTTGGTATACGGATAGGAATGATCTGTGATTTCAAAGGAAGATGTCATTTTAAGTCATGAGATTTGATATGTTCTGTGGTTAGTGATAGCTGGTCTTGTTGAGTGCCACGTGGGTGGCTCATAGATGCTTTCCTTTTTGAGGATGAGTATAACACTGGGTCCACATTGTTATAGAAATGAATGAAGCACAATGATAGGAAAGTCCACAGGGTAGTGAAATAGGATGTTGTTTGGAATTCATTGGGTGTTTCCTGGAATTCGTTTCCATGGCTTTAGCTAGACTTGAAGACACAGCATATACACTCACCAGAAGACTGTGGTTTGAGTTTTCCTATATTAGGAAAGAGAGGAGAGTTTAAGAGTCAAAGCATGTTGGAAGCAGAACCAAGTTGATATTTGCCATTCCTGCGCCTCTTTACTCTCCCAGAACACTTCTGACCCGGGGAGTATTTCATTAAACAGCAAAACAACTTGCTCTTTGGTATACAAGGCAAGATTTTCTGTTGCTGGGGAAATATACTCCTCCATGCTATGATTTGAAAATAGTGATACTGTTAAGAAAAAGCAGGGATTTGAGTGAATGCAATCAGACATTCATTTGATGAGGTGTTGAGTAAACCAGATGGTTTGTATCAAATTCCTTGATAAAATATTTTAGAAATCAAAGCTGGTTCCCATTAAAAAAAAACAAACCCCTCTGGAAGGATTGCTTATGACTTTCACCATTTTGTTTTCATTTATTTCAAGTAGTTTTAAAATTAAGTATATTTATGAGCACAAGTTAAACTTGGACTGTAGATTTTAAAGTCAATGTGCCTTACCCAGGATATTTGATGCCAACCGGGGGGCCTGGTCACCTGGTGCCCTCATCCTGGTTATCAGAGCAACATCTGCTTAGATGGAGTGCTGATGTTTGTACATATCGAAGCCCCAATCACTGGAATTTTCCAAAAATGAGAACATTGGGTGTTTCTCTTTGTGTGTGCTAATGGTGTGGACTGATTTCGCAGAATCACTGCAGCAAGTTGTAAATGATGTATGAAATGAAAAATTCCTGTCCAGTGCACAGAGTGAATATATACAGTTCTATGCAATCACTGCAGTGCTGGGCTATTTGTTTTAATATTTCCTTCAGACATATAGTAATTATTTTGGTGAGTCATATCCAGATGCTTGCCATTGGGAAAGAGCACAGGCTTCCAAATGAATTTCAGTCATGTATAAGTATATTTAAATTAAGAGAATTCTGGATTTTAGAGGATTTGACTTTTAAAAATAATATTTTAAGAAAACAACAGAATGTATTTGTTTTTTTTTAAATAGGAAAACTTGAAGAGACCAAATAGTAAAATCATTTAAGTCAATTATGGAAAAATATCCTTTGTTTACATTTAGGATATATCTTTTAAGGTTTACATACCTGTGCTTAGATGAAATTCTTTAGAAAAAACTTTTCCTATTAACTTATTTGTAAAGTGTTACTCCATTAATAGTAAGATTTAAACACCTTTCAATGCTCTTCTACAATGTAAGCTTTAATTACTGTGTACTATTCAATTACATGGGTGTAACATTAAGAAGTTTTACCCATCCTATTGAACAGTCAATATGTAGGTTTTCTTCTAAGTTTGATAATGTAAATAATTTCCTCTGTTATTACTGCAGTGTTTATGTGATTTTTGTAATTTTGGTTTATCATCAGGTAATGCTAAAATTCCCTCTGTTCTTCTTTTTCAAAAATTTCTTGGCTGTTGATTGCTTTATCTGTGTTGGATTTTAGTGACTATTGGGTTTTTATGAATGATTGGACTAGACTTGGTATCTCTGTAATATTGTCATTCCATTGGTGAACATACTGTGTCTCTCCATTTATTGGTGGATTTTCTAACATGGATTCATCTTTGAATACCAGAAATAAGCCTTCCTAAGACATGATAATATTCTATTAGAGTTTCTTCATATAATTCCTAAGTGATATCTATGAAGATCTTTTTTGTGCTATTTATATTAATTTTTTGAACAGGGGTGATTGTGGCCTCATAATAATAAGGTTTCCCCATCCTTCCTACCTCTCCTACCCTGACACTATGCCCTGGACCAGTTTAAATAGCAAAGAGTGGTAGTGACCCCTCCTCTTCATTAAATGTGATAGAATTAATGTCAGTGTCTGGATCATTTGAGGGATAAATTCTTTGAAACCTGTACTTTCCTTTCAAACAAATATTTAAATGTTTGGGCTGTTTTTTATCCCTTATTAAACTAACTTTGGTAATTTATATTTCCCTATTAAAATAACAATTCATCTAGATGTTAAATTTGTTAATATAGATGCATATAAAATATTTTTACAATTTTTAAATAATCATATAAATATATTATTAAATCATTTTCATCATTCTTAATATGAGATATCCTTTTCTTGATTTGCTTTGACATAGGTAGTTTCGAAGAACTAGCTATTAAATTACTATTTCCATAGTTTTCCTATTTTCTTAATAGCTTCTTAAGTTGCATCTTTGGTTCATTTATCATTTTTGTTTGTTCACAAATAAAATATTTGATTTGTATTTTAGCTGCATTGTTTAACTTTTGATATGTTATATTCTTATTTTATTCATTGTGCAATAGCTTGAAGTACCGTTTTGATATCCTCTATGACTCAAAATTCTTTTAAAAGAGAGTAATTTTAGAATACAAAGTAGTTGAATTTTAAGACTTCATCTATTAATATTAATTTCTAGTTTTATTTAATTGTCTCTGAGATATACCTGCTATGACTTTTACTGGAATTTTATTGACATTATTCTTATGGAAGAGCATATAAGATCATCTTTGGGAAGGAGTTCATGGGCACTGGAGATGAAAGTTATTTTACTTAGAGCAGAGAATTTAATCTTACTAATTATATTATCAAGCTCTTCTATATCACAGTGCCCTTGCTGTCTACTTTGATCTTCTTTGACATACTGTGAGAGATGTTGAAGTTATTTATTAATTGGTTCTTGTTTTTCTTTAACTCTTATTTGTAGAGATATGTGCATTCTCTGACAGTGCAGAATTATTTGACAAATAAAATTGTCTGTTTGCTTTGAATTGTACTTTCTTAACATAAAAGCTTTCTTCCTTGAATTTTTCTTTACCTAATATTAATATTATGTCTTTATTTTTATCACTTTAATATATCTTTGTTCCTCTTTTTAAAAAAATCTTTGTTTAAATATTGTTTAATAAACATAATACTGCTTTGAATGTTTTGGTATATTTCTTCTAATTTTCATGTGTAACAATTTATTTTGAATAGACAGATACCTCATACAGAACTATGTGATTATAAATATATAAAAGTATAAGGTATAAGTAATTATAAGGTCTTGTGATCATTTTAATGTCTCCAGGATATTAATGTTGATTACATATACATTTTCATTTATTGTTCTATATCATCATGTGTTATCAGCTCTATGCTTCTTTTCAAAAATAACTTTGACCTTGTTGATCATTTTCTGTGATGTTTATTTTTTATTTTACTAATTTCTGTGCTTATCTTTATTATTCAATGTTGGTGCTGTATTTTGAAGGATAAGGTAAGTTTTGGCCAACTTAAGAACATAAAATGCTTACATATTTGTCAGACATAAAATGTTATTGATAGCAGTCACAAGAATATAGGAAATACTAATGTGTGTTGTTAAAGTAGTTGGTTCTATCGAATACCCTAAAGTTCCGTAATGTTAAAATCAAAGTCTACTACACTTAGAATCAATCATTTGAGTTCACTTAAGCATGTATGATCATCTCTAAGATACTGATGATATTTTAGACCTTTTATTTATCTCTCGGTTTACCACATTCACCTTATTCCCACAATGTTCTTGTTCTTTTCTCTTTTCTTAGCTCTTGATAAAATCAGATTCTAAGATGGAAATAAGCCTCCTATGGGGTGCCATATTATAAGTTTTATGATACATAGTGTTTTTCTAATAGATTTTATCTGTTATATGAGGCTATCTTATATATGCGACTCTGTCCTTAAACAATGTTATTGATTTTTATTCATTTTGGTTACCCATATTTTTTATCACACATTCTGCCAACCCCCCTTCAAATCTATGTCCCATTTTGGATAGTATCAATTTTCTTCACCTAATATTTCTGACTTTGAGAAAAACAGAGAGATGACGTTGTTAAGTGGGCCATTTAACTGAAGAATGGCATGCCAGACGTTCTTTTTCCATATACATAATGAGAGAGATGTATATAGGTTAATGTATGTATTTATAGAGATGAATATTATAGCTATTTTATGATATTTAAGACTAACTGCCACAGTTGTATTTTTTAAGTAAGTCTAAACTCCTCTTAAAGGAAAGCTGAGAAAAGTAGTAATTTGGAACTAGTTGGCTTAACTTAAAAAGCTCCCCTGTGACATTGGAGTATGTTTCATGCAATTGCTTTCTTAGACTTCCTCATTAAAATATTGACTACTCCTTTTCTCCAGCAAATGCTAATCCTGGCTCCCATGTACATGTATTTACATTTCACTGCAGGCAGCCTGCCAGATTAGAAATAAAACCAATTTGTTAATATCACTATTTCCTTTACAGCAAAGAAAATATGCATTAAATTAGAGGCCTTTTCTAAAAATAATAAGAAAGGGCTCCTGTTGATACCAGCCATTTATTTGTCTCTCCGGCTGAAGTTGTGATGGCTTATCTTTATCAGCCTGCATTTTTCTGGCCATCTCTATACAAAACTCTGAATTCCAAAAGACCCAGCACACACCCTAATGTTTGTTCTGCCCCGTTCTCCTCTCCTGTCCCACTATTGCATTTTTGCCAGTCCTTGTCAGCACCTATCTAAGAGTGCAGAAAACTATTTTTTTGGTAAAAAAAATATGAGCAAATGTGATTAATCCTGGCTGATAACATGCTGCTTTGCTGGAGCATTCTCCCCAGAAATCTTGGAAATCTTTGAACTGCAAGAAGGTTCCCATTTGATTTATGATTCATAAGTGGATCAGTGTTATTAAAATCCACAGGAGCCCTTTGTTCATTTAGTCATTCTGAGGGCCACCCATCATGCATTTCCAAATACTATTTTGCACAAGAGCATCTTCCTGATCCCATCGCCATTTCTTCAATAATTCTGTATAAAGCAACTAATTATGTAACCGAACATCAAGCCGTATCAGTAACCATAGAATGTTTGTGTATGCTGGGTTATCTAAATTTGCAAAGTCAAGTGAATTTTCAATAAAGCTAATACGTTAGTACCCTTATTAGCATACTTTGCCTGGCTGGATGCTACTCTTTTCTTTGTTGAATATTTTATTTATAAAATGGATTAATTGATATTTACTACTGTTCCTGTAATGCATAAGGAAAAAGGAATCATTTTGTAAATGCCACTGTGTAGTTGGTGCTGGGAGAAGTGAGATCTGGCATCTACAAATTGGTGCCCACATTCTGTTAATTTCTCTTCTTATTTAATTATGTGTTTCATGTTGTTTTCCTCTCCAGTCAAATGTTGGCCTTTGCTGTCGCAAGGTTAGAAGAATAAGGTCTTATTAATAATGTTCATGCTCCATTTCTACTTTGGAGGAAGAAAAGATTTAGCCCAAGTAGTTGACTATGACTGACCTCCTTTCCTGTTTTGTCTTAACATTAGGACTTAGGGTCCTCAGTTCTTTACTGGCTATCAAAATTAGGAACTGTTTCTGTTCTTAAGCGCTTTCATCTTGTATGATCATTTTGTTCTGTTGTACTCACATTGAGTTTGAATGGAGTTGTTGGCCTCTCTGTTTGTTTTTAATTTTACTGATTTTTTTTTTTTACAGAGGAAGGGAGAGGGATAGAGGATTAGAAACATCGATGAGAGAGAAACACCAACAGCTGCCTTCTGCACACCTTCTGCTGGGGATGTGCCCACAACCAAGTTACATGCCCCTGGCTGGAATCGAACCTGGGACCCTTTTGTCCGCAAGCCAACGCTCTATCCACTGAACCAAACTAGTCAGGGCTTGGCCTCTCCCTTGATTCTTGTTTTAGTGTTTTAAATTGGTATAGTGTCATGTCCATTTCCTAAAATCCTGAACAACCTCGAGCTGGGTACACACTGAGAACTTAATGGACCTTCTGCTGTAGTCTTTGGTCCTTCAAGTGGTCAGCACTGAGGTACCTCTGGGGAAGACACATTTAGCAGTGTTGTTCTGTGAGGAAAACTGCCTCTTCCAGCTGGCAAGCAATTTATGCCCTGAAGCATGAAGATTTCATAGCCCATGTAATTTTATCCTTCCTGGTGTCACTGCAGGTGCTATTTTTATTCATATAAATATTTAATCTTCTATAAAACTTATTAAGCTTTTGGCCTCAATGCTATTTTTTGGCTGTGAGTTCTCTAGGTTAAAGAGACACAGTGAAGTACAACAGCTTAGCTCAAGATCACAGTTTTAAGAAAGGTATAAAAGGTGATTTTCTGAGATTTAAAAAGAGACTCCATCAAAACTGTTTAGGGTTCGGCTATGACATTTCCCAAGAATGCTGCCATGGACTCAGGAGCAATGAGTTGGCATCTAGGAGACCAGGAAGCAAACTCAGTTGAAACTAAAGTGAAAGTAGTTAATATTATGTCTTTTTCTGGATCCAGTGAAGAGGAAATGCAGATAAAACATACATTAGCAATGTTCTTCACTTGCTTAGCATCCAGCCATTCGCATTGAGATGTTTTTCATGGGATTATTTTTTAACTGGTCTTTCCTAGCCTTTAAAAAAAAAGGTTTATTTATTTATTTATTTATTTATTTATTTATTTATTTCAGAGAGGTAGGGAGGAGAGAGAGAGAAACATCAATGATGAGAGAGAATTATTGATCAGCTGCCTCCTGCATACCCCTTACTGGGGATCAAGCCCACAACCTAGGCATGCGCCCTTGACCAGAATTGAATCCAGGATCCTTCAGTCTGCAGGCTGATGCTCTGTCCACTGAGCCAAACCAGCTAGGGCCTAACCTTTTTCACTAGTTTGCTTTAAAAAAAATCCTCTAATTTTTTGTAATCCAATTACAAAAAAAAAAAAAAAGTAATTGTCCAAACTTGGAAACTGCCCAAATGTCCTTCAACTGATAATTGGATAAACCGTGCTATATCCATACAATGGAATACTATTCAGCAATAAAAGGAATGAACTGATGCACACACATCATGGATGAATCTGAAATGCATATTTGCTAAGTGAAAGAAGCCAGACTAAAAAATCTTCAGGCTGTAGATTCCATTTACATTGCATTCTGTAAAAGCAATCTATAGCAATAGAGAATAGATCAATGGTTGTAAAGGACTGGGGTGGGGGTGGGGGATTGACTAATAGTACAAGGGAGTATTGGAACTTTTCAGTATTCTGGTGGTTACCTAACTATGCATTTGACAAAAAATTCTTTACACTGAAAAGGATGGATAAATTATACTTCAGTGACCCTGACTTTTAAAAAGAAGTGACCAACAGTCTGATGCTTACCTATCTGACATCATGACCTCCCCACATTGGTGGCCTGTGGTAGAACCTTTAATTCTTCCCATAATAGCAGCTTCTCCATTTTAAGAGGTTTTGTTTATAAACTTCATCATCCCTTGTAGGAATTTTTAAACTCAGAATTTTGGTAGAGATGGTAAAAGCTTTCTATAAAACACACATATTTTGTATGTAATAGAAAACCACAATTTTAAGAGATTGACTAATAGGTAGCTCTTTTGAGATATGGGTATGACATAATGGAAACCCATGTAACTTCTTGGCAGTGTGAATACCAGATCTACGGCCTTATAGGGGGTGCAGATTGGAATCTCTGAAACCCATCCGCATGTCCCCTTTTCCCGATATGAATCAACTCCAGTTTGCTGTCCCCAAACTCCACTCAGGATGCTAAAAGGCTATTGGAGAAAAACAATAAAACTCACTACGTGGTACAAGAAAACATCACTTGTTATTTAATGAAGCAAAACCACCCATGTATTTATCTATTGTTTAAAAGTTGTTTACATCTCATCTGCTTCTAAAATGGGTTTGAGGTGGCTCCTTTCAGTAAAGCAGTTATTTTGAACTTTATCTGTTCTGCTGGGCCACATTACCACTTCCATATTCTTCTCTTTGCTAATGGTCTCCCTGGATCACCTTGGGAAACTGCCTGCCCTCTCTCTGGGTCTCAGCTTCTCTTTTCAAAAGTTAAGGGGGAAATGATCTGAGAGGTCATCTCATTGGTCCCCAAGCACTCATGTCCCCTTTCATGACATTTGTCACAGTATATTTAATTAATTACTTGTTCATCTACATTAGACCATAAGCGCTATCGGACCAGGCTTCTCTTCACTGTGGTATTTTCAGCGGACAGGCAGCACTAGTGAAATATTTGTTGAATAAAGGAGTAAATGAAGGGCATCTGCCATCCCTAATGGACCCCTATTGTGTTTCTGACTACATGTTTTTACCATTCTACATTTAAGCATTGTCTACCTGCAGATTATTGGTAAGGACAATACAGTTATTTTTGTTTTGGGCATATCTGAATGTTTTGTTAAAATTTCCTTTTTGGTACATGGTTTGTGTATTTGTCTGCTTCTGTTGGCTTGGAGGTAACCAGGTGGCAGCTCCTTCCAATGAGTGTTTTTGTACAGTTTGTGCTGTGTCTAATCTTAGCACCAAGTATGTAGCTGGTGGGTGGGCTCGGGACATGGAAATGAACCTGAGTGCTCCTTAGGATGGTAAGTCCAAGATGGCAAATACTCTGGAATTTTGTATAGAAATCTGTGGCTAGTTGTAGATATTGATTGATTTGTTTAACCAATTATAATGACTGAGTCGGGAATAGCATTTTTAAAAGTAGGTTTATGCAAGGATTTCAGTTATAGAGACAATATGTATATCATCCATATAGTACTGTGCTGTATATAGAGCCTTCAACTTAAACATCTTGGATCTTTGTATTACATATTGATGCAGTTGTCAAAATCTAGTTCCTCCCTTTATTGTGGTTCTTTGTTCTTAGTGGGAATGTAGGTCAGCTCAGAACAGTGCCAGGGCATCCCAAGAATTTCCCCCAGAAGCAAGGCTGCCAGATCTCCAGATCAGCAACACCGTTTGGCAAGGGTACATTCCCTCTCATTGGCAGCAGTATCTGGTTCAGTTTGGAAAACAGTGACTTTCCCAAGGGTTTTCTTTCTCTCTCTCATTTTTTTTCTCTTCCTTTTAAAACCACCTTCCCTTCCCAAAGTAAAATTGTCTTTATCCACTTCTCTCTGAAATCGGTGCATCTATCTAGAGACTAATGCAAAATCGCTGTGCCCCATTTCTGAATGGGCACGTGCTCTGCAGTCCCACCAGGCTCTGAGCCTCTTGAATCTTTTGCGTTCAGATGATAGGCGTGCAAGGGTGTGAGATTGGGGGTGGGAGGGGAGAGGTGGGTACAGCTAATCGTGGTTAGTTTCTCCAGCGAGAAGAGATACCCGCTATAGCCTAAGCCAGTCTGGTGCCCTCTTCGAGGTCCCAGGTTCCATCATTGTTTTCCCTTCCGCATCCACTGTTGTAGTTTTCCTGTGTGTTTCATGGCGTGTGCTTTCCAAACTGCCTTCGTTCTTTTGTTAACCAATAGTTCTCTCTCCCAGACACTTTCTGGGTCTGGGGGATGCATCGGTATTCAAAATGAGCACAGTGCCTTCCCCTTGCTGTTTTTCCTTCTCCTTACAACCCGGGGAAGCCAGGAGGACTTACTTATTCAGCAGGATTTGCTTATTATTCCCACTAGGAAATGAGAGTGAGAATGTGGCTTTCCTCTGAGATCACACACGAACTTATTGGCAAGATTAGAACTGGAAACCATATCTCTGTGCTCCCAGCTAGCTACCATCGCCCTTTATTGTCCCAGACAAGACCTAGCGGCGAGAGCGGACGCAGGCAAGGTACCCTTTGGGTCTTGGCCGTTGCATTGTCCTTGGATTGTGACTTTCCAAAGGACCCCTCACAGCTTGTCTTTGAGAAATGACCTGCCACGTTCAGACAGAATCAAGGAGAGTCCAATTAGACTAGGAGATGGGAAGCAAAGTATTTAGTTTTAATTTATTTTTTAATATTTGGAAAGGAAAAGAAGTGATTCAAGAAGGTATAAAATGAAAACAGTTTTTTAAAAACTCACGTCCGTCAAGATGCTACTAATCAGTGGTTTTTTCTCTCCCCACTTGTTTTATTTTTTATTTTTTTATTTTTGGAAGGGGAGGGACGGCCCTGCTGAGTTCTGAAGTATGCCTACAGCAGCTTTTAGCAAATCACAATCCCAGCAGCAGCTTCAGCTTTGCAGAAAGATTTACAAATCTCTCACTGCTTTATAAATATCTGCATTTATATCTTAAAGAAGAAGAAGAAAAAGCCCCTTGCGGTTGGTCTCAGCCTCCTCACCCTCTCTCCCCACCACTTCCCCTTTCTTGCTTTCCTCTTTCAGAAATTAAAGATTGTGATGTGTGCAGGAAATGAGGGTCTATAAAATTGTGATAAAATGTTCCTGCAAAATTGCCTTTGAATTTTCGCCTTGAATTGCAGGCGAAATGAAATTGTTCGCTTTCAGCATCGCTTTGTTTTTGACCCCTTTTTGTGAATTCTCAAAGGAAAGAAACGTATTCCCATCTTTTATAGTAATCAAATTTATCTGGCATCTCTCAGCCTTTTGAATTACTTATGCTAGACTTGGCCAGCCTCAGGAAGGCTGTGGCTAGTTTATTTATTTATTGTTCTAAAGTGAGGGTTTTTGACATGAGGTTCCCTACATTGTCCTAGAGGAGTATAGGAAGAAAAATGAACGTGTTTTCTGACTTGCATATGTATGTTATGTGTGTATGTGCAATGTTTGTAAAGGTAAAATATATCATCTAATGAGAAATAATAGGGAACTAACTTCATGATCAGAGGTCATGCCTGTTTAATATTTTCACATGGAAACGTTTCATGTCACTGATACAAAAATTGTATGCAAAAAGCAAACAAATATCCGGGAAAAGGCTTTGCATTCGCGCTAACAATAACTGGTGGTAACCCTGTTCAGTGACTAGTTGGTTTTCACAAGTATGATTTCTGTAACAGGTGATTATATCACATAATTTCTGGAGTTTAGTATGGCTCTTGCCCATAAGCACACAGGAGCAGAGGGAGAGCATTGGCTATCACCGGCAGCCTTGCCTGGTGACTGGGTGCTCCTGTAACATGGTTCAGTCCTTTCCTTTGATTTCTGCTCTCTTGAGTCTATCCTCAAGAAAACCTAGGCTACGGGTGCAGACCTGCAGAAATCAAATTTGAGTCTCTAAACCAAATCACTCTTACGCTGAAAAAACAACATAATATACAACTATCGGAGAGAATACATAAACAGTCTTTCTTTGTGTAGTCTTCACCTCCACTGGGCTCAAGTTAAATATTAGCTAAGAGAAATGATTTTTTTTAAACCATTACTGTTGTCTCCCAGATCCTTTGCTTAAACCGATGCTTAGAAACCTATGATGCATACAACTGTTGAACTTCTTTCATGAGTATACATTTCTAAATCGTTTCTGAATTATAAGCTAACTCAATTGTTACCTCATGTTTTGCTATTATTTTTTACAATATTAGCAAAATGTGTTTATGCCACAACCTATTCTCTTCATATTTTTTAAGGTTTTCATTGTGTCTTTCTGGTTTATTACTTATACATTTCTTAAATAGGAACTCATAAAAACCAGGACCCTTTCTGTGAAGCTATTCTTATTTAGGTCAGGAAGAGGTCCATACAAATTTAAGAAAATATACAATAAATATGCTAAGGATTCAGTGTGGTATGTGAGGTCTGAGCATCTCTCATACCCATTATTGTGATATTGTGAGATTTCAGAATCTCTGGAATAGAGGGTGGTGTGCAAGTCGCTTTAACAGACCATCTCTCTGTGTGTCAGCATCTAAGTAGAACAAATCTTAGGTTCAGCAAAAGTCAGCAAGTTCAGCTTCAGTGGAAAGATTTACATTAAGCTAATTAATGCCATTAGATTTATTTTAGAAATAATTATTTTAATAATAATGGCCTGTGACTAAATTTCTGCAAAGAAATTAACTTAGCCAACTGCACCTCCTGTTTTGTTTTGTGTGTTTTTTTAATGAAAAAGAGAAGAGAATTCAAGAAGATTGAAATAAAAAATAAAACGTATGTTTTCACAGCATTTCTCATGGAGCTAGATTTCAACAGGATGTAGCACCCTTTTTGAGCCATAGACAATGGGTCAGCAACTTGTGTTGCAGTTTCTCCATTGTCCTTTTGGAAAAAAAAATCTTAGCATTTATATAAATACTTTAATCTCCAGAAGAGTAGGTTGATATGATTCTTAATTGTGGCAATTAAGTATATAGAAGGATGATAATTATTTGAAATCATTTTTAAACAGTTCTCATTTTCTGTTCCCATCTGAGAAGGCAGCATACATACTCTCCTGGCTTTGATGCAGTCATTTAAATGTGTCCAGTTTTGCAGTTGTGTCTATGAATCAATTTAGTGTGGGTTTGCTCACATCTAAAGGAAAGTTAAATGCTGACTTTGAAAGAAGAGAAACGTTTCGTACATACTTTTTGCTTTCAAAAAAGCATGCGTTTGACTGTGATCCTTAAAAGCTTTTATTGAACTATTTCCTTTTTCTGTTTGCAAAATTCACAAAGGGCTGTTCTGTAAGCCCTCTTCATATTTTTCCCAGTTTGTCCTAAATTTTGCCTCAGGGGAATAAACAGCAACAGTGTTAAATTTCCCATTCTGAATGTATATGCCAACACAGAGAGCTTTTATTACAAGGGAAGAAATCAAATCATTGTCACCTAAAGTGCTAATTATGTCTGATAAATGTATGGCATACACTTAATGCAAAGAGAGCTTAGGAAATGATACACCTTCCGTAATTACAGTGACCATCCTGGCTCCATCAATCTCAAATTTTTTCAATCCATGTTCATTTGGGTGGCTTTATTTTTATTAAATGGCTTTCTGAAGCTTCAACAGACCCACTTGCTGCTAACAAGGCAGCTCGCTTTAAGTATTTTGGAACTGCCTACAATAAGAAGGCGTGTTACATGATACACACCCAGATGAGTACACACAGATAAACAGAAACCGAAGGCGAATACAGTTACCGTCTTCTCCCACTGGGGCATAGAACTGCAAACCGAGGGTAAAATTTGCGATTCTTTGCTTGCCTAATGAATTTGTGTATCCAGTTAAGTCAGGGTACCATATTTCTATTTCAGGGGGGCCTGAAATCCTTCCCTACAGCTGACAACAGACCCTTAGCCCCTCCCCTGGGACACTAGTGACCTTGTGAGTAGGCATGCTGGCCCCAAAACCTCTGATGATAACATTTAGGAATTACTTCTCTTCCTTTGTTTTTCTTCATGAAAGAAAGCCACCATTTTTCTCAGAGCCAAGCTATATGTGGCCTCTGATTGCACTTGACACCCTTAGAGAAATGAAATAAAACCAGGTTTTAATTAGACTGAAGGATGCTGATTTTCTGTAAAGCTGCTCAGAGCCCCTCTTCTCCCTGAACCCCTCTAGCAGGTGCACTGGTTGGTTCACACATGAATGCATACTTAGCTGTAAACATGTTGCTCTGTCATTGGGAACCATTGGCCAAATATGATGATGTTCAGTTTTTTGTCTTGCTGTATCACTGTTCTGGGTTTTTGTTCATTAATTGCAGATCCAGCTACAGGGCACACTGTGGGAATCATTTGGGCAGGTTTTCTCATTGTCAGTGAAATCCAACCAAACGTTCTTTTTGTTGTTTTTACCTTCTTTTTTTCTTCTTTCTATTTCTCCTTAACTCCCTTTACCTCCTAACCTCCTTAATGCTTCTTAACCTCCCTCATATTTCTCGTTCTAGTTAATTGTTGCTTTCTTTTTTCACTTCGAATTTTTAGCAGATGGCTATTAGTTCTAAAATCTATATTTCTGAAGGCAATAGAGAGGCTCAAAATGCTGTCATTTCCTTTTGTTTACCTACCTCAGGATCTTTGTGGACTTTTTGGGACAGTTACTGCTACCTTTGAGCAAAAGAGTTAATAGTAAATATTGAATTATCCATTTATTTTTACTTTTTATTATAATTATAGCGCCAAAAGTCAGTTTGGGTTGGTATAGTTACACAAATAGGTAAATCTTGAACAAAGATATGGTTCATTTAATACCATATCATTTAGTCTTAGTTAATAGTTTTGTACTAAATTTTTGAATTGTCTATTTGTTTTTGTCTAACTTAAAAATATTTCTAAATATTTCTAAAATGGTTAAGTTATTTGGACTTACTTAGGTGGTTTCTGATTATACAGGTGGGATGATAGGTTATATAGAAAGGATTTTCATTTTAGCCTGGAAAATTCTCAGTGTGAGAAATATTTTGAGAAACTTTTCATGTGCTAAAAGACTGTTATTTCCTGAGATTTGTAAGTTATATTTGAACATATTTAATTTTAGTGGAAAAAGAATAAATGTCATGTTAATTGTAATTCTGTATTGTCACAGTAAAAAATATATGGACTTTTCAGTGAACACTAAATAAAAGTTTATTTCACAAAAGTTAATTCCCAGAAGTAATAAAGAGATGCTGTAATTTAACTTAATTGTACAGGTTTTTTGTGGGTTTTTTTTGTAGTCAGGTGTAAGTCAAATATTAAAATAAAGACTAATTCCATTTAGCAGTATATACCTAAGAGAAATAAAAGTAGATTCACACAAAAATTTGTACATAAATTTTCATGCAGTATTATTTATAATAGCCAAAAGGTGGAAACAGCCCAAATGTCTATTCACTGATAAGTGGCTGAACAAAATGTGGTCTATTCATACAATAGATGATTATTTGATCACAAAAAAAGAATGAAGTACGTACTGATTCATGGTATAATCTGGATGAGACTTGTAAACATTACAGATACAAAAAGATCACAGATTATATGATTCCATTTATGTGGAATGTTCTGAATAGGCAAATACAGAGAGACAGAAAGTAAACTAGAAGTTGCTTATTGCTGGGAGAAGGAGGAGATGGAATGTTTGGTGGTGAGAGCTAAAGGGATGATGACAATTGTAAACTGTGAGTACACTAAAATCCATGGACTCTTCCTTTTAAATTGGGTAAGTTACATGTATGTAAATTATAGCTTAATAAAGCTGTAATAAAATATTAGGATTTGTATTTGCATATTTCTATCTTAAATACTAATGAGCAAAGAAAAAATTCAATTACCTTTGGGAAAAAACACTGTCGTTTGCTTAAATATTTTGGCTAGAGTGAATGACTGCGTTAACAGTCTGGCTAATATATTATGCATATTGATATTCTAGAACTTGCATTTCTGTTGTAACAGAAATAATAATTTATTTTGTAAGTGAAACTTTCCAAATAATTTTTTTATATTGGCTGTTTTGAATATTTTAATATAAATCATGTTGAAATTTAGAGTGAGAACAGAGTAATGACAACTATTAATGTTATTTTTAAAAAGTATATGATACTAAGCCTTTCACATTTAAATTTGAATATAGTACTTTAAATTTCATTTTTAAAATTACAAGTTAGATAATGGAAGGAAAACTATATACTAGTTTTACTGCAGTGGTTCTCAACCTGTGGGTCGTGACCCCTTTGGGGGTCGAAAGACCCTTTCACAGGGGTCGCCTAAGACCATTGGCAAATGCAGCTATTTACATCACGATGCATAACAGTAGCAAAATTTCATGGTTGGGGGTCACCACCACATGAGGAACTGTATGCAAGGGTCGCGGCCTTAGGAAGGTTGAGAACCACTGTTTTACTGGATCAAAAAAATCCTATGTATCTACTACCCACATTAAGACAGTATCAGTTCCCTTGAGGCCCACTTTGTGTCTGCTCCAGTCTCCACACGTCCATCTTCCCCAAAGATAACTCTGCTTGAGATAATTATTGCCTTGCATTGCTTTAAAATTGTACCAAGTACACATGTATCCCTAAGCGATATAATTTAGTTTTTCCAGGTTCTTAACTTTATATAAGTAAAATAATTGAGCATACATTCACTGTTGTTTCTTTTAGTCAACATTATCTTACAAAATTTATTTAAAACAACATGTCTAATAAAAACATTTTATTCTATAAAGGGCCAGATAGTAAAAAATTTTTTTTCGGGGGGGAGTCATATGGTTTCTGCCAGAGCCCCTCAGCTATGCTGTTGTGGCATGAAAGCAATCATGCACAAATGTAAATGAATGAGAGTGGTAGTATTCCAGTAAATTTTATTTACAAAACAAACTAGATTTGAGGCTATAATTTGCCAACACCGGATTTTATTGATTGCAAAGCCACAGGTTATTCATTTCCATTATTGCATACTATTCCATAATTATGCCAACATTTACCTATCTAGTTCATTTTTGATAGAGATTTGGTTCTACCAGTTTGGGATATTATCAAAAATGCTTCTATTAACACTTTTATATAGATATTTTGGTGCAAGCAAGCAACAATTTCTCTAGAGCATACCTCGGAGAAGGAATGAAGGGTCACTGGATATGGTATCTTTAACCTGACTATTAAATGTAAATTGGTTTTTCAAAGTGTTATTTTTTAAATTTATAATCTAACTGGAAGTTATTTTTAGAATTACCATTATTTAACAGCTTCCTCAACACTTGGTAATGTCAGATTTTTTAGTTCTAGCCAATTTAGTGATTATGGTATCATTTTATGATTTTTATTTGCATAACAGATTACTAATGTCATTGTGTATCGTTAGATGTATTAGATTTCAAAATAAACTTTCTGTTAGATTTATTTCTAGTTTTATGACATTTTTTGATGTTACTATAAATGGTATATTTTTATTTTCTAACTTTATTTTGGTGATATATCAAATATGATTGAGTTTTGAAGATTGATTTTATATCAGGAAAATTGTTATAGTTTCTTGTTAATTCTAATAATATGTCACTAGATTACTTTGGATTTTCAGCATGTGCAATTATTTCATCTGGAATAATGACCATTCCTTCTTTCTAATCATTATATATTTTTTTATACTTTATTACGTTGCCTGTATCCTCCACCACTATGCTGAGTATGAAATACTAATGAATTTTTCATTTTTTCTGATCTCAAGGAGGGAAGTCGTATTTAGTATTGCAATATTAGAATTGCTGCAGTTTAGGGATACATAGACGGTTTTTAAGCCTCCTTCTTCCCCTCTGCCCCCATCTGGGTGAGCTGATAAAAAAGTCTAGGTACTCTCTTGTTTCTCATCAGATTCAAACAACACAAACTGCTTCCTGTGTCTAGGACCCCTCCCCCTGAGCTACCTCCTACCACAATAAGAGCCCCAAGCCAGCCTCCTTTCCTTGCTTTTGTGAGTCGTTTTTGCACTACCTTAGGAGGCCTGCCATGTTTCCCCCAGGAAGCCTCAATTATCTATAATAATAAAAGCTTAATATGCTAATTAGACCTGACAGCCAAACTGCTTTCAGGACATCCTCCCAGATGTCCTTCCAGATGACCTTCCAGACAAAGCTGGGGCTGTGAGGGCCAAGTTAGCCACCGCGTCTGTGAGGGCCGAGCCCCTTGCATGAATTTCATGCACTGGGCCTCTAGTATCTCTCTATATATAAAAGCCTGAGTGACCTAACGACTGGTTTTTATGAGGCGCACTGACCACCAGGGGCAGATGCTTAATGCAGGAGCTGCCCCCTGGTGGTCCCTGTGCTCCCACAGAGGGAGCACCACTCAGCTGCCCCACCCAGCCCAGTGGCCCACCAGCCGGGGAGCAGCCACTCACTCTCTCAGGAGTCCTGCAGGTCCAATCTCTGGAGAATAGGCCAGGCACCAATGGACCAGTGCCACCAGAGCTGCTAGCCTCCTGGAAGTTGGCCTCCTAGAAATCGGCCTCCGTCACTGTGGCCGCTTCCCCTCCCTAGATGCTCCACAAGGATGAGATAATATAAAAGCGGCCACCAGGTGGCTCCTGACAACTGGAGTGAAGGTCAGCAGGACCAGGATCCTGGGGTGGCAAGGGCATCCCACAGCCTGCATGGAGGGTTGATCATGTCTCGGCCCCACAACCACCCCTATTGGGCCCCAACTGTGCCCAAATTCGTGCACCAGGCTTCTAGTAAATACACCTTTTTATAACTTCTTGATGTGAGTGAGTGAGAGAGAGTGTGTGTGTGTGTGTGTGTGTGTGTGTGTACGTGTGTGTGTGTGTGTGTGTGACATTGGTCTCAGCATCCAAATCAAATTTTCAATGATGGTCCATCTTGTCTCCCTGTAGTAAAAGATATTTTCTTTGAATATTGACATTCTAGTTTTACAAGTATTTTCTGTCACCATAATGAAGAATTCTACTGTCTTTTGGCTTCCAGTGTTGCTGTTGAGATATCAGATAACCATCTAATTTATGTTCCATGAATTGTAATTTGTATTTTTTTTAATGGCTGCTCTTTAAAAAAATCTTTACCCATTCTTTTGAGTGTTCTGTAGTTTCACTATGATGTTTCTAAGTGTGCATTGCTTTATTATTACTTTTAGTTTAATACTGGTTGGGATCTGAACAGTTTCTTGAATCTATGGACTGTTGTCTGTCATCACTTCTAGAAAAATCTGTCACTCTCTCTTCAAATATTTTCTCTTTCCCATTCTCTTGTTGAACTCCCATCAAATATATTAAGCCTTTTCACTTTATCATCCTATGACTCTTAACTTTTTCTATATTTTCATTTTTTCCCCTTGTCCTACACTCTAGATAATTTCATCTGATCAATAGTCCCATTTACTTATTTTCTCTTCAGCTGTTTCTAATCTGCTGTTGTACTCATTTATTGCTTTTTTTATTTCTAGAAGTTCTAGTTTGTATTTTATCAAACCTATTAGAATATATTTTATAGCTGCTTGTATATAGTTTCAATCTTTATTTTTATTTTTTAACCTTGATAAACATAGGTGTCTTATCTGTGCCTAATAATTCCAATTTGTAGGTCTTTTTAAAAATCATTTTTCCTTGCTATGATGCCATTTTCCCTTATGTAGTTGAATATTTTTTTAATCTAAATTGCTTATTATCTTTGAGAGTAATTATTTGTAGGTATTATTTGATACCTAGGATAAAAGAGGTTCCCTCCATAGGCAATTTCAGTTTGCTTCAGCTAGAAACCTAAGAAAATTAGTTAAAGACCACCCTAAACTAAATGTTTGGCATTAGAGTTTTTTGGATTATTCTTAGCCAATGTGGATTTATTTTTCAGATCCAAGTGAGGATAGCTTTTTTGATTTTTCTCCATGTCATTATTTTCTTCCAATTCTACTTAGTGCCCAGGCAACTTTAATTCAGCCCTGAGAGTGAAGGAGGACTGGGTGAGTTTATTTCTAGTTAACAGTTATTCTGAGGGTATAAGCTTTTGGGAATCCAGTTTAATTTACAGAAGTTTGTTGTTGTTGTTTTTGGAAAATGCCCTTAGGGTAAAAGAATTTTAGTGCTCTGCTTCCCTCTCTTGGTTTCTGCTTTCTCTGATATTTTGAACTAATATTTGTACTACCTTATCATATCTCAATTTTTTTAAATGTCCAGTTATTTGTGATTATTTTCAATGAGAGGATTAATCCAAATAATGTAGCCTTCAGAAAATGAAGTTTCAAGCCTGAATTTTTCTTAAGAGGCTCTTATCTGAACCACCAGTTCAGGTTGTGAATAACAAACCCTGTTCTTCAGTGTTGGGAGAAAGTCCAGAGCCAAGAACGGAAGATATATGAGCAGAGCCTCTCATTTTAAGATTCCAACTTCTACTTGGTGGGACTCATTAGTCCTCACAAGGTGTGCTTCAGTCACTTTGAAGATGAGTTAACTGAGGCACAGATAAATAAGTTGCTTATCATTACACATCTTTTTAAGAGATGGAGCTCGAAACCAGATCTGTCTGAACCACACACACCTGTGCTTTCAATCATGAATATATGTCCTCTTGCAGATTCAAAATTTTTCTGACAGCCCTTGTGATTTTACCACTCTGTTTTGGCCAATATTCCTGGGGTTTTCCCAGTTTTCTTCTGCCTCTGGTTCCAGAAATTGGATTAGTAAACATTAGGAAAGGTTATGTTCCATAGATGTTATAAAGAATCTAATTTATTCTGCACTATATCAGATAATACTGACCCAAACTCTTTATAACTATTAAAGTCCATAGAGAGAACACAAATAAGTTTATTAAGACAATTTCTTAATATAAAACCCACTCATATTTATTATAGAACTAGAGGCTCGGTGCACAAAATCCATGCACAGAGGGGGAGCCTGCACCCTCTCCAATCTGGGACTTCTTGAGGGATGTCAGACTGCCCTTTTAGGCCCAATCCTGGGCCTAAATGGCCAGTTGGACATCTCTCTTACAACCAGGACTGCTGGCTCCCAACTGCTCACCTGCCTGCCTGCCTTCTTGATTGCCCCTAACTGCTTCTGCCTGCCAGCCTGATCATCTGCTAACCACTTCCCTGACAGCCTGATTGATGCCTAACTGCTCCCCAGCCAGCCTGTTTACCCCTAAATGCCCTCCCCTGCAGGCTTGACCACCCACAACTGCCCTCCCTTGCAGGCCTGGTTCCTTCTAACTGTCCTCTGCTGGCCATCTTGTGGTGGCCATCTTGTGTTCACATGGGGGCAGCCATCTTGTGTGTTGGAGTGATGGTCAATTTGCCTATTACTCTTTTATTAGATAGGACTAGAGGCCATTGCAGGAAGATTCCTGCAAGAATAGGGCTTCTGTGGTGGTCTCCGCTGCCCCACCTGCTTCCCTTTCTTCTCCACTGCCCCACTTGCTTGCTTCTCCATGGCTTCACTTCGTTCTGCAGCACTTGGTTTCCTTCTACGCTGTCTTTAGTCTTCGCTCTGCACCTGAATATGCAAATTAACTGACATCTTGATTGGGTTAATTTGAATACTTGCTCCTGATTGGCTGGTGGGTATGGCTTATGGGCATAGCAGAGGTATGGTTAATTTGCATGTTTATCTTTTTTTAGATACGATAGAGGCCTGGTGCATGGGTGGGGGCCAGCTGTTTTGCCCTGAAGGGTGTCCCAGATCAGGGTGGGGTTCCTTTGGGGTATGGGGTGGCCTGGGCAAAGGGCCTGTGGTGGTTTGCAGGCAGGCGATGCCCCCAGTGAGCCAAGTGGAGGCCATGGTATCTGGGATTTATTTATATTCTGTAATTGAAACTTTGTAGCCTTTAGTGGAGGCCTGGGCCCGCCAGGGTGTGCAGAAAGCTTGACTTCTTCTGTTGCTGGGAGACCCAAGCCTCCTGCTCGCTCCATGGCTGCAGCCATCTTGGTTGTGTTGCTTTGCATACTCACTCCTGATTGGCTGATGGGCATGGCTTGTGGGTATAGAGGAGTGATGATTAATTTGCATATTACTGTTTTATTAGATAGGATATTAGAGTATATAAATGAGCAAAACCAAGAAAGTAGAGGATACCTATCATTATGCACAGGTAAAAGACTACCACTTGGAAATCCTTCCAAACTCTCTATGCATTTACACACAGTTTATATTTACATTTATATTCTAGAAGGGAATCATGCCATGCATGCTGTTTTGTAGCTAGATTTTGACTGCATGGTATTAGGTACATTAACAATGATTATATGTTGATTAGGGAACAGTATAGATTGAGATCAAAGCCAGAACGCAACAGGCCATCTGGCCCAAAGCTTTTCCTAACGTATTGCACATCTTTTCACAAACATGTTCTAATATTATGCAGCAAGCCATTACTTACCTGTGGAATACCATTGTAAAGAGAATACTTGTTCTCTCTGAAGCAGAGGTTATTATGATCCCCTGTGGTTAAGGACTACTGTGACATATTGTTCCTGTTGAACTTCTTCTGAGCATAGTAGTTATTTTGAAGCATATAACATTGAAAATGATAACCATAATGTCCAAATATAAAGATATTTTCATCTCGGAGACTTAACATAGCACTTGAGAACCCTGGAAAAGTAGTCTTTATTTCCATTAAATATTTGAAAATAGGAAAATGTTGAAGAGCATAGTTATTCATTCTAAAAGTAGAGGTGATTTTGGAGGGGGAGAGCTCATTGGAGCAAAGCAGTTAGTGTGTTTCTGATTAAGGGATTATAAACAACTGTGGAAACCGTAGAATGGAAATTGTCCATCAGGAGGACAAGTCAGACTATAATAATCTCAGTTTTTTATAAGTGAACTGCCCTGTGGGTTTTGAAGCCCTGGCTTACATAAAACTTTTTCTAGTTCTGTATAACCATTTATAATAAGTTATTTAATTTCTCTGAGAGTGTTTCATTCCCAGAGAAATTAGTACATTAGGTTGTTTCCAGTTATTTGTTATTATTGAAACAGTATGGCATTAGGCACATTCACACATGTCTTGGGGCATTTGATGAAGTGTCCCTGCACTATAGATTCCTAGCAGGGAAAATTTTGTATCAAAGAGTATGCATTTTGATAAACAATCACCAGATTACCCTGCAAAAGGTAGTACCAGTTTGCATTCTCACCAAAAATTCACAACAGACCACACTTTTTTTGGCACTTAATATTATTTTTTCAGCTTTATTAAGATACTAGAGGTCCAGTGCATGAATTCAGCTTTATTAAGATACTAGAGGTCTAGTGCATGAGGGACCGGTGGGGTCCCTCAGCCTGGCCTGTGGGTTTGAGCCAAAACTGGCTCCAGACATCCTCCTTGGGCTCCTGGATTGTGAAAGGGCACAGGCCAGGCTGAGGGACCCCACTGGTGCACGATCGGGGCATGGAGGGACACAGGAGGAGGGCCAGTCAGGGAAGGACTGCGAGAGGGATCCAGGGTGTGTCCGACCTGTCTTGCTCAGTTCTCATCAGCTGGGCCTCAGCAGCAAGCTAACCTACCAGTTGGAGCATCTGCCCCCAGTGGTCAGTGAATGTCATAGTGATTGGTTGACTGATCTACTGACTGCCCCCTGGTGGTCAGTGCATGGCATAGCAGGAGGTTGAGCGGCCTTAGCATATCCTATCTAATAAAAGAGTAATATGCAAATTAACCATCACTCTGCTAGACCCATAAGCCACCCCCACCAGCCAGTCAAGAGTGAGTATGCAAATTAACCCCAACCAAGGTGGCTGCAGCCACATAGTGAGCAGGAGGAAGGATTGGGTTTCCCTGGCAATGGAGGAAGCCAAGCTTTCCACACAACCTGGTGGTCTAGGCCTCCACGCAAGGCTACAAAGTTTCAATTAGAGAAGATAAATAAATCCTCCCCAAAATGGCAGCAGCCATGGAGCTGGAGAGAGTAGGAAGCTAGAGTTTCCCCTGTCAATGGAGGACATTCCTTGAGAGGTCCAAGATTGGAGAGGGTGCAGGCTGGGCTGAGGGACAGCCCTGCCCCCCAGGGAGCATGAATTTCATGCACCGGGCCTCTAGTCATTAACATGTTACATTTTGAAATGGTTGAATGGCCAATGGGACACTTAGCATATTAGTCTTTTTTATATAGGATAATTGTCATAATAATGTTATTATTAACAGTTTTTTTCAATCAGATGGGTTAAAATATAAAACATCACATTATATTTCAATTCTCTTTCTGTCATCAGTAGTAGGTTTGAGCAAATTTTGTGTTTATGGTGGATTTATATTTATTTCTTATGATCTGAATATGTATCTTTTCATCATTTTTTCTGTTGTTTGTTCCTTATTAATTAATAAGTGCCCTTTAAAGATGTATATAATATGTACATTTTAGGAACATGTGTCAGGAGGCTTAGTATTTTCTTCCTTCCTTTTCTCCCCCTCTTCTGTTTCTTTTGAGTGTGAATCAGAAAATCTTTCAACTTCTTCTAAACTATGAAGTACTCATAACTTTAGAATTACTTATTCTTTGAAACTTGGTACAAACAGTATAGACATTTGTCCCAATTTGCCTGAAACAGCTCTGTTTCTCACATTGTCCCCACTTAATTAGCAACAGTAGTGTCTTTCTGCAAAGTGTCCCAGTTTGGCCAATAAATTGTGTGGTCCCCTGGGAGGAGCTCACTTATGAAACCAGCTACAGGGTTAGGGCAAAAGTAGGTTTACAGTTGTTCATACAGAAAATAACACAATAACCAATAAATAATAATACAAGAATAAACTCTGTTTTTCATACTAACAACTGTAAACCTGCTATTGCCTTACCCTGTATTTTTGAGAGTGCAGACCTTTCACAACATTTT
The DNA here is from genome assembly GCA_011751065.1 of Lasiurus cinereus. Classification (NCBI taxonomy): domain Eukaryota; kingdom Metazoa; phylum Chordata; class Mammalia; order Chiroptera; family Vespertilionidae; genus Lasiurus; species Lasiurus cinereus. The sequence continues at coordinate 13,520,584 of JAAGEH010000452.1, forward strand.
CAATTTCTTAACTTATTTTTGAGACAATTTGGTAATTTACACACACACACACACACACACACACACACACATATATGAAGCTCTGTGCATGAAATTGGTGCGTAGAGGATGGTCCCTCAGTCCTGCCTGCATCCTCTCCAATCTGGGACCCCTTGGGGGGTGTTCGATTGCCAGCCTGATCACCCCTAACTGCTCCCCTGTGCTGGCCTGGTCACCCCACGCAGCTTGCTGTTCAGTTGTTTGGGCAACCCTCACTAACCCCCCTGCTGACCTTGTCACCCCACACAGCCTGCTTTTCATTCATTTGATCCTCTTTCACTAACCCTTCACCCGGCCTGGTCACCCCACTCAGCCTGCTGTTCAGTCATTTGGTTGTCTCTCACTAACACCCCTGCCATCTTGGTCACCCCATGCAACCTGCTGTTCGGTCATCCATGTGGTTGTTTAGGTTGTGATGGCCGCTGGCTTTTTATATATTAGGATTTTTTTAGGAAATATTCTATTTCACTTAGGTTATGAAATTTATTGGTATACTAGAGGCCTAATGCACAAAGATTCGTGCAAGAATGGGCCTTCCTTCCCCTGGCTGCTGGCACCATGTTCGCTCCAGCCGGAGCCACCTTTGCACTCCAGTCCGGAGCTGCCTTTCCGCCTTCCCACACTGCCCAAAGGGCCCAGAGCAGCCAGGGGCAGTGCAGAACACACCAGCTGCTTGGTGCTTGTGTATGCAAATTGACCCACCATCTTTGTTGGGTTAATTTGCATACTCCTGATTGGCTGGTGAGCGTTGCAAAGGTAAGGTCAATTTGTACTTACTCTTTTATTAGTAGATAATTGCATGAACATGTTTTCAATTACCTTATAATTATATCATTTCAGCTCCTGCAAATGTGGAAATGTTTCCCTTTTCTATTTCCTATTATTAGCTATATCACTTCTTTTTTGCCAGGTATTTGTCAATTTTATAGATCTTTTGTTTTTGTATATCAAATGTAGTATATTTTTATTTTATAATTTATCCACTTTTGTTTACATTGCATTTGTTATCCTATCTAAAAAAAAGAGTTATATGCAAATTGACCTTACCTCTACCACCCTGATCCAGGACACCCTTCAGGGCAAACCAGCTGGTCCCACCCATGCACCAGGCCTGTATCCTATCTAATAAAAGAGTGATATGCAGACTGACCAACACACAAGATGACTGCCCCCATGTGCTCAAAAGATCCTACCCCCATGTGGACACAAGATGGCCACCACAAGATGGCCAGCAGGGAAGGGAAGTTGGGAGGGACCAGGCCTGCAAGGGAGGGCAGTTTTGGGCAACCAGGCCAGTAGGGGAGGGCAGTTGGGAGGGATCAAGCCTGCAGGGAGGGCAGTTAGGGGTGACCAGGCTGGCAGAGGAGGGAAGTTAAGGTTGACTAGGCCTGCAGGGAAGGGAAGTTGGGGGGGGGAACCCAGGGCTGCAGGGGTTGGCAGTTAGGTGTGACCAGGTCCACAGGGGAGGGCAGTTAGGGGAAAACAGGCTGGCAGGGGAGCATTTAGGCATCAATTAGGCTGGCAGGGGAGTGGTTGGGGGGTTATCAGACTGGCAGGCAGAAGTGGTTAGGGGCAATCAGAAAGGTAAGCAGGCGAGCAGTTGGGAGCCAGCAGTCCTGGATTGTGAGAGGGATGTCCGACTGCCTGTTTAGGATCGGGCCTAAATGGGACAGTCGGACATCCCTCAAGGGATCCCAGATTGGAGAGGGAGCAGGCTGGGCTGAAGGACACCCCCTACTGCACCCGCCCCTCCCATGCACAAATTTTGTGCACCAGGCCTCTAGTTATTTATAAATGGAATGTTCAATTAGTTTATCAGTCTTATTTTCTATAAAATACAGTGTAAATTGTAAATTTTGATCTGTGCACCACTTTGCTCACATCTCTGAGATTTTTGAAGAGGGAACTCTTATTGTCTTGTCTCTAATTAGTTTGTAATTTCAGTTTGAGTTTACAAATACCTTTTATGTCAGTAAATGTTTATCTAGATTATTTAAAATTTCCTGATAGCATCCCATTATAAAGAGATACTGATTATATTCTTTAATTCAGCAACTAATTTTGAAAGTATATGCAGTTTTCTTTTTTCAAATGTTTGCATTGATTTTTAGAGAGAGAAGAAGGAAGAGGGAGAGAGAAAAATCAATGTGAGAGATAGACACCGATCAGCTGCCTCCTGCGTGGCCCCCACCAGGGGTTAAGCCCACAACTGGCACATATTAGGAATATTCCTGTCAATCTCTTGGTGCATGGGATGATGCTCAACCAACTAAGCCACACCTACCAGGGCACACAGTTTTCTATTTTTCACTATAATGTTACAGTGAATATATTTATTAACTAGTTCACTATTTTTTTAGAATAAAATTTTAGCAATGGACTTTTGAGCATTTTTTCATCTCTCTCTTTATTTAAAATCCTCACCCAAGGAGGATTTTATTGATTTTAGGGAAGAGAGGAACAGAGAGAAACATCTCTGTGAAAAAGAAACATTTGTCTGTTGCCTCCCATAAGCATCCTGTCTGGGGCTAGAACTTTAATCTCTTTGTGGGTGGATTTTAGAAAAGAACAGTAATGACTGGATTAGAGGCGTGGTCCAACCTATAGAGAGTTCAATTAACCCATCTCCACACAGCTTATTGGATTTGGCTATTAAATCTTTGTTATTTGTAGTGTGATGATAAGAATGCAAGCCAGATAGCAAAACAATTTGGAGCAGATTTGAAGGGAGACAATGTGTATAATCCTTTCAAGAAGGATGCAGGTGAGGAGAGAAGGACATATGGGGCAAAATTCAAGAGAGAGGTAGAACCAAGGAAAAGTTTTTGTTTGGAAACTTTTTAGGCAAAAGGCTAGAGAGAAAGAAGGTGATGAAGAGAGAGATGCAGCAGGGAGACAGGATTCCCTTTGGGGGCTCTGGGCATTCTGTTAACAAATGTACAGGACATTCCCTCAACTTAGCCCGGACCCCTTGTTGGTGGAACTGGAACTGCCGGAAAGGAACACTAGGATACGTTTTCGGATTGAGTTTTGAAACAGTCTTCAGCAGAGCAAAAAGGTAACTTCGCCTTAATGGAATATGAATTTAAAGCATAATTCAAATTGTCGCTGGCTACAAATGAATGGCATTTAAGAAAATTGTGTTGTGCTTTGCATCATAGCTAAGGCAGTAGGCAAAATAATTTGATGCATCAGAGTCCGGTTCATTTGTTAAGTTGATAGCCGTCTTTGGGTACCGGTTAGAAAGTCTCTCGGCATAAATTTTATTACAATTGAGCAGAGGGAAATCATTACCTTTAAAAATATCTCCAGAAAAGGATTCATTTGGATTTGCAATCTTAAATGACTGATCTTATTTACAATTTTAACAAATAATCATTTCCAAAAAAAAAAAATATGGAAGAATTAAATATCTTGATGATTTCTTCACTTACTGATAAAGACTTTTACTGTGTGCTGTAGTGCAAATGTCTTAACACTATTTTGTCTAAAAAAATATTTTTAGTTATTTTGCAGAAGGTGCTGGCGGAGCCTCCAGATAGCAAAACCTCTGTGCCTCGTGCTCCTTTTACATGACCCTAAGAGTTAAACTGCTACACTGGGGGATTTTTCTTTAAAATTAATTTAACTGAAAATCTCTTCAAATTGTATTGTTGGCTTTGGTGCAGGGCAAGAAATAATTTTCCATCCTACCCCACCACTCCTCGAAGGTCAGGCTTTGAATTGGGCTGTTACTGTCTTACTGCAGAGTTTCCAAGCTACGTTAATTTTGGGTCTGCTGTTGATGGATGGAGCAGTTTGAATTCTGACATGTAGCAGGCCGACTTGAATGACCTGCAGAGGCAGATGTCAGCCTGTTATTTCATGCCTGTTTGTTAGGAAGGAAAAACAGCGTCTGTTCAGGCTGCTCTATTCTGGGGTGCCTTCGTGGAAATGTGCAAACCTGTGCCACATTTAATATAGGTTACGGGGGCAGGATGTATGAGGTATTTATAGAATATATTGACACACAAAGGAACACGTGAATGGTGTGTATATTATGTTTTTATATAGCCTTTTTTTGTGTGGGTATAAATATAGCTTGTGTCTTTGAACACATACAAAATTCCTTTATATGTAGAGGAGTGTGTCCATTGATTGAATGCTCATACACTTTCTATGGACATATATTCTTCCCACTGAGATCAATATGATGTATGTAAAAAGAGGGCATTATGGAATTAGGAGTGTGAGGCTGTGAAGGAGGAAGTAGAACCCGCAAAAGGTATGAAAGAAAGCCTCTATCTACTAGTATATCCTGGCAAAGTATTAGAGCAGAACTGAAGGCAAAGGACCAAGCACAGGGTAGGAATTGTCTAATGAATTATCTGATAAAATAAAGGAAAATGGAATCTCATTGGGAATGAGAGCTGCTTGCATGAGTGACTTGAAATTACCTCAAGTTCATGAATCAGAGCCCTATGATATTCAGACCCAAAGACCTCCTTCCCTCCTTAAGCAGCTGCCTTGATAAGGAGGAACCTATTAGGCAGAAAGGTTCTGGGACTTTGCAGACAGACCAGTTTGCAGAGACTTGCTTATTAATTTCTATTTTTGTAAAGTAATGCATGCAATAGTTTTGAAATGTCAAATAAAACTAAAAGGCTTATAAATACAAATAGCAGTTCCATAATCCACCTCCCACTCCTAATCCTATTCCCCACAGGGTGCATCTTTCCAGTCATTTATCTGTCTCTTTTGATGTTTATTTACTTCCATAGACTCTCACTCAAGTACAGTGTGCTCTTTAGTTACATTACTTTTCTTATACAACTTTTTTTTTCACCTATTTAATTTTTCTTAATTTTCTCAGTGACTTTTCCATTGGCTCCAACACATTCCCAATTAAGTCTTTGATTCACTTGTACCTATCAGATAATAATTGTGTTTTCAGGAGCCCTACGTGTTTCCCTCCAGTGTGGGTATCACTTCATGGGCCCCTTCTTTTCGCCATCTTTTGTTGTCGCCTTGAGAACACCATTGCCCTCTTTCCTGTTTTTGATCACTCTTCTTGGATTTTATGCCTTCTTCATTTTTAGTTTTATCCCTCCTTTTGTTAAAGCACCTTGCTGGTAACTTCCTCAGAGAAAAAGTATTGAGGAATAGCTGTTTTGAGAACTTAAATATCTGAAAAAAAATTTTTTTTATTCTACCCTCAAATTCGATTGCTACTTCGGGTATAAAATTCTAGTTTTAAAATAGTTTTGTCTTGTTGTTTAAAGCACTGCCCTGCTGTCCTGCCTCTAACACTGCTGCTGACGTGATGGATGCTATTCTGGTTCCTATTGTTTTTATGACTTGCTTGTCCCCTTCTGAACACATCTGGAGTCTTCTCCATGTTCCCACTGTTTTATAATTTTACAAAGATGTGTCTTAACATAGGACTGTTTAAATTCACTGACCTAATTGGAACCACTTAATCTGAAGGTTTTGTGTTATTTAGGTCTGGGAAATTATCCTGAAATATTTCTTTGACAATTTTTTTTTTACCTTTCTTTTCATTTTTTCCCCTCTCTTTTAGAGACTTTTGTTAATCAGAAGTTAGATCCTTCTTGCTTAGCCAGTGTGATTCAGTGGTAAGCCCGTTGGCCCATGTACCGAAGGGTCATGGGTTCAGTTCCCCTTCAAGACCATGTACCTGAGTTTCAGATTCTATCTCCAGCCCTGGTGGAGGGGGAAGGTGTGAGAGGCAATCAACCGATGTGTCTGTCTCACATTGATGCTCCTCTCCCTCTCTCTAAATATCAATGGAAAAAAATATCCTCCAGTGAGGATTAACAAAAACAAAAAAGTGGTAGTTAGACCCTCCTGGACATATTCTCTAATTTTCTTATCTTTTCTCTTCTATTGTTTTTTCATTCTACTTTCAGGAAAATTTCCTCATGTTATCTTCCAGCTGTTAGATTAGATTTAAAAAAATATATTTTTGATAACATGGCATTCTCATTTTCTGAATGTTCGTATCTATATAACATTTCGTTTTTGTTTCATAGATGCAATATCTTCTCTTATCTTTCCAACAATATTACTTATTTTTTAAAAAATTTCTTTTGTTCCGTAAATCATTTCTTTTTCCTCGGAGTTCTTTTGTAGCAATTTATTTCAATCTCTGTCACTCAGTTTCCCCAAATATGTGTGTTCTTTGACTTCCTGAATTCAAGAGTGAGACACTAAAACATTGATTGACTGGGTCTGTCTACTGTAGGGAGGGGCCAGGATGAGCATTTTTATTGGGGGACTCCCCAATGGTTGTGCTGTTCCGTTTCTCTGGAAATCTCTAATTCTTTGCCTTAAGGGTCTAATCCTAGCTGGAGGAAATCTGGAAGCCTGGCAGGGAATATGGGCTGGGAGCAACATTGTTCCGTTTGCAACGTTTGTTCAAAGTTCCTGTTTCATTCCTGGAATCTCTGGGTCTAGAAGCGTTTCAGCTTAAATACTACCTAAATAAACTTTCCATTGTCTGCAGAAATGAAACAGGAGTTGTGTCCTGGCAGGATGAAGGAGGGAACAAAGAGCTCTTAATGCTCCTTCCACAAACTTTCAACCAACCCTCCTATTTTTAGCCTTTTTAGGATTCTGCAAGGAGAGTCAGCTTTCTTCTCATTCCCCTGCAGAAACTTATGTCAGCTTTGTCTGCTCTGCTAAGGCAATTATTGCTCTTCCCATGGCTTGCTTTCTTACAAAGATGTGTTGATATTTCTCATCCACTGTTGTCTTCCTTCCCATTTTCCTTGTGAGTTTATACCATTTTTATTCTTTTCTTCTTCTTTTTATTCTCATTACTTTGATAGGATTTGGGAGAGAAAGCAGAGATAAGCACATGTTCAGTCTCCCATGTTTAACTGGAAGTCTATGCGGCTTTTCTTTTAGACCGGCTTTTAATGCCATTGGATTTGCACAGGGAAACTCACTCCTACTTTAAGAGTAGAGAAATTCTTATTTCACTTTTTGACTTTGCTCCTTACTCTAAACATAGTCCCATAATATGGCATATTTCTGTTTTAATATTAACTTTCATGAAAGAATATGATTAAAACCACTTAACTCTCAAGAGCAAGCCAATAAAGAACTCTATAATGATTGTTGAGTCTCATGGGTCTACTGTAAACCCATAGTTTAGAGATTCTTGGTTTGGAATTTTCTATTTGTGAATAAATGGGTTCCAAGACATATTAGTGATGTTGCTTGCATAAAACAACAGTGAACAAAATAAAAAATATACTCCAGTGTAAATTATCCCAAGTATGGGTGCTGGAACTTGCAGATTTAGCAGGACTAAAGAAAATGCTACTGTGAACTTGACTGGGCTATTGATAGAGGTTGTAAGATATTTTGGAGTAAGTGCTTGGATAGGAACGAAGAGTAGGAAGAGTAAAAGAAATAAGTTAATTTTACTCCTCCACTTACTTGCAAAGGATGATTACCTGATATTTGTTTCTTCATAGCTTTTATTTGACAGACCGAAAGATTACCCATTTGTGTGCCTGGAAGTCTAACTAATTTGCTAATGTATAAATCTTCCTTCTTTTTTTCTTTTATTCCCTCTTCTCTTTTCAAGAAGATTCAATGAAGCCTCAGTAGCTCTCATCAAAGTTGCCCATTCTCTACGATCAATCTATGTTCAGATACTTACATTTTTACACCAGTTTTTTAGAACATAGATATAAAAGAGTCCATGTTAGGAGAGATAAAATTGAGTTTCTACCTCATTCATTCATTTATTCATTCATTCAACAAGTATTTATTAAATGCCTCTTATGTATCTGCCACTGTGCTTTGTGATGGAGATACAGAGATGAGTAAGTCATTGACCCTGCTCTCAGAGAGCATTTTAGTAGAAAACAATATTAGCAGTTGCCATAATAGATGTTTATTAATGCACTCAGCAAACATTTATTAAAGCCATACTATGTTTAATATATACTATATGCTAACACCTAAAATGGAACCCTTCAAAGGGCTTATAGCCATTTGAAGTCATGGGGAGAACCTAGAGGAGAGAGTACAAGTGAAAGTCCTCTGACCATATGCCTAAAATTAAAAATCACAAGTGAAAACCAACATGTTTAATGAGATATTTGCAGTTTGCAATGCTAACTGGTCTGGTTTCATTCTTTTTTTTTTTTAAGTATTTTTTTTTAATTTTTATTAATTTTTTATACATATCTCCCCATTGCCCCCCCCTCCCTCCCAGGCGTACCCCAACCCCCCAGTGTCTGTGATCATTGGTTATGTTTATAAGCATGCATACAAGTCCTTTGATTGATCACTTATTTACCTCACCTAACTTTAATCTTTCTGCTATAATTTCACAGTCTGTTTGATGCTTTATGATTTTTGTCCTCTTGAGAATTATCAGTCTACTCCCTTTCTGTGCTCCTGCTTCTATTATATTCACCAGTTTATTCTGTTGATCAGATTTTTAATTCACTTAATTTTTAGATTCACTTGTTGACAGATGTGTATTTGTTGTTCATAATTTTTTGTCTTTTACCTTTTTCTTCTTCCTCTTCTAAAAGGGTACCTTTCAGCATTTCATATAATACTGGTTTGGAGTTGATGAACTCCTTTAGCTTTTTCTTCTCTGTGAAGGTCTTTATCTGCCCTTCAATTCTGAATGATAGCTTTGCTGGATAGATTATTCTTGGTTGTAGGTTCTTGTTGTTCATCACGTTGAATATTTCTTGCCACTCCCGTCTGGCCTGCATCGTTTCTGTTGAGAAATCAGCTGACAGTCGTATGGGTGCTCCCTTGTAGGTAATAAACTGTTTTTCTCTTGCTGCTTTTAATATTCTCTCTTTCTCTTTTGTTCTTGGCATTTTAATTATGATGTGTCTTGGTGTAGTCCTCTTTGGGTTCCTTTTCTTTGGGGTTCTGTGTGCTTCCTCGACTTGTAAGTCTATTTCTTTTACCAGATATGGGAAGTTTTCAGTCATTATTTCTTTAAACAGGTTTTCAGTATCTTGCTCTCTCTCTTCTTATGGCACCCCCACAATTCTGATGTTGGTACGCTTGAAGCTGTCCCAGAGGCTCCTTACATTATCTTCACATTTTTGGATTCTTTTCTCTTCTTGCTTTTCCAGTTGAATGTTTTCTGCTTCTTTATATTTCAAATTTTTGACTTGATCCTTGCCTTTCTCTAGTCTGCTGTTAGTACTCTGAAAAATAGTTTTCATTTCAGTCAGTGTCTTTATCATCTTCTCTTGGGTCTCACTAAATTTATCCATCTTTTCTAGCATATTCTTGCAAAACCTTATAAGCGTGGTTTTGAACTCTATATCCAGTCGTTTTTTTTCCTCCATTTCTTTTGCTTGTAATCCCTTCCCTTGTCTCGGCATTTTCACTGTGCCGGGGAAACTTCTGTGCTGGATTCAGCCGCAGAAGCCTCTGCTGAGCTTGGGAGGGTGGAGTCTCAGGGCTTAAGGGACCGCCTTGCCTTCCAGTCGGCCCCGCCCTCCACGGCCCCTGAGTCTCACGTGACCGGGTAATGGCTGGAGCGGTCCTTGTGCGCTCGCACCCGCAGCGCCTCTGACCGCTGCCTTTCTGGCTCCCCTGCGAACCAGGACCACACGAGTCTAGGTCCCCAGGGTTTCGCCCCAAACAGGGGCTTAGTGGACTCAGAAGTGGCACAGTTGGGAGGGTCTGTCTCCCGCCCACTCGCGAAAGCCAGCGGCACAATCAGCAATCCGTCCTCCGCGTGGTGCCGTGCGCGACCAGACCTCCGATCCTTTGCGACTCCCCTAAATTTCCGTGCACTTCTCCCTTTTCACAGTCCAAGCTCCCCCGTATGAGTTTCGGCTGGATCTGGGGTTTAGTGTCGTAAGATAAGGGGTTCAATGCCGGAGTCTCCGTTTCCCTCCCGCCAGAGAAAGCCAGCCAGGTACTCCGGCACCCGCTCTCTCAGCGCGCGTCTCCGTACCTCAGCGTTTTGCAGCTCCTCTGGGTCTCTGTGAGCCCCTCTCTTTCCCTCTAGTTGTAGAACTTCCACTCAGCCAGCTTTCCTGTGGTTCTGGATGATGTCCGTTCTGTCTTTTAGTTGTAGTTTTGAAATTGTTGTGCGAGGCAGCAGTATAGGTGTTTACCTATGCCGCCATCTTGGATTCTCCTGGTTTCATTCTTGCTTCTTCTTTTTTAAAATATGTTTTTGTTGATTTCTGAAAGGAAGGGAGAGGCAGATGGAAACATCAATGATGAGAGAGAATCATTGATCAGCTGCCTCCTGCACGCCCCCTGCTGGGGATCAAGCCTACAACTTGGCATGTGCCCAGGCCAGAAATTGATTGGTGACCTCCTGGTTCACGGATCAACACTCAACCACCATGCAGTACAGGCTGGGCTCATTCTTGCTTCTTGACATTACATTCGATATAAAGTAGTCAGACCTTCTAATAAACATAAACAGCAGGTTAAATCAGTTACTTGCCTAAAATCAAATCAGTGCTCTATGACTTTCCAGTTTGAGAAAAAATTAAAATCAAACTGTCATTAAACATTTTTATACACATACTAGAGTCCCATTGCATGAAGATTCGTGCAATAGGCCTTCCTTCCCCTGGGTGCTGGCACCAGTTTTCCTCCAGCACCGGGGACTCAGGTCTTCGCTCTGGATGCCATCTTCCATCTTCGCTTTGGTGGGAGGCTACAGCCTTCACTTTGGTCGGAGCTTTCAGTCTTCTCTGCTCCAGCTGGAGCACCACTCCTGTAGCTCTCTCTGTCCCCCGCCCTTCCCCTAATATCAGGTGCCCCACCCTGCTGCTTCATGCCTGCATATGCAAATCAACCTGCCATCTTCGTTGGGCTAATTTGCATACCCACTCCTGATTGGTTGGTGGATGTTGCAGAGATAGGACCAATTTGCATATTTCTCTTTTATTAGTGTAGATTTACTTCTCATTCATGATTATTTCCATAGAATAAAATTCTCTAAGAGAGTGATAATTTTATAGCTCTTAGAGGATATTGCTATATTGCCTTTAGGATGTTATGTATAAGTTTGTACTCACATCAACACTGTATGAGAACAATATATGAGAAGGTCAGTTTTCCTATACCTTACCCAGATATTTGTAGTTATTAATTATTATTAGAGCTTAAAAATTTACCAGTTTGTCAGATAAAAATAACATGTCAGTATATTATTTTCAAGCCTCTCTCTACCAGAGAAGCTGAAAACAATTTCATATGTTTTCTCCATCTATAACTAACATTCTTTTACAAAATTGCCTAAGCTGGTTCTTGTCTTATTTATTTATTTTTTGTCTTATTTTTCTATTGGTGCTTACCATTTCATTCTTTGTGTAAGCACTATTTATATTTTGCAGACTTTTGTTTTTTATGCAGTACTAGAAGCCCGGTGCATGAAATTTGTATACTCAGGGGGTCCCTCTTGTAGTCTGGCCACCACCGCTGTGCTCACTAGCCATGAGCCTGGCTCAGGGCTTCTGGCTGAGCTGCACTCCCCTTGTGAAAGCTCACTGACCATCAGGGAGCTGCTTCTTCATCGAGCGCCTGCCCCTGGTGGTCAGTGCATGTCATAGCAACCAGTCATTTTGCTCTTTGGTCGATTTGCATATTAGCCTTTTATTATATAGGATGCTTAATGTTTTAACTGTATTTTTTAAGGTGTGAGGTTTTATCTTAGTTAGGCTGATCTATATATCTCTTGTTTGATGATACCTCTGTTTTTTTTAATTCTAAATCATGGTATATTTTAAACATTCAGAAAACCATATATCCATGCACCCACTACCTAACTTGAACTACCTCTCTCCCTCTCCCCCTCCCTCCCTCTCTCTCTCTCTCTTTCTCTCTCTCTCTCTCTCTCTCTTCAACCTATTGTTATGAAGACAAAAGATATGGTTTTAACTTCATTATTTCCCCAAATAGCCGCTGATCTCCATGTATTTGTTTTATATTGGCCACTTTTTCTATTGATTTGAAATGCCACAGTAAATTATATAAATTTATATATTTAATTATATTTCTTCACAGGTTATTTTGTTCCATTAGTATGCCTGTTTCAAACTAGAACTTCATTGCTTTAATTACTATAGCTGTGTGCTCTATGCATTTTAAGAATGATCTTTACCTCTTCATTTATCCCTTCAAATTTCTAGTTAAGATTCTATTTTTACTTTTTCAAAAAGCTTTAGAGTTACTTTATCAAATTCTAGCCACTCAAAGAAACTTAAAGATTTTTATTATTATTGTATCAGATTTATAGATTCATTAGGTGAGGTTAATAGCTTTATAGTTGTATATTTTTCTCCATATAGCTACAAACATGACTTTGTCTCTATATCTATTTACATATTTAAAAAATTTTTTTTATTCTCCCACATTTTATTCTTAGATAATATATCTCTTTTAATATTAAACATTAAAAATAGGTAGAACATATTTTTTCTTACAAAAACTTTATTTTTATTATTTTTATTGTTGACAGTATTGCGGATGTCGCCCATGCCCCTACTATTCCCCTCCACACAGCCCACCCGCTTCCCCAGGCCTTTACTATATTATTATCTGTGTCCTTGTGTCATGCATATAAGCACATCTGTTCTTTCATTAATTTATCCGAGTTTCCCTATCAACCCTCTCTCCTCTGAGGTCTGTCATTCCGTGCACCCATGCCTCTGGACCTATTTTGTTTATCAGTTTATTTTGTTCATTAAATTTCCCATATATACACCTTTATTTATGCTTCCTAGTAAATGTTACAGTTTTTACTGTATAGTTACCATGCAATTCTTATTAAATATATCCCCAATAATTATATTTTATAATTCCTATTATGTACAGGATGTTACCATTATTTTTCTAACTGAATAACTGTTGACATATGGGGAAACTATTGACTTTTTTTTAATTACCTGAGTTTTACAATTGTTGAATAGTTCAGTTTCCATAGTTTTTTCACTGACTCTCTTAACATTTATCAGGTGCGCAATTATAACATGGCAAAAGTGATGCTTCTGTCTCTTCCTTTCCAATACTCATACTTCCTGGTTATTTTTCTTATTGCTTTGGTGGAACTTCCAAATAGCAATGATAAAATCAGGCAACCTTATTTTTGTCTCCAGGGTTTCACCATAACAATTCCATTCATAGATTTGTAATTTATATATTGATAGAAATATATCTTTAGCTATATATGTCTGAATGTAGACATAGGTAGTTATAGTAATTTAGACTTACACACTTATATACAGACTGTATGATGTCAATAGTGTAAAAAGGAAATGCATATGTTATGTGAAATTGGGAAATTATACTTCATGAGTGAACTAAAATGTAAACTTTTTTCCTTCATAAAATAGGACCAATTCTACTCTTTCCCCCCAGAGAAGTTTTCACTTCAAAATGGCTCATATGAAGAGTTAGCCAAAATTTAAAAAGTGTGTTTGTCATTTTGTACTGGGGAAAAATACAGTCACAGGGAAGGCAATTCAGTTCATTATATTTATACATATTTAACAATAGAAGTCAGAATGTCATTAATACTAATATTTAAAATGTTAATGTTTTAATATTTACAATAAACTTTTCCAGATTTTTACAGATAAAGTTTTTACAATTGTAGATACCATGTTCATAGAATTTCATACCAGTTAGCCATTTGCAGGATTGGTTGTGTAATTGAGAACAGCACACAGTGGTCTCTTTCATAATATGTCTTGAGGACACCAACCCAAGGTTCCACAGGGCAGGTGCAGCTACTCTTTGAAAGTTAACGAATGAGCTTTCTAGAGGAAGCAAGCCCTCCTGAGTCTTTGAAGGTGACAGAGAAGATAGAGAAGAAATAGGAGAGGGACTGCTTTCTCCTTTATAAAATCTTGGAACTTTTATTCTAGGCTTTAAGATATTTAATGGCCCTGGCCGGTTTTGCTCAGTGGTAGAGAATTGGCCTTTGTACCTGGTTTGATCCCCTGCTCCCCGCCCCGTCAGGGTGATTGTGGGAGGCAATCAATTGACGTGTCTCACTCACATTTTTTTTTTCTCTCTCCCTCCCTTCCACTCTCTCTAAAAATAATAATAAATAAAAAACAATGGGAAAATATCCTTGGGTGAGGATTAACAACAACAACAAAAAAGATACATTTAATTATGTCAATAAAGATAATTTTAACCATAAAAGTAATAATTTAAGGTACAAGGTGGAGGGGAGAAACCTTATATTTGAAAACTATGTTTTATTCCTGTGTAATCTTGTTAAAATTTCCTCACTAAAAAGAAATTCAGGCCAAGGTCTTTGTGGGTAAAATTAGAAAGAGAAGGTAGAGAACTCCCAAGGAATTTTGCTATGTAATGGGCCTACATTGTACTCCAGCATAGAGGGAAGTGCCTCTTTCCTGAAGGCAACTCAAGCTATTGGGTGAGTGAACTGTGTAGTTGTTGAGAAACTACCCAACTTTCTGCCAGAGATCCAGGGAACTGCATGCCGCTCAGGTTCTCAGCCCAGAAAGTAGCCCTTTTCCCCACACATTCGCACACATACACACTTACACACTCACACCCACACACATCTGAACACAAGTTTGGCCCACTGTTCTATTGTGTGCAGCTCACGTCTGGGGTTTGTGATCGGCTTACAATGGTGGGTTGAAAACAAAAGAACCTTTTCTTTCCTCTTACCTCAGAAGAATAGTCCCTCTTTTCTCCTTCATTTCCAAAGCTAAAATCTCCCTCTGTGATCGGAATTGTCTCCTACTGACCAATGACCGTCCCACAGCTCCCCCTGATTTTTCATATCTTCCAACTGTTCCCCTTCTCCTTTGTCTTCAGACCTTTCTTTCAGGCTGCCAGCGATATTTTCCTTTGATTCTTCTTCCTGCTGAAACAACTCGCCCATCTCCTTTACCATGAAACAACTCCCAGGAGCTGTTTATATTGGCATCTGCTTTTCTGGATGTGCACTCCTGAATTCTCTTGTGTGTTGACTTCTGTCCTTATGAGGCATGGCATTCAATCTATTCCCAGGAGCTCCTCTCTTCATCACCAGTGACTGCAGAATAATGAAATTGAATAGCTTATTTTCACTCCTCATCCCCTTTTATCTTTCTTTACCATTTTTTATAAAGTTTCCGGTGGTGAGCTTATCTGCTCCCATAACTTCATATCTACTCTGATAATTTCAATTCTCTTATATGATAATGAAAGTCCTGACCAGATCTCACTCCTTGGCTTAACATCTCCAACTGGATGTTCCCAGACCCCTCAAACTCATTATTTTCAAAACTAAACATTAAAATAAACTGGAGGAGAATATATACTCAAGATTTAATTTCTGGGGTTCAAATGAATGGTTCTATTTATTTGAAGAAGAAGCCTTCATTTATACAGCCTACCTATTTTTCAAGTTTAGAAAAACAGTCTGACCAAAAGGATTCTGGCCCAAATGAACAATGAGCTTGTATTTGATTCTAAACAAGATCTTTTCAACAACAAACAAGAGGTCCCAGGGAAAGAGAAGGGAGTTGTACCATTTGAAACCTGGGAAATTAAATTTTCTCAATTCTAGAAACCCTTTTGTGCTCCTTATAATACATTTACTAGGTCTGCCTGCCTGCTGTAGACACTCAATAAATGAGCACTTGATTTGACTAAATTTATAGCTTTAGAGAATATTTGCATCTGTTTTAATTGCCCTGAATCATACCAGTAAACTTCTGAATTTCTTGTTACATGAGTGAGTCTTCTTATTTCTTTCCGTTGATTTTATTGCTAAAAGTAGACTGTTTCAAAGAAGGTTGAAATTAGACTAACATTTTCCAAAGTGTCTACCTTTCACTCTCACTGAAGAAAACCTCTGGATTTTTTTTTTTCACTGTGCTGAAATATCATGACACCTGTCTAGACCAATTAGAGAGAGAGAGTGGTTGAGTCTCTGCAATAGAAATGATGGATGTGCTGGGGATGGTTTTAGTGACTCATTAGCCAAATGCTGCAAAGATATAAAAAGTTTTTGTGGTTTTTATTTTCATTTATATCAAGAGCCTGCTTAAGCCTGTACCATTCTCTCCATTACCTCTTTCTTGTGCGGTTGAAAGAAACTATGTGTTCAACCCACCCTGTGTGCCTTGCATTTAGTATGCAACCTGTCTTGTTCCCAGTGCCTTTTTTTGTCACCCAATCATTTTTCTAGCCAGTAGGATTTCCAGGCTGGAGGAGGAAAGTGGCAGGGATTTAAGTATGTCTTAAATTCACCTCTTTATGTCCATCTCCCAGGCACAAGTGACGGACACACTAGGGCTTTTTTATCTTTTCATTTCTTTTTTACTTCATATCAATTTATGGTGTTTGGGTTTGCTTTTGTCTTTTATTACCCTCACCCAGCCTCCCCTTCTCATTCCCTCTGTGATTAGTCCTGTGGCAGGTGCATCTTTCTTTGGTGCCTTGGAAAACACTAGGCCTTCATTCATATTAAGTCCACAATATCATACATGAAATTTCAACTTGGGTGTAGAGATTGCCCAGCTTGTAATATGAATCATAAACACCAGCAATTTTAAGGGGACGATTTTTTTTTCAAAGAAGGAAGGAAAATAAAATATATCTGACTCTGCTAGAGTCAGATCTCTCCCCGCCCCCACCCTGCCGCTCACTTCCTCTGAACAAAGGCTGGGCAATCTCATTCCTTCTGAATACTATATGAAATCCGGCAACATACAGAGCATGCCTAGAAACAGAATGTGCAGCCGGAGATGGATTGCACCTCTCGCAGTATTTACGTACCGGCGGCCTTGTTTGTGCACACACACACGGTACATGGGGGGTGGCAGGAATGGCTGCCTATTGGAACAGATTTATATTTCCCATCACTGTTCTCTATCCTTTGGGATCAACTTTGTCACAGGAGCACCAGTGGGGGTTTATTACGGTGTATGACAGCAGGTGTGGGCTATGTGTGCATTGTCGATTCATTGTCCTCCTGGATCAGGATTTATACAGCCACACACCCTTTCTTTCCAGGGCTGACTTGGTGCAGGGACAATCCTGTATCTGTGGGACCGGGTGCAGCACAATGCCCCCTGAGTCAGTGACAGGATCCTACCCATTTCAGCTGGGTCAGGAGTGCATTCACATAGATTCTGTAAAACTGATAGATGCCAAAGGGGAGAAGATGGGGGTGGGAGCAGGGTGAAGGGATTAGAAGGACTAATTTGGTAGTCACAAAATAGTCTAGGGGATGTAAAATAAAGCACAGGGAATATAGTCACTAATATTGTAAGAACAATGTCTGGTATCTGCTGAGTATCTGAAATATCAGAAGGAGCGTTTTGTAAAGTTATATGAATATCTAACCAATAAGCTGTATACCTGAAACTAGCCCAGGTATACAGCTTAGTGGTTAGATACTCATATAACTTTACAATACAAAATAATGTTAAATGCAAACTGTAACTAAAAAATAAAATTTAAGGAAGATTTGGTTCTAAACATCTAAAAGGAATAGGGACTCTCATCATACAACAAGAAATTCAGACATTTACTGGTATGATTCAGGGCAACTAAAATAGATGCAAATTTTCTTTAAAGCTATAAATTTATTCAGATCAACTGTTCATTTATTGAGTATCTGCTATAGGCAAAGCAGGCCCAGTAAATGGCATTATAAAAAGCACAAAAGGGTTTTTAGAATTGAGCAAATTTAACCTTCAGATGGTACAACTCCCTTCTCTTCCCTCAGGACCCCTTGCTTGTTGGTGAAGAAATCTTATTTAGAATCAAATATAAGCTCATTTGGACCAGAGTCCTTTTTGTTAGAGTTTTTTTTTCTAAACTTGAAAAATAGGGATGCTTTATAAATGGAGGCTTTTTCACTAGATAAAAAGATTCATGAATTTGAACCCCAGAAATCATCTACGTTTTTATAGCTGTTTGAGAGAAATGAAAAAATATATTTGGGAGATTGAAATAATAATTTTTAAAAGATGATAACATAACTAGGGGCCCGGTGCATGAAATTTGTGCACTGGGGAAGGGTTCCTCAGTCCAGCCTGCCCCCTCTCACATACTGGGATCCCTCAGGGGATGTCCCACTGATGGCTTAGGTCTGCTCCCCATTGGGAGAGGACCTAAGTCCCAGTCTGGCTTCCCTTTGTGGGAGTCTACTGGTCTGATCAGGGGAAGGCACCAGCCCCATCACCCCACTGCTGCAGCCACTGCTGGCCACTACAGCCACCAAGGTATTTTCATCTACACAGATTCCAGTCCCTTCACCATGAAAAAATGACAACTTCCTTTAAGCATTTTTAAGATGTGTCTTTCACAGGATATGACATTTCTGTCTTTATTTTTCTTTTTATCCTCACCTGAAGATATTTTCCATTGATTTTTTTGCATTTCTCTCTTATCCCAGGCTCAGCCCCTTCCCAAGCCTAAAGCCTCCACCCCAGGCTTTAGGCTTAGGAAGGGGGCCCTCTGCCCCTCCTACTGCAGGCTCAGCCCCTCCCTGCCTCTGACCACAGGCTCGCCTCTTCTCAAGCCTAAAGCCTCTGTCCAGTGACCCAGGTATGTATGCAAATTAACCGCCATCTTTGTTGGGTTAATTTGCATACTCGCTCTGATTGGCTGTGGGCATAGTGGAGGCATGTTTCTCTATTATTAGGTAAGATGATATTGATGAGGAAAATAAGACATTTGTGGGGGTGGTGTGGTTGCTAGCAGCCTGATTCTCCCTAATGCACATTCTTATTAGCCTATAGTCTAGTCACTGTCCCTTCCTTAATTAACTGGTCTTGCAAGATGTGTTTACCTAAATACTCCCATTTTACAGAGGCCATAAACGATGAACAATACAAAACTCCCAGAGGGGATTATCAGTGCTGATGCCAGGCCAGGCCTTTAGGTGTGGTCTCATGTCCCCCATCCTAATACCTGGGGCTTTTTGCAAAGCCCACGAAAGGTCTGAAAATCTGATCCATATATGGGGGACAAAGAAACCAAAGAGTATAAAGAGAAAGCTTCCTCCATACTGGTTTACTCAGGATTTGGAGAACTGATACCTTGAGCCACTGTACTTGTACATGTGAAACATCTGAAAATAAATGGGTTTTTCCTATATCTCCAGGAACTCCTGCATATTTTTCAGTCACCTGGTAAATTCTGTAACAATATGTTTAATAATAAAGAAAGTTTATAAATTGCTTTCCTAGTATAGGATTGAAGGAGTAATGGGTTAGAGGTAGATATTTTGGATCAGTATTAAGTAGAATGAGTAAATAGTCTCCACTTCTGGGCACTGTGTTGGCCATTGGGTATCAGAATATCCTATATAATAAAACCCTAATATGCAAATTGACTGGATAGGGAGATTGGGCCTAAGCTGGCAGGCAGACATCCCTCGAGGGGTCCTGGACTGCAAGGGTGCAGGCTGGGCTGAGGGACCCTTGTCCCCCCAACCCCCAGTGCACAGATTTCATGCATTGGGCCTCTACTATAAGATAATTCTTCACCTCAAAAAACACATAGGTCTAGGGACACCTTACACTAGCCCCTCAGCTTATTGTACTTCTTTATACCCCTCTCAATACACTTCCCATTAACAACTGTTTTCTTAAGGTAGGTCAAGTCTTTTCCAGATGTGATCATGAATATGAGCAAAAGTTTTAGGAAGACACTCACTGCAGGTTTATTCAGCGTTCTTCATTCAAAGTATCTGACGTCTTAAGAATCAAAAGTCCAGTTTCTCTTGATGAGTAAGGTTTTGAGTTGTTCCCTTATCTCAAGCTCTCTACTTTGAAAAGGATGCTAAGGAATTTATGATACTCTCTACTTTATCAATAGACTGATCCTGCTGAAACACAAATCTGATTTTATCTTTCCTTAGCATATAAGACCCTTTATGAAATGTATCCTGCATACCTATTTATTTTTGTCTCCTCTTCCTTCTGCCTGTCCCCAAATTCCAAACTGTATGAAGTCTAGAATAAACTCTTAATTTGTGTGGAGCTCCTGTCACCTTGTCACCTTGCTGTTGCCTACATTTGTGTTTTTGTGTCTTGCATATACCCCTTTTTTGTTCATTTGTTAATCCTCACCCAAGGATATTTTTTCCATTGATTTTAGAGACAGTGGAAGGGTTGGGGAGAGACAAAGAGAAACATCAATGTGAGAGAGACACATTGGTTGGGTCCTGCATACCCCCAGACCGGGGCTGAGGATGGAGCCTACAGCCAAAATCCACGCCTTTGACAGGAATCGAACCTGAGACCCTTCAGTCCAAGGGCCAATGTTCCAACCACTGAGCAAAACTGGCTAGGGTAACCCAATGCCCTTTTGGCAAATCTCTGCACAATGATTGTTCCCACCTGTCAAAATTCACCATTTCCTTCAAAACTTTGTCTACACTTCTATTTTTTAATCATATATTTTTTCATGTCATTTTTTTTCATGATGATGAATTTTTGTTGTTGTAGGGAACAAATATATTTATTGCTACATCCCAAGTATATGGTCAAGTCCCTCTTTATCCCGAACACCACACAGCCTGGCACAAAACAGTTTTTAAATAAATTATTCATTGGGTTAAATGTCGAGGGTAATTGTGTGTTAGATGAAACATACAAAAAGAGAAAACATAGCAATAGTATATAAAGATGAAAAGTCCCAAATAGAAGTGTCACCATGGTTTAGAAGAGCACAAAGTAGGACAGGAGGGCTGCTGAGTATTCGAGGAAGGCGAAAGGTCTGGGACAGACTTTACAGGTGGGACGAGTGCGTGGCAGGTGGAAAGAAGGGATGATGTTACGGGGAATAAAAAGGACAGGCAGCAAAGGGCAGCAGACCAGTTCTCGGTGATCATCCAGCCTCGGTTTTGTAGGTGGTTCTTATTTCATGTCACTTAATTCTTTTTAATGAAAGCTATTTATCAAATGAAAGTCTAAATGTAATTTAATTTTCATATCTTTGTAAGCCTTTTCATATAACTAGGTTTACGAAATGGAATATATATTCTGGTTTTCGATTGGAAAATATGGGTACAATTTCCCATGTAAATTTGCAGATGAGGGTGAACATCTGCTTTGGGGCACAAATGGAGTCAAGAAAACCAAAGCCATGGCCTCTCTTTCTGTCTGGATCACTGATTCCTGCGACCTGCTTCCATCCCAGATGCAGGAGATGTGTAGATATTTCTGTCCAACATGAGGCGGGGCACAACAAGTATTTTTATATGACGTGCCAGATAATTATTTATTCTCACACTATCATTTAAGAATTTTGTTTCATGGAGAACAGGGAACGTGTAGAGTTTGGCGAGTCAGCAGTTCCAGGACTGCTAGCTTCACTTGGGAGCTTGTTAGAAATGCAGAGTCTCAGGCGCCACCCTGGACCTAGAGAATCAGAACCTTCATCGGAACACCCTCCCTGCGTGATGTGAAGGCTGCTGGTGTGCAGGCTGCACTGGGAGGTGTGAGCCGTGCAGGCTTTCTCCGCCAGGGCTCCTCATTGGAGCCACAGAAACACAGACAATGATTTGACAGGCTGTTTTCTCAGTTTCCCCAAATTGGTACATGAGTAGTACATTCTAGATGCAGGGGCAAGAAGTTAATTCATTACGTACGCTGGATGCCTTGGAGGATTCAGGCTTAATTAATTCTCTTATGGATCCCCAATCAGGAGAGGCATCCAGAATCCTGAACTTGAAGGGGAATTCAGGTTGATTCTATTACATTTAAACTTCATTAAGTGTGAGCATATTGAAGTAGGCAGGTGTGAGCTAGAATCTTACTGTGAGATGCGTGCCTTCCCATTGCTGAAATGTTTGTTTTTATTCTGAATGATCAGGAAACAGAACTAGCTTCGTATACAAACTGCAGCTTTCTAAAAATGAAGCAGACGTTCAATGCCTGATTTACAAATCCAAATGGTGCAGATCCAGCTACGGCTGCGTTACGTAAATAAAAGCATGACACATGTTTTTCATCTATATTTATAGTATTTAAATGACTTCAGAATTTAAAGACGTTTTTCTCAGACACCTAAACTAAACTAAAAATCCCTGTGCTCCTCCCCAGCCCCTGAGTGTAGAAGAACCTCTGAAAATGTGGTAATAGGCAAGATGGAATGTTTCCATGCTCTGGGCTTATGAAAATGGGGCCATAATTGACATTATTGGGAAATTGACATTATTCTCCATTAGCATTCATTATGACAGTCACCTCTGTCCTGATGCACGCGTGTGAGAGATTGGATTTAGGAAAAGAATAAAATATCTTTGAGCATGCGGTAGCATTTGGCCTCACTACCTGGAGTAAGAAATCGGGGAATGCTGAGGCACATTAACAGCCAGGGACTCCTACCGGTGACCTCCTATGAAATTGGATCAGCTTTTCCCTGGCAGTTGTATTAAGCTCACACATTTGATGAAATGTGCTTATGAAGCCGACATATTTGACTGCTTTCTTTCTGGGGCATGGATTCTTTATTATCTGCTGAATTCATTTCACTCTGTCAATATTCTATAGAAAAATGATGGACATTCTATAATTTTGACTTATATATTAATTCATAATTTTGATGGCTCTACCTTAGGGCTCCTCTCTTTCTCACAGCCCTCTCTTCTCCTCCCTCCTGCCCCCGAGTTGGGTCTCTGGTTGTTCCACCCAGCAGCTCAGCTCATGACAACTGCATCCCTCCTTATTGTTTTAGCGACTGCAGGTCTTTTTTCATATAAAACCCATGATAGCGGCAATGAAATTCAGATTTATAGCTGGAAATCAGCCTATTTGTAATATAAAACATAAACATTGGAGCATTTGAAAAGGCGAATGAATTTTTTCTCCCTACTTTGTATTTGTTCTTCCTTGGAACTTCACGACTTGAGTCCCAAAGAAGTGCTATTTTAAAATTTTCTGGCACCATGTAATATAATTGATAATAGTGTTTAAGCAGCATCTAATACCATACAGCATAGTGCAAAGTGAGCCATCCCAGGATATGAGCTTAAAAATTGCATTAACACTTAGACAAAATGAAATTTTTATACTTGATTTGCTCATGGTTGGACGGATGCAACTAAACACAATTTGAGCTGTCACTTTGCAAAGGAGAAAAAAATATGCAACTTTGGAATATTTCAAATGAGCCCGATATTAGATTCTATAACTCAGAGTGACACAGGAAATACTATTTGCAACATGATTGGTTCATTAATATTTGGTAATTGCAGTACATCATTTTAAGGGGGAAATAAAATGCAAACAAATGTTTGCAGCTTCCAGTCAGTCACTGTTTCTCAACTGCCACCGCCAGGAAAGGTTTGGGAGCTCAAGGCTCTGTGTACTGGAGAGGTTATATTTTCTCCTCCCCATTTTCATTTTGGAAGAATAATTTTCATCATAAACCAACGTGTCAGACAAAGCATCTACATTTTTAAAAAAATATTATTTCACAATTTTCCACATGCACATTTGATGTAAACCCTGGAGGTGTATTCCCTGAGTACCTATTAGCTCCATTTTAGGGAAATTACATTAAATTATTAGTGACAAATTTACTTGTCTGCCAATGTATTTTTCTGGAATTTTACTACAACATCAATACTTGGCTGTTTTATATGGGCCCTCATTTACCTGTCTTTGAAGGCAGCCACCCCTTGGGGAGCCCTGTCTGTCACTAACAGAAGCTGGAAAGAGTCTTTAAGTTTAACATTCATAGTTTTGAATTAGATGGAAAAATATGTTGCACGTTAAAAATGTAACACGCCCCTCTGAATTTTACAATTAGGCAAATTGTTTTGTAGCCCATTGTCTCACTTTTGGGACAGATCATCACCAGGTGGTATAGTATGAACCATGGCTGTTATCTTTAGGTGTAAAGTATGTCTGCCAGGGACCGGCAGCAGAATGGGGAAAGATGGTCACATTTCTTGTGTTTATTTTATGGAAATTAGTGTGGAGAGGATTCACTCTGATGTGAGCAGGGCCCCTCAGTATTTGGTGCCTTTATATCCTAGTTGCTGTTGTGATTTAGAGAGACTTTGGTTTTGGAGGGGGGAGTGGGAAGCCAGGGGGCGCCAGGGAGCCTGCAGGAGCCTCAGAAGAAAGGATTGGAATGATCAAGATCCCAGCTCTTTGTTCTGATATATTTTCTCACTTTAAGTAAATACTAATGTTGGGACCTAACTTCATGTTCTTTCTTATAGGGAATTCTCCAACTTCCATGAGCGCCAAAACCCCCAAAACCCAGATCTGTTGCTAAAATAAGATGTTATTTTTCTTTGCATCCAATTTATGAACAGAGTTCTGGCAAGCAGAAACAGCATGTCTGAGGCATGGAACAACAGTTCCACCTCAAACTGTAGAGCCCTGGTGAAGGGACGTATTAGACCAGGTGAGCATCCTATATAATAAAAGCCTAATATGCAAATTGTCCCCCTGGGGAGTTTGACTGGGAGTTTGATGGCTCGTTATGACATGCGCTGACCACCAGGGTGCGGCACAGAGCATGGCGGGTGTTGGTGATGCAGCGCTGGCAGCAAGCTGCAGTGGAGGCGCTGCGGGTCCCAATGGGCCCTGATAAGAAAGGGACTGCAGTGGGATGGTGGAGCAGGTGAGCAAGCAGCACCAGGTCAAGACCAGTGCAAGTGGGGGCCCGACCCACCGATTACCTCACCAATGGCAACCAGTGGCAGCGGCAAGGGCCCGGCCTGATCAATTGCCCCACTGGCAGGATGATGGTGGAACAGGTGAGGAGGCTGCACCAGGACACAGTGGGGTGCAGGCAGGACTGCAGGGCTGTGAGCCTGGGGGTGCATGCTGGGGCCCAATCCTGAGGGCCCTCACCCATGCATGGATTTGTGCATGGACAAGTGGAGTATGAGGAAAACAGAAACAAAGGGAAAATGAAGAATAATAAGCAAGAATGTAAGTCCCAGGGAAGGGAGTGTACTCATCTCTCCAGGTTCCCTGCTTTGTAGAATTCTTCTTCATGAGAGTTTACTGAAGCAATACTTGGCTCTGATGACATTTACAGTCCTCCTACCTCTACTGTGTCTGCTTCTCTGGTTTGTATATTACTTTTTTTTGAAACTGCTAACTTATTTAGTGGAAGATTTCAGTTCATTCTTAGATGAAGATTTGGGGTCCTCAAGCTGATCAAGACCCTTCTGTGTGTTGACTTTATCAGAAATATGCAAATGGTTCTTTATTATAGACTAGTAGCCCTGTGCACGAATCCATGTCCCAGTAGCTCGCCAGTAGCTTGCTGCCACCCTCCAGTAGCTCTCCGCCTGCTGCCCCACCCTCCTGTAGCTCCCCCCTCCTCCCTCACCCCCCATAGCTTGTGGCCCTGATTCTTTCTGTAGCTCTCCGCCATCTGCTTGTAGCCAGTAGCTCAATGCCACCCTCCTGTAGCTCTCCACCCACTTCTCCACCTCCTGGTGGTTCTTCGGCTGGTTGTTATGCGGTTGGTTGTTACACTTCATGGTGTAATGACCATTTGCATATTACATCTTTATTATATAGGCTATTTAACTTGGAGTTGAGAACTGTTGCAAATACCTATCATTTTCTAAATTCTCAGGAAAATAATTTTTCTAAGAAGTGTACTGCTCCATGTGGTTCAAACATTTGCTGTTAACCTATTTTTCTCTATTCTCTACTAGCCAGAAGCCTCCATCTTTTAAAGGCCTCTCCTTCCCTCCCCAAATAAACACAACCATTTAGATCAAATTAACTAGACTATCTGTTTCAATAGACCTAAAGTCATCCTCTGCTGTGGCTTTCAAGGTTTTACCTTAATTAAACCACCATTTTGCCAGAAAATGAGATTGCTGGAGGGGAAGACCATATGAATTTCTACTTTCATTTCAGGTAGAACATTTGTAGCACCTGGGAACAGACTATTAATGAAATATTTGTTTTATACAGACATGTGTTGTCGAGACCTGAACATTTGGCAGTTTGGTAACTCCAAGTGAGGAAGAATAGTAGCTACGTCCACAAAACGAAGACAACAAAAGATCAGTTTCTCCTAAAGGAGATATAAGGGATAATGACAAAAAAAAACCTGACCTTCGGACCACATGGAAGTAGTATTTCCTTTTTAACTTCCTTCCCAATTTCGCATCCTCACTTAACTGTGATTTTTGGTGCCTGCTAGACAACTAGGATTCATTATTATATTTAGTAATCATAGCCACGCTATTGGATAGATGCTAAGAACCCCATTTTTCCCAAGGTGCAGGATGATGTAACAGTTGGCTTAAGATCATGTAAGAGCCTGTCTGGGTTCCCACCAACTTGTGCCTCACTCAAAGATCAGGTTCATTTCTTCCCTGTTCAGCCTCCTTCCTTCCACTCATCTATTAATTCTGGATGTGGAGCTGTTTCTAAATGTTTATTCTTCCCGCCCCCCCCCCTTTTTTTAATTAAGGTATTACATGTGTATATATCTTCCCAGTGCCACCCCCACCCCACTCCTGTATATGCCCTCATCCTCCAGTGTCTTGCGTCCAATGGTTATGCTTATATGCATGCATACAAGTCCTTCGATTGATCTCTTATCTCCCCCACCTCTCCCTAACCTTCCCACGGTAATTTGACAGGTTGTTTGATGCTTTACTGTCTCTGTATCTATCCTTTTGTTCATCAGTTCATAATGTTCTTTATTATCCACAAATGAGTGAGATCATGTGGTATTTTTCTTTCATTGACTGGCTTATTTTAGCATAAGGCTCTCCAGTTCATCCAGGTTGCTGCAAATGGTAAGAATCCCTTCTTTTTTATGGCAGCATAGTATTCCATTGTGTAGATGTACCATAGTTTTCTGATCCAGTCAGCTGCTGATGAGCACCTATGCTGTTTCCAAATCTTAGCTATTGTAAATTGTGCTGCTATGAACATAGGGGTGCATATATCCTTTCTGATTGGTGTTTCTAGTTTCTTAGGATTATTCGTAGGAGTGGGATTACTGGGTCAAATGGGAGCTCCATTTTTATTTTTTTGAGGAAACTCCATACTGTTCTCCACAGTGGCTGCACCAGTCTGCATCCCCACCAGCAGTGTATGAGGGTTCCTTTTTCTTCGCATCCTTGCCAGCACTTGTCGTTTGTTGATTATTGATGGTTGCCATTCTGACAGGTGTGAGACGGTACCACATTGTCATTTTGATTTTCATCTCTCAGATAATTAGTGACTTTGAGTATGTTTTGATATGTCTCTTGGCCTTCCTTCTGTCTTCTTTCGAAAAGATTCTATTTAGGTTCATTGCCCATTTTTTTATTAGATCATTTATTTTCCTTTTATTAAGTTGTATAAGTTGCCTGTAGATGTTGGAGGTTAAACTTTTATCAGTGGTAACATTTGCAAATATGCTCTCCCATACAATGGGCTTTCTTTTTGTTTTGTTGATGGTTTCTTTTGTTGTGAAAAAAAAATTTATTTTGATGTAGTCCCATTTGTTTATTTTCTCTTTAGCTTCCATTGCCCTAGGAACAGTATCAATGAAGAAGTTCCTTCAGCATATGTCTGAGATTTTGCTGCCTATGGATTCCTCTAGTATTTTTATGGTTTCCCATCTTATGTTTAAGTCCTATATCCATTTTGAGGGTTTTTTCGTGTATGGTGTAAATTGGTGGACTAGTTTCATTTTATTTGCATGTGTCTGTCCAATTTTCCCAGCACCATTTATTGAAGAGACTGTCTTGACTCCTTTGTATGTTCATGCCTCCTTTGTCAAATATTAATTGAGTATACTGGTTTGTGTCAATATCTGGGTTCTCTATTCTATTCCATTAGTCTCTATGCCTGTTCCTGTGCTAGTACAAGGCTATTTTGAGAACAGTGGCTTTGTAATACAGCTTGAGATCTGGTATTGAGATCCCTCCTACTTTGTTCTTCTTTCTCAGGATTGCTGTGGCTATTCGAGGTCTTTTTTTTTTATTCCAGATGAATTTTGGAGAGTTCTTTCTAGGTCTGTGAAATATGCCATTGATATTTTAATTGGGAGTGCACTGAGTCTATAGATTGCTTTGGGTAGTATGGACATATTGATGATGTTGATTCTACCAATCCATGAGCATGGTATGCTCTTCCATCTATTTATGTTTTTCTCTATCTCTTTTTTCAATGTCTTATAGTTTTTTGAGTACAGGTCTTTTACCTCCTTAGTTGAGTTTATTCCTAGGTATCTTAATTTTTTTTGGTGTGATCATAAATGGGATTGTTTTCTTAGTCTCTCTTTCTGTAAGTTCACTCTTGTTATATAGAAATGCCATGGATTTCTTGGTGTTAATTTTGTATCCTCCAACATTGCTAAATTCATTTATTAAGTTTAATATTTTTTATGGAGTCTTTATGGTTTTCTATGTACAGTATCATGTCATCTGCAAATAAGGACAACCTTACTTCTTCTTTTCCAATTTGGATGCCTTTTATTTCTTCTTCTTGTCTAATTGGAATGGCTAATGCTTTTTCTGCATCAATTGATATGACTATGTGGTTTTTATCTCTCAATTTGTTTATGTGATGTATCATGTTTATTGATTTGTGGATATTGTACCCTCCTTGCATCCCTGGGATAAATCCTACTTGGTCATGGTGTATGATCTTTCTGATGTACTGCTGGATCTGATTTGCTAGAATTTTGTTGAGGATTTTGGCATTTATGTTCATGAGGAATATTGCCTTGTAATTCTCTTCCATTGTGTTGTCTTTATCTGGTTTTGGTATTAGGGTGATGCTGGCTTCATAGAATGAGCTTGGAAGTGTTCCTTCCTCTTGAAATTTTTGAAATAGTCTGAGGAGGACAGATTTTAGTTCTTCCTTGAATGTTTGTTAAAACTCCCCTGTGTAGCTGTCTGGTCCCAGACTATTATTTCCTGGAAGCTTCTTAATGACTGCTTTAATTTCTTCCATAGTTATTGGCCTATTGAGATTTTTAGATTCTTCCTGGTTGAGTTTTGGAAGGTCGTATTTTTCTAGGAATATGTCTATTTTCTCCAGGTTGTCTAGTTTGTTGGAATAGAGTTGTTCATAATATTTTTAATAATCCTTTGTATTTCTTTAGGTTCTGTTGTTATTTCTCCTCTTTCATTTCTGATTTTGTTTATTTGGGTTCTCCCTCTTTGCTTCTTGGTGTGCCTGATTAGAGGTTCATCAATCTTGTTTATCCTTTCAAAGAACCAACTCTTGGTTTTGTTGATCTTTTGTATTGTTTCTTTGGTCTCTATGTCGTTTATCTCCAATCTGATCTTTATTATTTCCTTCCTTGTGCTTACACTGGGCTTTTCTTGTTGCTCTAATTCTAACTCTTTGAGTTGTAGGGTTAGATAATTTATTACCATTGTTTCTTATTTTTTTGCATTAGGCTTGTAGAGGTATGAACTTCCCTCTCAAGACTGCTTTTGCTGTGTCCCATATATTTTGGATTGTTGTGTTTTCATTGTCATTTGTTGCCATGATGTTTTTTATTTTTTCTTTGATCTCTCTGGTAACTCAGTCATTGTTTAATAGCATGCTAATTAGTCTCCAAGTGTTTGATTTTTTTGGATTGTTTTTATTGTAGTTGATTTCCAGTTTTATGTCATTGTGATCTGAGAAGATGTTTGATATGATTTCTGTCTTCTTGAATTTGAAGAGACTTTGCCTGTGTCCTAATATGTGGTCTATCCTTAAAAATGTTCCATGTGCACTGGGGAGGAATGTATATTCTGTATCTTTGGGGTGGAATGTTCTAAAGATATCAATTAAGTTTGTCTGATCTAGTGTGTCATTTAGGATTGCTGTTTGTTTGCTGATTTTTTGTTAGGTTGATTAGTGGTGTCAGTGGGGTATTAAAGTTTCCTACTATGACTGTATTGCTATTAGTCTCTCCCTTGATATCTTCCAGAAGTTGTTTTATGTATTTGGGTACTCCTATATTGGGTGCATATATGTTTACTAGAGTTATATTTTCTTGTTGAATTGCTCCCTTTAATATTATGTAGTGGCCTTCCTTATCTCTTGTTATGGCCTTTTCTTTGAGGTCTATTTTATTAGATATAAGTATTGCAACCCCAGATTTTTTCTCATTTCCATTTGCCTGAAAAATGTTTTTTCCATCCCTTCACTCTCAGTCTGTGTGAATGAATCCTTTGTTCTGAGTTAGGTCCCTTGCAGACAGCAAATATATGGGTCATGTTTTCTTATCCATTCAGCTACCCTATGTCTTTTGATTGGTGCATTTAATCCATTTATGTTTAATGTTATTATTGACAAGTACATGTTTCTTATATTTTTCCTTACTGTTTGTGTTTCTTCTTGCCTTTCTCTTTCTTCTTTTTATAGCATTCCCTTCAGAATTTCTTGCATTGTTGGCTTGGTAGTGATAAATTCTCTTAGTCCTTTTTTTGTCTGTGAAGCTCTTGATTCCACCTTCAATTTTGAATAATAGCCTTGCTGGGTATAGTATTCTTGGGTGCAGTCCCTTGCTTTGCATCACTTTGTAAATTTCATTCCATTCCCTTTTGGCCTGATGTGTTTCTGTTGAGAAATCCATTGATATTCTTATAGGCGAACCCTTGTAGGTAACTTTCTGTCTCTGTCAGCCTTTAAGATTCTTACTTTGTTGTTGGTGTTTGCCAATTTAATTATGATGTGTCTTGGTGTCAGTCTTTTAGAGCTCATCTTGTTTGGGACTCTATGTACTTCTTGGACTTGCATGGTTTTTTTCTTGCCAGTAGCAAGGAAGTTTTCTGTCATTATTTCTTCAAACAGATTTTCTATTCCTTGCTTCTCTTCATCTCCTTCTGGGAACCATATTATGTGAATATTGTTTCATTTTTGTGTTGTCCCAAAGCTCCCTTAGGCTCTCATCTTGCTTTTTAAGTCTTCTTTCCAGTTGCTGCTGTGTTTGTGTGTTTTTTCCTATCTTGTCTTCTAATTTGCTGATGCAGTTCTCAGCCTCTTCTAGTCTAGTGTTTAAGCCTTCCATTGTGTTCTTTGTTGCAGCTATGTCATTCTTCATCTCCTCTTGGTTCTTTTCATGTTGGCAACATTCTCATTCAGCTCTTCATTAATTCTCATTGAGTTGCGTGTATTTGTCATCTAGCCGTTTAAACATCCTTATAACCATTACTCTGAATTCTTTCTCTGTTAAGCTGATAACCTCAATTTCATTTAACTCCCTTTCTGGTGTTTTCTATTTTTCTTTCATTTGGGGTTGCATTTTTGTCTTCCCATGTCTTCCTGTAATGTTTTAATTGTAGACCAATTGCTTTGCTTCCCAGGTTCTTTTGGGGATGGTGTTACTGGTGTAATCTCTCTGTTCCCCTGGGTTTGGTAATCTAGTGTAGCACCCTACTTGAGCTATTTGGGTTCTCTTGATGTAGGTCTGCAAGCTTGAGAGGCACAACTGCAGTGTCTAGAAGTCAGCAACTATGGAGGGGGGTGTCCCAATTTTTGCTGTCTTGTACCCTTAG
The DNA here is from genome assembly GCA_011751065.1 of Lasiurus cinereus. Classification (NCBI taxonomy): domain Eukaryota; kingdom Metazoa; phylum Chordata; class Mammalia; order Chiroptera; family Vespertilionidae; genus Lasiurus; species Lasiurus cinereus. Next base: position 13,552,067 of record JAAGEH010000452.1, read on the forward strand.
TTGAAATCACATGTGCCCATTGGGGACCCATAGTGGCACCCAGGAACCATCTGTTGGGATGATAGGGTTCAGGGGGCTTGCACTCTGGAAAGGCATGACTGTGGTGTCCAGAGTTCTGTAGTTATGGGGTGGGCAGACTCAGCTTTTGCTGCTCTACTGTGGTGGAACAGGCGCTCACTCCCAGCGGCAGCTCACAGGGCACCCACAGTACATTTGCCTGCGAGGCACACTGAAGCTCTCTGAAGAGCCCTGGCAGTGTAGCCGTGTAATTGAGGCGCTTGTGGGCAAGACTTCAGGATGAGTGAATTCAGAATTTCTACTGCTCTGGGGTCGGGGGTGGAGGAGTGTGCCCCTGTTTGTCCAAGATCACACCCAGGGAGAGCTCACAGTAGCACCCTGTAGGTAGATAGGCTCAGGGTGCCTGCCTGTTGGAAATTTGTATTTGTGGAGGTATGTTTGCTAGCTCAGAGCTCTGTGCACTCTGTGGGGTCCTGGCACTGAGGTTGAGTATCTGGGGTGAATGTGGCAGTTATTCAGGAAAAGGGATTTCAGAATTTCTGCTGTGAGGTAGTGTGTCCTTGACTATATAGAATCACACCCAGCAGGGTCTCAAAGCATCTCCCCAGAGGACCCTGTGGATATATGGGCTCAGGATGCCTACCCTTTGGAAATGTGCACATCTGTGGTGGTGAGTTTGCTGGCACAGAGCTCTGATGCACTTTGAGGGGCCTGGCACAGAAGTTACCCTGCTGGGCTGTCTGTGCAGGTGTCCAGGATGAGTGAATTCGGAATTTCTACTGCCGGGAGCAGTGCGTCCCTGTTTGTCCAAGATCACACCCAGCCAGGACTCACGGCAGCTCCCACAACAGCCCTGTGGGTAGATGGCCTCAGAGTGCCTGCCTGTTGGAAGTGTGTGCACAGACTGGCGGTGTGTTTGTCTGCACAGAGCTTTGACACACTTTGAGCAGCGGCCCTGGCACTGAAGTTAAACAGCTGGGGTGTATGTAGGCAGTAATTCAGGAGGAAGGAGTTTAGATTTCTACTGCGGGATGGTGTGTCTTTGTCTATGTAGAATCACACCCAGCAGGAGCTCGAAGCAGCTCCCCAGAGGACCCTGTGGATATATGGGCTCAGGGTGCCTTCCCCTGTCTGTGGCGGTGAGCTTGCCTGCACAGAGCTCTGACACACTCTGAGGAGCCCTGGCCCTGAAGTTTCACAGCTGGGGTGTCCAGGGGCAGTTATTCAGGAAGAGGGAGTTCAGAGTTTCTACTGTGGGGCTTGGCCATGCACTCTTGTCTGTACAAAATCACATCCGCGGGGGCTCCCTGTGGCTCCCAGGTGCTGCCCAGGGAGTGGAGTGCCATGGGTCCCTGTACGCTCTGGGAACATGTGAATGTTTTGTCTGGAGTTCCGCTGGGGAGGGGGAGGTTGCACTTACTGCTGCTGAGCGGTGCACCTTTGGAGGTGGAAGTCCCAGGGTCCGTGGGGTCTATGGGTAGGGCAGCAGGATTTTGGTTGGAGTGGCTGCTGGGTTGCAGGCAGTTCCAAGGCCTGTCTGCTTGGTGGTGTTGATGAGTTCCTAAAAAAGGCTGTTCTCCCCTTCAAGATGGCATGGGCTCTGTGCTGGAGTCACCACAGTCCAGGGAGTATCGGCAGCGATGATAGCCTCTCCTTGTTCAAGAGAGCTTGTCTACCAGCCCCTGCTGCTCCTGAGAGATTTAACTGTCCCTTACTCACTCACACTCACACCACACACATCCACCCACTCTCCTTTCATACCCTCACTCACTCACTTCCTCTCTCTCACCTCAGTCCTGCCAGCCCTCCATTTTCCTCTCCTCCATGCACTCTAAATGTTTCTTCTTAAACTAGAGGCCCGATGCATGAAATTCACATAAGAGGCTTGGCCTTTATAGCCCCTCATAGCCTCGGCCGGCCCTCACAGCCCCTCACAACCTTGGCCAGCCCTTGCAGCTCTGGCTTCATCCGGGAGATCATCCAGATGGTTATTCTGCTGTTCGGTCTAATTACCATATTAGGTCTTTATTATATAGCACTAGAAGCCCAGTGCACAAAATTCATGCACTGGGGAGGGTGTCTCTCAGCCCAGCCTGCACCCTATCCAATCTGGGACCCCTCTGGAGATATCCTAAACCTGTAGTCAGATATTCCTTTCACAATCCGGGACCTCTGGCTTCTAACCACTCACCTGCCTGCCCGATTGCCCCCTAACTGCTCCCTTGCCAGCCTGATTGACACCTAACTGCTTCTCTGCCAGCCTGATTGCCCCCCACTACCCTCCTCTGCTAGCTTGATCACCTCCAAGGCTTTTATTAGTATAGATATGATCCTTCACAGAAAATTTTACTAACCCTGCTTTACAATAAGGGCTTGATGATTGAATCATTGGGACCAGACACCAAGATTTCCTTTCTTTGAATAATTATCTTGTCTTTAAGTTGCCCTGAAATTAAAATGAGATAATGACTTAAAAAAGTATAAAAGCACCATAGAAAGACAACTGTCTTTTTCATGTACCAAAAAGACAATAAAGTGGTAAAATGCAAAGCACTATTTTCACTCTCCCCCTTCTTTCCTTTACAGCCTTTATTTAACCTTGAAATTTATAAAAATTTTATTCCAATTTTCATCTCTTTACATTCAATATTATTTTGTTTCAGGCTTTATATTAGTTACAGAATAGTGGTAAGACAATCATATACTTTACAAAGTGTTCCCTGATATTCCCAGTACCCACCTGGCATCATACCATCATTACCACACTATTGACTATATTCCCTATTTAAGTGACAATAGTTTTACAGGTTCCTTCCAGTCTTTCTTTTGTGTTGTTCATCTTTCCTTTTCTTTCTCGCTTATTCCCTCATTTTCCTTGTATAGTATTTCAGTTGGCCATTAAAGCTCAGTGAAGGCACTGGGATACGCTGGTTAACACTGGGAACTTCTCTGAATCACGTCAGTCAGTCCAGTACCCTGCAGTGTGGCACCTGTCCACTGAGGTGGCACCACCCCTCAACCCTCACCTCAGGACTGCAGGTCCTTGCTCCTCCCCCTCCCCCGTGTCCTTCCATGCCCCTTGGTCCCTGGTTGGGTCCACCTGTGTTTTGGGGCCACTGCAAAACCTCTCTCTCCACAGTGAGGCAGATCTCTGCCCACCGGTTCCCTGCCCCAGCCCGAGCCCCTTCTGGTCAATTAGCTTCACCAGCTTTTGGCCTTTGATCTATGGCACTGGTGACAGCATGCTCTTAGCAAGCCTGGTAGCCAGAGGTCAGTTCTTTGCCCAAAATATTAGAGGTTGCAGTAGCATTTCCAGATGTCGCCCAGAGCCTGCTGGTGAAGGCAGCACCTGTGTGGGGTGTCCTCATAGAGGGATGGTGAGGCGCTGCCCGGCACCCCTTTGAACGCCCGCCTTCTGGCCAGACTTTTGGACAAAGCTGTGGCACTCGCCCTGGAGCTGCCCCTCAGGCAGCCCGCAGTCGGGCCTCGTGCCTCTTCTTCCACATTCGGCCTTCATCCATCCCTCTCTCCTGCAGTGCTTGGGCTCCAGAAGAAACCAAGATCAAGAAGGACAAAGCCCAAAGGAAGTGAGTCTTGAACCCCCACATCCCATTCTCTGGATTTCCTCCTGCACCTCCTCTCTATGTTACATCTTGAATGGGCACCCTGTGGCCCAGCCACATGGCCACTGGATAGCCGGTCTCTGTGAATCTGTGGTCAGAGGCCCTGTCTGGGTCTCAGCAACCCCATGCCTGCCATGTTCCTAGGGCCCCACAGGCGTGGCTAGGCAGGCTGCTGCCCCTCCTGGAGCCTGTGATAGACCCGGACCCTGCCTCCCAGGGCTCTGGTGGACTGGTACCTTGCCAGCAGTGTGTGGTGCTGCCCGCCAGGCCTCCCCTGCACCCTGATGGGCCCGAATCCCCAGGGGCGGGCCATGGCGCTGCACTGCCCACCCCATCTGTGTATGCAAATTTACCCGCCATCTTTGATGGTTAATTTGCATACTTGCTCTGATTGGCTGGTGGGCATGGCTTGGCATAGTGGAGTGATGGTTAATTTGCATGTTTCTCTTTTATTAGTGTAGATATTCAGCTAATTTTAAAATCTCTTGACTAGCACCTTGCATAATTTTTTAATATATTGCCAAGAGCTGAAAAAAGAACAATCAATAAAGATGCGGATCAACCAACTTTGGTTCCTAAGGCATTGCCTTCATTAAGGGGAAAGGGATCGATGATGAACTTGGGAAGGAGAAAGCAAACTGCAGGAATTTGGCCAAACCTGTACACTCGCTTTAACTGCATTAGCTGTAGTAGGAAAGCGCACGTTCATATTCATATTCGCTCAAATAAGGGATTATTTATTCAAAGACAACATTTAGAAATCGTTGTCCTCTAAGTGTTGAAACATCTCCTGCACTTCCAACCCTGCTGGCTACTGAAGCTGCATGTTTACTTTAAACCAAACAAAAATTTTGTGAAGAAGGTTGGGGTTGGTGACTGACAGCCACCCAGTGGAAATGTCATCGGAGCCTTTTGGTTTTGTTTTTCATTTATTGCCCTAACAGCAATGTTTATGTTTCTTTGACGCTTGCAATCAGTGCTTTCATTTATAAACCTCAACCCCAGAAACAGATGTGTACTATATTACACTTGTGCTTTTGTTCTTAAGATGCGACCAACACAAAACATTCTTCTTCTGCACCCTTCCCCCAGTATCTTGGGTGCTCCCACCCATTGAATGCAATTGTAGCTCTAGGACTTTAAAGGCAGCTTACAGGTTAAATTAATTGATTGGATAATGACTATTTTGAAACCTTGTTGGTGTGCTTAGTATTTTGGAGGTACCGAAGAAATGTAGCCCTGATGATAAGGGTAGTCGAGAAATAACTAATAATAAACGTTATAAGGCATCATGTGATAAAGCACTGAGTTGTAGGAGAGAGACTATTGTGGGTTCTCAGGGAAACAGTGTGTGGAACCAGTTTTCTGGGCGGGATGGGGTTTGGTAGGGAAGAAATGGCACAGACTATTCCTGGTGGGAGGCCCAGGTGAGGCAGGAGGCGGGAAAGTCTTGTAGTCTGCAGCCGAGCCTGAGCATCGGGCATGAGCGGAAATACACTCGGAAAGGGAAGCAGAGGACTCAATACACTTTGTAGGGCATTCATCATGAGCCATTGAAAGATCATTGACTATCTGAGTTCCAAAATGTAAAACTATTGATAGAAATGTCAAGAGTTTTACAGACCTATAGTTTTATTTTCCCCATGCTGCTCATTTTTATTAATTGTTGTATAGCTTTGGGTAGAATTTTAAAGGTGCCCTTGTCTTGAACCTTCTCATAAGATAGCTTTTATGTTTAATTTTTCTTAGCTTCCCATCTTTAACATCCATTGATATGGAACTGGTCAATGTCTTCATGGACTAGGGTGTACCTGATTTAAAATATGTCCTTTTTCTTCCCCCATAAGCATCCTCTAAATTACCCACGGTAGTCAGCTGTGACAGGTTATAGTCCCATCACCCTCATGCCTCGTGCACTTCCTAGGCCAGTAGCCTAGGTTCAGAAAATGCAATCTTCTGAACCACAGAAAGAAATCAACAGAAAATGAATGGGGGTCCAGGACGGAGTCAGGTATTACCAAAGGTGGGATGCAGACGCCTGCATCACTTTGCCTGCAGAGATTCAGCGGAGTTCATTTTGCCTTTTAAAAATTGAAAACCACTTTCATCAAGAGGAGTCTATTTCAGGCATAAAATACAGGAGGTAGATCCTTAGCCATCATGCCGTGGTTATGAGCTGGGGCACCTTTGGTGAATCACTGACTGTCTCTGAACCTTAGTACCACCATCTGTAAATGGAGAATGACAATGAACCCCTCTTCTATAGGGTTATGATTCTTTGAAAGGTACATAAAAAATATAAAGAAACTGGCACAGTGCTTGGCTCACAGAAGATCTGCTATACCTTCTCCATCAGTGTATTTGCAATTAGATAGACTTTTCTAATCCCAGAATGTGGTGGAATCTCATTTGGTTAGGGAATCACCAGCGGGCGATTTAAGAGCACCAGTGGCCAGCGATGGCGATGGTGCTGCCGATGACCTGCATGCAGCTACGGGGAACTGCCCTAAATGTGGAATACTATAATGATGATCGTTATTGACTGAAGTATAGATGCCAGACAGCTGTGCGAGTGTCCAGTAGTAACAAATTCATTTGCCAGGCAAAAGGAGGCCCTGTGGGTTGCATGGATTTTCCGTTATGAGTGATCTGACAGTACCTGAACATTAGTTAATGACTTCGAGAGAAGTGGCTCAATTGCCTTGCAGGCCGGTGTGCAGAGCCAAGCGAAGTTCACGGGCAGCCCCACTGAGGGGGTCAAAGAAATGGCAAGGGCTTTGTTTATGACGCCCAAGTGAGACTGTATGAATGGCAGGGTAGCATCTGGGTACCTGAAGGAAGGCACTGTTATTCTCCTCCTCAGAAAATATGTCACTTCTAATGATTTGAATGATATTTTAAAAATGTAAAGCAGGGTAACATTTTTGGAGCCCTTCCAGTGGTAGATTCTTTATAAGATGATTTCCTATAAATAAGGGATTTTTTCCCCCGAGATTTTCTCCTGGAAAAAATAAAGGTGACAACAAAGACAATACATTTGACTAATAACAGCTCAGATGATTGCATTTATTTTTCTAGAAATTTTAATAAAGAAACACATTTTCAGGCACCTCTATATACTATATTAATCTTTAAGTAAGTTGTACAAATTTATCTTTCTAGTTTAAAGCATTGGAGTAGATGGCCAGTTTTCTTGGTATTGTCTTTCATGTTAATATGTTGTATCCTCTATAACTCAAAAATGATTGAGGACAATTAATTTGGAAGACAAATCATTTGTGGTCAGCCATACGATCTCATTTACCTGCGTCATCCCCAGTGTGTATTTCAGCACCTTCTTGTAGAAGAATTCACATCTTGTGTTTGTCCTCAACATTCGGTGCCTTTTATTTGCCCTTTGCTGTTTCCTCAGCCTCACTGACAGAGCTGATGAGGCAGCTGCCCGGTGGTCGCCAGCTCGATGTCCATCATATAAATTACCGCTGAGGTTAGAGCCCCATTTTCCCACTTGCAAGGGATACTTGCCTTTCAAAATGGTGGGGAAATGGGTTTGGTTTTGAGCAGAAACAACCTCTCTGCACATTGGCTGTGTACACACTCCTCTGCACCTGGATCTTTCGTTTCCGCTGAAGCTGGAGGGCTTATGATTGATACAGTTGACGCAGAAAATGGACGCGTGCTTGGCTTCTTTTAAATATATCATGCTCGGTGCGCACAGACTCTGAGCATCCGTTAGAGAGAAGTGACAGCCAGCTTGACCTTTCTCTCTGAGTCGTATGCCGAGAAAGGGAATTAGCTTGCTACAATAGTACCTGAACTTGCTTTAACTTATCACTTACCTCTTTAGAAGGAGGGATGCGCATTAGAAATGCAAAATCAGCTGCAGGCCTCACGTCTAAAATGAAACTAAACTTCCTTATAATATTAAATCAGAGGTGTCTTTCAAAAGAATTTACTAAGGTGTTCATAATACTTAAGGTGCAAGTTATTTTTCTCTTTTAAACAACCGATATTTATATTTAATGTTGAGAAGCACTGTGTAGTGTGTGTGTGTGTGTGTGTGTGTGTGTGTGTGTGTGTGTGTGAGAATTGAATTTTGCAATGGCTATTGAGCTTCCCCAGGAGAACATACGAATAATAGGTCCACTAGTGAGGTATGAGTTATAAAAGCTTTTAAATTGGCTTCCATGTAACTGGAAACCAAATAAATGGCTACAGAAAATGCAAAAGGGGACCTAGCAGGGTTTTTCCATAGTTGCCAATTACTGCTATTAAAAGATCTAGTGTGCTCTGCTTATACCCAAAGCAGCCGTAATTGACACAGACCTCAGCCAATCATAGTGTTTCCTTGTCAGCTGTCATTAGCCTGTGATCAATTACTATGATTTTAGACGAACTTGAATGAAAAGTAAAAACACAGTGTTACCAAAAGCTCAGGTAAATATGCCATATAAAGGAATATATCTTCTTTGACCTCTCTGACATTTTCCAACTATTTAAAAGCTGATGTTAATTCTTTCTGATAGCCTTTCATCTCCGCTGACAACAGAGAGCCCCAGAGTGGTGACAGCTCTTGTCAAGTGGGATCGTCTTATCAAAAACAATACCCTCCAGATCTTTCAATCCAAATATTCTAATCTAAAATAATTGCATTTACAATTCCATGTAGCTTTTATGTTTCTTCTGCGCCACTCTGGTAGGAAACCACGGGAATCTCTTCCTGTAGTCCACTTGGAGCTTCAACTTTTCAGCATTGCCGGTTTAAAAATGCATTACAGAGGGAACATGTGAGCATTGAGATGAGAAAACTGCAGCTGGAGTGAGGGCTACACTTTGTGCAGCTGCATCCTTTACATGCATCTACATGCTTGGGAGGTGTTTCTGCCAGTGTCGGTTCCTGGTTCTGTTTTTGTATCACTGTACTTCCTTTTTCCTTTAATCCTCACCTGAGGATATTTTTTCCATTGCTTTTTTTTAGAGAGAGTGTAAGGAAGGGATGGAAAAGGGGAAAGTGAGAGAAAGAGAGGGAGAAACATCAATGTGAGAGAGACACATCAATTGATTGCCTCCCACATGTACCTCAACCGAGGCCAAGGAGCCAACCTGCAGCCAAGGTATATACCCTTGATGGGGACTTGAACTCTCGACCTAAGGTGGCTGGGCTGACGCTCTAACCACTTGACACACTGGTCAGGGCATTGCTGTGCTTCTTGTGCTCAACCCAAGCAGCATAAAATCGTGTCTCTGCGAAGGCAGCAGAGATCCTGGCTTTGAGATGATGTGAATCATCTGTTGAATATTTACATTTTTAACACCATGTGTTGGTTATATCTTCCAAACTCCATCTAATTTGTCATTTGGAGGAACCTGTCATTGACATGTAATTGTCAGCAGCTAGCAGTTTTATCCCATGCCTGCCTTGGATCCCAAAGTCATTTGTAGAAGGACTTGGCTGTTTTATAGATCTGAAGGCAGCTTGCCCATCACTTGCTAGCAGCCCTGTAGGGACAGGTACTGATGTTCAAGGGACTAGTTTATATTTGGGGTTCAGGAATATTTCTTTCAGGCAGAATTTTGCCACAGACCTGTGCTTTTCCTGTCCTCAGGAGATCTGGAATCTCTTCTCATGGTCCCTGACCACGTCCTGTCACAAGCATCATCTCTGACCGTTCTGGTTCTGGCCCATCTTCAGCAGTTGCCATGGGACACACACGTTCCCTTCACCCATTCCTTCCTTCCCCCACACCACTTCCCAAGATCCAACTCCTGCCTGTGCCCCTTGTTGTGCCAAAGGTCTTTATGGCTTTGCCCCCTTTGGAATCAGTTGGGCTTGTTCTAAGAGAACCACATTTCAGATGGAAAGGGGAAAGTGTTAACAGTGAAACTGTGAAAGCAAAGCAGACTCACTTCCCATTCACACAAGGCGAGGCAGGGCTGCCCACCTTTCTCCTGCAGACCCGAGGTTCCAGATGTAAGCCAGAGCGGAGAAATAAGATCCTTTAAAATCGTCCCTGTCCTAAGGCCCGAGAGAAAGCAATAAAAGCGGAAACGTGCACCCCCTTTCAGTGCTGGTATTTCTCTTAGATATATGGCACCTGTAAATCCTTTTTATTTTTCATTTTAAGCTTTTAATCAAGGAAAAGGGTGTTTAGATCTTTCATAAAACCAACATGAAAAAGAAATGGTGTGTTTAAAATACGAGGATCTGTTTCAGGGCTGGAAGTCTGTCCACTCCTAGGAAGAATTTGTTCAGAACCTGAGCTGTGCTTCCACATTGCACGTAACCCCTGACTTTTATTTTTAAAGTGACTGAATAACTGGTCAGATATGTTCCTGACTAGACAGAGGCCTCATTACCAACTCCACTTTCATTATTCCATGCACATCACAGATGTTCAGATGTGAAATGTTGCTGTACGACTTCCTCCTTTTTACACCTGTCCTTTTTCTTTTCTTTTGTCAGGAAGTATGCTTAATCTTCTCTTGCCAGACATAGATATTACTAAGGACATTATATAAACCTTAAAATTTAGTTATTCATTCCAGGCAGTGTAAGATGGAGGTAGCAGGAAGCCCAGATTCACGGGAGAGCCTGATCTTTGGATCTGAAGAAAAGTTCTAATGGAAAACAGCAGTGTGCCCAGGGCGTCAAATAGGTTAGGGTTCAGATCCCAGAGGCCGACTTGATGAGGACATTAGTAGTACTCCGATGATACCCTTCCCCTGCCCCAGGGACAGGGTAGAGTTCTGCGCTGTTTCAGCAAGATTAATGGGCTCAAGGTTATTGACACAATACCACCCACCAGCTGCACAAATGCAGGCAATCCTGAATACCACCCCCAGTTAAACCACGCACAAAATCCCCATCCAGGGGCTCTACAGAAACCTTTCAAAGTAGCTACCATCCCCCATTCAGGAGTCCCAGGGTCTGTGCAAAGGCAGCAGAGATCCTGGCTGGTTATTCAGAAGGTATTTTTAGGGAGGACCAAAGTCTCACTGCGCCTGTATCAGGGCAATATGTACCAATTTTACCCCATGTAAATGAGAAATCACCTTCATTCCCAATAAAGCAAGTCAGAACTACCCACTTCTAGAAATTTCCACCTGCTTGCCTAAAAATTACACTGCTTTGTATTGATCCTGATCCAGGATCTTTGTGACTGTCACAATCCTGCCTCACTTCCAAAGAACAAAAGCAAAAATAAAAAAACATGTTTGGTTTTCCTTATGTAAATGAAAGAAATAAGGAGTCAGCATCTCTTTATTATGGTCTTGTCCAGATGCTTATCTCTCTTTGAACATTAAGAAAAGTCCTGAGTGGAAGGAAACCCCAGGATTCCTTAAATATGAGCTTCATCTTTCACAAGTTCTGGTGAAAATAGTTTGACCCACAGACAGTTTTGAAAGTTTGGCTTTGGCTGTCTACATAATCGTGTACCAATATTAATCTTCTGAACTAGATTTTAATTTTTACTAATATAAATGAAAACTTACTATTTCTCCCCCTTTTTCCAGATTCTAACAGAATGAAATCCTCTACTTTGATTTGGATTAGTCTTTAATCTTAGATCATTTTCTAATGTCTTAAATTTTATTCTCTTATAATATTAAAATATTAGAAGTTGCATTGAAAATATCCTCTCATCTCTTGTCTTTAGCTGTCTTAAATCTTTACTTCCTTATTTTTTTTTAATTATTGTAGTTTGCTTCATTTTTTAAGACAGTGCCTTTTTTTTTGCATTTTCCTCTCTCCCTTCTTTTCCTTTCTTTTTTCCTTTTCCCTTTTTAAAAAAATAGATTCAGATATACTATTCTTATGTTTCCATTTAGCACTTTAGAAAATTATGCCAAAATGAATCTACCTTTTAAAAATTACATCAAATACAAGTTATTACACCATGTTTAAAATGTGTGTTTCTTTGCTTTCAGAATGCAGCTCATATCATTTACACTTGCAAATGTTAGAACTATTTTGTGAGTTACCCTGAAGCTTGAAAATCCCTCCTAGCCAAGCAGTACTTACTTACTAATCAATGGCAAGATGTCCCTCACACCCTCTCAAACTCCTTTTTTGTCCCCAATAAAAATTGTTTTTAAGCAGCTTTATTGAGATATAATTTGCATGTCATACAATTCACCCATTTTAAGTGTTTTGAGGAAACAGAGGCTTCCTTCTCATTCAACTACATAAGTTTATTATTTGAAACTGGAAAAGCTACAAAACATGATCAAATAGAAATCTTAAAACATTCTGTGAACCCCATTCTGTTTTAATGCATAATTTTCCTATTACAGCTGCCTGTTTGCACCTCTGGAGTTAAGGTCACAGCAGCGTTTGCATTATAAACCCTTTTTTCAAGGGTTTATAAATGCAGCTGCTTTTGTTTGCCCAGGACTGAAGCTTGCCTCATGAGGTTTTCATGCAATAGAGCAGCTTTTTGGGGTTGAGTTTTCTTTAACTAAATTAAAATTTTAAAACACCACATTGCCCTTTTAAAAAATCATTGCAAGTGTCAGAAAGCCTAGCTTGGAATTTCTCCCCAAATAACTTTTTTATGTATATGCAGTTTTTAATTGCCTTTAGTTTCTAAAAATTCTCCACCATGCTCAGTTTGTGATTAAAGTTATTTGCTTCAAATATTTACAAACCTAAATCCAACTCGATTTAGGAACTAAAAAAACATGTTATATACAGGCGCTGTCTTTCAGCATTGTTAACAGAATTATTTTACAGTGCATAAGAAAGCTCAGAGATGGCATGACAAGATAGAGAACCTGTCATACTCTGTGAGAAGCTATACCTGGGTGTGTATGCATTTGAGAGTACATGTTCTCCAGGAGAGTTTAAAATATCGAGAGAAAAAAACCATTTGTATTTTTAGGATCATACTTTCCTTTTCCAAAACAATAAAAGTGGGTGGTAGAGGATGCAGAAACAACCCTAAATTATTAAATTTGTTTTAAACATTGGAGAGTGAAAATATATATGATTATTAAACAAAATGCAGTATTAGAATGGCAGTTTAAATGAAGTATAATTGAACATCCTGACTTTGGAGGAAAGGGGGTCCCTTACTTCTGGGGGATCACAGTCTACCCTAAAACCGCCCCGACTGAAAAAATGATTTTGTTTTCAACACTGTGTCTGTTTTAAGGGAGAAAGGACTGTTTCCCCACAAATTGCACATGTCAGAACGTAATAGTGATTAGTAACCTTTTACCTTTGATTTTATTTATCTTTTCCACACGAAATGTAAATTTGTGTGAAAACTAAATAAAATAATATTTTCAGAAATTTAAATGGAACAAAAATGAAACTGGCTTCGGAAAAGGGTGGTATTTAGGCAGCCCCATACTCACTGGTCTGTGATTGAAAAGTAAAACATCCCCTGGAATTATAAGTGAAGGTGCGATGAGAAGTTTCTGACCAGTGAGTATGGGGCTGCCTAAATACCACCTTTTTCCGAAGCCGGTTTCATTTTTGTTCCATTTAAATTTCTGAAAATATTATTTTATTTAGTTTTCACACAAATTTACATTTCGTGTGGAAAAGAGAAATAAAATCAAAGGTAAAAGGTTACGTTTACCTTTTACGTTCTGACATGTGCAATTTGTGGGGAAACAGCTCTTGCTCCCTTAAAACAGACACAGTGCTGAAGACAAAATCATTTTTCAGTCGGGGCAGTTTTAGGGTGGACTACGATCCCCTAGAAGTGAGGGTCCCCCTTTCCTCCCACGCCTATACCTGACCCACACCCCAGCACAGTCCGTGCTTCCAAAAGGTTTGTTGAAGGAGGGCCATTCTGCCCACCCAGGAGCTTATGGTCAGCAATCAAAAACTCAAAAACCAACGCTGTTTTTCTAACCTTCCCCCCACCTCCCGACTTCCTAAAGCAAAACAAACCCGGCAAACAAACAGAAAGGTTGGATGTGGATTTATGAGGCGAGCACGAGGGTGACAGCTGGAGCTGAGGTTCCAGCGGCGGCTGACAAAGGCTGCGGCAGGTGCGGGAGAAAGGTTGTCTCAGGCTCTTTCTGTCCTCAGAGGCGGCGACGCCCGTCCTGAGCCCTGAAATACGGCCACTTGGCTCCCCAACCTCCTGCCTTTTGACAGGCCTTTGATTTCAGAATATATTGATCTAAGCCAAAATTTTCCTAACCAAATACCTACAATTCAAAACTGGTATTCAGAACATAACTGTATTTGTTTCCTGCTGAGGTATTTAGTAATCCTCCTTGTCTCTCCCAGTCTGATATTCTGATATATATAGAATCTCATATATATATAAATATACTGGATGATATATATACTGGGAGATTCTACTTATCATCCAGTTTCTTTAATGAAGTATTGTTTAATAGAATCATTATAAATTCAGAAAATTAGAGGAATAAGGAAAATAATTTTACAAATTCATTGCTAACAGGCTTAACCCTTCACTGTGGAATTTCAGTGAACAGACTGTTTGTTTTTTCTGAGGATCAACAGCAAGAAGGTGCTTTTATCCCCAGCAAAGTGAAGCATTGTCAGAGCAAGAAATGTGGAAATCAGAGGCTGGGGGCAAGCCCAGCGTTTCTGTGCAGTGATAGCTCCCCAACAAACATGCCTTTCTCTATTCTGCATTCACACATGTGTGAAGAAAAGGGGGCACCACACACCCAGAAAGAAAACACAGCGATGGATGTGTGAAATCATCTCCTTTTGTGAGTGAATGCGTCAGATTTTCATTCTGGAGTGAAAATGAATCCATCATTTCCAGCCCCCCACCATTTTCCATTAATCCCTGAATAGTTTTTTTCCCCTTTCTCTGGAAAGTTAATGCTATTAAATGTGGGCACTTTAGCCCCAGGGAAAATCCGAGAGTGAGGTGCCGTCAGAAAAATTAAAACCCTCTTCTTTCCTGCTCTCCTGCAGGGGGAGGGGCACTGCCATTTGGAGACCTGTCCACTCCAGGTCTGACCACTTCCCTGTACACACCTGGTCTAAATGCATATTTACAATTTTAAATACACATGTACGCATTTCAGATTGATCGATTCAAGTAATGACTCGGGTTTTCACAGCCTAAGTAATTTAATAATATCGTTCTTTTTTTTTTTCTATACAATTTGCTAGAATGAAGTTAGGATTTGACTTGATTAGGTTTAAATGTTTAAATGTAGCTATCCTCATCTGGCATGTCTATAAAGTTTTCTTCAATCAGATTACATATCTCTATCTTTTTTATATTCCTGATATGTAGGCAGCAACTTTACCTTAAACAGTTCCTCCATTTCTTCCCTTTCCCCTCTCTTCTTTTCTCTTCCCCTTCCTTCTTCCTCCCATCCTCTCCTTCTCTCTTCCCTACTTTTCCTCTTCTCCACTCCCTTCCTTCCTTCCTTCCTTCCTTCCTTCCTTCCTTCCTTCCTTCCT
>JAAGEH010000452.1:13567130-13604791 GCA_011751065.1 Lasiurus cinereus
ATGTTTTCCTAACACAGTACCTATGCTTTTTCCTGTTAAGTAGTCCCTCAGTGGCTGAGGGTAAAATCCACAGTCTGAATCCTTAAAAGTTTTCATTTAAAAATAAAAATGTAGGTGCTTCCAATTATATCTACTCTATTTAAATCAGGGCATGCTAAAGGAAAACTTCTTTTCATTGTTGGTAGCACATTCTATTTCCATTTTGCTCCTTATAGGAACAGTAATGAAGGGCTTCAAATTGATCCTTTTATTTTTTTGAAATGGAGGACATGTCAAGTATTCAAATCCATCTTGATCATTTATTTCCCACAAGCAGGAGTAAACACTGTGCAAGTGACACATGCACCTTCTGTAGTGGGTATGAGGACGGAATCGTTTGTCTGATGCAGAAATCCAGTGATGGAGGGCTGATGAGGACAAGCGAATCCAATGTCTTCACATGACTTCTCACTTCTGAGATGGTGTTAAGTCAGAGATTTTGCAAGAGTGATTCCAAACGTCTGTCTGCTTTTCTACCAGCATGAAAGCTGCAGCCTATGTAGATCAGGAGGGAAAAACAGGAGTTTGTGCCAATTTAGAGGGAAGGAAACATCAGAGTGATAGCAAGTGTATGGCTCATTGAGAACAAGGTGGCTATTGCTGCAGTTTATGAAATTTGGGCATCTGTGAGTACGGAAGAGAAAGTGAAACATAAGGAATAAGAAAGAATAATTAAGAAATATAACAATATAACTAACAACAATTCCAGTTATAGGTATATTCGGTGGGTAGTTTCCATGGTCAAGCTCTCCATTTTATTCACTTGAAGTGGGCAGGTTTTTATTTATTTGTTTTGTTTTGTTTTGTTTTGTTTTATAAAATACCTTTTAATGCATATTACATTTGGAACTAAAAGGCATACAGCAAGAATTCTGCTTCTAGACAGGAGCTGACAAATATACCAAGTATTATAAGCTTTTCAAGATAGGGTGTGAACCTACTGGAGTGTACTTGCCATGTACTTAGATATTACTTAGTTATATTGTGTCATTTCAACTAGAGGGAAAATCCACAGGAAAACATTTCATCTGAACAATTTTATGGGATTATTAGCATTGACAACTATTTAGCTCTGGAGAAAAATTTTTCAATTTTATCAAAATGAACAGCAATATTTTTGTTGTTTTTTACTTTTTAATAATCTTGGAAATCGAACAAAACATGATTTCACCCAGCCCGTGTTTGAGGGTTTCCACAAAGCACAGTCAGCTGAGTTAAATTGAACACATGGCTTTAGTGCCTACTATGTATAAGTATTAGTAGGCCAAGGGCCATTTTGAATATTATTTATACACTGAGTTGCCATGTTGGAAAGTTTTGTGCAGTCTTGTGTTTTGGATGCACAGTTGAAATTCAGGGACAGCTTTAAGAAAAACCATATGGGAAAATGGGGGGAGGAGAGATATGTGGAGTTCGTGGACAAAAGGAAGTTCTCAAGGCCTCAAGCCAGGTTCCCCATCTCTGTTCCTCAGTGTAAGTGGGGATGCAATGCCATCTCCCCTGTGTCACCTTCATGAAATGCACCATTGATGAAACTCACCTTTCTCTGATTCTTAGATCTGAGGATCGAGCCTATATTTGCATCCTTGTGGCCTTACCCAGTTGAGATAGCAATGTCAGGTTTCTTGTGAGGGAACTTAGTTGTAAATTTCCCCAAAAGCAGTGATCACAATGAGAATACTTTGTGTTGTTATAGAAATCTTAAATTGTTCGTAGTTCTTTCACATTTGTTTCCTCTTGGGTCTTTGAAAACAATTGTGTTGGGTAATTAGGGATACCAGGTATTTTTCCAATTCTATATAAAAAATGATTTATATTAAAATCCCTTGGAGATATCTGGGTACATAAGAGTCCCTGACTCGCGGAGACCGGTTTGGCTCAGTGGATAGAGCCTCGGCTTGCGGACTGAAAGGTCCCAGGTTTGATTCCAGTCGGGGGCATGTACCTTGCTTGCGGGCACATCTCCATTGTGGGGCGTGCAGAAGGCGGCTGATCGATGTCTCTCTCTCATCGATGTCTCTCTCTCATCGATGTTTCTGACTTTCTATCTCTCTCCCTTCCTCTCTGTAAAAAAATCAATAAAATATATTTAAAAAAAATACAATTAAATTAAAAAAAGAGTCCCTGACTCTTAGCATCTTACGGGGGGGGGGGAGGGGGGCATAAAGAGAGGGCTTTATCTATTGTCCTAACTAGGGGTCCACAAGGGCCAAGACAGCCTGTTTTATTAATGGCCCTTTGAGAGAAGAATGATTTGTATATTTTTAAATGATTACATTTTAAGTAGTTTTACGAGTATTTACCCAATAGCTACATTTTTATCTCTTAGCCCATAAAGACTAAAATATTTAAACTCTGGTTCTTTAAGAACATGTTTGCTGACCCCTAGATCATTCTCTCTAACCCCCCCAGTTCTACTCCCTAGACCAGTGGTCGGCAAACTCATTAGTCAACAGAGCCAAATATCAACAGTACAACAATTGAAATTTCTTTTGAGAGCCAAATCTTTTAAACTTAAACTTCTTCTAACCCCACTTCTTCAAAATATATACTCCCTTACTACCCATAGATGTTTGTTCCAGTATTTTTTTAAAATATATTTTATTGATTTTTTAAATATATTTTATTGATTTGTTACAGAGAGGAAGGAGAGGGATAAAAAGTCAGAAACATCAATGAGAGAGAGACATTGATCAGCCGCCTCCTGCACACCCCACACTGGAGATGTGCCCGCAACCAAGGTATATGCCCTTGACCGGAATCGAACCTGGGACGTTTCAGTCCGCAGGCCGACGCTCTATCCACTGAGCCAAACCGGTCTCGGCTGATTTTTATTTTTTTTTTTATAGAGACGAAGGGAGAGGGATAGAGAGTTAGAAACATCAATCAGAGAGAAACAGCAATCACTGCCTCCTTCACATTACTGGGGATGTGCCCACAACCAAGGTACATGCCCTTGACCAGAATTGAACCTGGGACCCTTCAGTCTGTAGGCTGACCTCTCTCCACTGAGCCAAACCGGTTATGGCATGTTCCAGTATTTTTTATTCTGTATTTTAGCATGCTATGTTAAGCATCTATTTTAGTAAGTTGTTTCCTTTTCACTTATCATTATTTTCAAGATAGCATCACTTTTTAAAATATTAAAGTATATAATTTCAAATGTTGTATATGTCAGGAAATAGATGGTGAGGTAAATTAAATATTGTGAATGTGACAAAATTGAACAAAGAATGGTAGGGTGCCGTGGAACCAGAAATCAAAGCAAGCATCTATTAAATGCCTGTTCTGTTGGGTTGCTATGTGGGATGTACAAAATCATAAACCTGTTCTCTGCTCTCAATGAATTTTAATTGAGTAAAAAGGAAAGTAAACTTAACATGGCAAGTTAAAACAGTGTGCCAAACAATTGTTGAAAAGGCACAAGAAAACTTTTAAAATTTCTCAAGGCAATATTTGCTTAAGAGTCAAGAGATTTATTTGAGTTTTCTAATACTTAAAAGCAAGAATGAGGATATATTTATTAGTAAAACACTAAATATTTTCTGGGGGGAAAAAGGCTATCACTGATGGAGTTGAGGTTTTCCTCAAATATTTGTTGATCACTAACTCTGGATAGGCATTATGGTAGGGATCCAGTAGCTGGGTCTAATCCTTAGGTCCAGGGTAGTAGTGCTTCATGATGTACAGATTTGCGTTATGTGCCCACTTCTTGTCAACCCTAAAAATATAATAGTTATTTTATCAGTAAAATGGATTTATTTAGGAATAGCAGAGAAATCATAGTCTGAGACATGCAAACTATGGTCATTCACAGGCAAGTCCAGAGGACTAAGGAGGGGAACATTATTTTTATAGAGAAAATGGAGAAAGTTGGGAGGGGTTGACTATGAGCTAGTCATTGGAGGTGAGGGAGAGTTTAGGGTTCTGGCTGCTTCTCGTTGGCTAAGTTCTGGTGGCTTCTCATTGGCTGATTATTAAAAGCAAAAATAAGTGAATGGGACTACCCCAAATTAAAAAGTTTTTGCACAGCCAAAGAAACCAACAAAACAAAAAGGCAACCAACCAAGTGAGAGAATATATTTGAGAACAATACCTCTAGTAAAGGGCTACTATTTAAAACATGTAAAGAACTCATGAAACTCAACAACAGCAAAACAACCCAATGAAAAATTGAGCAGGGGGCTTGAATAGACTTTTCTAAGGAAGACATACAGATAGCCAAAGAATCTATGAAACAGTGCTCAACATTACTAGTTATAAGGAAAATGCAGATCAAAACCCAAATGAGATACCATTTCACACCTGTTAGAATGGCTATCGTTAATACAACAAGGAATAACAAATGTTGGAGAGGATGTGGAAAAAAGGGAACACTTAAATGCTATTGGTAGGAATGTAAATTGGTACATACACTACTGAAAATAGTATGCAGGTTCCTCAGAAATTAAGAATAGAGCCACCACATGACCCAGCAACCCCTCTTCTAGGTGTCTACCCCCCAAATTTGAAAACATTTATTCATAAAGATAACATGTACCCCAATATTCATTGCAGCATTGTTCATAATAGCCAGAATATGGGAACAATCTAAGTGTCCATCAATAGATAATTGGATAAAGAAAATGTGTTGCAAATATACAATGAAATACTGCTCAGCCATAAAAAAGATGAAATATTGCCATTTGCCACAACAGGGATGAATCTTGAGATTATCATGCTAAGTGAAATAAGTCAGATGGAAAAGAACCAGACACACTTATCTTAGCCTTGGAAAGCTTTTACAAGAGAGTGATGTTAAAGCTGAGATGGGAGGACAGGTGGCAAAGAAGACACTCAGGAGTGCCCTGGCATCGTGTTCGAAGGCCCAAACCATTCATGGTGCCCTTTGCAAGGGGACATTAGAGGCCGCCGTCTGGCCCATGGGATGTGCTGACCTGGAAGAGGAGAGTGAAGGCAGAAATAAATGAGATGATTAACAGTCAGGCAAGCAGTTTTCAGCTTGGGTAAAGGGATGATGGTGATGTTATTGACAGAAAGAGGGACACAGACAGAAGTTATTTATGTGTGGGGAAGGGGAGGTAATGAGCCTCATTACTTTCAGTGAAAGCATCCTGAGGAAATCTGCTTGTACAAGCAACCCTGTGACAGACATCCTCACACATGTTCCCTTGGAGACCTGTGCAAGGGCTTCTATGGAGTATTGATGAGAAATGGAACTGCTGAGTCATACCTGAGGTGTAAGATAGTGCCAATGAGGACCCATGAGCAGCTCTTCCGAAAGGCTCTTCCATTTTATGCTCCCACCAGCAGTGGGTGAGAGTTCATGTCTTTGCTGATTCTTGATATGATTCCACTCTCTAATGTTTGCCAATCTGATAAGTGTACTGTGGTATCTCATGGTTGTTTTCAAATACATTCTAGTAGGAATATATCTTCATATATCCATAAACGTGCAGACTTATTCCCTTATTGAATTGCCTGATCATATTCTTTTGTCCATTTTTTTTTTCTTACTGGCTTCCTATCATTTGCTCATTTGTTTATTGTGCATTTTTTATGTTAAATCTGCATTGGTTTGAGACATTGCAAATAGCTTTTATTTAATAGAAATATATAATTTTGATATTGTCACACCTGTTAATACTTTTGTTTTATAATTTCATTCTCTTACTGCCTTTTACCATCACAAAGATTTTCTCATTCTTTTACTTCTTTTAGCTTACACTTGTATCTTTCACTTTGCACTTCTTAATCCCCGAATGTCCCATTACAATATGGTGTGACATAGGAATTCTCCTGGCTTTCCTTCCTTTGGTGAATAAGTTTCCCCAAACCATTTGGTAAACAATACGCTAGTTCCATTAGTTGTTTGTTCTGGCTACACACCCTACACATGTCTTTGTGTTGTATTGTGACATAAATACAACGAGTCCCACATTTTTATTCAATTTGTACTTTGATATAAATTTAAGTATAATTTTATTCTTATATTTTAAAATTCTGGTATAATTTTGTTATTTAATTAGAAGATTTTGCAGACTGATTTTGGAAAAATGCAAACCTTAACCTAATCATGCATGGTGAATAGGATATATCTCTTTCTTATTCAGATCAACTTTGTATCCTTTAGTAAAGTTTAGATATTGGTTTTTTAGGTCTTTTTGTCCTTTATGGTAGGTTTATTTCTTGATGCTTTTTAGTTTTAGATGTTATTGGAAATGGCATCTTGTTTTCTGATACAGTTTCTAGTTGGTAATTGTTGGTAGAGAAATGCTATTGATTTTTTTTTTGAGTTGATCTTATATATTTGGCAATAGGGCTGAACATTTTTATTAGTTTTAATAGTTTATCATGTTCTATTCAAGTTTTTTTTTATAGATGATCGTATCATCTGCAACAAATGACAGTATGTCTCTACCTTTTTAATACTTACGGCTCTTCTAATTGGTTTCTTGAATGAGCTGGACTCAGTGGGGTAAAAGCAAAAAGTAGTTTTATTCTTCATGTTTATTGCCCTTTCCAACCCACTATAGTGAATTGAATTGTGATTCAAAAATATGTCTGAGTCCTAACCTTAGGTAACTGTGCATATAACCTTATTTGGAAATAGGACCTTTGCAGATATAATCAATTTAAGGATCTTAAAATGATATTGTCCTGGATTTAGGGTAGCCTTATGTCCAGAGTGGTATCCTTAATTAGAGAAAATGGAGGCAGATTGGAGATACACAGAGACACATAAGAAAAGCCATATAAAGATAGTGCTGCATCTACAGACCAGGAATCACCAAGACCTGCCTTAGCCAATAGAAGCACTGAGAGAGGCACGGAAAGGATGCTCCGTCAAAGCCTCCAGAAGGAACTAAAATTAATTACATCTTTATTTCAGACTTTCGGTCTCTGGACCTGTGGGAGACTAAATTTCTGTTGTTTTAAGCCACCAAATTTGTGGTAATTTGTCACAGGTAATTAGGTATAGGAAACTAATATGCCCACTGTGGGCTTAATATTCCGTGCCCCTGGGTAAAATGATGGGAAAATTCCGTAGCTTTCCCGACCACTCTCTGCTTCTATCACATTTGCTATTCTAGCTTCTTGAGCTAGGTATTTAGGTTCTCAAAATTTTAGACCCCTTTTTACTAATATACACATTTTAGGTTATAAATTTTCTCCAGGGAATTCTTTCTGCATTCTGCAAATACAAATGCACGCTTGTGTGCGCGCGCACACACACATATATACACACATGCCACAAACACCAAATATATATACCAAAAATATACTAAATATGTAATATATGTATATATTTTATATATCTGATTAGTATATAATATTGGCATATAATTTTTGAGAATACCGATATGTGATATTTTAATATCTTTTATATCTAAGTATTTTAAAATTTCATTATGGTTTCTCTTTTGAGTTATGAAACATTTAAACATGTATTCTTATTTCTAAGAATATGATTTTTATTTGTTATTGTTGTATTATTTTATTATTATTTATTAATGGTCTAAATACAAAGCTCAATTTTATCTTTAGCCACATGGGTCGCTAATGGGCCAGCATGATTTACTGAAGTCACTTCTTTCTGCACTGATTCTGCAATATCACCTCTGTCATATGTCTAGAACTGTGTATCTCTAGGTCTGCTTCTACACCCTATTCTGTTCCATTGGTCAACTTTTCTTCTATCCATTAATGTCTATTGTTGTTAATCCTCACCTGAGGATATTTTTTCCATTGATTTTTAGAGAGAGTGGAAGGGAGGGATGGGAGAGAGACAAAGAGAGAAATGTCAATGTGAGAGAGACACATCAATTGTTTGCTTCTTGCTGACTCCCCAACCAGGCCACCGGGATTAAGCCTGCAACTGAGGTATGTGCCCTTGACCAGAATTGAAACCATGGCCCTTCAGCCCATGTGCCAGTGCTCTAACCACTAAGCAAACCAGCTAGGCTATCCACTAATATCTTGTTATTCTAATGAGATGGATTTGTAAAAATTCTGGTAGGACAAGTCCCATCTTTTCCCAATCTTAGTTTGATTTTAATTGCTCTGATAAATTTCCTCTAAAAAAAAACCCATAGGTTTTGTTTATGGGAAGCACTTAGTTTTCTCTGTGGGAAGATTTTTGATTACCCATTCAATTGTTTTACATTGGACTTTTCATTGAGATTGCCTGGAATCTATAGATCCATTAGGAGGTAATGGATATTTTTTCACTTTGAGTCTGTCTGTGAATGTGGCATTGCTCTTTATTTATTTATATATTTATTTATACCCTTTTAAATTATTGTGATAAAAGCTTAGATTAGTACTGGACACATTGTATATTTATACCATTGTATATAGTATCTTTTTTAATTTTATAACTCTTAATTGAATAATCTCTTTATATATAAAAGGCTAAGCAACCGTCCAACCATCTGACCGACCGGTAGGTATGACACACACTGCCTGCCAGGGGGCAGATGCTCAATGCAAGAGCTGCCTAGCTGGGGTGGCTTGGCAGCAGTGATTCTTGGGTGATGCACACCAGAAGCAGAGAGGTGGGAGCCTCTCACATTCCAGGACCTCTCGAGGGATGTTGGTGAGCTGGTTTAGTCCTGATCCCCACAGGCCAGGCTGAGGGACCCCACCAGCCAGAGGGATTCTGCTCACTCTGCAGATGCCCTTCGAGCTGTGGCTCCACCTCAGGTGCACCTGGCTGGGGAAGGACCATGGGAGGTTGGCTCCAGGGCTTGTCCAGCCAGTTTTGCCCAGTCCTGACCCACGGACCACCTTCTAATTAATTTTCTTTCAGTGTTCACAAATTCATGGACTGGGTCACTAGTAGAAATAAAATTGTTAATTCAGAATAAAATTGCTAACTCTCTCAATGATTTATCTTTAGATTTCCTTTTAATTTTTTACCTTCACAATCATATCTTATTTGAGTATTTTTGTTTCAGTCTCTCCAGTCATACCTTTTGTTTTTCTCCTTGCTCTAACTGTGATCACCAGTATAAAGTTGAATAGGAGCATGAGGAGCATCCTTTCTTATTCCTCATATCAAATAGAATGCTTTCAATATTTTGGCATTAAAAAGATATTTAACAGAGGTAAATACACTTTATCAGGCCAAAGTTATCTGATTCTATTGCTATTTTGCTAACAATTTTTATATTGAATAGATATTGAGTTTCATAAAATTTTTTTGTATCGAATAAATTATGCCATTTTTATCTTTAATCTGTTAATGTAGTGACTTACGGTGATTAATTTTCTAATGTTAAACAAACTTTTGATTTCTGGGGCAAACCTACTTGAGAATGACATATTATTATCTATCTATATAAAAGCCTAAGCAACCAACGACCAGTCAACTGGTCACTTTGACACACACTAACCACCAGGGGACAGACGCTGAACACACAGGACCAGGCTCCCTCCTATCTGGATCGGGCCCGTGGGGATAGGGTCAAAACTGGCTGTCTGACATTCCCTGAGGGGTCCCATTACAGGCCAGGCTGAAGGACCCCACTGTGCATGAATCTCGTTTTACATATTACTGAATATAGTTTACTAATACTTTAGTTACAACATATTTTTTGAGTAATATTTTCTTTATCATAATATCCCTCTCAGGTTTTGGCATCCAGTTTTGTTAGTCTCGTAAATTTAATTGGGAGAATGTTCCTTCTTTTCTCTGTTTAAGAATAGCTTGTATAATAATAAAACTATTTGTTCCTTGATTGGTAAAACTTATTGCTGAAGACTTAGAAGCACTTAGTTTTCTTTGTGGGAAGATTTTTTATTACTGTCTCAATTGTTTTTTAATGTTTATAGGATATTTAGGTTTCCTTTTGGGTGCCTTTTATTAATTGTATTTTCTAGGAATTTGTCAGTTTTATGAACTTTTCAATTTTATTGATTTAAAGTTGTTCATATATCCTCTTGCTATTCATTTTTACATTTGCACATCCTATCTAATAAAAGAGTGATATGCAAATTGACCATAACTCCACCACACCCACAAGCCACGCCCACCAATCAGAGTGAGTATGCAAATTAACCCAACCAATATGGCTATGGCCACAGGGAGAGCAGAAGGGAGGCTTGGGTTGCCCCTGGTGATGGGAGAAGCCAAACTTTCCACAAAACCCTGGCTGGCCCAGGCCTCCACTTAAGGCAACAAAGTTTCAATGGCTGTGCAAACAGGAGGCTTGGCTCTGTTCCAGGCTACAAAGTTTCAATTGTAGAAGATAAATACATCACATACACTAGGGCCTCAGCTTGGGTTACTGGGGGGCGTGGCCAGCCACAGGCCCCTCATCCAGGCCACCCCACACCCCAAGGGAACACCTACCCTGATCTAGGACACCCTTCAGGGCAAACAAGCTGGCCCCCACCCATGCACCAGGCCTCTATTCTATCTAATAAAAGAGTAATATGCAGATTGATCATCACTCCAACACACAAGATGACTGCCCTCATGTGGTCAAAAGATCCTGCCCCCATGTAGACACAAGATGGCCACCACAAGATGGCCAGCAGGGGAGGGCAGTTGGCAGAGTGACCAGGCCCACAGGGGAGAGCAGTTAGGGGCAAACAGGCTGGCAGGGGAGCAGTTAGGCATCAATCAAGTTGGCAAGGTAGTGGTTAGGGAGTGATCAGGCTGGCAGGCAGAAGTGGTTAAGGGCAATCAGGAAGGTAGGCAGGTGAACAGTTGGGAACCATGAGTCCTGGATTGTGAGAGGGTCAGGCCTAAATGGGCAGTTGGACATCCCTCAAGGGATCCCAAATTGGAGAGGGAGCAGGCTGGGCTAAAGGACAACCCCCTCTCTGTGCATGAATTTCGTGTACCAGGCCTCTAGTCTATAGATAATCTTCATTTTCATTAATTATACTGCTTTTTTATCTTTTATATTTTTGCTTGATCTGTCTGACCTATGTTTGTCAGTTTTGTTGACCATTTCAAAAATGGAGGTTTTTGTTGAGTCATTCTATTGCATATTTGTTTATAAGTTTTATTTACTTTTGCTCTTATTTTTAATGTCTCTAATTTTCTCTTAAAAACACTTTTATTGTGAAAAAATTCAAGCATATACAAAAATAGTTAGAATAGTGAAATTAACTGCCAGGTACCTATCATTTAACTTTAACAAATATTGACATATAATCAATCTTAATTTACCTACTCACTTTCTTCTGCTCTAGATTATTGCTTAGTGCATAATCTCTGCTAGCCTGCATTTATCCATATATATTTTAGTATATATTCTAAGTGATAAAGACAGGTGGTTTTTAAAAGAATAGTTTATATTTTATTTTGAAAAATTTCAAGTATACTATATAAAAGTACAAGAAATAGTGTGACATTACTGCTCCCATTATCCAGTTTAAACAATTCATACCTTATTTCCTCTGTATCCCTCCCTTCTCCTCCCCCAAATTATTTAAAGAAAAAAATATATTTAAAGAAACATGCATACATATCTTTTCATTTGCAACTACCTAAATATATCTGTGAAATCTATGGACTTCTTTACAATGTGTAGACAGTAACATTTTCATGCCTAAACATTATTAACAGTAATCCTTTAATATTACCAATACCTAATGTGCCCATTTGTTTTTACTTTTCTCATTTTTTTTACCATTTTCTTGAATCAAGGTCCAAATTAACATATTTCATTCCTTGATACATATCTTAAATCTCTTTTTAATCTCTGGATTACTCATGTCATTGTTTTACTTCCTACTTTTTGCTTTGTGTCATTTTATTTGTCAGCTGGTTGATTGAAAGAACAAATCATTTGTAGATTATTTAAGATTTGCTCTTTGCATCCCCCTTTTTGTCATTCAAGGGGTTCTGTTGTTCCTTTATTTTGTAAAAATTGATAGTTCTACAGCCTTAATCAGATACAGGCTTGATTTTCTTCCTTTATAAAAATGTTTTGAAAGGGTGAGATATACTTCCACCAGGAGACACGTAATGTCTAATTATCTTTGTTGTGATGATATAGCTATTGATGATTATTGCCTTGATCCATTAATCCACTGGGGTTGTAAAATGGCAATAATCTATCATTTATCTTATATTTATTAGCCAGAACATTTCTTAAAACATAGTTATTTCTCAGAAAACAGTTACAGGTAAAGTTTATACAGGAAATGCAAAACAAATATTCAATTACTTCTCTTTATTTAGCAGTTTTCAAAATATGAGTTGGTTTTCTTCTAGCTAATTTGGCTCGATGGATAGAGCATTTGTCTGCAGACTAAAGGGTCCCAGGTTCAATTCAGGTCAAGGGCACATGCCCAGGTTGAAGCTTGATCCCCAGTAGGGCCATGCAGGATGCAGCCAATCAATTATTCTCTTTCATCATTGATGTTTCTATCTCTCTCCCCCTCGCCCTTCCTCTCTAAAATCAATAAAAATATATTTTAAGAAATATGAGTTGGTTTCCTAGGATAGTCTAGTGATGATGACTAATTCCATCTAAAATATTATGGACTCATGAAGTTAAAAATATATTGGTAAATTTTAATGTGCTGAAATTATATATTATATATTGTATATTGTATATTATATATATATTATATATTATATATATTATATATATAAATTATATTATATACTATAATTGCTGGCACTTATGTCTTCCCATTTTGGGCCATTGTGAACCTCTTTAAATTGGCTCTTGTTTTCTTTTGATATAGCCATTATCATCATTGGCACTTTCCTTATTTTCTGGCATGACTAGATGTTCCATCTTCCTTTGGTACAATTCTCTCCCAGACAGGGAATCAATTATTTTTTCAATGAGCCTTAGATCCTCTTAGTTGGGAAGAATTAGAGACCACACTCTCAATTTTAGACTTCCTCATTGATAAAGAGTTGATCATGATTTTCAGGGTTTTTTAATAGATAAATTTAGGACATATTTAAAATAATTATTTTCATGAGTTCACACTGATGCTTCCAATTAAAATTCAGGGTTACAGATTTTTACTTACCTTTCATCAGATTTACATGTGCATATATTTTCTCCCATTTCCCATATCCCTGTACCAAGGTGATAACTTATTTTTTTGGAGCGGGAGAGATAGAAATCAATGACTTGGAAGAATTATTAATTAGCTGCATCCTATGTGCCCTACACTGGCGATGAAGCTGGCAACCTGGACATATGCTCTGACCAGGAATCAAATCATGGCTCCTGATTCATAGGTTGACACTCAACCACTGAGCCATGTCAACTGGGCATAACTTATTTTCTTTATCGTGCAGTACATATATATATATATATATAAAGTCTCAGCATAGCAATACCAACACTACTACCAGCAATATGATTATTGAAGGCAGTTTGACTTCTTTTAGAGTATATTCTATTAAGGTTTACTGTCAACTTACTATGTTTGGATATTTCTTCTCTGAGAGTAATATTTCCGACTAGTCACACAGTTAGGTGACATTGTCACACTATAATTTCAGTGTTTAAGGATTACATTTTCAATTTAATGTTGTTTTATACTTTTTTCATATTTCAAAGCCAAATCCACAAAGCAGAGTATGTTCATAGCTGACATTACAACTTCTTTTCTGTGTAGTCTATTCCTCCTCTCTACCTATAGGTAACCATTACTTTTCATTTTTTGACCTGTTCTGTTTTCATTATGTACTATATATGTATAATTATATTATAAAATTCACTTGTATAACATACCATATCTCTCTTCTTGGATATATAGTGGCATAATATACCTGCTTTGTAATTTTTTTCACTTAAAATATAAGAAAAAATGTTAACATTATAATACCATCAACATATCCAAAAATTTAACAATATTCCCCTTAATATAAATATCCAGATTTCCCCAATTGTCTCATAAAGATTATTTTTATTATTTTTAAATCAAGTTTTATATGAACCAGTTTCTTTATTGTCCCTTCCCTCTCCCTCTTCTCCAGCCATTTATTTGTTACAGAGAAAATAGGTCGTTCGTCATGTAGAGTTTTCTACAGTCTGAATATTGCTCATTGCAAGTCTGTGACATTGGATAACATAGTCCTCTCACTCCTTCCTTCTTATAAAGTGGCAGTTAGATCTAAAAATCTTCTGAGATTTTTGATATATTTTGTTCTTCAAGTTCTGCTTTTTTTTAGGATGGATGCTTGTTGCACTAATATTTAGCTTTTCTTCCTTTCTAAACATTTAAAATTATATATTTTCTTCTACAGAAAGTTTTGCCTGGATTCTGTAAGTTTTGAAATGTGGTTTAGTGTTTTCATTGTTACTCAGTTGTAAATATTTTCCCATTTCTATTAAGATATTTTTATTTAGTTTGTAGGGTTCTTTTTAGAAATATTTCTGAAAATCTGAACTTACAGGGATTTACCTATTTGTCTTTATGTTATTGATTTCTAGGTTAACTACATATAGTTGGAGAATGTGTGAATATTCGCCATAATAGTAGTCTACTACTGCTGTATGTAATTAGTTTATTACTTTAATTCTTTGACATTTGCTGAATTTTGCTTTATCATTTATGATTCAATATATCCCCCACTTTTGTAAGTTTTCCATATGTGCTTGAAAAGAATGTATGCTCTGATCTGTAGTTATACCATATGAAATTGCTATTTTTTGAGGTTAAATTGAAAATTCTGCTTTTCTTTGAGATGTGTGCTTTATTTAATTAAAATGTAGATAATTCACATTGATAGTTTGTCTCAAATAAAATATTAAGTGATATATTTCATTTTTATTTAAGTTGGCACTTTTAGACTATATAAATTATTCAAACCCTCCAATTAATGCTTCTCCATTGGGAATGTTTTGTCTATTGGGAAGAATTCCAAATTCTGATAAGGTGGTAGCACATTGGATGAAAGTGTGTTGAGAAGATTGAACACAGCTAACATTTTATAGCCAATTCAGTTACATTTGCTAGGACAATTAGTGATGAGTGTGATAGAATGTTGGCACACAAAAGTTTGGGAATATGTCTGGTAACCAATGTGGGGTGCTTTTAGATCAATCTTTCATGAATAATTTAAATTTTTGATAATTTGATGTTGCTGCCATTATCTAACTCAAGTTTTAAAAATAATAAGTGATGACTTTCCCAGTCCAACATGAAGCCATAGAACAGTTTTGGTGGTAGTTACGGGTTTGGTGCATATTTAGAAGCTTCATCAACATCCCAGCCATTGTTCAGGTTATTTGCAATTGTCATTCAGCTGAGTTTTTTCTCAAGTTATGATTTGCTCTGAAAATGGTGGGCATATCTCCAAATGATGGTGTGTGTGTGTTAAATCATTATCAGTTGGTGTCCTCACTTGTCTATTTTTGTTTGTTTGTTTGTTTTTACCATCCAGGTGTTGAGAGACTGTCATAGATCTCAAATCGTGATTTGTAAATGAGCTTCTACTATGGCTGTGAGTTGACCTTTCAAAATAGAGTTGGGTCTCCCCAAGACCTTTGGGATTCAGATCCCCAAAATATAATTCCTGAGCCACCAGTAAATAACAGCTCTTTAACTAACAGTGCAATTACCAAGGACAAAACTGATGTTCTAACACATACTGTGTCTGTTTAAATTCATGTATTAAAAAGTAAAAGGCCTGGGCCAAGTGGCTCAGTTGGTTGAGCATTTCCCATTCACTAAAAGGTTGCCAGTTCAATTCCACGTTAGGGCACATGCCCAGGTTGCATTACAGGCTTAATCCCCAGTAGGGAGGCCTACAAGAGGTAGCCAACCAATGTTTCTCTCTTCCTCTCCTTTCTTCTCTCTTAAAAAATAGTATATAGAATTCCTTTAAAAACACCATAGTGATTGCATAGTGGGGAAAAATAACCAAATGCGCAAATGGTTCAATTATCAAAGACAACTGAAGAAACCAATTCTGTTATAAATTCTAAAGAGACAGTAGAAATTATACTGGATATCAATTTTACTAATCGCAATTTTTAGCTCATACTAGCTATTCCATGTTCTAAAATCTAAGATTTCCATTAGGTCAATTTTAGTTTTGTGTTTTTCAGATCTTCCATATCCTTACTGATCATGTCTACTTTACTTATCAGTAACAGAGAGAAATGAGTTAAAATCTTCATTAGTGGTTAATTTGTTTATTAATCCTTATAATTCTATCAACTGTTGCTTTATGTATTCTATATGGCATAAAGTGCATAAACATTTTAACTTTACCTTCCTTATGAAATGACCTTCTACCTGTACTTAATTTTTTACTTAAAGTCTGCTTTTGTCCAATAATAGCATATCTGTGGCAGCTTTGTCCTCCATAGTATTGCTTTCATTTATATATTTTCATTTTTTACTTTTAACTTCTTTATATGTTTGAATATGTCTGTTAAAAACATATTATTGTGTTCCTTATATTGCACTTTATAACTTTATAATTTTTTATCTTGTCATCTTATTTTGTATTTTATATTTACATTTTTATACACTTTCCTACATCTATTGTCTTCTTTTGGATTAGTTGGTACTTGCTCCATTTTTTTTTCACTACTACTAGTTTGGAAATTACATGCTCTGTTCTTAATATGTGTGCATGTATGTGTGTGTGTGTGAGTGTGTATGTTTGTGACTGTGGGAGTGTACGAATTACAAGATGTTAACTAATT
This sequence comes from Lasiurus cinereus, assembly GCA_011751065.1. Classification (NCBI taxonomy): domain Eukaryota; kingdom Metazoa; phylum Chordata; class Mammalia; order Chiroptera; family Vespertilionidae; genus Lasiurus; species Lasiurus cinereus. The sequence goes on from JAAGEH010000452.1 coordinate 13,583,822, forward strand.
AAATTCTAAAATTAATTATTTTTCCCATGGTATAATCATACAAAACCTTAAATACATTTTAACTGCACTTGCCCTCTACACAATGTTGCTACCATTTTTAAAGTTAATGTGTCTTTAGAGTCACCCACACATTTTCCACTTTATGTCAGTCATATATATAGCACATCTTTATCTTTAACCTGTAATAATTTTCAAAGTATTCAGATTATATCCTTTAAGCTTTTCTTTGGTACTTGCCTAATGTTGGCAAACTCTACTCTTGTTTTCATTCTAGTTCTTAAAAGATATTTCTCCTACTATTTGTATAAGTCTGTATTTATTTTTTCTTAATACATTGAAAATTTTATTCCATGGGCTTTTCACTCCCATTAATGTCAATCAACAGTCAGCTGTGAATCTATTCCAGTTCACTAACTCTGTCTTCATCTATTACCAATCTGCTCTTTAGCTTGTTCTTTGAGGATGTAGTTTTAGTAACTAAGCAAATTTTATTTTATTTCAAAAAGTTCTATTTAACTTGTTTAATCTGCTTGCTCATTTTCATAGTGTTTTTGTTTGCTAATTGGTTTTAATATTTTTATACATACTTATATCACAGTTTCTATCAGAGTCAGATTAGAATTTATAGGATTCTGTTAAGAGGTTCTAGAGAATCTTAATACTGTATTCTGTTTGATGGGTTTTGCTGGATTCTCATTTAAGGTAGTTTTTTTTCATGCTATATTTTGTAAATTTGAATTGTAAGTTTATTTTTAGTGGGGGCATATGCCACCAAGATTGGGGCATACCTGTCTGGAAAGATTTTATACTATATTATACTAATTTGACCTTTTTGTACAAGTAAAACTTTTTTTCCTACCCAAATCCCAGATAGAGGTAAATTTCATTGTTATCTTCCTAAGTAGGAAGGCAACATTTCTTTCTAGCCTCTCTTTACCAAGAATGAGCCCTCTGATGATCCTAAATTATGTGGAAGGTATTTTAACTTCAAGCACTCGGGCATACAGTCTTATTTTCTGCCTCTCCCTGGTCATTAAGTCTGAAATCACTGGAGCCTAAATTTGAAACACATGCCCCTATCATCACTACACTACCCACAATAACAGCTCGTATGTTTATACCTGTCTGGTTTTCAGCCCACTGTTTCTTCCCAGTACCTCAAGATTTTCTCCTTTCTTATAAGATTAGTTGTAAATTTTAAAAACTGTTATTTTCTTTTTAGATTTTCTTGGTTTGTTTGAAATGGGAGGGCTTTCAGTGGTAATAGGTAGTATAGGCTCACTTTTGCAAGGGACCAAGATGTGTAGGTATGCTGGCAGTTGAGAAAGAAAGGGGCTTGACCCGCATAGTCAGTACATGTTGAGATTTTTGGCAGTATTTTTCAAGACCATGTCTGGGATCCACTGGGAAAGCTATAGTTTATAGGTGCTTCCCACATCCTAAGAATAGTGCAAGAAATGAATCACATGGCATTATATATTCAGATTAATAAAATGTTGCAATTTATTTTAAATAAGTCAGTACAATAGTGATTGGGGCTTCACAAAGTTGTTGTATCTGAAACTAATACTCAAACCTCAGCATGTAGATCTTATGTGGTTGCTCAAGCTCTCCTGCTGTGTCATTTGATACTACTCCAAGGCAAGAGTTGGGTCCAGATGGGAAATCTGGATCAAAACTAATTATCATTAGATTTAGGCTTATTTCCTATCTTCCTGTATCTTAACTGTGAAGAATGTTGGAAGTATGTAGGAAACAGGCATGCGTTCATTTGGGGTATTGTGGGAATGAGTACCTTAGAACTTTGGGTTTATGATGAGTGGGAACAACCTCATGGAAAGTGAGTGAAAACTAATGTGAAGAACATATTCACAGGGGTTCCCATTTCAATATGGTGTAACCTTTGTATTGATTGTGTCTTGGAACCTCTCCAATACTCCTTCATGAAGGATATTCTGGCTTCTAAGGTTTCATGCTATGGTTTATCTTACTCCGATTTTTCCAACAAGCTGTGACTCCATTTGCTTCCTATACTCCAGGATTTTTCTCATCCTTGTCTAGATCAATATTTGTCTCATGGTATAATTATGCTATCATTTATGTGAAAAGCAATGTTTCAATTATTTCAGAGGGGACTTGAAAGGAAAGGGAAGTATATGTATGTACCCAGTCCACTATTTTAAAAGGAAAATTTGTTCTAGGTTTTATGTTGGGTGAGTGACATGGATGGTAATGCAAATATTAACCCTTTCCAATTACTGTAATAAAAGGAATAACTATTTAAATATAATACTTTTATAAAATTACTGATTAAACTTAAACACTTCTAACTTGCTATCTAGGTCCTATTTTAAAGAAATCAAGTCCATTTATGTAAAAACGTTGTTTGTTTCTGTGAAAATCAAGTCTAATTTCTGATGTGAAGTGTATATAGAAAATACATTAAAGTAAAATTACTAAGCTTAATTCACAACTGCTGTAGTTGAAATATTAATATGATAGGACTTTAGGAAGAATTAACCTATTCTATACAAAGTCATGTGCATTAACAGAGGTGAAGCACTCATTAATGCCATCAGTTTATTCTTTTTGCTGGTAGGCATGTGCCTAAGTTATGTAAAATTCCCTTCTCTTGAAAATACTTAAAAAGGCCAACAGTCTGGCCATTGTTTAATGCCAAAAAAATTGAGAAAATTTTTCTTTGAAAGGAAAGATGGTTATTTCTTAGACATCCACTGAACAGGCCTACAAGTAATGGTAATCCAAAAGTAATGTACACACCTAGTGTACAAATTGTGGTTTCTAAATACCTTTTCCCATTAAAAGGAACTAGGGCTTATAAAGCCTCAGTTGGTTACAGTTTGGAGCAGGGAATATATGAAAATACAACTGGGCTCCCATTGGCAATAAATAGGACACTGAGTATAAAAAAGCATAAATAATGAAATTGGTTAAAACACACTGAGATCAATTACCCTTAAATGAAAAGAGAAAGAGAAACACCACAAAACACTACCACTACCACCATCACAATTGGACACTATTAGAAGTAATCCCTTACTCTGAAAATTGGCAAAGGGAAATAAATAGAAAGCATTTTTCCTGTTTCTTATAGAAATTATATTTCTGGGTGTCTAAATAGCCCAGTTAATGAGGAAAAGTTCCTTTATACAAAAAATTTCAACTACCATTTAGGGAAAATATTTTGACATTAGATAATTACTATTTTAAGACGTTTATGTAATAATTGGTATTTTTAGTGATAATTATAGAATGTTTTTATTTAATTTATTGAAACATATAAGTATTTTATACATTGTCCAAGGAGAATACTATACATATATCTATTTATAATAATAAAAGGGTAATGTGCTAATTAGACCAGATGTCTTCCGGACGTCATTCTGGATGTCCTTCCTGATGAAGCCAGCGTGGGAGGGAAGCCAGCCCAGGTCCCAGAGGCCCATGGGCGGCTGGAGAAGGGAAGCAGCCCAGATCCCAGGTGCCCATGGGTGGCAAGAGGAGGGTAGCAGCCCAGGTCTTAGATGCTCACAGGTGGCTGGAGGAGCATAGTCAAGGTCCTAGCAGCCTGGGTCCCAGGTCCTGGGTGCCAGAGGGAAGCCAATGCTGGCAATCAAGGGAAGGAAGGCCTACTCTTGCACAAATTTTCATGCATCAGCTCTCTAGTATATGTATGAAAGGCTAAGCAACCATCTGACTGTCCAACCAGCTGGTAGGTATGACCTACACTGACCACCAGGTGGGCATACTCTCAACACGGGAGCTGCCAAGCTATGGTGATTTGGCAGCAGAGGTTCTCTAGTGTTGCACTCCAGAACCAGAGAGGAGGGAGCCCATTTCTGGAGTATGTCACCTGAGAACCACCCTCTTGTAACTCTTCGGGGGATGTTGGAGAGCTACTACAGGCCAGGCTGAGGGACCCTACTTGTCAGAGGGAGCCTGTTCACTCCCCAGATGCCCTTTGAGCTCTGGTGCTGCCCCAGGTATGGCTCACCAGGGAGGAACTGTGGGAGGTTGGCTCCAGGGCATGTCTGGCCCATCTCGCCCAGTCTCGCCCCATGGGCAGCTTTCTAATTAATTTCCTTTCAGTGTGCATGAATCTGTGCACTGGAGCACTAGTTTTACACACACACACACACACACACACACACACACACGAGGCCTGGTGTACAAAATTTGTGCATGGGAGAGGGGGGTGTCCTTCAGCCCTGCCTGCTCCCTCTCCGATCTGGGACCCCTTGAGGGATGTCCTACTTCCTGGGCAGTCAGACATCCCTCTCACAATCCAGTACTTCTGGCTCCCAACTGCTCATCTACCTGCCTTCCTGCTTGTCCCTAACTGTTTCTGCCTGCCAGCCTGATCAACCCCTAACCACTCCCCTGCCAGCCTGATTGATGCCTAACTGCTTCCCTGCCAGCTTGTTTGCCCCTAACTTCCCTCCCCTCCAGGCTTGATCACCCCCAACTGCCTTCCCTTGCAGGCCTGGTCCCTCCCAACTGCCCTTCCCTGCTGGCCATCTTGTGGTGGCCATCTTATGTCCACATGGAGGCAGGATCTTTTGACCACATGGGGCCAGTCATCTTGTCTGTTGGAGTGATGGTCAATCTGCATATTAATCTTTTATTAGATAGCATGGAGGCCTGGTGCATGGGTTGAGGCCAGCTGCTTTGCCTTGATGGGTGTCCTGGATCAGGGTGGGTGTTCTCTTGGGGTGTGGGGTGGCCTGGGAGAGGGGCCTGTGGTGATTTGCAGGCTGGCCATGCCCCCCGGCGAACCAAGGGGAGGTCCTGGTATCTGGGATTTATTTATCTTCTACCATTGAAACTACAAAGTTTTTGAGTGGAACCAAGCCTTCTGCATGCACTGTGGAGGCAGCCATTGAAACTTTGTTGCCTTAAGTGGAGGCCTGGACCTGCCAGGGTTTGCAGAAAGTTTGGCTTCCTCCATCACCAGGGGCAACCCAAGTTTCCTTCCTGCTCTTTTTGTGGCTGTAGCCATCTTGGTTGGGTTAATTTGCATACTCACTCTGATTGGCTGGTGGGCATGGCTGGTGAATGTAGCGAAGGTACAGTCAATTTGCATGTTACTCTTTTATTAGATAGGATATATATAAAAGGGATAGGTAAAGCAAAATCTATAGAATAATTGAATCTGTATAATGAGAATATGGATATTATTGCTCTATTTTCCCTATTTTTTATTTTTTTTGAAATTTTCACAATGAAAATGAAAATGAATGTATTTTATGATTCAGCTGAAAAGATCAGAGTTTGAATTTAAAGGCCTGGATTCTGGTTTTCATTCTATATAAAGGAGGCATTTTACATAAGACAAATCACTTTTTAGAGTATGTCTCTTTCCCTATAAAATAGTTTTTACTGTATCATAGCATTTCAGAACTCTGATCTTGGGAAACAAGAGAGAAAAATGATTCTGTGTTGAATGTCAGCTTGGAAGAACCTGCCATTTTGTTCCCTATTTTAGAGTCAAATGCAGCATTTTAAAGCCTTTGAGAACTTAGCACACAAAAAAACAACCAAACAATTGAATCTCTTTAGTTAAGTTTTTCCCAAACATATTTAATGACAATACCATTCCCCCTGATTTTTTTTATTTAACAGCTATGAAACTTGGGGGGGAACCCTGGACCAAATGATTCATAATCATCCTTGAAGATAAATTCAAAACTTTTAAAAAATATTTTTATTGATTTTTAGGGAGGAAGGGAGAGAAAGAGAAAAACATTGATGTGATCCACATGCACTCCCCCTACCAGGGATGGAGCCCCCAACATGGGCATGTGCCCTGACTGGAAATTGAACCAGACTTTTCGTGCATGGGACAATGATACCCAACCAGCTGAGCCATATTGGCCAGAGCAAATTCAGAACTTTTAGCATAGAAGTACAAGCCCCAAGTCCCTCAATCTTAAGGGGGAAAAAAGCCTGCTTTCAACAGTTTTCTCAAGTTTGCTCTTAGAATTTTTTTGGAAGTTTGGCATGGGGGGAAAGGGAAGGGGCCAGGCACACCAATGGAAGTGATTAATTAACAACATAACAAAAAGGCTGTGCAATTCTGTGTCTATCCTACAACATGAGATTTTTAATCAAACTTAATTTTGAGATTAAAATTTTAGATAATTGTAGATTCACATGCAGTTGTAAGAAATAACACAGAGAGATCGCATATGCTTTTTAGTCAGTGCCTCCCAGCAATCTCTTGGAAACCGTATAGTACAATATTACAACCAGGACCACAAGATGCAGTGTTTGAAGAGTTTAGCAGTGATGCCAAAACAAAGAACAAAGTAAGGGACGTTCTATATGAACTTTATCTCAGATTTGCCTACCTATCTCCCATATTTTAAGAGGAGAAATGCAAATTACTATTTATTATCAGTAATGAGGCATCCTGAGATGCTTTCTCTTTCTGCATATGTATAAGTAAATCATATGTTTTATGCATACATAAAGTATTAATATACTCAGCAGTCTCACTTAGAAATAAGCATATACAATCTGATTTTGCATATGCTTCCACACCATCCTCACCCCAAATCTATAAGATCTCAAAAATTTTCAAGTCACAAAGCAAAGCAAATTTATTGGATTCTAGACCTAACAAAAAGATCCCCTGGGTTGAATGTACTGTCTGATGATTTTAAACCTGTGATTTATCTTGAGCGTTGTAGGAAGGACTGTATGTGTGAAACACATCTATGCTAAGGACATCCTGGAATGTTAAAACAGAATGGTCAGGGTTGCCTGGCCCCTGGCCATTTACCTTTAACTCACTTCTATGTCTGCATCGGTGATGATGGAAGAACGATTTCTCTTTTTTTCTTCCCTTTGTAATGATTACTTATCCAAATATTGGTGTCAGATGAGACTGGCTGCAGCCATGGGGCATCATCTATTCTTGCCCATCGCTCAGATGCTTGGGTGATGCAGACCTGTGTGTGCCCAGGGTAAATATTTGACAGTTGTTCCAGCCACCATTGCACAGCCCCTGAGTGACCCTGCATTAATTAGCTGAGAATTTCAAGGCTTTGAATCTGATTGAATCAAAATATTGTTTTTACAAGTTGATGAAGGCTCTTGATTGATGTGGGCCCTGCTGATTCTTTAAAGGATTAAATTGTATGTACAGATTACCCAGTCCTGGCTGTCATTGCTTAAAAGGAGATTGTTTTTTTAACAAAGCTTTTTAAAAAATGGTGGTATGGTGTGTTCCCTCCCCATAGATACTGCAATCCTTTCAGTGGGCATGTACATGTTTAAGTATAAAAGAGAATGAGAAAAACTGAGGGAAATGGTCAAGAAAAAATACCAAGTAGCAATAAAGAGGCAGAAAAGAAAAAAAAAAAGACCAAAAGAAGTGGATAAAGTATGAAGAAGGGACTTGGCTTCCCTTCATCCTGAATATATGTTTTGTGTGCACATCTCCCAGGGTAAAGCCGGCCATATTTCACCCTGGGGCAGGAAAGGAGCACGATCATTGGGGTATGAGCGAGTCAGGACTTGGAGGAATTGAAGAGCATGCATCATCTCCAGTGAGACACACTCACACAGCCCGGAGTCACCGGCTCTCTGTCTGCTGAACCCGAGAGCCCCTCAGTCCCACCCACAGGAGTGCGATAAGACACAGAGTCAGGCCCTCAGCCAGAGAAAGGGCAGGACAAGAAAGCTCCAGGGGGAAACTGGCAGGGATAGAGATGGAAGAAGGAGGGGCACAGATTTGTCTCCCTGCAAACCCTTCCGTGTTCATGGGAAATATCCACAGCCCCAAACAAGGCAAGTCTTAATGTATTACACTCTTATATTTCTCTTACTCAAGATCTCTTATATCGGTCCCATGTTGATGTTTTCTCCACCTGCAAATTTACAAAACTTTAATCTAATTTCATTCTGCACCTGTTAACTTGAAAAATGACTTTTCTCATGGACTCTGTGTTGTGTAATGAATCAAAACCAATCAGCATACAGAAGAAACAGTGAAATGGAGCACAAATCATCATGGGCCCAGAGCAGGGAGATTGACGAAGGTATAAGCCAGCAACCCCTATGCAGCGTCTGAAAATGAACCTCTGGTTTTTAAATGCTCTGGGAGCACGCTGCCTCCCCTAGGTTCCTTTTGGGACAAATTAACTGGAATCCTGGACGCTTTTTGAAGTTTTATTCTCCTTTCACTTGTACCATGAAGGAGGCCCTGAAAATTGGTTAACCCATAATGTGTTAAGTGGTGAGTAAAACACGGTTATAGGTAATAGTGACTTGGAATGTGGAAAGAGAGAATCTGTAAGAAGTTTTATTTCTGCAGGAGGACCATTTAAAAGAGCATGTCCACCTGGCCGCCATGGCTTAGTGGTTGAAGGTCTACCTAGGAACCAAGGTTGTGGACTCCACTCCCAATAGGGGACATGCAGGAGGCAGCCGATCAGTGATTCTCTCTCATCGTTGATGTTTCTCTCTCTCTCCTTCTCCCTTCCTCTCTAAAATCTCATGCATTTGAAATTACATATATATATATATATATATATATACACACACATATATGTATGTATATATATATGAAATAATATTTAAAAAAATAAAAGAGCATGTCAGTAAGTCCTGTCTTAGTCCATTCAGATTGCTAAAGCCAAGTAACATAGACTGGGTGGCTTAAAAACAACTGAAATGTATTTCTCACTTCTGGAGACTGTAAGTCCAAAATCAGGGTGTCAGCATGCTTGGGCTCTGGTGACAGCACACTCCCTCATGACTCTTACTAGTACAATGGCACTCAGCCCATTCTTGCAGAGCTATCTCCATGGCCTTATCTAATCCTAATTACTTCCCAAAGGCCACACCTCCCAGTGCCATCACACTGAGAGACTGGGGTGGGAGCAGGATAAAAGGGACATAAACTTTCAGTCTATAGCAAGTACAGAGTGGTCGCTTTGAAATGAAACACATGAAGATGGAAGGCAAGTAGAGCAAAAGAGAGTCCTAAGTAAGATGTGGTCAGTGGGGAAGACCACCAGGAGGCCGGGTGTCTCCAGAGGCACCTGAGGGAGAGGGCACATGTGAACCACTGAGAGCAGAGGGCACGTTCCTGAGGGACAGAGAAGAAGCCATAAGGAACCAGGGCAGTTAGTGAATTCTTAGCTTGGTTGAGGCAGGAGAATGATGTGCGTAAAGGAACTGAAAGACAGGTTAGGGGATTGGCCTCTGGTTGGAGGACCCCGGATCTCAAAGCAGCGGTAATAGAGACCCCATGGAAGGTGGAAAAGAGGGACAAGAGGAGGAAAAACCCCTATGAGACGACTTACCCTTTGTTCATGCAGATGTTAGAAGTCATACAGCCTGTGGAATCTCAGAGGGAAGGTGGAGGAGGCTGAGTGGGTGAAAGAGATCAACCAAAGAACTTTGTATGCATATATGCATAAGCCATGGACACACTTTAGGGTGGAGAAGGCCTGGGCAGGGGTGGCTGTGGGGGTTGGGGCTGGAAGGGGACAATAGGGGAAAAGAGGGGACATCCATAATACTTTCAATAATAAAGATTTATTTAAAGAAAGAAAAAGAAGCCATACAGTCAAACCTTAATTTAGTGGGTCTTCAATCTGGTTGGTTAATGGAATCACCTGCGGAATTTTAAAATATGGAATTACTGGTCTCTAATTTCAAAGAAGTAGGATCTAGAAGTAGGTCATTAAAAGTTCCCTAGCCTAGGGCTTCCAAACTTTAAAGTGCTTAAAGATGACCCAGGGAGCGTGTTGAAAAGCAGACTCTGGTTCAGCAGATCCAGGTGGACCCCGATTCTGTGAGTCTAGTAAGCTCCTGATGAATGGTCTGCAGGCCCCACTTTGAGAAGCAAGACTTGGATGATCTGATAATCAGGTATGTTCAGGACTTGCTTCCTGAGATGACCTAAGGTCCAAAGAACAATGTAGGTGCAGTAACATTCAGGTTGAATTTTTACATAGTTTCTTTAAGCAATGAGAAATAAAGAGGTGATTTTTTTAAAAAGAGAAACCAAAACAAGACCATAAAACAATGAGGCTATTTCATATTTGCATATCTGTATGTGAAATCAGCCTATTGTACTTGAGCCTCACAGTCTGTGAAAGGGGTAAGAAAATAGAAGTCTTCAAATGTCTCAGGAATGTATGAAGAATGGATTAGTCTTTTAGGTTCTTCTTCCAGTCTTCAGAACCAACCTGGCATTATTTTGAAAGAAAGGGAGGAAGATGGAGAGAAAAGAAGGGAGGAAGGGGAAGGGGGAGGAAAAGAGGGCGGGAATAGGCTGGAGAGTCACTGTAGGTACTTGTTTGATGAGGGAAGAGTATAGTTGTGTGTGTGTGTGTGTGTGTGTGTGTGTGTGTGTGTGTGTGTGTACTAGAGGCCTGGTGCACGAAATTTGTTCTCTCAGGGGCGTGTCCCTCAGCCTGGCCTGTGCCCTCTCACAGTCCAGGAGCCTTGGGGGATGTCCAACTGGCACGGAGGCAGGAGAGGCTCCCACCACCGCCGCTGTGCCTGCCGCCCTGAGCCTGGCTTCTGGCTGCGTGGCGCTCCCCCAGCAGGAGCACACTGTCACGAGGGGCAGCTGCTGTGGTGAGCATCTGCCCCTGATGGTCAGTGGGTATCATAGCAGCCAGTCGTTCTACTGTTTGGTCAGTTTGTATATTAGCCTTTTATTATTTAGGCAGATATATACAGAGAGAAATAACTAAGCTAGTGAAAAATAAACCATTTAATTCTAACAAAATATTAGACATATTAGAGTTGTCTATAATACCAATATAGCAGTATATATTAATGAACTCTAATATCATCATAAAGTTAACATTATTTGATACCTGCCAGTGGCAGACAGCATTCTGAGAATCATACAAGTGAGAACAACACTTCACTGAGACAAACATTTTTTTGTTGTTAATCCTCACCTGAGGATATTTTTCCATTGACTTTCAGAGAGAATGGAAGGAGGGAGAGAGACAGAAGGAAAGTAATATTAATGTGAGAGAGACACATCCATTGTTTGCGACCAGAGCTGCAATGGAGCTTGCGACTGAGGTACATGTCCTTGACCGGAATCAAACCCGGGACCCTTCATTCTGCGGCCAACGCTCTATCCACTGAGCCACTCTGGTAGGGTGCAACAAACATTTTTAGTCAAGCATAGCTGCAGTCCAAACCATTGGCAACCCTTATTCCCAACATCTGGTTTATGTGCACGAAAGGCCTGTCCTCCCTTTGCAGAAAAAAGCCTGCTCTTTTCCCCCGGAAGGGGCCAGGGATGATCTGTGCTGTGGTTTCAGATGGCCTGAGGCTTCCAGGCCATGACCCAGACCACACCAAGAGGAACACGACAACCTTCGCTCCAGTTCTAGAAATGAGGTTGGGCGGTCACTCCTCAGATTGCCTTCACTTCCCTTCAAATTGGGGAGGGTTGTGAGCGACACGAGAGGGAGCATGGGAGGGAGGCACGGACTTCTGGGGTCTCCGGCAGCAGGTTACATAACCTTGTAATAAATGCAATAAATAAATGCAATAAAATGCCCCGCTCCCCTCACGCACTAGAACTCTTATTATCTTGGGCTCAGGTGTGTTGCATGAATATACAATAATGGGGCTAACAAGATGGTTTGAGGTCACAGAGGGATAAACCATGGCGTAATCCAGCTCCGAAAGCCGTTCTGGTAATGAAAATTGTAGAGCAGTCTTGTGGCTACTTTTGTAATAAAGATATACAAAGATGAATATAGGTTTCCAGGAATTAATCTGAGAGCATTTGATCCAATTTATACTGGAGTGGCTGCATTGAAGGCAGCTCGGTAGACAGGATTCCAATTTAGGTTGATAGAGTGCTGTGGGGTCCCAGGGAGGAAGGGCTCCCTGTAATTGGGAGATGATTTTATTTTTGAAATGCCCATCTCAGCTTTGTCAAAGGCGGTGCATCTGTCCGCCTTGTCTGTGATCGCAGCCAGGCTCGAGCCCCGAGCCCCGCCGTAAGAGCTTCTGGTCCAGGATTCAGTCTGGCAGACAGACGGGCTTCCCGTTTCATTCTTTCCGAGGGGACTCCGGGCCACACTGCATTTTATTGCTGTGAGTGTTCTGTGGACCAAGCCACCCCAGACCCACGGAGAGGGAGGCTGAAGACAGTCTCTCGCCGCCTTCTCCTTCCGCCTTTCTGGTTGTGCCTGCTGGACACGGCCAGGTGTGGGACTCTTGACGGGTTTTCACTCCGAGGCCAGGGGCCTGGGTCCGAGGAGCGTGGAGAGACTGTCCTTACTTTGGCCCCGAGCGTGGCATTCTCTGGCAGGGGGCCAGGGCAGGGGCAGAGCTGGAGACAGCTGAACTCAGGCTGTGACTCTGGAAGCACTGAAATTCCTGGCACACTTTTCACAAAGCTGCCCCACACCAACCCAAGAATGTTGGCTATGCCTACCTTATTGTCATTCTAGCCGTTTGATTCTCTGAGCTGCCAAGGCAGGAAAAAGTTTCTTTATGCATATTGAGATTCAAAACCCATTTGATGCTTTCCATCGCCTTTTTTTTTTTAAAGTGGCATTAGGGAATTATTCTCTTCAAAACCTGCCTTGGTAGCTGTTAAGAGAGGCTTGTGTTTAAACTCCTGTTCCGCTTAAGATGAATCAGAAAGCATTGACTTCTGGCCCTCTCCCTAGGAACTTTAGGGCCTCTTATTTGTAATTTTATTTAGTCCTTCCACTGATTTAATTTTGAACATATATGAGCTCATATAGTTTATCATATATGAGCTCATGTATTTACAACTCACATAAAAACCCATCATGGTGATGGGAACACCCAATTTGAAAAAGAGGTTTGTAACACATTTTTATTTGTGCCATGAATTATCACTTAGGATTTTCATATCAGTGTTAGAAAAGCTGGCTGTGTAACTGTTTGTTGTAATGTTACGGGAATGAAATTTAATTATTACTAAAAGCTTTTTATTGTTTCCATTTTTAATTCAATTTTAATACTTTTCTTAAATTATATATGCTGACCTGTACACTAGACGCACAAGGTGGTATAAGATGTGAACTGTCTTTAATAACAAATAAAAAAGCAGTTTGTATTCAGCTTAGTCCACAGCTAAGATGAAGAGCTGTGCAGCCACTGAACCCAGAGGGGTCAGTCATTCAGCCTGCAGATGACAATAGGACATTTTCGGAGGATTTTCAAGTACATATATACATATATATTTACTTATACCGACATATAATGCACATACACCGGAATTTGCTTCCTATATAAACCACCATTTTGTTTAGTATAAAAGAACCAAGGGTTTTAATTCATTGTTACTTTTACTGGTATACTATCTCATCTTAGATTATCTTTGATGGGAGGTGGGAGTGGTATGCAACAAATGAGGAAAGAGTGTATTTTCAATTGTCAGTAATATTTAATTTCTATCAACAATTTCTTAATTGTTCTTCTGTAAAGCAAAGCTTTAATGTGTCAGTCTAAGTTATTATACAAAAGAAATAAGAAATTAGAAATTCTGCTGTTAACATTTCTCCTTTTCAGATATACTGATTAGATTAGAGAAAATTATTCCTTATAATTTCACCATAGAAAAGCTATATGTCTAGTCATAGCACTACATTATAATAAAATTAAGGAGAAACAGTTTCTTAACACTGTCTTTTTCTTTTTTTTCTTCTTCTTCTTTTTTTTTTTTGAAGGAAAGGTTGCAGCATCTAATTTTACTCATGATTTGTCTTTATTAAAAGCTCTTGTCAGGGAATTAGACTTTTTAGGTCTGGGCATTGCCTTAAAAACACAAAGCCTATCATGATGTTGGCCTTATAATAAAAATTAGTCTGATTTTAATTTAAAGAGATTTATAAGTAGTTCTCTGAGGAATTTTATTGTTTTATTCGCCAAGCCAGTAGACCAGTAGAAACATACCAATGACGTTTAGCTTGCAAGTTAATGAAAAACAAATCCCCAATTGAAATAAACTAGATATTTTTTTCTTTTAATATAGAAAGATCAAGTTCACGCCTAAGAAACTTTCAAAGAGAAAACTCTACCAGATTTATTTCTTATGTTTATAAGATCAAATGCCTTCTGCATCCTGGTGCTCACTATTTTGGGGGGAAATCTTGCCTTCTTAGAATTTACTAATGCCATTTGTTGAGACTGAACTTTTTCCAGGGCGATATAAATGTCTAAGAAAAAAAAAATCAAAGGAACCAGAAGAGTACTTTAATCTAAAAGGTTTATGTAGAGGCATCTTAGGAAACATATGTACTGTGCATGGGAAAACCATACCTATGTTGTAAAAGATGCTAAATCAATGTGTATTTAACTTCTGAAGAAAGTTGCAGAGCGGAATCAAGCATCTATCAGGGAAACATTATATGGGGTTGCATTTGTGATGGGAATCCTAAGGATGTTTCTGAATATGTTAACTTTTTTTCGGATAACTCAGTAATGAAAGCTAACAGCAGAGCAAGTGTATTTTTAACACAAATTTGTAAGGGTGTTTTTGATATTCTCATCTTTAATGTTTCAAAGAAGCTTTTTAAAGTCCAGTTTGTGTAAAAATGTGTACTTGGAAAGTGTCAGTAGACAGGAAAAGAGACTTTTAAACATTCAAGGCATGTTTGTTTTTTACGTGAAGCTCATAAAAGCTGCCTGGCAAACCTATGTGTGGGGTACCAGGTACCTGTGCCAGCAGCACACACTTACCTTTCCAGAGAGGAGACAGTACAAGGAAGATGGGTGACTAGGATTCTAACCGATATTTACAGCATATCATCAGCTTGTTATTTTTCTTTCCAAATACGCAGATTAAGATCATAAGAGAAGTGACAGTGGATTCCTTGTGGAATTAACTGTTCCTCTCAAGCTTCATCCAGGCATCAGTGGCAGCATCTGTGTGTTCTTCCGGCCCTGCCTGCGAGTGTACGTCCAGGTTTCACTGGCAGACCTAATTTCAGAATACATAATGCATGATTTTGAAACCAATTTGTTATTGTAATAAAATATTTTTTAGGAATGCATGGGACTACTCGAGAGGAGAATGTTAAATTATACATGCACTGTGGCCAAGTGGATTCATTTAGCTCAGTCTGCAGGTGAATCTCCGGTGACCTTGGCACTTGCTGGCTAGTATAGAATAACAATCAAAGCTTGGATTGGAAACCCGACCATTTCCAAATATTAACAACTTCTTTCAAAGGAAATGCTATTTCAGCATTTATGTTAATGGGAACATCAGTATCTCAGAGTTTTTAGGGCAAGGGAGGAAGAAGAAGAAAAAAAAATCCATGATCTTAATAGGATTAAAAAGGCAGGCTTTTATTTTTAAAATGCTAATTTGTTTTCTGCATTCTGTTTTCATATCTGGGCTTGTTATTCACTACCCTAGGACCCACAGGCCACGGAAGACTCACAGAATTGCACTGGTAATGATAGGCAAGTGACATAAAAGGTTTCTATCTGAAAGAATCCTATAGTCTTTCCAAACCAACTTCCTTTCTTGTCAACTTGGGACACCCAGCATTCTCAGAGAAAGGATGAGAGAGGACAAAAAATGCTTTAGGTCCCAGGCCTGACTCCTACCTACTGCCCCTTTCACGTTAGAGAACAAACTTTAGTCATTTGGGGGACACTCGTTGAAACAGCCTGTGACCCACATGAGTCGGATGAGCCGCCTGGGTTGGAGAAGTTGGGCTGTGAAGTGGAGTTGCCCCGAGGCCCCTGACGTTCTGTGATCTGCTTGTCTTGCACGCTCTCACCAGCAGCTCACCCATTGCTGTGGGAGCCGAACAGAGGGGCGGAGAGAGTAGGCCAGAACCAAGACGATAATGCACCATGCAGTTTGTTTTGAGATTCCTTTTTTATAAAGTTCACTACCAAAGACATGTGCAAGGGAAGGGGACCCTTACACTCTGAAGTCAGCTCAGTCTCATCCTGTGTAAAGGCAGCCCCATGCCCCAGCCCTGTGATGACATTGCTAAATGGGCTTAAAGGTAAATTCCTCTCATTCCCTCTTTCTTTGCTGTCCAACGTGGGGAGGAAGAGAGAATGCAGAAAGTCAAGTTCCATGCAGGTTGATGAAAACCGGGTGTAGCAATCCAGAGAAGCAGGTAATTTTAAGTTCAGGTCTGTTTGGCAAACGAGGTGTCCCATTTGGGATAATATGCGTTCATGGCTTGGCCCAGCAGGTGTGCTAATGGGAGGCAGGTTTCCTCTAGCTGCCTTAGTTAAGGGATGTCACAAATAGAAAGACTATTTACATGCCCACAAAGACATTAACAAAAACACACCAACCCTCAAAACCCTATTCTGAAAACTAGAAGAAAAAAAATCAAAGGGAAAAGGCCCAGCTTTGGGTTTTGCTCACTTGTGTTTTTAATAGTTGTTTAATGACCTATAAAGTTACTTTTCTAAGAAAAGAAACATAAAGGAATTTGGTAACTAAAAAAAAAAAAAAAAAAAAAAAGGAGGGGGCTGTTGAGACATTTCCTTCCAGCTGCCGAGAGAAACTGAGCTGGCTGTTTTCGGTGGGGCTTTGAATGGTATTTGCAGAATTCACCTTTCTTCCTTCCTCACTGGCTTTGTTGAAGAATATAAATATCAAGGCTATTTCTTTTCCCGGCCAGAACACTTAGTTTGTTTGGGGTTGTGTTTTGTTTTCTGTTTGAAGGGAAGGCAGATAAAAGGGAGGTATCATCTACATTTTGCTTAATACATCGGTTTCTATTCAATGTCCTTTGAGGGGGAAATTCCTTCAATTAGCATTTTTCATGGAAACAAAGAGTTTATTCTGTTTAAGCCTCGTTACTGAAATATTCTGAGGCATGTAACATTGAGACCTGTTGCCATGAAAATGATTTGTGTGTCATGTCTTAGTTAAAGGGGTGCTTAGGCCAGAAGATATGGGAGTGAATCCTGACTTGGAATGGAAACAGAACAAATGGACAAGGACTATAAATGTCCTCTCCAATTTTAAAAGGTATTTTCCATCTCTCCTTGCTGGTTGAACTGTGCTATGGAATCTGAGGAAAGGACCTTGACTCGATGGAATGAACTTGGTTGATGGGAATGTTCTGTTTAGAGAAAATGCCGGTGAAGATTTCTAGGGTTATCCTGGTGGGGGAAGCACCTGCAGAGGGCTCCAAGGGAGGTAAATTTGGGTCTCCTCTGGGGATGACTGTGCCCACTGATCTCCACCTTCTTTAACTGCAGGGCAAGAGACATTGGGCTTCAGCTTAACATGGAGAATTCGTTCCGACACCGTTGTAAAATGCTTATAATGTGGTCTTCCCTTTGTTCCTTTCCTGTTATTGATAACTAGGTTAATTACAATGGTATCATTTCAAAGGAAGAACAATTGTGATTGCCGCACTCACGATATAGTGGGTTGAAGACTGTCCCTCTCCTCCCCCCCCCTTCCATGTCCACTAAGAACATAAGAATGTGAACTTATTTGGAAATAAGGCCTTTGCAGAGGTAATCAGTTAAGGATTTGGGGGTAAAATTATTCTAAGTTTAGGATGGTCTCTAAATGCACTGATTAATGTCCTTATAAGAAACAATGAGAGGGAGATGAGACACGAAGAGACACAGGGGAAAGCCATGTGGAGACAGTGGTGGTAGAGGAGTAATGAGTCTGTAAGCCAAGGAAGGCCGAGGGTTGATGGAGCCCCTGGAAGCTGGGAGAGAGGCCTGGCATGCATTCTCCTTCAGAGCCTCCAGGGGGAACCAGCCCTGCAGACACCCTGACCCCTCTGGCTTCCAAAACTCTCAGATAATAAATTTCTGTTGTATTAAACTGCCAAACTGATGACAATTTGTTATGGCACCCCTCACAAACCAATACATCCACCCAGAAAGATAGCACCCATTTGGGGTATTTTAAGCCTAAAAGTAGGTAAATTAACAGGAGATAAATCTGATTTTCATCTGCCCTTTGCAGAGGTCTTGTGGTCTGGCTAATAGGGCATTAATATTACTCAAGGCCTTCTGGCATGTCCCAGAGATCTATAGCTGGTATCAGAGAGGATGCTCTGAGAATGTCCAGAATGACCAGGGTTATGGATTGAACAGGATAGTCCCACAAAGGGTCTTCTAAACAAGTAGATACAAATCCGAGTATCCAAGAACTGATTCTTTTGTTGTTGCTGTTACTCTATGTCATAGAATTTGACCAAGAAATCCTGAGCACACAGAGAGGTTCACCACATATCCATCTTTTCCTAATCTAATAATGCAACTTAGGCACACAGAACTCCCCTAATTTGGGCAGATTTTGATGAAAGCAAACTTGGAGACTGTTTACATTAAAAAGTAACTAACCTTGTAGAAAAGAAGATGACTAAACCTAGACATGAAAGGAAGACTGGTATGGATGATCTTGTACAAGTCAATTAACCCGTAGAAACCTCATCTATAAAACTTAGCTTAGTCCTCCCTGAATTCTGGGTAATAAACAGGATAATGGGTATGAAAATAATATGGAAACTATTAGGTGTCCTGAAAACCTTAAGTATTTGAAGTAACCTTTGGGGGCACAGACCCATGGTTAATTTTATACCCCTTAGCACCACCTTGTGTTCAAACTACTTGCTCTTGTGTTTTAGTGTTCTGTTACAAAACAGACTGGGGTCACTGAAGAATTAATTGGGGTGTTTTTTCATAATGCCATCATGTGAAAACAAAAACAAAATTGAATAAATTATCCATGACCTTCACTATTTCTTTGAATTAGCAAAAGATCCAAGGTTTGACAGTGGATGTTTTCCTACTACTCAGAAGGCATGGGAACTAAGAGATGTCCCCAAATCTATCGATTCCATTATTTTTTTTCCTAAGAGAACAAAAAGGAATTCCAAAGTTAAATACATTGCTTAGCTACCAATATTTAATATTACAATGTGGAGATGACAGAATTCATGTCAGATGACAGTTAGAAACTACTATCTAATTCTTATAACCTGAGCAGGCCAACCACCAGGCATAGAGAGATCTCAGCAGTATAGTTCTGAAGAATGGGAATGAAGACAGGGCCTCCGCTAGGAAAGAAAAGTCCAATGGCAGGCACTGGCCAGAAGGCCTGATTGTAGAGTACAAAGGGGTGTTGGGGCTGATCAATGCCTTATCTGTATTGAGCTTGAACTAGTTGGGGTGCAGATGGAGGGAGAAGGTTACGGAGGAGGGAGTATAGGAGCCACAGTCTTGGGAGAGTGGCAGTAACTGTAATTTAATGTAATGGTGCGGGAACTCATATTTTCAAGTGGTGGGATACTCAACATAATTTGAGAGTGAGGAACCGAGCCCCATCTTTACGGCATAGAACTAAGAGTTGGTCATAGTGGAGATGAGAGAGGACTATCATCTTGGAAGGGAACTTGGATGTAAACCAAGTCTATTGCTATTTAGTGGGAGAAGGGTGGGTTTAGTAGGTCTGCAGGCACCATGTCTTTGGTCCAAGAAAGCTGGGTTGGTAAAAAGAGTCAGGACAGAGACAATGATACATTGTCAGGTTTATATCCCATGGACTTGGGATCGGGGGAGTTTGAATCTGACATCAAAAGTCTCCTGAATATCTAGACTTGTGACCAGGTAGGAAATGCATGTTTGACTCAACCTGACCCTGGCCATGACCAAGTTACAAAGCCACCCTCTGATTTATGAACATGATCTGTTAGTTTTGCCCTTGATTTGTCCCAAGTGTATGTCCTATTTTGGGTTATAATTGAAGCCACCTTTGAAAAACCTCATCTACTAGCTTCTTTTCTAAAAAGAGAACTGTTTTGAGTCAACTTGACCATTTATTTAGGGGTTTCCGCCTGATTCCATGTTATGTCATATCCCTTATCGTTCTACCTAGACCAGAAGCTCTTTAAGGATAGTATGTATACCTTTGAATTTTTTTTTACTGTAAAAAAGCAATTTTAGGGTTCAAAAATGAAACAGACTAAGAATTGAAACTTGGATACATATTCCAAGGGGCTATTAATTGCTTTTGCAGCCAGGTATTGGAGAAAGCAGGATGGAGGGTGGTGGGAGGAGGGTAGGCATGATATCACACTTAGAGTATTGCTGTTTCCCTCGACATGGAGCCAAGCAACAACTAGTCACAACCCTAATACTGTAGATTATCACGTGAAAATTGGACCTTTAAGACCCCACATTCTGAGGCTGATCATCCTCTTTAACATTCCCACTGCCCACCAAGTCTTGGTCTTCACCTTCATTCACAAAGCCTTCTGGATACCACTGCTTAACTGAAAACGTCTAGAGCAGTGGTTCTCAACCTTCCTAATGCCACGTCCCTTTAATGCAGTTCCTCATGTTGTGGTGACCCCCAACCATAAAATTATTTTTGTTGCGTTGAGCAATGAAATTTTATGGCTGGGGGTCACCACAACATGAGGAACTGCATTAAAGGGACGTGGCATTAGGAAGGTTGAGAACCACTTACAAGTACAACGAAAATAATTTTATGGTTGGGGGTCACCACAACATGAGGAACTGCATTAAAGGGACGTGGCATTAGGAAGGTTGAGAACCACTAGTCTAGAGCAATATTTTTAATCCCTGGCTTTAGAACTGCAACTGAATGGTTTAGAACAGTGATAGGCAAACTGCGGCTTGTGAGCTGCAGTTTGCCACTCTGTTGACTAATGAGTTTGCCAACCACTGGTTTACAGCAGTGATTTTCAACCCATGTGCCACAAGAATTTTTGAAATATGGAATACCTGACTATTTTTTCAGGGGCACTGACCTCTTTTCCCTTAGATTATCAAAAAAAAATAATGATAGCTGCCAACACAACAATAGCTGTCTGGTATAAGTGAGTCAAAACCATACCTATTTTTTTTGGTCCGATCGGCCAAAAATATAATCTATTTTTTGGTGCTGCAGAATTTTAATCATTAGTCTATGTGTGCCACAAGATGCAAAAGATCAAA
>JAAGEH010000452.1:13605191-13909045 GCA_011751065.1 Lasiurus cinereus
TTAGAACAGTGATAGGCAAACTGCGGCTTGTGAGCTGCAGTTTGCCACTCTGTTGACTAATGAGTTTGCCAACCACTGGTTTAGAGCAGTGATTTTCAACCCATGTGCCACAAGAATTTTTGAAATATGGAATACCTGACTATTTTTTCAGGGGCACTGACCTCTTTTCCCTTAGATTATCAAAAAAAATAATGATAGCTGCCAACACAACAATAGCCGTCTGGTATAAGTGAGTCAAAACCATACCTATTTTTTTTGGTCCGATCGGCCAAAAATATAATCCATTTTTTGGTGCTGCAAAATTTTAATCATTAGTCTATGTGTGCCACAAGATGCAAAAGATCAAAAATTGCTGGTTGAAAGTATTTCAGGCAGAAGTCTTCTTTAAGGGAGGCAAGGTTTTTCTGCTTATCTCCCTGTAATGGTACAGTACCATTGCTAGGGGGTACACTCTGAAGTATCATTTAACAGCAATCTGTTTCCTTAAGATTCTTGATAACATGGTTTGTATTTCACCACTAATAAATAGAACTTGTTTCATGGAAAAGCTTTTATAAACACAAGCACTTGATTTGCCGAACTTTACAAAAAGTACATATCATTTTGTCTGTTGTGTTTTGACCCCCTCATTGTCATTTTAAACCCGTCTTTGAAAAGAGAGATGCCTTCTCTGTCTTCTCCAGAGAGACAAGTGGACAGACATGCTTCTCATGGCCTCTTCTGAGGCGCTTCCCATCCTGGCACCTGGCAATTCAGAACTGCTGAGCTCGCCTTCACCCTAGAGCAGTGGTCGGCAAACTCATTAGTCAACAGAGCCACATATTAACAGTACAAGGATTGAAATTTCTTTTGAGAGCCAAATTTTTTAAATTTAAACTTCTTCTAAATATCCTCAGGTGAGGTTTTATTTTTTTTAATATATTTTATTGATTTTCTACAGAGAGGAAGGGAGAGAGATAGAAAGTCAGAAACATCGACGAAAGAGAGACATCAATCAGCTGCCTCCTGCACGCCCCACAGTGGAGATGTGCCCGCAAGCTAGGTACATGCCCCCAACCGGAATCGAACCTGGGACCTTTCAGTCTGCAAGCCGACGCTCTATCCACTGAGCCAAACTGGTCTTGGCTTAAACTTCTTCTAACTCCACTTCTGCAAAACAGACTCCCCCAGGCCATGGTATTTTGTGGAAGAGCCACTCAAGGGGCCAAAGAGCTGCATGTGGCTTGCAAGCCACAGTTTGCCAACCACTGCCCTAGAATATTTTAGTAACTACTTTGAGAAATTCCTAAAACATGTGCTAACCTGGCAAATCCTAGCAAATATTTAGATTCAAAACAGATTCTCCAGTTCAGGAATATTTTGCTTCCATAGAGACATTTGCAGAATTATCTTTGAAAGAGGACATTAAGGACATATCTCGTTTGGATGTTTACAAATATGTCAACTCTTATAAAAAGACTAGAGACCTGGTGCATGAAAATTTGTGCACTGGAAGGGGGGTTCCTCAGCCCAGCCTCACAGTCCAGGAGCCTTCAAAGGCAGGAGACGACCCTGTAATCAGTGGAAGGTGATGCCCCCATCACACCTCTGCTGCTGCCACTGCTGGCAGTGCAAGCCTCAGCCTGCCCTGGTTACCTGAGCCTTGGGCTGGCCCTGGGCAACTGGGCAGCCACAATCCGAGGCTTGCCTGTTCCTCGTGCCATTCCTGGGTGGCTGGGCAGCCAGCACCCAAGGCTTGCCTGTGCCTTGGGCCGGCCCTGGGTGGCTGGGGTCTGAGGGAACTGGGGGACTCCGAAGGCAGGCATGCAGAGTGGCCAGACCTACCTGGGGGCTAGCCTGGCTGCGCCACACAACTGCCGCTCCAGCGGGGCTGAGGGAACTGGGCGCTGCCATCTTGTGGCTATGGGTGCCACCATCTTTGAGGGCATGGCAGTCAGTTAGCATATTCCCTCCTTATTGGCTGTGGACACTGCCATCTTTGTGAGGGTATGATGGTCAATTAAAATATTTCCTCTTTATTAGATAAGATATATATTTTTGCTCTTTTACTTTTTTGTACGTATGTATGTATGCATTCATTCATTCACTCATATTGGCACTTTTCTCCTACCTTCCAAGTGACTCACTCACTCCAAGAAAATAGGTGGTGGTGGTGGGGAGGGGGAAATAGTACTCAGGTACATTAGGAGCCTTGTTTTGCATTTTTCAAAATTGAAGTGCAAGCCTGCCTCATGGTACAAAGGAGGTCCCAACAGTCCAGCTCAGTCACCCCAGAGTACACAGTGATGTCTCAGGTACACTGGGAGGGCTGGGGACAGTTAAACTCGACTTTTGATCAGAACTCATGTCTTAGAGTTTGGCATTTTTGTCTCCTTTTCAGGAATAAGCCTATTGTAGGTAATGAGATTTTGTTGTAAGCTTAAAGAAAGAGTGAACACTGATGGAAAATTGTCTTGAGTAAAATATGAGAAAAATAAAACCCAAAATAATTTGACCTGGTAAAAAGAAAATTCAAGTTTTTGCTACCTTTGCACTAAGTTTGTAAATATAGACTATGACTAAAAGATGATGGAGCATTTGTAAATGAAAGTAACTGTTCCGTTTTTAAGGGCTTATCTAATTAATTGTGATATGCAAGTATTTAACACTTAAAATCTGTATATTTTTGCAAAGGTCTTTTACTTAGAGTTTTATTATATTTGGTGATTTAGGTTAACACACACACACACACACACACACACACACACACACATACACACACACACTAAAGGCCCGGTGCACAAAATTTGTACATGGGAGGGGGTGTCCTTTAGCCCAGCCTGCACCTTCTCCAATCTGGGACCTCTCAAGGGATGTCCGACTACCCATTTAGGCCCGATCCAGGCCTAAATGGGCAGTTGGACATCCCTCTCACATTCCAGGATTGCTGGCTCCCAACTGCCTGCCTTCCTGATTGCCCCTAACTGTTTCTGCCTGCCAGCCTGATCACCCCCTAACCACTCTCCTGCCAGCCTGATTGATGCCTAACTGCTCCCCTGCCAGCCTATTTGCCCCTAACTGCCCTCCCTTGCAGGCATAGGTCCCTGCTAACTGCTCTTCCCTGCAGGCCCGATCACTACCAACTTCCCCTCTCTGCTGGCCTGGTCATCCCTAACTGCTTTTTCCTTCAGGCTTAATTGCCCCAAACTGCCCTCCCTTACAGGCCTGGTCCCTCACAATTGCCCTCCCCTGCTGGCCATATTATGTCCACATGTGGGCAGGATCTTTGACCACATGGTATCAGCCATCTTGTGTTTGGAGTGATGGTCAATCTGCATATTACTCTTTATTAGCTAGGATAGAGGCCTGGTGCATGGGTGGGGGCCAGCTGGTTTGCCCTTAAGGATGTCCCAGATCAAGGTGGGGGTTCCATTGGGGCATGAGGCGGCCTGGGTGAGAATCCTGTGGTAGTGTGCAGGCCGGCCACATCCCCCAGAGACCCAAGCAGAGGCCTTGGTATCTGGGATTCATTTATCTTCTACATTTGAAACTTTGTACCCTGGAGTAGAACCAAACCTCCTCCTTGCTCAGTGGTGGCAGCCATTTCTGTTGGGATTTATTTATCTTCTATAATTGAAACTTTGTAGCCTTAAGTGGAGGTCACAGCTGCAGAAGTTTGGCTTCCTCCATCACCAGGGGCAAACCTAGCCTCCTGCTCTCTCCAGCTCCATGGCTGCTGCCATTTTTGTTGGGATTTATTTGTCTTCTATAATTGAAACTTTGTAGCCTGGAGTGGAGGCCTGGGCCCGCCAGGGTGTATGGAAAGCTTGGCTTCCTCCACCAGTGGGAAAACCCAAGCCTCCCTTCTGCTCTCTCCATGGCCACAGCCATTTTGGTTGGGTTAATTTGCATACCTGTTTCTGATTGGCTGGTGGGCATGGCAGTTGGATGTGATGGGGTGATGGTTAATTTGCATATCACTCTTTTATTAGATAGGATGAATATATATATATATATATAGTAAAAGTGATGAAACTAATGGTTTAAAATGCAAAATAATTATAAAATGCAGATATTTCATGAAGAATGAGTTTATCACATAATTGCCATATACACACGTATGGACACTCAGGCATCTTACCTGCCTTGGTCTATTGTCAGTAGTAGAAAATTCTAGAATTCCAGTGTCCTGTTTCTGAAAGTCAAATTAATTCCAATTCAGATTTAGCAAGTAAAAACACAGAACACCCAGATAAATTTGAACTTCAGGTAAACAACAACTATTTTTTATTTTAGTGTGTGTTCCATGTTTGGACATATCACAGTAGATATTTTATACTTGATATACTTAAATATTTTAGCATATTCTCCGTTAATATTGTACATAATATGGTGACTCTAATTAGGGAGAGACGTAGATTATATTTATTACTTTCTTCTAATGACTTCATACTGTCTCACCTATCTAATCAAACCTCCCAAGGTTTTTGTATTTTAAATGAGGAATAGTCTCATGTAGCATTTTAACTCAACTTGTCTCTGACCTGAAGAACCATGAGGTAGAAACAGCTCAGCTAAGTAAAATTTCAGAAGGCATATCACAGATCACAGACATATCATCTTTCCATCTCCTCCTTGTGGGACCTTATTTTAAAATTACAGATAGTAATCCATACATACAACATGCTATCGGTCCATGTAGAGCTCAGAGACTGCTCCTGAATCCCCATCCAGCACCACTCCTTAGCACCCTGGAATTCTGCAGGGAGTTTATCATTCTGACCTGGACCTCCTCCAAACCTGTGCCTGGCAATTAAGATGATAGCGATGATAATTCACACTTTATGAAGTCCCGATGTGATGGGGTAACATAAGAAGAGAACTTCATAGCTGTAAACGTAAAGAGCAAGCATGAAATCAGTGGGGATCTTGGCATCCAAAAAAGCGTTTAAGAAATCAGCCTGGTCAGTATCCTTATGATAAAATGGCATTGGCTTTTGAAAGGACTTTGCAGCGGGTTGGAGCAGGGACGGGTTTAATAATGGGTTCTGCCTTTGTTTCCTCTGCTACCTGCAGAGGAGGGGAAGGAAAGGGACCTCATTCTTCATGTGATATTTATCTAGAGATTAAATGAAAATCGTTTGCATGTCTGTGGCCTATGAAATGGGCTGCGGAAAGATTTTCATAATTGAGAAATGGTCAGCAATGGTGGCTTATTTAACATTTGATGCAAAAATCAGCCAATAGAAAACAAGTGAAAGCAAAAGGGGGAAACTTGGTAGACGACCTCCAGTCCTCATGGCACTGGGCTTTTCACTCCCTCCCCTCCCCCCAGGTCCTCAAGTGGACGAAATGTCAAACGAAACCAGCCCCTTTAATTCGTCTGTTACATCCAGCTTTTCATCACGAGCATCCTGGAGGGGGTACAGATATTTGTCTTATGAAGTGGAACAGCTGGTTCCCTTCCTGAGCACAAACCTGCTCACAGGACTTGGTCGCAGGTTCAAGTTTGCAGACGCCCCCACTTGTCAATTAAGCAGATCCAGATGCTTCTTAGGAACAGTCTTCTCAGTGTCCCTGCCTCCCTGAGCATGGAGGAGATGGTGGCCGAGCCAGAGCCCACCAAAGGCCTTCTTATACCCAGCAGTTCTGCCATGTTTTCTTTATAATTTTATTTCAAACACGGAGCACATGGCCAATCCAGCAAGGGAGCACGGACGGGAGGAGGGAAGATGTCCATCAGACACAGTTGCTTAAGTCCGATGCAGCATCCAGACCCAAGAGAAGCACACGTGTCTTCATTTCCGTATTTCACCCTTTTGATAACTCATTAGGTGGCCCATCATCTCCTACATTGAACTTGGGAGGACACACAGTCCTGAGAGAAGATCTGAAAGAGGATACTTTTAGCAAAGCCCGCGTCACACAGCTCTTTCCATCAGTGATCAGCCAACGAGACCCTTGGCTTATTTTTGGAAATGGGTTGGGGGAGGGCAAGGGCAGAGAAGGGAGAAGAGGGAAGGAGACACGGTGGCAAGGTGCCATCTTCTGTGTGGGGGGGTGGGGAGAGGGGCCCGGAAGTGGGGGGAGTGGTGGTGAACGGAGAGCTCTTTCTCAGAGGGCATGTTTCTCCCCTCACAGTGGTGTCTCCAGCCACCAGCCCATCCTCAGGCCCAGCGCCGCTACCCTATCTGTGTCTAATCGATGGGTCCCCATCTGCTTTTCCAACGAGAAATAAAAGGCCCCGGCAGGCACCCCAGGCACTGTAAAAGGTCTTGAGCGTCGATATCATTTGACAAGGGAGAGAATTGCCCCGTCGCCACACGGCACTGGCATTTGGCGGTGCTTTCCTGGAGAAAGTTCCAGGTGCCTCTGCTCTCTGAACGTGCAAACTGTTTACGAGGCAAAGTTGTCCTCGTTTATAGGGGGGTCTGTTTTCTTTCGTTCCCTCTTGAAGAAACCTGTTATTCACTGGGCTGTAAAATGGAAACTAAAGATCAGAGGTAGTGGAAATAATATAATGTATCTGGGTAGAAACATTAGAACTCCCCCATAAAATGTAAGGCCTTCAGACATTTTCACCCTGTTATTTCCCCGTGGCCTGTGGGGAAGCTGTTCTCCCCACTGGTCCTCTGGGCCTTATCCTGGGACATCTCCGTAAGCTGATGTGCCCATTCCTTTCACTCTCCGCTCCCGGAAGCAGGAGATGATGCCATCCGGGCTTGCTGGTTATACTTGGCTGGCTGTGGGCTGACGGGTCTCCACGGAGAGACTCCACAGCGGCTTTGGTCTGCCCCTGGCCATCCGGAATGGTGTGGTTTGGGGCTTTTCAAAGCCCTTGTCTGTGCATGTTTGAGGAAAGAGACTTCTTTCCCCCCAGCCCCCAGATGGTGGATCAGACAGTCCAGTACTAACAGGTTGCTCATTTCCCCAAAGCCCCATTTCTCCCTGCCTTACCTACCGTCTTGCTTCTTGGATTGTGTCAGAGCCTCTGTTCACTAGGGGTTCTCTACCTTCTAGACAGCTGCACCACCTTTGTGTTCCTAAGGCTGGGCCTCCGCTGCAGCTGCCCAGCGAGAGGGCCTGGCCATGCCCCGGACCCCGATTCGTCCTGTCCTGCCCCTCCTTGAGCCATCAGCTGTCTCAGTTCTGCCAGACCTTCTGAGCGCCCGTCTCTTTCGAAAGCCAACTCTCCAGTGCAGGGTGTGCAGCAAGCACTCACTCGACATGAGACATCCGCCCAGTGTGAATTAAGTCACCTCTCTGGCCCCTACAGATCACCCTTCCTTTCTTCCTCTCCGCTCTCCTACCCATCTCCTTCTTCCTCCCCAATCAAACCCCAGTAGGTTTCCCTCCAGAGAACAATGCGCCTCCGTGTCCTCAGTACGGGTCCAGGGCTCGGAGGGAAAGTTGAGGTCACCCTGGCAGGCTGTACAGCTTTCTTTTGAGGCAAACAGATGGTGAAGGTTAAATGACAGCTCTCTGACTGCCTCTTTTGAAGTAATTGGAGATAATTTGTATTTTGAATCCGAACTTGACCATTGTCAGAAGGGAAGAAGGTTAATATGGAAACGATTTTACATTAGCCCCTGTTTCTTGCGCTGCCGCCCCCCCTCCTCCCCTCCCCACCGCTTTCTTTCTGTCCTTCGGATCCTTGTTTTTTTAATCCTTGCTCCAGGCAATTGGTGAGATCGTTTCTGGGCTAGATGTGCTTCGTTTTAGGCTGTGGCTGTTATGAAAGCCAACAACAGCTTATTAAGGCCGGGCGATAATCTCTTCTACTGATGCATTGTTGCTTTCCAGAGGTCCAATTAAGGCCGCACATCGGAAACAAGATCTTGTAAACCTCAGGCTCCTTCCCTAGGACAGTTTGCAAACAGAGGCACAGATTGCTTCCCCGTTCCTGCTTCTGAACGCCAGCCCACTTCCTGCCACAGAGAGCCGTGTGCCCGAATTGAAGAAGGGGACGTGCCTGTCTTTCACAGCCTCCCCGCTCCAGTCACTTAAAATTTTTATTTTAATTTCAAAGCCTGGCTTTGGGCCCCAGCTCTGATGTGGAGCGTGGTATTGTTTACCTCCTAACTGCATCCTTTCAAAGAATTGACAGTGCTTCCTGAAACCCCACTGGGAGAGGGCAGGGGCAGAAAGCCCCTGAAAAAAGAAGGACTGCTTTGCATGTTTGAGGAAAGAGACTTAGAAGAGTGGCATGTGGATTTTCCCTCTTCTTACCCCCATCACACATTTACCCAGAGCCAGCAGGCTCTTCAAGGAAACGTGAGCAAGGAAAGAAGTTTGCTATTATTTCCGTCTCCACGTGGGGGGAATCTGGGTGTAGGCTTCGGGAGGTGGTGATGATATTAATCTAGCCACCTCAGAACGTCCCCATCTGGACATTGCCAGGTACCAGGGACACTGGCGGCGGTGGAGAGGGTTATAATCTCCTGGCATATTGGACAGGACGTGTCATGTGCACAGCCGACGAGAGGAGAGCCATGCTTTCACAGGCAAGCGCTCGCCCCCTGGGCTTGCCCCAGAGGGTGCTGGGAAGGAGGAGGAGTTACCTGTGCATCGCAGATCTCCTGAGCATCCACCACAGGAGAGAAATCTGACCACCGGTTGTCTGAAGAGGAAACTCAGTTCGTCCTCTACTGAGGTCTGAAAAATCAAGAAATTAGCAATAGTTTGCCACAAAAAGAAAACCTTCATATACTGACATCACCGAGAGGTTTTATTCAAAGCTGTGATGAAAAGTTTTAGTCCACGGAATCCAGGGAGGAGTGAAAGTGAAGACTGAAGGCTGTCTGCAACATGTGTAAGTGCTGTTTGCAACAGCAGCGCCGAGGGCAATATTGTATGTTATTCATATACATCTGGTTTATTATAAAGCACATTTTTTTTTCACCAACTTGGAAAAAGAAAAGAAGATATTGTCGTGTTATTCCTGGCTTTTGCTTAACCACCCAAAGTAAAGAAATCGCTGCGAAAGCTTTAGAAGCAATTCAAGTACCTCGATGACTTTCATCAGACATTCTCTGTACAAGGGAAAGAAAAAAAAAAGTCATTCTATCTTTTTATTTTTACTTTGCTTTAATCTTATTTGATGCTGTCTCAACAGGCCAGGACATGCTTTCTTGGATGGCAATTTCATTGCACCATATGTGTCTCTCACAAGATAGCAGAGGGAGATGAATCTTGGCAGGAAGAGAACTAAACACATCGACAAAGAAGAGAAAAAATTTATTTACTTAACTCCCTGTTGCCTGCATACATTTCCCCGTTGTACTCTGACTCCCAGTGCAGTAGTTCAGACTTAGTTTGTTATAAACAACTGTGTGAAATGCAGGCCCCCATTTATCACTTTTTTTCGGATCACCTGCCCTAGTTTTCCTGAAAACCCACATTAAGCATTTCAGTGACCAGATGAAGAAGCACGGTGTATGGAAAGAGAAAATCTAGTCTCTCCCCCGCCCCCCAACTCCCCACCTTGTATGTGCAAGAAGCCCCATGCCAGTCAACCCCTGGAAGCAGCAAAGACTCTGCTTCCCCCCAACTCTCCCCAACCCCTACCCCCCATAGTGAAGAACCCTGGTCCCCTCTTCCATTTCACAGTGGGATCCTCCGTTCCGCTGGACACCCTGTCTCTCTGTTGCCCTCTAAAGACGGCTGTATAAATAGGAAGACGTTAGTGCAGTGACACTGGAGGTGGCCGCTTGGTTTGGGCCATGTGGGAAATGGCTCTACTCTACCAGAGTCCATCCCTTGCATCACGGGGACCAAGGGCTGTTTCAAAGGGCAGGCCAGAGCTCCGGCTGGACTCCTTAGGCACCTGTGGATGGGGAAGGGGCCAAGTTTGCTCTCCTGCCTGCAGGTCAGGGGGTTAGAGACCCTGATGACAATGCTGAGGCCATGGAATAGGTATGTTTTTGTGTTGTGTGGTGTTTTTGGATAATAGCCTACTGTGTTATGACCTCTAGTGACATACCGCACAGAGAATGAGGCTCAGGGAGATATTTCAAAATGTGTTGAGATTTAAGTGAAGTCCAAAACTTAAATTAAAAATAAGGAATACTTTTTAGCAGCCATCTTTAAAGGGGGAGAGGAGGTGGGAGAAGCTATAAGATTTCTTTTCCAGGAAATCAATTTAAAACATTTGGAAACATTCTCTTACTGGGGTAAAACTTCCATGTTAGACTCCTTCTCGGGCCAGTGACTGGGTGGATTACCCTCCACTGGTCACCCCTTGGGCCAGATTCACAGGTGATGTGATGAGGGCTGTGAGCAGGGTACAATGGCATGTGACAAAGGATGCTTGAAAACAGTTTTTCTGGAACACTCAGGCTTGAGGACACAAGGGGATCACAAGGAGATTTAGATCCTAAGAACAGAAAGTGAAATTCATAAATTAGCTGCCCTCCCATAGTGTTTGCTGACTGGTATGTTATTTACCAAGAATCTTATAGGTAGAAAGTTCATTTTAGGACAGGAAAATGTAATGATTTTTTTAAAAATACATAAAAGGGAATATAAACGCAGCATGACAATTAGGTATCTAATGTTCTTTTGCTGTTGGACAACATGCTTTTCTTCGTCCACTTACACTCAGGTCCCAGAGAACAAAGTTCAAAGAAATGTAGTCTGCTAGTTCTCAGAAAAATATCTAAGATATTGAGTCGTGTGGAACCCATCCCGTTTCTACCAGTTTTTCATTTAGAATCCTAACTGCAGTAATAAAATAAAAATGTAAATGTGGAATTATAGTTTCTAATTGTATTAAAAGTCAAACTAAATTTATTAATTTAGTGGACTCCATGTCTTAGTCAGTGAGCTTCCGCCTCAGAAATTGACACTGGATCAGGATAGAATGGTCTCTGGATGAAATGGCCGAATGTTAGTCAATATGGATCTCATAACTAATTTTTCAGTTACTAATAGTACACTTATTAGATGCTCAAAAGCTGTATAAGGTATGATAGATATATATTTCTCTTCCTCGCGCACTTTCTTAGCTTTGCAAATTGAAAGGAAGAGGTGGGAAAAATTACCGAAAGCAGGGTGGAGAGAGAAGTTTACTGGCAATGATGTAATTTCCCTTTGGTATCTCGTCCCACTAAAAACTCAAGATTGCCCCATTATAAATGCAAGATCAATGCAATTTATTTCTTGAGTTCAAGCTCTTGTTAGAAGTCTGTTTGGGTGAGTAAGAGAAGCATGACTATGCACACACACACACACACATTCAGTCACAGGCTTGTTCACAGATATATGTGTACTGGGATTATTTATATCCGCCCATCAAGAGGTAGTTAGCAAATGTTGATGATAGTTGGTGCGCAGATACACACACTGTCAAAGGCAAATTAGAAGAAAATGAGTTACTGAACTCCTCTTCCAAAAAGCATACCAAAACATCACCCCCTTAACCCATCTGAAATCTCTGAATCCACAAGAATCTTACTTTCGAGCTTCAGGAACAAGATACCATAATGCAGGCTGTGGGGGTGTGTTTCAATTTACCCAGTTTCTCTGGAACGAAACAGTCCTGAAATCAATATGAAAATGAGATGTAACATGCACGGTTTGATAAACTGACTCCTTTGAGAAGAAGTAATTCTGGATTCTAGCGAGCTCTGAGGATTCCAGACTGCACGAGGAGACAAAGCGTATGAACTCTGGGAAAGTCTCTCAGGTTTGGCTAATGGGAAGCAGACAATGCGAGCCAGACGCAGACCCCACCTCCCGCCCTCTTGGTGAAACATGTCCTCCAGCTGCTTCCTTATTTGTCAGAAGGGTAGTTAATAGTTCAGTAAATGGATTATCTTTTTAATTAGATTTCTCCTTTTAAGACAAAACAGATGTATGATTTGGTCAAATTATTAGACCATTTGTACAACTTTTTTTTTCTAATTATTTATTACCAACGAGTGCTCAAAGAAGGAAGGGCTATTTCTGTTGAATTCAGTTGGGGTGGGGGACTCTTAAAAATTCCCTCTCGTTTCCCCTTCTAATGCCATATCAGTTAATGCTCAAGAGGAATCCAGACAAGGTGTTAAAACCAGGACAAAAGCATTGTAATACCAGGAAACTTGCTCCATCAAGCCAGAGGCCGCTTCGCTGGTGGGAAAGCGGAATAAGTAAACAGTAGCGATCTCTCGTGTAACAAAGATTTGGGTATAATTTGTTTAAATAGTAGCAATAATGATTATTAATTTACCCTTTGAATGTTAACAAAGACCTGCTTTTTGTTAGTTTGTGCTTTCGATTCATTTTCAAGCTGAAGTTTGTTTTAGGCTAATGCTGCCCTAGATGGGAAATGCAATTAACTTTAGCTTCCCACTCCCTCCCCCTGTCCCCCAAATATATTTGATGTTTGGTCAGACAAAACAAAATAATTCCCTTCCAGAACACTGACTTGGCAAACGCTGTGATCACAGCGGAGTGGATTTTTGTCCAATTTTTCACCTACTTCCTTGGGAAACAATAAGGAATTCTTTTTGTTCTTTGCCACACAAGGTATAACAAATGGATTTCGAAAACACCTGCACTATATCGGCAGTGCTTAGAAGAAAGAGAAAAATCAAAGCCTGAAATAAAAATTACAAAATGGTGGAGCCTGACCACTTTATCCACAATTTGTGTCTGACCTCATGGTTGAAAAATTTTGTGAGGCATCACGGTGGCTAGTTTTTCTCCCTTGGATGCTATAACTTTAAAACCAGCGGCGTAAAAGGGACAGGGTCCCTAGAGGACCTGACCGCAGGAGCCCCTGGCCTTCTCCAAAAGGCAGCTCTGTCCTGGGCCTGCGGTCAACAGAGGCAGCCTCCAGAGCCGGGGTCCAGCTTGTCCCGTCAAGTTTATCGTCCACTCCATCAAAGGGCCTAATGGTCAGCAGAGGGGGCTAAATGTGTCCCCTGTGACCTGACATTAACGGAGTGGACTGGTTTAAGTGTTACTGAGGGTGTCTCAGAATGATTTGGACGCCAATACCCGTTTCCCTCAATAAGCCGTCATTTGGGTCATGACTCAATACAGCTTTGCACTGACACGGCCCAGCCCCGAAGTGCTCCTGGGGGACATGGCCTCACCTCCGAGACCAGCAGACAGCGGGGCTGATCAATGCCCTCTGACAACAAGTGAAACAATCACCTTTTCTCTCACCCCTCCACCTCTTGGCACCTCCCACCCCCTAGCCCGTCTGACCAGCTTGAAAATGATAAAGATAAATTGTTTTATCTGAACATGGGGTCTGACACGGAGAAAAGACAGGAGGAGTGAGGAGAGCCGCCCGTTTGTCTGGAGTCTTAGATTCCAGGCTTTTGCTTCTCATGTAATTTTGATGGAAAATAAAAATTCAGTCTGTATATCAAATGTAGAGCTTGACTGATCCGAGGTGGGGGAGGGAGGGGAGTGGAAAGCCTGGAGTTGTGGTGCATATTTTCTCCTCAGATGTAAGCTGGCCTATAAACATTAGCTTTGTGGGTGTTAAGGAGACACAGGGCATTTTCTTGTGTTTGGATTGGGATTTTTGACAAAATCATATGCATAGGAAATAAATTTAAATTATAAGGTTCTTTAAAAAGCAGAGTATTTTTCAAAAGGAAACCAACAACATAATACTGATGTGAGAAATCTTTAGAAAAGGCTTGAAATACTTTTTAAAACACAAGATTCCCTGCAGAGTTCTAATACCACCATTTAAACCATTTTTACATTTCTATTTATTTGGATTTGAAACAAAACTAAAGAAGAGATAGGAAAAACGTACATATTCTCTTGCTATAATCACTGTCATTTTCTTCATGACATAAAAATAATACAAACCTGTGAAATAATAATGCCCAAGTAAGAATTGTGATGTGTATAAAAATATACATGAAAAACATTTTAAATGTATTTGGAATGCTTGAAATAAGTGGATTAGAATGTTTAAAGAATTATGTTCCATTTACTAATGATAATGTCATTTTATATTGATTTTAATATAATATTTCTGTGTGAAATAATTTTAAAATCATTTTCCTTTAGGCAGAAAAGGAAAACACATTTCTATTAGGTTCAGACATATCTAAGAGTATGATTACTTCTGAATTCTTCAAATAAAAAAGTGTATAAGAAGAAAATTTCATTTCTAAACATTACCTTTTAAACAATTTATAAATGTCCCCTTTCTAATTTCTGAGAAGTAACTAAAATCTCATATGCATTTTAAAAAACAAATATCTATTTTCAGTTTTTGGCTGATGAGAGCTTTCTCCTTTCGTATTTTTCCTTTGCTAAGGTGAACTGGGAACATAAATCAAAGGGAACAGAGTCAAAGAATTTTATTTTTGATAGAGGATTGTTATTTTGAAATGCTTTTTATCATTTCACATCTAATTTGCTAAAATAGCAATTCAAAAGCACTTTTTATTTACAAAATTATTTATACAAGCTATCTTTCCTTTTTGGCTTTGTTAATCTTTTCTCTATTTTTCCTTCTAGTGGAGTAGAGTATAAATATATAGTGTATACAATGTGTATAACCATTTTAATGTATTATTTCAAAAATAGTTTATACTATTGCTTGAAGATGATGTTTTGAAAATGTACATATTTATACGAGTTTTTTATAACAACAGATTGAAGTACTTTTTATTGTTTGTGCACTAGCATTAACAACAGATTAATGTTTCCTTTTTGGAACATAACTATTTATTTTATAATTGCACTTTAAAAAAAAAAAAGGCTTAGACACCCAAAGTGTCGAAAGTCGAGCTTAGCAAATTTAAAAGCAATGAGATGAAAACTCCGTTAAGCACAAAAGGTCTTTTTGAATTGAGTGAAGAGTGGCTGCAAGAATTAAAGACGACGAGATCTGTGCCTCCAGTATTCGGTTTATTAGGTCCAATGCTCGTCTTCAAAGGAATATCACAGCCATGTGGCATGTGAGGATTTAGAGGAATTCTGATAATTCCAGTGCTTTTTGCCAAAATGGACTCAGTGTGCACTTCAGCCACGAACACTGATTTAGGGCCTGCTGCCCACGTTGTCCTCCGGCTGTGTTTGTCCAGTTAGACAACTACAAAATGGTAGTTTATCCGTCAGCAAAGGCAGAAAAACCGGGGCGGGGCAGAGCTACCCAAAAATCACACACGTTAGCCAGGGAAAGCCCGCGTGCCCTGCGTACGGCGAGGAGCCACAGGTCCAGAGCTGGCCACCGGCCGAGGGCCCGCGGGTTCTCCGATGCCAAGGCAGCGATTGTGCACATCTGGCTTTGCTCCATGCGAATACAGGCTTGAAAGTAACATTGGGCCTGGACGATGTTCAGAAGTTCCAAAGCAATCGATCAAAACCTGCCTTTTTATTGAACTTGAGAAAGAGTAGCCGCTGCGAGAACATGGTGTGGACTGAATGTAAGGGCGTGAGGGGAGCATGGGGCCAGGGCTGGCTGCGGGGCTGGCGTGGTCAGTGTCCGTCCACGGCAGGTGCCTTTCTTGGTGCAGGCTTACCTGTGGGGCTTCCGGCCCCGAGTGAGACGGGACGAGCACCAGGCCAGCCTGGTCTTAGGAACATCGAGCCCTCTTCACCCTCAGGACCAGCAGCCAGGAACCTACCCGCTGCTCCCGCCCCGGATAAAACCTCGTTCTAGGGTTAGGAAGGCAAGCCACAGGGACCTTAAGAGACCTCCTTTGGGAGCGAGGGCTACTTGTCCTTGGAATAAAAGGAATAAAACCAAAGAAAGGGACTGTTTCAGCTGAGAGGAGGGAAGTCTGAACTTTGAACCAAAGGGGATGAAGTAGGATTTAATTTAAACCGGGTGATACATTCCTTTTATCAGCTTTGATTGCACAGAAAACGTGGCATTGTTTTCTTCTTCCTCCCCTCTATTCTTTACATTTTTAATTTAAAGCCAATTTGGTAACATAGGGCTTTTTCGGTAAATCTAAGAATAGAGCAGTACAATAGCCCACATGCAAAATGGGGGGGGGGAGGGGGGCACGCACCCTGGCTACGAAGATCACTGCATTTTTTACACAAAGAACAAGTCTCTCCATCCTACGTTGTCATTAGAACAGAAAGACTTTTTTTTTTCTCTTTCTTTCTTTTAAAGGAAATCATTTCAATATAAGAAAAGGACCCCTCTCAAGATGAGTTTCCTGCTTTTGCAGTGTTGGGTAAGTTATTATTATAAAATGTGGTTATATTCTCTGCCTCTTACATTAACAATGGGGGCAGGGGTAGGGGGTGGGTCTGAGGGGTCTGAAATGACAGAATGAGGGACACACAATAGGATGGCCATGACTCTGAACAAATAAATAAAACATGTGAATCACGGTCTCTGCTCTGCCTCCCTTCCCCCTCACCCCCCAACTGTGATTAAATTTGCTGTGGTCATTTCCCAAATGTCTGCCTGATAAAAAAAAAAAAAAGAAGAAGAAGAAGAAGAAGAAGAAGAAAAAGAAGCAGCACCCAGAGCCTCTGCTCACACCGTGGCTGAGCGTGAGGGCCCTTCCTGGCGCTGGCAGCCTCCGCCGCTGCCAGTCACTCCCCCCAGCACAGACACGCGTGCCGCTTTCATCAGCGAAAGGCTCCACGTCTGATCGCCACCCTCCCCCCGACCCCAGCCCCGAAAAAAAAGAGAAAACCAAAACCAAAACTACCAGCCCCGTCACACCAACTCTGCCCCCTTAATAAACAGCTTCCCAACCACCCTCAGCATCACCCGCAGCCCTAGGCGCCGGGCTCGGTAATGGGATTTCCCATAGCCCTTCCTCCAGCCACCAGCGCGGCTTCCCAGCAGCCTATTGAAGGCACGGGAGGAGGAAAAGAATACATTTTAATAAATGGAGGGGAAAGATGATTTGGGTCCTGCAGCCCCGTTCTTTAGTAATAGAAAAAGGTGAGGTTGTGGTGGGAGGGGGAGAGAAGAGACGGGGGGAGGGTGATTTAATATTGCAAGAGATAATAGCAACTATGTTAATATCCGGAATTTTCAATATACCATAAGTACATTTTGTTTTTCCTTTTAGCACGATTTATAATTAAAGATTTTAATCTGGCTTCACATTGAGTTAATAAGCCCTTTGATTGATTAGGATTCATAAAATTGCCATTTCCCGCTGATGCTTTGTGTTTCTGGGGATGTTCTTTTGAAAAGCTGGGTTAAGGTGAATGGGAAGCAGCCATTGTTTAGGCTGAGCTGTGCCAATTCTGGGAACTCGGAACTGCTTTATTCAGAGTTTGTCCCCGGCAATATCTTGTTGTTCAGCCAAATTAATGCAGATAGGATCTGCTGGGCTACGGTTTAGTCGCTTTTAGGGCTAACTTGTGTTGTTGTTTTTTTTAATTATTATTATTTCAGCAGGTGTTCCATGCAATTTCTGCCTCTGTTTCCTAACCTGTTCTCTGGCTAAAATAAAATAAAAGCCATGTGGAAACAGCATTAAATTGATAAATAGAATGCTATAAACTGTTTCCAAGATAAAAGAGAGAAAGGTACAAAACCAAACCCACGTGAAGGCAGCAGACCCCCAAAAAACTGGGCCTCAATTTGTCTTTTAAAAATCCGACTTCAGAGGCGGCGCAACCAATAAATTACCATTTGCATTAATGGCCAGTAGTGCAATATGTGGGAAGTGTCCTCCTTCAGCTCCAGGGATGTCTTCGAAATGTAAACACAAATGAATAAATAGGAGAGAGAGGGGCCGAGGGAGGGAGGCTGGGAGGCAGTGTGCTAATGCTGTTTGTCAAGTTAAATAATATAGCCTGCCACCCCCTCCCTCCAAAACCAAACCAAAATTAACGGCAAAACCGAGAAACAAAGGCAGATCCCGAGAAAGAAAGGAAATGGGAGAGAGAGCCAGTGACTGGAAGCGTCCGGTCAGAGGGCCCCTCTTCTCCAGTTCATTGTGGCCTGCGTGTCTATCAGGGAGTGTGTACAAGAGCATTCTTTCCCCCTCCTCATTTTTAGCAGCGGGAAGGGGGGGGGTGACTCTCCTCCAGCTTCCGAAGGGCCTCACTGTGGAGACTGAACCAGAGCAAATTCCCTTTGTGTGTCTGGCTCTGAAGGGACCTGCTATTGTTGAGCGCGGGGCCTCCTCTGAGAGCCAGCCGGGCTGCGGGCTGCGGGCTGCGGGCTCAGCCTCTTCAGATAACACTCAGCCTGTTTTGGGATCGATACCGCCTCTCCTCCCCTGTCATCCACCCCAATTTGCTTGGCTCAAGGAGCGTTTTCCTCTCCTTGTATTACCATTCGGATGTTTTCCTCAGTGCACCCAGTTTTAAGGTTTAGTGAGAAAAACTAGAGGCCATGTCCACGGCCTGTCCAGCCCCCAAGGAAGCGCCCAGAAAGCCTCTCCCCGGGGTGGCTGGGCGGTGATGCGGGGCTCACTGCCCTCCCACACCTTCACCTGGGACTCTGCCTGCCTCCCCCTCCTAACGTGACAATCCACCTGGATGCCTGTGTGGCCAAAGACCTCGTCCCAGCCAGCACGTTCCGTCCTTTTCTCGCTCCATTCCCATCACAACCTCATCAGCCCCCTGCATGGTGGTCTGTCCGCCCTCTCTGTCACCCCCACCGTCCCCCAATTTTCCCTTGAGGTTTCGGTTTTTGCCAGGAACTAGCAAACAGCACAAAGTAGATAGCGGCCAAACCCGCTGACTGAAACAGGATTGGGTTTCCAAGCGGACAGCGAGGTCGCTACCTACCCCAGGAGTCCTTGCTTTGCCATCACTGACCTCCTGAATCGCGGACCCGCGGGCCGGATTGGTGGGCCTTTGGATGTGACTAATGAAGGGAATTTACCCCCGGGGGGGGGGGGGGAGAGATGGGGAAGGGAGAGATGGGGGAGGGAGGGCCCCCCTCCCTCCCACCAAATAGAATGTTTCCAGGTGCATTATATATTTTACAAGAAGAAAAGGGAAAGCCTACCTACCACACACATGTGTGGCCATGTGGAAATAGAATAAATGTAAAACAAACTCCCTCCACCTTTATTTTCTATCCCAGGTCCTCGACAATGACAGCAGAGAAGGAATAATTCCCGGCGCAGAGTCTTACATCCGTTAAAGGTACCTTTGAGTGAATGTCAGCTCCTTTCTACCTTCGTGCCAGCCGATCGATGCTTCATTAGGGCCGAATTGTCTTTTGCCCATGCAACCTTGAAAACAGTCCCTTTAATTACCTGTGAGGAAGTCGGGGACCCTCTTTCCCCCCCCTTCCTCTACCTCCCTCCCCCTGCCTTCCTCAGCAGAAGGCTCAGGGAAGTGGGGGTGGACAGGTGGAGGTCACTCACTCACATTCGCAGTCAGTAACCTCACTCCTTGATGGAGAAGCTGGGAGGAGAAGCAAAGGTGGGGCCGGTGGAGAGGAAAAAGGGAAAAAGAAAGAAATAGCGGACCCTGAGGTGAGAGGGCAGGGTTCAAGTCCAGACTACAGACCTATTGAAGAGCTTTCAGCCAGGCAGGCCTCCACTTGACTTTCTCATCAGCCAGCTCTGTGGGTTCTCAGCTGTTCCCGCACACCGCCACTGCTCCTCGCATCTCCCCGCTGCTAATTACCCAGGGTTTCTGAATAAGGCAGAGCCAGGCGCTGCTGGGGACCCCAAAGGATCCTGGATGGGCTTCCTCCAGGTTACAAGAAAAAGGGGGACCTGCTGGCTAAATTTTAGGGGGAACAGAGGAGAGAGACACAAGGAGCGGCACCGTGTGATATAAACCCTCCCATCCAAACCAAAGGCGTTCCAAATGACTGTAGGCCTGGCTAGTTTGAGTGCCAGAAGAAAGTGCATAAATAATCATATTTGTTTGCACTATTGAAACATTCAGAAAGATTTTAAATTCACGTGATAATCTGGTCATCCTGAGGGATAGGCTTGTATTTGATAGCCAGGAATTTCTACCTGTTCAGTTATGATGAGAAGTGTTCTCATGAAGCCATAAACCTCAGCAGAGGAGTGGTAGTCGCCGGTGCGTGCCCCGTTGGCACAGTGTCGGAAAACACACCTGCCTGGGCCGAGCGTCGTCCTCACAGGGTAACGTAGCGTCACGTTGGGAACCTTCTTCCCGGCAGAGTCCCCAGGCGCCTG
The DNA here is from genome assembly GCA_011751065.1 of Lasiurus cinereus. Lineage (NCBI taxonomy): Eukaryota > Metazoa > Chordata > Mammalia > Chiroptera > Vespertilionidae > Lasiurus > Lasiurus cinereus. The sequence continues at coordinate 13,625,234 of JAAGEH010000452.1, forward strand.
GTACACTAGTTTATGGCGAAAAGCTACAAGCTCATCTCATCTTCTCTCCAGTGACCATATTTCTATCCAAGCAAGGAGTCAGGGGTCAGGGGTCAAAAATTTCCCCCCAAATTTACACAACAGACTGCAATTACATTGCACTATCCCCTTTCAGTCCCCCACCATTAACCTCCCTCACGCCCCCCCTCCCCCCTCCGCCAACCACACACACAGATTTTGCAAGGTTAGGGTTTTCAGATAAAATGCCAGTTCAATTTGAACTTTAGATAAACAAGAAATCAGTCTTTTTTTTTTTTTGTATAAGCACATCTCAAATATTGCATGGGACATACTTGTACTAAAAATTCTTTGTTGTTAATCAAAAAGTCAAATTGAACCGAGCATCTTGTATCTTTTTTTTTCTTGCTATTGTCTGGGAACCCCATGTAGAGTCCTCTTCAATCCAGATGTTTCCTGCAAACAAATGAGGCAGCAATGATAAATTTTAAGTCGCTTTAAAAAATATGTAAATATAAAAGGATTTATTTAAGTATTTTCGGGTCCAGCTGTAATGCGGAAACATAAGCTGTTTTACTCTGTTCAAGTGCCCTGCTCTGGCAAGGGTCATCTCATTTAGTCTCCACCAGTTCAAGAGGTTACAGCGGACAGGTGCCTGGCCATTTGGCTCGGTCTTGTCAAAATAAGGACTCAGGCTGAAATCATCTCTAACCCATTTATGCAGGCTTGAGCCACGCTGTCATCCGCCTCTTCCAGTTCCGGTGTATCAGCTCAGTCCTCTGAGACTGCATCTGAGGCGTGTGCCCCCCCCCCCCCCCCCCCCCCCTGCCACGCAGCCCCGTATCTTCTGGTCCAGGGAGGAGCAGCTGCCTTCACGGGAGAAGGGGGACGTATCCTGCATTCTTGCTCAGCCCTTGACCTCATTCCGGACCCTGTGATGTCACCACGGGATGTAAAATAGCCACCGAACGGGAGAGCAGGAGCCCGGGGCCGGGAGAGGAGGCAGAGGAAGAAGAGGCGCTGCCTCCGTGTGCGGCCAGCTGTGTTATGGGAAGTCTTTGTGCTCGGAAGGTTCCCGGGTGAGGAAGAGGAGGAGGGAAGCACCCAGGCCTCACTCCGCTCAGGGTGCAGCGCCCTGTGCTTGCTCTCAGCTGGGGGTCCGAGCGCATGCTCCTCGCCTCTATTCATCCTGCCGCCGCAGGACTCGAAGAGTTACATTTCTGTGTGTGTGTGACTGCATGTTATTAACACTTTGTACGGGGTCGAGGGGACAATGTCAATTCTCACCTAAGTTTGCTCACATCTAAACATTCATAAAGAGCAGACTGTGTTTCAAGATGCAGAGAGTGGGTAGAGAGTGAGGGTCAGGGTAACCGGATTCTTCCAGGTAATTCCTGCCCCGGGGGGCAGAGGGCAGTGCGGTGGTTTCTGGGGAAAGCAGGAGAAAAGTGGTCTTTGTGGTGACTGTCCCCCTCGGTTCTGAAACGGCATCTCATTTGCCTGGATCCAGCCCCTGTACATTTATGAAGCCTAAGCAAAGCGCTACATGTTGCACCTTCTCGCGAGCATGGGCCCTCCAGCTCACACCGGTGTCCACAGTGGCCTCAGAGCATGAACACGTGGAGGGGTTCTGCAGGAGGCTGATGCAGGAAAGGTGCATATAAGGTGCCCCTGATCTTGGTTGCAGTGAAGGTGTGTGTTTATCAAGCAGTGAAGGTGATGTTGAATAGGCTTCTGAAATGATATTTCTTAAGGAGGAAAAAGAGCAAGTGGCCAACAGATAATTGCCAAAGAAAATAAACAAAATAGAAACAAACTCATAGATAGAGAACACATACAGCTATTAGAGGTGTTTGGAGGGCTGGGTAGAAAAGGTGAAGGGATTAAGAAAAAAACAAAACACAAAAACAAACAAAAGAAACTCTCACAGAGACATAACAATATGGTGATTATAGTGAGAAAGAGGGGTGTAGTATGAGGTGGGAGAGGGTAAATGGGGGATGGAAGGAGACTTGATTTGGGCTGGTAAACACACACTACAATATATAGATGATGCATTATAGAATTGTACACCTGAACCCTATATAATTTTATTAACCAATTTCACCAAAAGAAAATTCAGTAAAATTAAAAATATATATATCTGAATTGTTTTGTGATATATATATACATATAATTTGGAAAGTTTTCAAAAAAAAGGAAGGAAGGAAGGAAAGAAGGAAAGAAGGATGGAAGGGAGAGAGAGAGAGAGAGAGAGAGAGAGAGAGAGAGAGAGAGAGAGATGTGTGGTGTGGGAGGCAGCAAATGGCATTTTCTCCAGAGGAAAAAAGAATTACGATTCTTATTTTCCACCTTTTGACAGATGGTGAAATGATTTATCCCTTTTCTCTGTTAAGATAGGAAGGTAAGAGCATTGGACTCTCCTCTTAGAAAATTTTGGTGAGACCATAAGGTAGGATTTGGGGTCTTCGAGGTCCTGCAGGAAAAAGGGGTTATCTCCTGTATAGCGTTGCTTATTGTCAGAGAAAACTGATCTTCCCTGAAAGTAGATTATAAAAATGACCTTAACTATTTAAAAAAAAAAAAAGGTCGTACCTGCAAAACGGCATGTTTGTTTCATTTTTACTCGTGTCGGAGTGGAGCTAGGCAGAACAGCCGCGGAAGCCGTTATTCCTGCGGGCTGTTGACGCCTTTGTCCTCCTGGGCCCATGTCACAGCAAAGCCCGGCGCGTGTCACACCAAAGAAAAATGCACCATGTTTAAATGCAATGTGTCTCCGCAGTAATTTATGACTATGAGGTCCCCAAACCTCACCCTAATGTGAGTCACTGAAATACATAGCTTGTAGCTGCATAGGCAGAGGTGATTAACATCTGTAATATTTGGAATATGGGCTTCTGCTCTCACCGCATGGATATCCATCGCAGAGTCTGTGAATCCCTCCTTCTATTCACAGAAGTGAGTGTGCAGAGAAACACAGTGTCTGTATATACTGGGCATCAAAAAGCAATTTCTTGCTGCAGTAGGTTTAATGTATTCAGTAACCTTCTGTTGATTTGGGCATTATTTGCTGGAAACACTTGGAAAGCGTTGGCCTAAGAGTGTAGGCAAACCCAGACCCGGTGCTGATCCCGAGCTTCTCTCTTCACAGTCCAGTGGCCCAGACCCACATGCGCAGGCGGCGGCCCAGCCTTCTCTCTTTGCTGCACGGCATCAAATGAGGTCAGCAATGCTGCCTGGGCGCCTGCGTCTTTTATTGTCCATGTTATCGGGGAAACCTATAAAAGTTCCCTCTTTTGATATCTTGACCCTCGGTGGTGCTCGCATGCTGCTTTGTGGTTTAGAGATTTAAAGAAACAGAGAGGGAAAAGGAGTGAGAGAGAGAATTTGCCTTAGGTGATAAACAGCAGTGTAAGGCCAGAGGCCTTACAGAAAGAGAGAGAGAGGGGAGGGAGGAGAGAGAGAGAGAGGGAGGAGCTGCTATAGCAACAAGGGAGTTTGGAAATGTTTGGGGGTTGCGGGGTTTGCTGGAAGAGCTGGGGGCACATAAATGAGGACGTAAAGTCAGTTTCACCTGATAAAAACGTAAAATAAAATTCTGGACATTCACAGACTCACTTGCTCCCTGGCTTGAATGCAGAGACAGGTGTAAGATCTATGTGTCTGTAGGGCCATACGGTCACGTAAGAAAGCACAGGTTTGGAAAGCCACTTGTTCAACTCTCCCGGTTTTCAAAGGCAAAGGAAAAACCTGTTTGATAACATAGGTTATTGGTTTCCAGTTTCAGAGAGACATACGCACAGTCTTCCCTGTCAGATCACCCCTTCTTTGACCACCAACGGTGCTTCTTTGAGTTAGAGGTCTTGGTGCCTTTAGATTCAGTGGATATTGTTGGTTTATTGATGGAAGCATTGTCCACTCCATATGGCTTGTGATGTACATCCATCCAAAAACAATGTTCTTATTGAAAAAATGGCGAGAGGGGTGCTGGTGTTATTGGGAGTTTGTTTGATAACTGAGAAGAACAGACCTACCTGTTTATTTTTTCCGACTGGTAACCTACATGGTGATTCTAAACTGTCGCGTCTCCACTATGTTAGCCGATGGGCCTGTGCCAGGGAGGGGGACTTCTGGGCTGTGTGAGGGACAAGAACACTTGTGTAGGACATGGTGACACTTGGTTTTGTCATTTGTTGTCCAGATGTCTCCTCTGATCCTCACTTTGGTGGGAAATTGGAAAGTGGATTATATCCTTGGAAAGGAGAAACATTTACGTGATTCTTCCAGAGAGATGTGATACTGGAAGTACATACTGAGGTTTTTGTGTCTGGAATGCAGTCAGTCTGGCTTCTTATTGGTATACTTTCACACCTGGAGTTTGAGTTTAGTACTCAAGGAGTTTTTCCTCCTTTCTGGACTTTTAATTAAATTTTATTCCAATATTCCTTGGTGAAAATTTTTTCCAAACCTTTTATAGCAGAGGAAAAATGAAGGCATAAGATGAAAAGCTGGAGGCATTGACATGAAGGTTTTTCCATTTTTTATTTTAATCTGGTTCGTGAAAACAAAAACAGTACCGTATTTTCCAGCGTATAAGACAATTTTTTAACCCAGGAAAATCTTCTCAAAAGTCGGGGGTCATCTTATACACTGGAAAATACGGTAAACAGTGATAGAAGTCACTGACATGATGCATGCTTTTTGCCAGGCAATAACACACCACTCCTGTCCAATCCTCCAAATGTTCTCATCTGGTCACTTGGCTACTCCACCTATCTTCTTCTCACAGTTCATCAGACAAAAAAGAAGAAAAAAAAATCAGAATACAGAAATGCCTAGACAATATCATTCCAGAAAACTTGGAAAGCAACGAGGCCAGGGTGTGAAGAATGAAGGCTGGGAGAAAAGTTACTTTGAACAGTGGCCTTTTCAGGACTGCACCAGCAAATCCCAAACTGTGTGCACACTGAGTATACTGCTCTGGGGGCTGAGGTGTCTCCCAGACACCTCCTGGTCAGCTTTGGGCCCTTGACCCGTGTCAGTTTCCCCTGCTATCTTGTAAGAGAAAGCTGATGGTACATCCACATCGTTTTCCGGGATTCCTGAGGAGTGGTGTGGGGAGGGACTTGGCCTGGCTGGTCTCTGAGCCCTCAGACCCGACTTTCCAATTGAGCACATTTGTGGCCTCTGTATTTACACGTCTCAGAGGCTGCCGCCTTAAGTCATTAACGAGTGACTTTAGAGCAGAAATCAAAACAGAAGAAAATACTCCCACGGTTTGTTCTTTGGGGGCTGAAAGTAGTATGGAGGATGTTGAACTCTGCGCCATCAGCTGCTGAAGTTTTGAAGATAAACCTCAGCCAGAAGCATCATATCTACTTAGGGCTCGGATATTCCGTGTTGAGTAAATTCAATTGGTCTTAACTGAGTCAGGCAGCCTCTCGCCTATTCAGCCAGCATGTGACGAGATAGATAGCGAATTGCTGGTATCTTTTGGATGCCCAGGTCAGATAAACACGGAGACAAATTAACATGAACTTGAGAGGTGGGATTGGCTGCTGTTCACCTTGCAAGTTTATTTCATTTTCTAATAAAGGATGTCATTGAATTAACCGATGAAAATACACCTTCCCAAATAATGAAACACTGATCACTTAGTTAAATGCTTTAATTCATGCTTTCATTTTAGCAACAGCCTCTTAGTTCCTCCCACCTTGGAGTCGCAAAACACAGTCCTCTGATAAATTCAGAATCCTGTGCAGAAGTGACTAGAAGGAAACGATGTGAGAACAGGGACAGATTTAGAGAATCTGGCCTAACGGGTGTCTCCCCTGTCATGTGGAGGGTACTACTGTAGGTGACACAGACAACTTATTACTTATTCTAAAGTACATTAGAATGTAATCAATACATTAAATCCATGATTTTATAGACAATTCGGTCTTGGTTGCAATGAAATGAGGTTATACTTTATGCAGATTGAATGAATTGCTTTTTATCCCTGTGGTACATTGACTCGGACGATACATGGTTATGGCAAGAATCAAAAAAGTGGTACAAATGAAATTGGCAAATGACAACCTTTTGGCTAGTATCAAATGAGGCTGGAGCTCCCCAATTTTTTTTTTTTACCTCCAAGAGCCTATGTAATATTTTCCTGATATAAACTTTATATTTTGAAAGGTTTTTTAGCTTACACAAGTGCAATACTAATGTAATAATTCTGTAATAATTATTATGACAGTTGATTTCAAGTATTGGAACCCACCTCAAGCTCACTCAATGATGGGGGATTTGTTTCAAATGTATAGGAACATCTCATGGAATCCAAGACCCAACATCAAGAAGAGCTTGATTGGGAGGTGTCCAGTACCTCTGGGAGAATTTTCTCCCGATCTCGTCCTGTGGTCTCTGCAGATCTTTATTCTTTCTCGGTAGACTGCCTTTTCCTGCTCCCCTGTCCCCACAGGAACGGAAGATGGTTGTCCACAGCTCCCAAGTTCATCCTGCAGCATTGTGAAGGACTGACTGGTCCTTTCAGCTCCCATTCCCCCTCTCTGGGGGAGAGACTCTGAGTTGCCCTGCTTGGGTCAGATGTCCACACTGAACTCTTCTGAAGCTGAAGCCACTCATACCAGTTCCTCCGAGTAGTTAATTTTCAGGATTTGAGGTGAGCAGGATGTTCAGCCCAACTATTATTTGACCAAAAAGAATGATAATTCCTCTCTTCTGTTGACCGGCAGCTTCGGAACAGTTCTGAGAGCCTGAGCGTGTTGGCATGTTTCTGCCTTTCAGAACCAGCCCAGCTAGTGCTTGGCCTTCACCGCGGGACAGAATTCAGGTCAAATCCACACCTGGTTGCCAAGTGTTTTCTGTGCCAGAAATTGGGGTTATGGAGATGAGTAAAATACAGGCCTGACCCCATGAAGATCATAATAAAGTAATATTAGAGAGAAGCCAATAATCATTGTGTGGCAGAAAATGCGTGTACAACAAAATAAATGAAAGGTGGGACCTTAGGAGCCATGTATAATGAGTTTATCTTAATTAGTGGAACCTTCCAGAAACTTGATAAATGTTGATAGGGATAAAATCATAGTTAAGAAACTTCTTCAAAACAGTAGTTCACACATGAGTAGCACTGAAGTCATTTTGGCGGTTTCGTGTGCATATTGCTGTTTGAGAAGCTCTGGCTTAGAAAACGTAAAAGCCTGCCCTAACTTCCGGGGAAAGGGAAGCAGGTTTCCAGCCACGGAAACACGTCTTTGGAAGCTCTGGTCACATCTGAGGTGAACTGCTTAGGGAAGAAAATCAACCTGAGACACAAGTACCGTGGTCGGCAAAGTGCGGCTCGCAACTCAGTTGACTGTAGCCTTCTTTGGTAGAAGTGAGTCACTGGGTCCCACATTTGGCTCGAGAACCGCAGTTTGCCGACCACTGCACAAGTACATCTCAACTGCGGAATACGAGGTAGCTCTTCCACTCTCCCTAAAATTCCCTCCTAGATTTGAACCTCGGATAGGAAGGGGGTCCTTTGCGATCCTTGCTGTCTCATCCCAACTGAGGCACCTGCTTCGTTGTAGCCTAATTACGTGATCCGCAGCCCTGCGATGACACACAGCAGCTGGGCAACAGCAGCTCCGTGGAAAATAACCCCTTTCCGCTGAATTACTGTCTGGGTGACAGCATGGAGTTACGGCGCCATTGACCCCCTCAGAAGTATGCCGCTTGCTGGACTTTGGCTGCAGGCTCCGAGGGCACATTGTCATTTGTCACCTGGATACTGGGCAGGGACCGAGAGCAGGTCCTCCAGCCTGTCAGCTGACCTCAGCAGGCTCCACGGAGGCGGCCCGGGCCAAACGGGTTATGTGTCTCTATTGCTCTCTTCCTGCCTTCCAAGTCAGCATCTCCTCCTCTTTAAATGCTTGGAAAACCTTTCAGTAATAACACGCCCTTCCAGAAACACCAGTTCAGAACTTAACTCAGCTGCCTTTCTCCTGTGATGATTTTTATACAGGATTGCCTTGTCTTTTTAATTAAGGCTGTTACCTTCCATGGAGGTGGTGGGTGCTATGCTGCTTCCCGCAGTGGGAGGCTCGTTGAACACATCTCAAGAGTGAAACCTGCTGACCTGGCTTCTCTGGAAAGGCCAGGATATTTTTATTTATCCTGCTCCTTGGCACCAAACTCCCTGATTTCTTTTTCTTTCCCATTCAGGTTTTTCTATGAGTTTGCCTGAAAGTAATAGCAAATCTCCTCACCGGGATAGCATTTCTTCGCAACGATTCTGTGCAATGGGCGGACGGGGTCTACACAGCAGAATGAAATGTGGATCCTACCCATGACCGGATAGCGTGGACCCCAGTACGTTTCAGTCTATTGTCAAGCAGAGGAAAGGCCACTCATGCTGCCTCCTCATTGCGCGTATTGTGTTCACACCACACACTGAGGCTGTGTGACCTCTCCTCGACACGCTCATATTTTATTCTTTGCTGTCCTCAAGGAAACCCTGGCTTATTAATTGTTAAACATGCCGAGGAACAGGGGATTCATTACATGCTGTTTCCAATTCAGAAGGTTGGGCAGCCAGATGCCTGTCCTCTATCCAGGAGGCTGATGTTCAGTGATGCATCATTCTAATGTAGCTGGTGTAATGAAGCCGGGGTCCTGGGTGTGATTCCCAGGGTGCCAGTTACCTTGGCGCTCCGGCTGCAGAACATAACTCTGCTCTGAGGCCGCACTGCAGAGGCATGGTGTTGGTCAAAACGAGACTGAATGAGGGGCTGTGACCAACCACACATCATCGATACTCAGTAACGAGAACCACGAGCACATCCTTTAGTGCTGGTGTGGATGTCAATGCCTTCTTTGCGCCACCATCAGCCCGATCTGAAATCCCCTTCTCCCCCCTTCTGCATCCCCACCACACGTGTCTGCTCTCATGAAATTTACCACCTTCTGCTTTAGATTCTAGTAATTAGTGTCCATCCGCCGTTTGCCCTGCTGGGTTGTGAACTCCTTGAAGACATAAACCATACTGAGCACATTTTCATATCTCCTACAATGCTCTCGCGCGCTCAATAAATATTTGTTGAAAGAATGGATAGAAGGATGGATAGTTGGAGAAACAGATGAAATGAATAAGTGCATACGTTGTTTTTGCAAATTCGTTGGCTAGTAGCTATGTTGATACTCGTCAAGGACAGATAGCTCAGAGATGTAAAATATAGCCTAATAATGGTGCCTGATAATGATACTACATCTTCCACCAAACTGATACATCGGATAAGGTACTGTGCATCAATTACTCATAATATGCTGGTAATGCATAGAATTTCCCTTCCCGCCAACCGAATCCAATCCTTGTAGGTATTTAATTCCCACCTGCTGCCTCCCTGGGAGACTGTTGCCACTTTAGAGAAAAGGAAAGGAAAACACAGAGCAGTCCTCTGCTCTGCACAATGTCCCGCAGCACATGGAAGGGTCAGTGGAATTAGCGGGCGTGTTCATTACCTATTTTTATGGAACAAATGCCCCAACACTTAACCATGTAAGGCAACAAGTGTTTATTATCTCAGTTTCCCTGGGTCAGGAATTGGGGTGCCTTTCAGCTGGATACCTCTGACTCAGGGTCTGCCAGAAGGCTACAGTCAGAGAGTCTGAGAAGGCTGCTGTCATCTCAAGGCTGGACTGGGGGAGGGCCATTCGGAGCCATTAATGGCTGGTCGCCGGAGTCATCAACTGGGCGTTGGGCTTCAGCGGGCAGCTCCCTCAGGCAGCGCATTTCCTGCAGATGTCAAACTTCAGGGAGAGTGAGACCAAGCAAGCAAGAAAACATGGTCTTTTTAAAAATGTATTTTTATTAACTTCAGAGAGGAAGAGAGTAGGAGAGGGAGAGAGAAACATTAATGATGAGAGAGAACCATTGATCAGCTGCCTTCTGCACACCCCACACTGAGGATAAAGCCCGAAACCTGGGTATGTGCCCTGGCTAGGAATCGAACCGTGACCTCCTGGTTCGTAGGTTGAGCCATGCTGGCTTGGTAGTCATGGTCTTTTTGCAACCCACCTCTTAAGTGCCACCCCATCACATTTGCTTATTCTGTTTGGTAGAAGTGAGTCACTGGGTCCCGCCTACACTCAGGGGGAGGGGATGACACAGGGACCAAATACCAGGAGACACAGAGAACATGGGGTGCTATCTCAGACACTGGTGACCACAGTGGTCCCCCAAAGCTCACAAAAGGACCATCCGCTAGCCGCCTCTTGCTTGTCTGTACATACGGTGTTGGGTCAGAAAGTGGAAATCCCAGAAGCCACCTACCTCAGGAGTGAAATCTCCTTTCTCCATTTTGACAGAACACATAGGCAGATGTGGCTTCTTGCTGGAAAGTTCTAGGAACAATCCCTCATGTCCTGCCCGGTGTCTAAGCCTCTTAGCGTCACCTCTTGAGCTGACTTGCACAGCTGGTGATGAATTTCCGGGAAATTCAAACAAAGGTCTGACATTGCTCTGCATCCACAGTGAACACCTAGGATGGGGACCCTCTGAGACAGCAGGCTTGCTTTCCCAATGGAACTGGAGATCATCAAAACGGTGAGTGTGTGGGTAGAGGCAGAAAAAACCCGCCCTGATGGCTGGTGGACATGGAACTGCTCTGACATCAGCTGTCTCTCGTGTTGGGAAAGCATGGTTCGCATTGACGAGAATCCCCCAGGAACTTAACTCCTTTGTGTCTTTCCAAGCGGGGCTTTGGACATGGCTATGATAGAAAAGATGCGGCATACTGGACGAGGGGCAGAGGGTGCGCTTAAGCCCCTTTTGCTTCGAATGCTGCTTTTCCCTGTAAGTCCATTGTTATTGCCAAATCTCCTTAACTCCTTAAGCAAGGCAATGCCATTTTATTAAAGAGCAATTGCTCGATTATCTGCCACCGGGCTTAAAACACTGAGTGTCATCATTCTCCCGCTTCCCTTAGCCCAGAGCAGCTTCTGAGAGGGGAAGTTCACAGCAAGCCGCTCCCTCCATCCCCACTCAGAATTAACCGATAAATTAGAATAACTAAGCGAGAAAGGGTTAGACAAAGGCAGTGTCAAAACCGGAGGCCAGGGCTTGGGTCATTTAGAATATGAAACCGAGCATGGTTTATGTTTTATATTTTATAGGTTTTAAAACAAAGCTAAAGTATAGCATTAAGGATCAAGGTCAGGGTGTTATCTTTTGTGGGGTGAACAGGGTAGGGGTGGCGAGGTCACAGCTTATGCCAAAGACTCGGCCCCTCCTTTCTCTGTAACATTTATTTTCCCGAGCTTCTGTCTAATTAATATAAGGCCTTGCTTGAGCACACTGGCCCTCATTGGGCCTGTCACTCGTTAATCAAGTGACCCTTCTAGCCTTGGGTAATGACCTTGAAAGAATATATCAGCCCATGATGGCGGAAGTGAGGAATTAAATTGTTTCTCTGAGTGCTTATGGTCATTGCTGACAATTTATATCTCACAGCTGCCCTGGGCTGGCCATACTGGCCATTGTGCGGCAATCATTTTCCTGGCCGGGAATGGATTGTGTGCCGGACAGGGACCAAGCTGGCCTCCTGTACATCTCCATCTTTATGTTATCTCCCCCCACCCCCCTTCTTTTAATCACGTCTTTGTTTGAGAGGCAGGGATTGTACAAAGTTAAAAGCTTTGTCATTAAGGCCACCAAGAGCCACAAGCGTGGGGTAAATCGTGTGTCTGGCTGTATCCTGCTTTGTCTCCGAGCTCACTGCTTCCCTCTCTGCTGATGTAAGGCTTAAAAGGGAAGTGTCTTGAGAATTACGTTAGCTCAGAACTCATAAGAAAAAATTACTGGAAATATTAAAAGGCTGCAAAGGGTGTATTGTGTACAAATGATTAAGCCTGAACCCTTTCTGGGTCTTTCTAAGAGGTCAGGGAGATATTGGCTGCTGGTCCTGAGGGGAATAGGCAAGGATAGGGACTTTCATCCTTTCACCTTTTATAGAGGTATATTTAGACTTAGTGGTATCGTGGGGTACGCCGGTGTGTAGCTAAAATCGTACCCTCGTACCAAGATAAATGTTATCTGTACCTGAAATTAAGCACCATATCCCCACTCAGAACCTGTGCAATTCCTTCTCTTTTGCTGTTTGCTCTTCTTAAAACTAAATGAGTGAATTTTAAGAGCTCTTTTCCGGTGAAAAAGTCTTTTTCATTGTTTATAATACCACAGTTGGGTTTGCAAAGGAATTAAGAGATTCTTCCCATTAGCTAAAATTCAGCAACTAAATAGCACACCTTTGCAAAGCTCAGGCCACAATTACTGGATCTTGTGCATGAAGTTTTAGAAGTACAATGGCGTAGCTTTGATTTGTCCTGGATCTTCTCTTATAAATAGGCGTTATTAGTAAATATATGTGCTAAAACGTCAAAGAAATCACCAACAGGAGCCTGCTGAGGTGGGGAGAGAAATAAGTGTTTATAAACCCTAAGTTGTTATTCCTTCATCTTGCTGGCTCCTTGCTGGCACCCGGTCTGTTTATTGTTATTGGACAATGCCTTCCAGACGCAAGGAAGATTCTTTCTCCTGAGGTCTGTGTGGCCTGGGAGCTTCTGCAGGTCACTGCTCCCCCTCTGTCCTGGGGACTGTTTTTCTGCAACCACGTTGTGTAGAATAGTTGGTGGAAGGGAGGGGGAAAGAAGAGCTTCTGCCTAATTGCTCAAGCGTGCTGGGCCTCTATGAAAATAGGGCAAATATTTATTCTGCTCTCAGCCCATCGGGGCAAAGACTTGTGTACAAATGTGGAAAACCAAAACTTCTGACAATAGAAGGGCAGATGAAGGCAGATTAATAGAATGCATGCTGATCCTAATAAGATTGTCATCAAGATGTTTGCCATTTCCTGGGGGAATCTCATGGAAGGCAAGGGCCATATTGTTTTCTTTTTGGATTCTTTACACACCAAAAATAGTAACTTACATATAGTAGGCACAAAAAGGCGGGGGAGGGGGAGGAGATTAGTTGAGGGATTAATTCATTCCTTAATCCGGACACCTGAGTCAAGCTGGTTCTTCAGCTCTTGGGAAATGGCACAAAACTAATGGTACCTGGGAGTTATTCTTCCTCCACTGTCTTCCTGTTCCCACTTGCATGAATGTATTCTAGTGGAAAGAGCTCATGACTGAAATTCAGAGGCCTCACTTCCGGTCCTGATCACTGAGTTGAGTGTCAGCTTTCCATATCATTCCTTCTCTGGGAGCATCCCAACAAAGGGGTTAGACTTGCTGACCTCTCCAGTTCTCCCCAGCACAGCATTTCTGTAATTCTAGAGGACTGCCTGCCTCTTTCTGGGAGAGGAAGCCAAGTTACAGGAAGAGAATATGCTGATGTGTAAGAACTGGTCAGGTTTGCCTGTGTGCCTTGCACATAGTAGGCACCCATAATGGTGGCTGGAATTGGTGTGTAGAAGGGATTAAATGACAGACAAGCAATCGCTCTGTTGAAATCCATGTTCATGTTCTGTCTTCTGTCCCCCACTCACTCACACATTCACGTCAACTCCTTACCGTGGCTCCTGGCACAATGCCAGGATGTCATTTTTCCAATCTATAATTGTAGTGATAAAGCTTCTGTTTACCTGAAGAGTTTACAAACTGAAATGATGGAGATCTTGAAAGTTTCATTTGCTTTGTTACGCATGTTCTCAAAATCAATTGATCATCTCCTTTGTGCTGTCAGGGAGCCGGCTGGTCTTTCATTTCTGCGTCCACTCTTCTGTACTTCAAATGACAGAGGCATTAATTGCTACATCTAAATATTTCAGGTTTGGTTAGTTGTTTCTTTTGGTGAAGGGCAAGGTTTTTTTTTTGAGACAGCAATGTCTTCTTCGTGAAGGCTATATTAGAGGCAAGGCAAAAATCAAGGAGAGGAAACTTCAGGACGAGGTAAAAAAGAGAAACGTTACCCTTCTCCATTCTTATTTTCTTCGCCATCCCTTCTTAAGATTTTACCCATAAAAGCAAGCGAGCTTTCTTCCCCCAGCACCACACAGACTGCCGAGAAATGTGCTAAGCATCAGGGTGGGTGGCCATTGGTAAGGCTGACTGCCATCCAGGCATGAGAAAATGCCATGGATGTGGAGCATGCTCCCAGGTATGTCAGTGAACTCTGCCTGTGGACAGGGCCACCATGTCACAGGGAGAGCAGCAGCCCAGATGCTGTTAGCAGTGTGCATATCCACAAAGGGTACGTGTGGTCATGAGTTTGGACACCAGTGTTAGGGCTTCTATCCGAGTGGTAAGAGCCCACATTTTACCAGGCAGGAGTGTGTCTAAAAGTGTGTTTTGCTAAATGGCTTTCATGTGTTTTTACTATTTCAGTCTTGATATTTTTTTCTTAATTTATTTTATTTATATTTGTATTGATTTCAGAGAGGAAGGGAGAGTAAAAGAGTGATAGAAGAGTGAGAGAATCATTGACTGGCTGCCTCCTGCAAGCCTCACACTGGGGATCGAGCCCACAACATGGGCATGTGCCCTCACCAGGAATCAAACTGTGACCTCCTACTTCAAAGGTCAACACTCAATCACACTGGCCAAGCTTAATTTTTTTTCAAATCTATATATATAAAAGCCTAAGCGATCATTACAACCAGTTGAGCAAATGACAGGTCAGCTAGTCGCTATGACACACACTGTCCACCAGGGTGAAGACATTCAATGCAGGAGCTGCCCCCTGGTGGTCATTGTGCTCCAACAGCCAACCTCCCATGGTACCTCCCCCCAGCCGGCTGGCCCCAATCAATCCCAATCGAAGTCTAGGCTGAGGGAACCCACCTGTGCACGAATTCATGCACCAGGCCTCTAGTTGTAAATAATTTCAAAACATTGTATAGGGAGTAGTGTGTATTTCTTATGCTCTGATACCAATCTTCATTTATTTATTAAGCACAGATATATTAATTTAAATTCTTTATTGTTTAAAGTATTACTTAGGTCTCCCTTTTTCCCCATTGACTTCTCCCAGGCTACCCCCACCCTCCAGCACATTCCCTCACTCACTCCTCCCCTGATCTGTGTCCATTGGTTATGCTCATATGCATGCAAACAAGTCCTTTGATCTCTTACCCCTTCACCCCCTGCCTTTCCTCATAGATTGGAAAGGCAATCTTTGCTTCTATGACTCTGGTTCTATTTTTGTTCATCAGTTTATGTTGTTAATTGTATTCCAGAGTGAGATCATGTGATATTTATCTTTCTCTGACTGGCTTATTTCGCTTAGCATAATGCTCTCCAGTTGCAACTGTGCTGTTGCAAAAGGTAAGAATTCCTTCTTTTTTACAGCAGTGTACTATTCCATTGTGTAAATGTACCAAGTTTTCTAATCCACTCATCTGCTGATGAGCACTTAGGCTGTTTCCAAATCTTAGCTATTGTAAATTATGCTGCCATGAACATAGGGGTGCATATATTCTTTCTGTTTGGTGTTTCTGTTTTCTTGGGCTATATTTCTAGAAGTGGGATTACTGGGTCAAATGGGAGTTCCATTTTGCATTTTTTGAGGTAACGCCATACTGTTTTCCACAATGGCTGCACCAGTCTGCATCCCCACCAGCAGTGCATGAGGGTTTCTTTTTCTCCACATCCTTGCCAGCACTTGTCGTTTGTTGATTTGTTGATGACAGCCATTCTGACAGATGTGAGATGGTACTTCATTGTCATTTTGGTTTGCATCTCTCAGATGGTTTGTGACTTTGAGCATGTTTTCATGTCTCTTGGCCTTCTGTATATCTTATTTCTATAAGTGTCTATTTAGATCCTTTGCCCATTTTTTGATTGGATTGTTTATCTTCCTTTTGTTACGTTGAATAAGTTCCCTATAAATTTTGGAGATTAAACCCTTATCAGCGATAACATTGGCAAATCAACTCCAAATGCAGTGGGCTTTTTTGTTGTTTTGTTGATGGTTTCTTTTGCTGTGCAGAAGCTTTCTATTTTGATGTAGTTCCATTTGTTTATTTTCTCCTTAGTTTCCATTGCCCTAGGAGCTGTGTTAGTAAAGATATTGCTACGACAAATGTCTGCTATTTTGCTGCCTATGGTTTCTTCTAGGATTTTTATGCTTTTTTTATGTTTTAGTCCTTTATCCATTTTGAGTTTATTTTTGTGTATGGTCTAAGTTGGTGGTTTTATCTCATTTTTTTTGCATATATCTGTGAAATTTTTCCAACACCGTTTATTGAAGAGACTGTCTTGACTCCATTACATGCTCTTGCCTCCTTTGTCAGATATTAATTGAGCATAATGTCTTGGGTCGGAAACTACTATTTGCATTGGTGGAATTCTAGATACTGAAATAAGAAGTGAAAAAGATCAGTCAATTTGAGAGTCCACCATTTTGAGTAGGGTTCCAACTAAGAGGGACCTATTGTTAGAATTTCCGCAGTTTTCACAGATTTGTGCCTTTCTCTACTTTCTCTACATTGTCTAACAATGGTTTCTACAAGTGTCACCAGGGGAGAAGGGGCTGATATAGGGATCGGGGATACAACAGCATGGGGTTCAGAGTGAGCCAGAGATGTCTCTCCCCCTCCCCCTCAACCTGTCTGTAGTGTCTGTTAATTTAAATAAAAGTCATGAGTTTGGTTATGTGCTAAACTTTTTTCTAAGCTTCTTACTTTTAAGGTAGATATTATTTTCTGCATTTTATTGATGGGATTCCTCAACTAGAAAGTGGCAGAGCCATTGTAACACCTGTTCTTTTACCTGCTCTATGTTATCTAACCAACTCATCGACAAGGAGACCTAGTTTAAGACTGATAATTGAAGGCTAAGTTTCCATAACTGCTTGGAAAAGCATAGACTCTTTGGGATTTGTTTGAGAGAGAGAGAGAGAGAGAGAGAGAGAGAGAGAGAGAGAGAGTGAGTGTGTGTGTGTGTTTCATTTATTCCCCCACTATGATATTCTAAAGTGCTATATCTGGTAATCTGAAATTCTTAAGGGCCTAAATATTATTTTGTGTATTGTACTTAATGATAGTTTTTCTGGTCCCTATAACCTTAATTGAGAGTTTATATCTCCCTTATCTTCAGGTATATTAGCTTGTGTCAACATATTATCAATATCACTCTGGTGTAGAGTTATCACTGTCTCCACAATTTTCCTTTCCAGAATGTCATATAGTTAGAACCATACACTATGCAGTCTTTTCAAATGGACCTCTTTCACTTCATAATATGCACTTGAGATTTCTCCATATCTTTTATGGCTTGGCAGTTCATTTATTTTTAGTGCTGCATATTATTCCATTATCTGTATATACCACAGTTTGTTTAATTTGTTTAGCTACTGAAGATCATCTTGTTTGCTTCCAAGTTTCGACAATTATGAATAAAGCTGTTGCAAACATTTGTGGGGCAGATTTTGTGTGAACATAAGTTTTCAAATCCTTTGGGTAAATACCAAAGAGCAAGATTGCTGGATAGTGTAATAAGAATATATTTAGTTTTATGAAAAACTGTCAAACTGTCTTCCAAAGTGGTTGTACCATTTTCCATTCCCACCAGCAATGAATGGAAAGTTCTTGCCAGCATTTTTGTTGTCAGTGTTGTAGATTTGGCCATTCTAATAGGCGTGTAGTGGTAACTCATTGTTTTAATTAGAATTTTCCTGATGATACATGATGTGGAGCATCTTTTCATGTGCTTATTTGCCATCTGTATATCTTCTTTGGTGAGGTGTCTGTTAAGGTCCTTGGCCCATTTTTTTTTTAATTGGGTTGTTTGTTTTCTTACTGTTGAGTTTAAGAGTTCTTTGTATATTTTGTATAACAGTCCTTTGTCAAATGTGTCTTTTGCTAGTATATATATCCCCCAGTCTGTAGGCTTTTCTTCTATAAAGCAATGTTTGTTAAAAAAAAAAAAAAAGTTCATTATCTAAAAGAAAACTCTGCTATTCCATTCCAGAATTGAGTTTTGTGAAAAAGTGCTCAGCGTGAAATTAAATCAAGTATACAATGAGTCAATGTAAATCAACTCCAAATGGCAGTAGTTTCCATGAGTTCTTTTATCTTTAAATATGTAATTTGACTTGTACCTAAAATACCATCATTTTAGTTTTAAACCACTAATAAGCATACTTCTTTCCCTAGAAATCTTTATTTTGAAGATGAAATAGCCTTAGTCTCCAGTAGTTTGAGAGAGATACTACTTCAGTATCTGAGTGCAGTGAACCAAATCATTTGTTGGTGGCAAGTACCTGCTGGTGAAAGAAGCAGACCCAGGTGTAGGGACACCACCACCTCATTCTGCCCCGGGGGCAGTACACAGAAGTTCTGGGTCTGCCTCCAAGCCCCTCAGTCATTGAAATTCCTGGGAAAAGAGTTCAGTGAAGTGAGAACAGAAAGACTAGGCAGGTGACATGTGACCAGGAAGAACCAAGACCAGAGAAAGGTGGTCTCCTTTGAAAGGTCAAAAATGAAAAGGGAAGAAATTCCAGTTGACCAGGGTTAAAGGTCAAAGGTACATGATTCTGCAAGTAAGACAATTGAAGAATGAGAATGAATAATAAACCTAAGGCAGAGAGGAATGTAAAGGAGTTAAGAAGGAAGGAACAATTAATAAAAAGAAAGGCAAGTGATAATTTCAAAATAAATAAGATTTTAAAGAAATATAGATTAAAAGGATTTGAAAAAGAGAAAATTCATAGAACATCTTAAGAAAAGACAGGTTAAATTTTGAACATCTAATCTTAGATAAATGAAGAGGAAGATAAATGGGTCTACAGTCCTTATAATAACCATCCTATATAATAAAAATATACAAATTAACCCTCATGCCCTCACAAGATGGCTGTCTGTGACCAGGCTGACAGGGGAGTTAATGAGGGACAACCAAACGACTGAACAGCAGGCTGTATGGGGTGACCAGGCCAGTAGGAGGGTCATGAGGGGCAACTAGGCTGGTGGAGGGGGGCAGTTAGGGGTGACCAGGCTGGCAGAGGGGCAATTAGGAGTGACCAGGCTAGCAGAGGGGGGCAGTTGGGGGTATTTACCCCACCGGGGGGGCCAGTAAGTAATGACCGGGCCAGTTGGTGCGAGGGGGTGGGGAAGATAGGAGTAACCAGGCTTGTAGGGAGGGTGTAGTTGAGGGCGACCTGGCTGGCAGCAGGAGGCAGTTAGGAGTGACCAGGACAGCAGGCAGGTGAGCAGTTAGGAGCCAGAGCTCCATGATTGTCAGAGGGATGTCTCCCAAGGGGACCCGGATTGGAGACAGTGCAGGCTAAGCTGAAGTGACTTTCCATACATGAATTTCGTGCACCAGGCCTCTAGTAACTAATAAAGGAGAGTGTATCTTCTTTTTAATGGCAATCTCTGTCTTCTTATTTACTAATGATTTGACTATAGCAAGTAACTCAGAGATACTGGGAAAATTTTTAGGCTTGAGGTCAAGGAAGATGGGTCATTTTGAATCTTGGAATTTGGCAGATTGCCCCATTTTTTCTAAGAATTTGATGGGTTTGGAAATGTTTATATCTCTCTGCTTACTTAAGTGAGACTTGGGAAATTCACATTTTCCATTAGAAGACAATGAACACCATTTAGTATCTTTAAGACTTTCCTAGACTTTGCAAAATCTCTTTGCTTCTGCTGCTTTGCCTCTTTCGTGCCACAAATCTCTGTGCTATTTGCTCTGTGGCATAAAAGCACTTGTTTTGTTTAGCTCGGAAGACATGCTAACCTCTTAATGGCAAACTGGTCACCAAGTACCCATCCTGTGCTTTTAAAATACCTCTTTGGACTCAGAAATGAAGGTAGGCAATAGAGCAGAACAGGAAAAAATAAAAAGATTAAACCCCACTAACTTAAGGATAATTTAGGTTAGAGAGATGGAACTTTTTTCCCACATAGCAAAATCTAAACACTCAAGTTTGTTATTGCAAGAGTTTACTGCATCTCCCTCCACAGAAGTCTTTAAGATTCTCATGCCTGTGAAGGGGTGGATATATTTGCTCTGGGCAGGTTCTCCCAGCTGCCAGCCCCGAAGCTGTTTCCCTCCGTTGGTACCTGATCTGGCAGATCTCCCCTCACTCCCCTGATGGGGAACAATAATCCTTTTTCCTTGCAGAAGGTTAGGGACCTGTGAATAAGGTGTCTTCGGAGAATCAATCATTTGTCAAAAGCTAATTGAACAAGGCAATCAAGAAGGAATTAAGGAGAGGGCATCACAAGGAATCCTAAAAGTATACTTCTTTATCCAGGGAAATAAGAACTAACCACATAAGAAGGTAAATAACATTTCTAAACATGTACACAGAGCCTTAGATTAGCACTTCAAATAGTTGGTCAGAAGAAAATGATCTCAGTGACTATGCATAGCAGACACTCTAGGAGGCTTGTTCATGTACCTGAGCCCTCTGCTATCCAATAATGGCATCCACTAGCCACCTGTGGCTGTTGAGCACATGAAATGTGGCTAGTCCTAGTTGAGATGTACTTTAAGAATAAAAAACATACCAAATTTCAAAGATTTATTACCAAAAAATATAATCTCAATAATTTATATTAATTACATGATAATATTTTGGGTAATAGAGTTGAATATAAAATATTATGTTGAATAATAATAAAGTACATTGCTGACATTAATTTTACCTTTTTTAGATGTTGCCAGCAGAAAACTTAAATTACCATAGGCAGGTTGCATTTGAGACACACATTATATTTCTATTGAGCAGTACTGCTTAGACCTGAACTATTCTAGGATCTACATTTATGAATCTGAGAGCTTTTTCTGGAGTAGTGGCAGATGGAAATAGTTGGGAGTTAACATGATTCCAATAGCTTATAATCAGTACCCCAGCTCCCTCACTTCACAGGTGAGATAGGTCTAAGATGTATGTTTTGCACCATTTTCAGTATTTTCCCCACAGTTTTCCACTATGGTCCCACTCCCTTGCTCTTCCCAAATAACGCATATGACCTCAGATTTATTGCCTCACATCCTGAGACTATTATCTCACACTCAGACAGTCAGGGAGGGCTGCAGAGGGCTGGATATGGCATTTGAAAGGTAGATGGGAAGGAACATTCACCTGTAATTTGTTCACCCATGAATTTTATTGATAAACATAGAAAAAGGGACTGTGAAAGCAGAGCCAACCATGCCTATAGGAGGAGCAGGAGAAAGGAGATTCAGGTAGACAAATATGCAGATACACAGATATGAATGACTAGAGGCCTGGTACACAAATTCGTGCACCAGTGGGGTCCCTTGGCCTGGCCTGTGGGATCAGGCCAAAACTGGCTCTCTGCCATCTCCCAAGGGGTCCCAGATTGCGAGAGGGCACAGACTAGGCTGAAGGACCTCACTGATGCACGATTGGGGCCCGGGAGGGACATGGGAGGTTGGCCAGCCAGGGAGGGACCGTAGGAGGAATCCAGGGCATGTCTGGCCCATCTCGCTCAGTCCTGATAGGCTGATCTACCAGTCAAGCGTCTTCCCCCTGGTGGTCAGTGCACATCATAGCGAGCGGTTGAGCAGCCTTAGCATATCATTAGCATATTATAATTTGATTGGTTGAACGGATGGCCAGACATTTAGCATGTTAGGGTCCTATTATATAGGATTGCAATCATTTTGGAATCTAATAGGCCAAAAGGCACTTCTTGATGAAGGTGTTGGAAGGCAGAACAACACAATTATGACAGAGGCTTAGGTGTTGCTTTAATGCAGCGGTTCTCAACCTGTGGGTCACGACCCCTTTGGGGGGGTCCAACGACTCTTTCACAGGGGTCGCCTAAGACCATCGGAAAATGCAGATATTTACATCACGATGCATAACAGTAGCAAAATTTCATGGTTGGGGGTCACCTCCACATGAGGAACTGTATGCAAGGGCCGCGGCCTTACTAAGGTTGAGAACCACTGCTTTAATGGGACTGAGGGGGATGGCATGAAGGGATGATATGAAAAAAGCAGGCAGGTTTAAGATTAAGGGTTAGGGCTTAGCCTGTTAAATTTATGAGATGATAATGATCTCAACTGAGGTGCTAGCAAACAGAAGTTGAAATGTGTATGGCAGTATATAGTTTATGAAGCATTCTCTGTGCTCAATCTCAGTTTATCCACCATCAATCCATTGAGGGAAACAAATGCAAATGAGCATTTGAGGAAAGACATGACAGGGCCTGGTGTGTAACCAGGAGACAAGTATCAGAGCCGAGCCCCAATGTGGGGAGGATAGTAGGTCAGTGTTCCATCCATCTACCTATCCACCAAATCGTTCACCACGTGATTGCCTACTACGTACCAAACATTACTCTGGGCCTTCAAAATACAGTTATGAGCAAATTGGACAAAACTCCCTGCCCCATTGGAGTTCCCATAATCAAAATAATGGGGAAGGAAGGGAAGATTGTTTTGGGGAGAATGTGATGATTTTATTTTTAGATCTATTGGCTCCCAGGTACAATTTTCAAATGAAAACTCCTAATGGTCTACAGGCACTTTGAACTGTCACTCCAGAGAAAGTGCTGAGCTGAAGGTATGCCTGAAAGTTACTTACAAAGAGTAACTTCTAATCACAACCCTGTCACAGCTATGTGTCATGTGTTAGAACATTCAAACAATTTAATTTGCATACAGTGTAAGGATGGTAAACTTTGGGTACTTAAGTGTAGTCTTGCAAGTATGTGAATATGTGCAGTTATGCATACATGTGTATGCATGCAGACACACACTAATATTTTCTTTTCTGACCATGCATTCTGTGGACACCAGCCAGGAGAGAAGGTAAGCCCTGATTACAAAGGAAGACATGATTGCTTTAACTGCCTCTGTACAGCCACAGATACACGAGGCGAATTTAATGCTGTTCTCTTTTCTAGCCATGACTGTATTTAGTGTTAGGATTTTGTGGGACTTGTTTAACTTTTCAAAATGTGTTCATATAGGTCATGGCATTGTATTCTTAAAAGAGCCCATGGGTTAGTGTCTAATGATGATGGCCAGGAGTGAGCACAGGAGGTGCTGACATATTTCCCTGCTTTCTGTCTTTGAATAGAAATTTATTTCACAGGGATTACTTTGTTCCATGTTATAGCACATGAATGGCAAATGACCAATGGAAACAATGTGTTTGCGTTTGCACAGAGGATGGAATATTTTGACTTACTCTATATCATCTTCCAGATGGGCTTGTTTGACTGATTTAGCCCATCCGTCCAGCCACACAATTATTTCGTTTAAACAGCTGGTCAGATGATCAAAATGGTTAGACATAGATATAGCTCAAAGAAATGTCTCCCAAATAGAGTCCCAGATTCCTCCATGACAGGTTTTAAATGGTTCCCTCTAGCCATAAATCATTCCAAGGGATTATTTTCCAGCCCCTTCTCCATTACATACTTCTAAAGAAACTGTATCCTCAGATTCTCATTTTTGTTCTCCCTCTACTTTCTCTTTCTTCTTCTCTTTTTTTTTACCTTCTCTCTCTCCCTCTCTTCCTCTCTCCCTCCCCTCTCTCTTTCTTTTTTCCTCTCTTTTCTCCCTTCCTTTGCTTCTCCATCCCAGTTTTAAGTCCTATCTTATTGTCCTCAGATCTCCACTCCATTTCATTACACATGAATCCCTTTACATATTTGACTTGGTTATCATTAGCCAGTACATTCTGTTCCAATTTAATATGCTGTGTCCTGCACATCCCCGAGTGCACAGAATTGGTAATTGGCAGCCTGGGAAGCTTAACAAAAAGACGACAAGACTTGCTGAGCCTCAATTGTGCTGCCCTTCTGCACACACAAATCCGATTTAGGTCAATGAAAGTTATGTAGATAAAGGAGTGGAAATGGGGCCTTCAGAAAGCAGATTTCCTGGCCTGCATGAGACTCAAAATATTCTGGGAAGTCACATGGAAAAGCTTCTGAAAAGCATTTAGGATGCATACCTTGCAATGAATGTACTCTAGTTCTCTTTATTTTTATTTATTTATTTCTCAAAACATTACTTCTTTTTGATTTGTGAGGAGAAAAATAAGCGGAGTAAAATAATAAGAATGTAAAGATGACTAAGACCAGCTCAATTGTCATTACATTTTGTCCATTATCACATATGTAGAAGAGAGAAAAGAAGGGGAAAAGGAATTCTTCTAAGGTAGATCAGGGACATTGACAGTTCCTCTCATTCATTTATTCATTCCCTCGTTCACTCATAACAATTTGATCAATCCCAGTGGCCCACCATCACCGATCATATACCTCTGACTTCCAGGCAAGAATAGGAGTGACATAAAGAACTTAGACAGAAGGTAATCTCAGATCTTGGAAACTAAGGCAGAAAGATAGATGTTTGCTTCTTTGAGCTTCAGTATGTCCCTTGTAAAGCAGGAATAATAATACCTATCTTATAGGATTATTGATGATTACATTATATGATAGATGAAAAGTTTGTTCTTAAAGGGTTGTTAGCAGCATTAATGGGAGTATAGAATGAGAGTAAAAATAATAGTTCAGGATCTTCAACTTCATTATATATAAAATAGTAATTCATAATAATTGGACCTACTTCATAGAATTATTATAAGGAATAAATTTGAAAATAGGTACAAAATGTTTAGCCTAGCATTTGGCACACAATGCACTGTCAATAAAAGGTAGTCAATGGTGGTGGTGGTGGTGGTGGTGGTAGTAGTAGTCATCACCAACCAAATATAGATTCATTCCTCATTATGACTAAAACATCACTTCCTCTATGAAACTTTCCCTTCCTTTGTCAACCTCTCCTGCAAGCTGCAAAATGGATTCCCTGGCATAGCCAAGGAAAGAGAATGGCTGATATCCACAAGAAAAGTCCTCTTGCTTATTCATTGCCTCCCCTGAGCATGAATAAAAGATCCACATACTTTTTGCTCACTCTCATAAGTCTATCCATCTGTCTTTTTCTTAGACCTCCGTGTTTTCATCCTTCCAGTCTTGCTCCTTTAGGCTCCTGGACCGTGCACAGGCATCTGCTGTACTCATGAGTATTTGTATAACTTATATCAGACCATTATTTCACATTTTCCCTGGATCAATGACCAGATGTATTACTCAGAGCTCTGCCATATGGGAGGATGGCCCATCACCACTGTCTTGTGGGCCTCTCTTAAGTGGGGCCATCAGATCATCTACAGTTTACACTAACATATCATGCCAACATATCCATGAACTAACCCCAAGTTCTTTCCTCCCCCATCAGCTGGTCATAGGGAAATCCCCCTACCATGAGGAAAATGGTATAGATTGGGGTGAGGTGTCAGTGCAGCAGATTGAGTTGATATGGGGATCTTGGCTCCCTGTTCAGGTAACTCTGAACCTTTTCAGGCCTGGTACCAACTATTGTGGCCTGGGTTCCCCAGAAAGAATACCATGAGAGTTATTGGAGATGACCTCAGAGAATAGAAATGAGGGGACTGTAGGAAAGATACATGGAGTAAGGGAAAGCCAATAAACAGGTACATTGTTGAGTTGGCCTTTGCTATAGTTTTTGCTGTGTAATCCCACCTTGAGGATCTTAAGAACTTTTTGAGCTGAGTTTCAGAGTTGTCTACCTGAGTAATAGAAAGTAGAAGCAATTTTCCAATATTATTTTGTCCCCAGTTGGCTGATTTTGAGATGGCCATGCCTGAATGTTGAGCAAGTCCTAGTGCTATCTCATTTCACAATATCTGAGAAGCATAAGGCAACATCCAAAGTGTGATTCATGTCCCAAAGCAAAGCACTATCTAGCACTCACAAAGGTCTGGTCAAAGACTTTTGTGCATAACAGGTCATCACATTAATTGCTGTAGTAGATGGTGGCAGGGAGAATAAAGACTAAAGTCAAGGTAGCTATACCAAAGAAGAGAAGACCTTGAAAATATCTAACTAGGGGCCCAGTGCATGAATGCATGCACTTTGAAAGGAATTATGAGTCGTGAGACTTTGGTGGGCACACGGGCAGGTCTCAGCCCATCCTCTGCACCCCTGCCCAGCCTTTATCACCACAGCCTCTGGTCCCCTGTCTGCCAGCAGCCCTGCTCCCCTATGGCTGCCTCCCCCATCCGCTGATGGCGCCAGCCCCGCTTGCACTTGCTGACAGCTCAGAGTGATTGGGGCCAGTGCCAGCAGTGGGTGTGAGCAGGGCCAGTACCATCAGTGAGTGCAAGCAGCGGCTGCTGCCCTGATCGCCCCTCAGGAGCAGTGGGTGGTAGAGAAGTCCTCAGGGGAGACTGGGGTCAGCAGCGGGCACCAGCAGCAGATACAAGTGCCAGCAGTAGGTGCAGGCACCTGGCATGACCACAGCACATAGAAGCAAAGAATTTTCAGTAACTAATAGAGGCTCGTCGTCCTGATGACAACGACCGGTGTTCTGCCTTGGTCTGGCGCCCCCACTCACCTGCTCCACCATCCTACCACAGCCAATGCCCATCATGTTCTGCTCACGCCCCTTGGTGGTCAGCCCATATCATAGCGACCGGTTGTTTGGTTGTTCCGCCATTCCGTCTGTTTGCATATTAGGGTTTTATATACATCGAAGATTATTATAAACTATGTGAGCATGTACTTATTTATGAAACCGCGTTTGGAATTTACTTGATCCTTTGGCACAAAATGTCTCTGTTAAAAGACTCTGAAAGATGCCTTGAGTATTCATATTTAAACCTTTTCATAATTGGTACAGGTCTATCTTTTTTACAAGATTTATTCAAAAGACAGTACAGACCATCAGCACAACTCTTATTTTGGTAGCAATGTCAAAGACACACAGCCTCCTTTGACAAAGGAGGAGAGGAACGCACTCTTCTATTTTTGCCAGTGAAGGCCTAAGTCTCACTAAGCCACCATTTTCATTGAAGTCTGGACAATAAGGTACCATTGCATGTGTGTATATTTCCAGGGTGTACTAGTCTGCCTGGACTGTGTTCTGCCTATTTTTGATGATGACTTATTGGATGATGGAGAATAAATTAAGAATGATTCAGGATGTCCAAAGTTCAGCTCCTGCTATTTCCCTTAACTGGTTCCATGTGATAAAGTGAAAGCTTTGTTTTTATGCTCTGCTCTGTGTAACCTACGTATAGGTAATGACAATCCTGAAGAACTGTATGTCCGAACTTGAAGTATAACACCCTTCTACCTGCATGGAGTACCACCTGGTAGTATATTCAGATCTTTCACTCTCCATCTTTTTTGTTAAGATATATGAAGAGGAGCAGCAGAATGAATTCACTAACCCCTTTGGGAGCCTTGATAAATATTCCTCAAGCTCCATGTGGACTGTAAGGGGTCTTATTAGCTAATAGGATCAATGGGCATTTGGGGAAAATCACTGTATGTCAAAACTAAATTATCATCTTTTAAGCATTTTCAAAAGAACAGCATATATTATCCTTGCCCCCTGCCATGGCGCTAACATTTATTGAGCATCTAATATGTCTAGGTACTAATTTAATCACAAAATTATGTAAGCCATTATAATTATTCTATTTTATTGATAGGGTGGCTGAGGATTAGATGTATTAAAAACTTGCCTATAGTTTCAGAATTAAAGTGGCAGAGCTGAATTTCACACTCACTCTCTGCCACCGAATTCACTACCGTCTACTGTGTCTGATGCTGGGACATGCTGGACTGTGGGGATTAAGTAGTTATTTAAGGAGTCACTAAGGAGTGTAAGGGATTTTGTATTGAACGGAGGGGAATATGGCCTTTATTCTATCAACCCAGGATCTATTAGGTAGACAGTAGTCAGGTACCATCCATTCTGGATCCTCTACACCACCTTTTCTCTCTCTTATTTCCCTTCTCTCTTTACTAAAACAATTTTACTCTTCTCTCTGAAAAAGAGAACACCCAAATCAGGTTGTGCCTATCTAAAGGAACAAAATAGCTAAAGCAGACAGTAGAACAAAGGCTTGCTAGAACTGGAAAGGGTGCTGAACCCATCCTGGGCATTAATATAAAACTAGAGAACCTAGAGGCAAAGAGAGACAGAGAGACGAAACATGCTTCATATGTAAGTCTCCAGAAGGGGCCAGGTGAGGAGGGTCATGCTCGAATCCTTTAGGAAATGCTGATTATTCCACATGGCACAGCTTACAATGGATTTCTGGACACGAAATATGCATTATCGCTTTGGTTCAGCCAGGAAGAGGGCTCTCGGAGGCCACATGCATATTAAAGTGTGTAATCTTGCCGTTACTATCGGGAAATAATTTACAGGATCATACAACCCGCTGCCTCCTGTCATCTGCTGGGACCCAGTGGTTGCCGTGGCGGCGCGTGGGGACTCGGCTACCGAGTTAATGTCACCTACTGTGTAAAATTGCACCTCGGCAGAAGGAGAAGGCTGATTGGTTTCGGTCAGGGCTACATGTGGTGAAGGCTTAACTAGGAGAAAAGCCATCTGAACCCCCCATGGCTCCCATGGGGGGCGGGGGGCGGAACCAGGCCTGACATGGAGACCTGCTCTGGGGTCACAGCGTAGGATCCTTCTGGCTCGTAAACATGGACATTCTGCTGGCAGCCCTGTGTTCACCCTCCGAGCGTTTGCTGGGAACATTGTGTTCACGAAAGAATAAAAGCATTCCACCAGGGAAGGAAATCTGGAAACCAAGTGTAGGTGTCCTCAGTATGCTATCCACTTCAGGGGGAACAGAGTCAGGTAGGCACAGGATGTCAACGGAGCGAGACAGAGAAAATAGGAGAGAACTTGTCCATTCGATTTCTTAGACAACCCTACATACCTGGAACGGGTCCAGCCAGACTGGCCAGGAGGGGTTTAGGAACCAATAGCATTTCATGAAAAGATAGGTAAACTTGCTGTTAAAAATCTTGACATCTTAGATCAGATCAGGCCCAGGCTGAGGAGCTTCTCTGCACCCAGCCAGGCTCCAGCAGCGCAGGGGGCCCTAAGCAAACCCTTAGCCACTGGGGTCTCTAGTGTCTCCATCTGCAAACACGGTGATGTGTGGACGAGAGGAACTTCAAGGCCCCTGCCTCCCTGACCCCAACTGTTGTAATACACACACCCCCACCTCAGTCTTTGCTGTTTCCATAGCCCACGTGCACTGTCCAGCACATAGTAGGAATTCAGGAAATATTGAAGGTGGCAGAGTGCCAATCAGTCCTTGAGCCCATCTACTCTGATGAGCCCATTCGTGATAATGTGGCTGTGCTCCTTGGTTATGCTCTGCATTTCCTCAAGTTCCCCATCATGGGAACAGTGACAGTACATTTCAAGATAAACAGGAAAGTCTCCCAGCATCGGTGGCTGGGGGTAAAGTGAGAAGCAAAAGCCAGAGTTCAGAGGTGACCAGGTGTAGCTACTGAGACTTACAGCCCCTACAGGAAGTGAAGTTTTAAGGATCCTTTAGGTTCACAACCAAATGAACTGTACTCTCTTCTTGCTTATCTTGACTTATGGGGCTTCTGACTATATTGCTATTTTTCGTCCCTCTCCCTCCCCTCACAAGGGTGATGGCTAGGGAGTTGCGGGTGGGATTCCTCGGGATAAGGAGGTAGGGTTGCACCTCGGCAGAAGGAGAAGGCTGGTTTTGCAGTGGAGCCGGGGTTAGAGTTCATTATTGAGGGGGGCAGGAGAAGAAGCCAGTTAAAGAGAAAGTGAGCAAGTGGTCAGCCCCAGGGTTCATGCTCTGCCTCTCATAGGCGATGGAAGCGTCCTCAGAGGCAAGATTTTTTATTTGTTTATCTGACTATCAGGTGGTGCACTGGCTGCCTCCTGCATTTAGACAGCGGAGCGCGGAGGATATACACATATATTTATATTTATTGTATTTTTTTTTCAAGCACATTCATCTGAAAAGACTTGGGTTGATTAATATTTTCCACTGTCCGGTAACCATGGCAATAGGGTCAGCAGACATAATACTTAATTTAATCTTCCAGCTGCCTCAGTGTGCTTCACCGGTGTCCTGAATAATAGAAAGCCTTTGCCTCCCTCTCTCTCTCCCCTCGTATATTATTATCTTTGCCAGTGGCTCCCTCGCATGATCCAAAAGGAATACACTGGGGTTTTTTCCTCATTTTATTTTGTATATGCACTTCAAATAAATCCCTGTGTGATTCCCCTTCCCGCTCTGCTCCCCTTTGACACCCCAACACCTCTTTCCCCCCGCCCCCCGGCTCCCTCCACCTCCACTCACTCCCTACCACTCCCCCCACCCAACGCTCCCGCAGCCAATCTCCACAGAATGACAGGAAACGTGGGAAGATCCTGATAGCTTTCATAGCTGCGCCGTAAGGTTTATGAAACACACTCCCCGGCCAAATGAACCCATGCCGACTCGCCTCCCCGCCGCAGACCCAGGCGATTGGCTGCGCATGCCTCCTGGTCCGATTCGCTCTCCAGGTGGGTTCAGTGCGTGGCTTTGTCTGCATTTGGCCCAGTTCCCTCGTGTCATATCTCTATTTTCTTTATTTTTCCTTCCTCCTCCTCCCCTCTGATAATTACCTTTTTTTTTTTTAACTACCATGTTTTTGCACACATTCAATATTTGGTTGATTCTAGGAAAAAGGACAAATTGGTTTTGAAACTTAAGTAGACTTTTATATAAGCGCAAATAAAAAATAAAGACAGTTTGGGGAACCTAAGGGGGTTGATACAGAATATGGATATTTCTGTTTCTCCCACTTTCACTAAGGCTGGGGGGGCTTCTCAGATTTGAGTTCACTTGTTTCTTTCCTCCTGTTTATCCTCTCCTGCCGCCGTTTGCTCCCCAGATATGAAAAGAGAAAATTAAGATGAAAATAATACCTTTTTTTTCCCAACATTGGGGAGTAGGGAAAGGGGGAGTGATGAGGAGGGATGTTTAAAAAGAGAGAGAGAGAAAAAGGAAGATAAAGGGTTCCAATATAGATTATTAAAAAACTGTAACATTTTGATTATTAACCAGACTTCTATAAATCCCGATCTTGACTCAAACAATAGCATATTTTCCCATTTATGCCCCTCCTTTCACCTTTTGTGGTTTGGAAACCAATTTTTTTAAAAATGAGGAAATGAACAACTGTCATCTTCATTTCTTCCTCTGAGGAGCAGAAGCCCCAGTTTATTCCTTTAGAATTTGGGGTGAGAAGATACAAGTCAAAAATATTACCAAAAACGTCAATTATGTACCCATTGGGTTTAGTTTGAAATTGGGCCAGTTCAGTTGATTACATTTTGCTAAAATAGATGCCCCATCTCTCCCTGATATTCTTATTCATGTCGATAGGAGGCAGTAGAACTACCCATTCCTGTTGTCCTGTCCTCTCCCTCAGGAAGAGTGCCCTGTTCTCTCAGTCAGGCCAATCATAACGCTGTGGGTACCTGACACATGGCTACTTGAAAGCTGCCGGGGTGGGGCTGGAATGCAAGGAGAGTGATGTGCACCTGCCAGTCAGTCTTAGGAAGTAGGTGCCACTGTGGAGCCATCGCCAGGAGCCGACGTTGCCGTCAGTGCCTTTCTCACCCAGGACTCATGCCAAGCCAGGTGGCCTTTCTCAGGCAGGTCCCGTCCGGGTGAACATTGTGACCGGAAACAAAGGTGCTGTCAATGCGCGCAACATCCCAGACATCCTCAGAGACAAAAATGCCTGTATGTGGATTTACCCCGGGCTGCCGGTGCTGCTGACCTAAGTGGCCGTGACATACAGACCCTGGAATGTGAGGCTTGCAAACAGCTAAGTATAGACATATAGACAAGTGCCTCTAGTTCATCACCATGGCTACAAACACTCCCCTGATGAGACTGTGGCTATCCATGGGCCCCAGGCCCTGTGGTATGTATGCCGACTCCCACTTTAGGTCTGCGTCCTCCAGCTCTGATGAGAACATCCCTTAAGAGAGCAAGGAAGGAGACCAGTCGTTCCAAGTGACTATGTCACAATGGGCCCGATCATCCCCCAGCCCATCGGCCACAGGACACACCGGTGAAAGAACCACGAACAGCGTTTGCCATTGCGTTTAACATCATCGTGTTAGTGTGCCAGGGAGTTGCTTTGGGCCAGGGTGATCTGAGTTTATCTTACTTAATAGTCTGTCTTAGTAATACCCAGGGAGATGAGAGAGGAGGAAGCCATCCATGAGTACACAGCTGAGATCAGAAAGCACCGAACATCACTGGGGACAGGAAGACGTTGTGGGGGTTTGGCAGTCTATTCACCTCGTGGGGTGATCAGGTCATCTTCTCTTCCATTAGCAGCTGGCGCCCATTGCTCCTACTCTAGCCATCAAGCCTTGGACTGTGGGGAGCTGG
This sequence comes from Lasiurus cinereus, assembly GCA_011751065.1. NCBI lineage: Eukaryota > Metazoa > Chordata > Mammalia > Chiroptera > Vespertilionidae > Lasiurus > Lasiurus cinereus. The sequence goes on from JAAGEH010000452.1 coordinate 13,657,506, forward strand.
GGGGGGGAGTCCAAGAGATCTGCTACTTTCTTTTCTCTGTTCCTTTTCCTCCCACTGGCACCAGCTCTCTGTTTCCTCTTCTGCCCGCTTCCTGTGGGTCCTCAGCTCCTGCTCCAACTACCATCTCACAGGTCTAAAGTCCATATTCCCCGTGACCAAGTGTCTGCGTAATTAGTCCCCACACAGCAGAGAGCGGCCCCTCAGGCCAGCCACGTCACAGGCCCCTGTCCCAACACCAGGGACTGCCTTAGCATCAGGGCCCCGCTCTGACCCTTTTCATTGGAGTCAGGTGTTGGGGACAGGAGTTATAAAGGATTCACAGTGACACCTTCAAAAGGGGAACATGGGCATGGGGGACCCCTGGGTCTCTCAGCCAACTCCTCTCATCATTAAATGTCCCGGGCTTCTCAACTTCACACTGGCTGGCAGGTCTTAGCACCGGACACCAGGCTTTTATCAAAGAAAACCAAGAAAAGTAAATGCATTTCCCAGGCCGCTTTCCTTAATGGTCTTTTGGAAGTTCCCATTTATATTCAAAATGGACAAATGACACATTTCTTGATTCTATGGCCTTTTTTTTGCCCGATCAGTGACTTTTAATGCCGTCTTCCACCGCTTTCCGTGGGTTTACCTTACCTCCTGGAGGAAAGACACAGAAGAGAGCGAGCCTGCTGCCGTGGGAGGCACTTTATCAAAGTAAACACATGGCTCTTTGTTGCTGTTTTTTTTTTAAAGGTCCTCTGGAACAGCAGCCGAACCTCTTCTCCAGAGAGCCTCTCCCCAAGGGCATTTCCTTCCGGCAGACACACTGGGTGCGGGGTGCCATGCCAGGCATGGCTTCCAAACGCGCCAACTCTCCGAACGTCCACCTTCCCCACACAGCCGCTTTTCTCTCAGGTCTCCTTTAATTCTGGTAATTAATTTTGAGAGCTCTTTGAGACATTTTCCATTTTGTTCACAGTTTGAGTCCCGCTCTGAGGTCTTCTCAGTAAACGTCTTGGTGTCTGTGGCAGGATTCGCTCAGGGTAATGGATCCTGCGAAAGAGACTCATACTCCTGTCTAATTTAGATGCCTGATCTGATTGTCAGTTTCAACCCAGAGATGGTTTTGATGATCAACGGTGACCTATAAATCATTAGCACTCGCAGCGGAGTTGGGGGGTGGGGAGGGTGCAGGAGATACTGCTGTATAAATGTTCTAGAACAAAGGGGCTCATATGTGATCCAACTTCTTCCTGTGAGTTGCTGGGAGAACTTTGCTTCAAAATCCTTGGCGTACTTCACACGGAAGGCAGGTCTGTTTCAGTGTCTCAGACTGAGTGGCGTGTGTGTGTGTGTGTGTGTGTGTGTGTGTAAGGAGAAACAACACATGGGAAAGGTCTAGTGTAGGATTTGGAGCCTGTGATATATGTTCTTTTGTTTTTATATTTTCTTCGCTTATTTGCTGAAATCTCCTCTCATAGTAGCTACCGTCTTCACTCACCAAGTTCCTCTCTGGATTTGCGCAGACGTGGTTCAGTTGGTTCCGGCATAAAGCCGTGGCTCTCGTGTTTGCTCACCAGGTGGATATTTGTATCGTAACATGAGGAACTTGGAAGGCAGTTCCACTGTTTTCCCAACTGTGTCTCTTGGAAAGAGCCAGTGTTACGCAATGCGACAAACACAGATGTCCTCCTCCACTTCAGACTGTGCCTGTCAGTCAGGTGCCACCTGTTCAGAAACAGAATCGCCAAATGCAAAGCGGCAACTTGTCACCAACTCCCCCAACCCCAGAGTCCTAATGAGCTCATGCCCGCCCCCCCGCCTCCACGCAAACTCATGTGCCACCTGCACAAAGACGCCTTTCTCTCCAGCATCGCAGCGCTCAGGGGGAGGCTCTGTGGGTGGCAGCGCCCACAGCAGGGTTTGTCTTTCTGGGCTGTGACCCAGCAAAGGCGGTCATGGGCCGGAGCCACTGGGGGAGCCTCTGAGTTCGTCCCGGAGGCCACACCATCCTCCTCAGCTGCTGAGTATTCGCAGGCTCTGTACCTTGCTACCTGGGAAGCCAAAGGGAGTCCTTATCTCAATCAGCTAGTTCTGTGCTTTCGCCCAGGACCACACCCTGAGCTCCAGGTCTCATAAGCACAGAGCTCACATGCTTCTTGGGGGTGGGAGACTGTGAGGGGTAAAGTGGTACCTCCTCCTTACTTCTTGCCTGCACCCTGTAGTGGAGTCTTCTGGCACCATCCAGACCCACCCCCCACTTCAGAACGGAAGTACCGGTTCCCGGACAGCTCCCAGTAGAGTCCCCTCTCCCGTTGTTGCCCCAGTTATTCAGCCTCCTTCCCCGTGGGCAGCCATCTCCCATCTGGACCTCCCCTCACATGAGGCCTGGGTTTGGTCTGCATCACAGTTCAACTTCTTTCTCAACTCAATTCCGCCTCCGTCACCCACCCAGGCGGTGTGGATCCCAAGCACACTCTTCAGTAAACGCCATGTGTGGGAATCTACCTCGCAGTCTCCATACCCAAGACCCGTTCCCACCACCACCGCTGGGTGGCGCCCTGGAGGCAACTCGGGGCATTCCCAGACACCCTGAGACCTGCGGCCTGCCCGACGGGTCTGATGTGCTTGGCCGCTGCTCACCGAGGAGTCATTCCTTGAGCTGACTTGTGTGTCTACCATGACTGGCAAATTTCACAGAAATGCTCGTCCTTTCTAAAGGTGGTGCAGCCACCATTTTTCTGTAAAGGAATCCCACCGCCCTGTTCAGAAGTGGAGGTTACAGGTCCTTTGAAAAAATGATTATTTTAACATTGTTTATTGACGTGCACATACATACAGTAAATGTGGGTCTTGAGTGTACGGCTTACACGTTGATTTTCACATGTACACATCCTAATGCACCCAAACCCGTAACATATGCCAAGCACAGCCAGCATCCCAGGCAGCACCCGCATGCCCCCGACGGGCACTCCTCTACCCCAAACCAGTGTTGTCCCAACGTAGTCCCCCATTCATTCATTCGAAAATGGTTGATTTTGTGTCTTCTGAGCTTCTACCTTTCATTTACGGTCTTCTTGGTAAGTGCCAGTGGAGGAGTCACCATTTCTGTTATGCTTTTAAAAGGCATTAAAAACATTTAGGAAGCAGCACGCACAAGGGAAAAACTCACAACTCAATATTTACACCAAGCGCTTAAACGAATAAACAGCAACATTGTTAATATTGGACACACGTAGAACCCAATAGACATTGCTGGTTTGCAGAGAAATGGTTGCAAAATGCTACACCAACAAGTTGCCACATTCTTTAGAACTTAGCAAGATGGCTAGGTTGAAGATGGAGGCGTCGGTAGGCTGGGGTTTTGACGGTAAAGGAGGATAAGCAGTTTAAGCTCCGGACCTGGTGCCATGTTTGTGTTTTCTGGGGGTGTCATAACGTTTTGCAAGGTGTCGCCCAGGGTCCTATGACCCCTCTTTCCTGGGTGCTCTTGAAGTCCCTCCCTTTCTCTAACCGAAGCCGCTGGGAGGCTTCTACCTCCTGGCCACCCCTTCCAGTGCATTTCAAGTTGCATTTATTGAGACTTTCTCCTGGGGGGAGAGGAAATCGGGTTATTGTGAGGTAAATGTGGCCGTGGCACGTCTGTCAAACGGCACATCTGTCAGGCGGCGGAGGACCAGGTGAGGCTGGAGGCAGACCTGGATTTGCGCCTCGCCTGCTTGCTGGTCAGTGGGAGATGGTGGTCTGAGTCAGAAAATAGAAGCCCCCGCCATGTATACAGGGGCGTGAATACAAGGTCTCGTTTCAGAACTGCCCCCATGAGCAGCAGCAGGAAGCTGACAGGGCCTTTCGCCGGGAACAAAGGAAGGAGGTGGCAGTACCGAGCCCAGGAGCCAGCGCTGTGGGGGAAAGGAGGGATTTGGCAGAAGCTAAAGGTTAGAGGAGCAATAACAGCTTTCAGTGGGGACCCCCAAAGCGGAGGCAACAGGAGAGGCGGGGAAGGTGGGGAAATTCCTGGTTCTCCTAACTCCCATCCTCCAGGCTCCTGCCAGCGCCTCCCATTGGCTGCTGCCAACCAGAAGCCACTGGGCCAGGGCACCTGGGAGTTTGCCCAGGACAGCCCCCCGGAATACGGAGCGGAATGGAGGAAGGGAGGAGGGCTTGGATCAGACAGCCAAGAGGCCACTGACCACCTGAGCCCTCTCCCAGCCCCAGTAACGGATGCCCAGAGAAGCTTCCCCCCACTAGCGCTCATTTTTAAAGGCGTGTTTCTGGGTAAGCGAAAGGCCCAGCCTCTAGCGTCTTTCTTTCCGGGGCCTGGGACTTCCGGCCGGAGTCGGTGCCAGGGGCTCCATGTCTGGCTGTTTCGGAGCTTACAGATGCAGCGTCTCACTCTAGGATTTACAGGCTACCTCAGCTTCATAAATCAGCTCGATGCGCTCCGTGTGTGGGAGTCTGCAAATTCTAAACTAATATGTCGCTCTCTTTCTGCCTAGCATCATATTTATGTTAAGGCGCCATAAATCGTGCTCTGCGTTGCCGGGGCGCGATCGTGATGAAAAGTGATGTAACCAACAGTAAGAAAAGAATGGAAATTAAAATGCAAGAAAACAAAATGAAATAAAAATTCATGCGGCCCGCGGTTTAAAACCTCTTATTTCAGAAATGTGCATTGATTAGGGGGAAGGAAATGGAGTATTCAGTCTGCATTTAGCCACGTGGCTGCTAAGCCATTCCACTTGTCCTTGTCAAACCTGCCCCTTGTCAAGGCCCTGAGATGGTTGTGGGATCGGACGTGATGGTGGGAAGCTTCTGGGCCTGAATATCTTTTCAGGGGAAAAAATTCTAGAGGGATCTTGGGGGCCGGTGCAGTGAGATGGGCATGTAAGAGAGCATTTGCAGAGACCAGATTTCCCACCGGCTGATCAATACAGAAGTGAGACTCCAGGCAGCGCTTCTCAGGTTTGATTCATGAATTTTGCTCTTTCCTGCCTCGCTGAGCAGACCAGAGCAGGGTGGACTTCAGCCGTTCTATTTTAGCCGAAGCAGTTTTGTCATACAGGCTTTAGCGTGTTTTATGCATACAGATAAGTCTTCCCTTTGTATCGAACTCGGAGAAGGCAGGGATGTGCCGGCGCTGAAGAACAGCCCGCTAAGTGGGCCCCGTGGCTGGCAGAGGACAGTGATTTCAAAGGGAAGCCGCATGGATACAGAGCATCTTCCTTTTCTTCAGGGGTATTTGCTTTAAAAGTTGGTTTATCACATTTGAAAACCCACTGAAACATCAGGTTATGTATTAGATCAAGGAATAAAAGGCAATATTTTAACATGCTAAAGGAATCCTGCCAGCCAGTCATAAGTATCAATCCATCACAATTATTAGAAACAATGTACTCTGCAGTAGTAAAGAGATACAGCCAATCTGCAGGCGCGCACTAAATAAATCCCCTCTTAGACGGGCTCTTTCCTCCCCTGCCTAGCCAAAGCAGGAACTGTTTATACAAAAGAGAAATGTTGAGAGATGGAACTCAACACCACACAGGGTTTTCTGGTGTGTGTGTGTGTGTGTGTGTGTGTGTGTGTGTGTGTTTGAATTTTCTGATTTCAGTCATTTCTATTAAGTCTCCAAATAGAATTTATCTCAGCATCCCAGTTTCTCTCTCAAAAATACAGATTGGAGCTGAAACCGGTTTGGTTCAGTGGAGAGAGCGTCGGCCTGTGGACTGAAAGGTCCCAGGTTCGATTCCGGTCAAGGGCATGTACCTTGGTTGCGGGCACATCTCCAGTGTGGAGGGTGCAGGAGGCAGCTGATTGATGTCTCTCTCTCATCGATGTTTTTAACTCTCTATCCCTCTCTCTTCCTCTCTGTAAAAAATCAATAAAATATATTTTTTAAAAAATACAGATTGGGCCATAGCCTGTGTAGCTCAGTGGGTTGAGCACCATCCAGTACACTGAAAGGCTGCAGGGTCCATACCTAGTCACAGCATTTACCTATGTTTCGGGTTTGATCCTAGGTCTGGACACAGGCAGGAGGCAGCCAATCAGTGTTTCTCTCTGTCATCAATGTGAGAACTGAAAAAAAAAATACAGGTTGGCCTTGAATTTTGGGGGGTTAATATATAGAGATGTTTATTATAATACTAATGGTTACATGTAGGCATCGGCAAAAAAAAAGAGGGGTGGGTGGAAGAGGCAAATTGATTCAACCCAGAAAACAGACCCCACCTTAGTTCTTGGCACATGCGCATCTCCTGCTTTTGTTTCTAGGCACCTTCTTTTCCAGCCATATCTTCGTTAGCAGAGAGAATGCTGGAGGCGGCCCCTCTTTCCTGTAGCCATTTGCTTTACGTAAACCAGCTAGCAAACCACTCCGTTCCTATTGATGTAGACATTACCACAAATCGCCACTTAGGGACCTGAACGAATTGACTAACTGGTTTCAGATCCAATACACATAACTTGATCAGACACACAAAGTTTAAGTACACTTGCAGGCGTGCCAACTGCACCTACCGGGAAGTGGCTCTGCGGCTGCCAGCTCCCAGGGCCCCTGGGGGAGCTGGGAGGAAGGCCTGCAGACCTGGGGGTGAGGTAGCACATCCATCGGAAGATTTCAACAAGAACAGCAGCCCGAGGTGGAGAGAAATAAGGCATTCCAGGCAGGAAGCAAGGCAATTTCAGAAGCCACATGGGCACTTCAGTTCAGGGAGCCCTTGATACAACTTTCATTAATTTGGCTTTTATCCTCCCCGCCAGCAGCTCCGAGGGCTGGGAGACTGAGTGTCAGATGACACAGGGATGACTGAACTCAGATGAGAGAAATCTCAGCTGGTCACGGGTCAGCTGCGTGAGTGTCTGCCCATCAGGCTGCCGGGCACCCAGGAACAATGGCCTTTGAGTTCATCGTCTTCTCAGGAGACAGGAAATCACCTGGGTGAACTGGGCAAAGGCCTCCCGGAGAGGTCGGCGCTGGGTCCCGTGGTGGCCCAGGCCGAGGACCACGTGAAGCAGTTCTTCCTGTGCACAGTGGGTCAGCCCAGCCCTGCTGAAGTCACTGACCACGCCGGAAGTGGTCACTCATTTCAGTCCCAGCTGGACTGCTGCATTAGCTGCTTCTCACTCCTTTGGGTATTAGTGTCTGTTTTCTTCTAACTACCTTTGGGAATAGGAATGCTGCTTTTCTGTGACACAAAGCTTTCCCTTGGAAAATCTGTATATATAAAAGCCAAGCGACCCGAATGCCGGAATGACCGAATGACCGGTCGCTATGACGTGCACTGTGGCAGCCAACTGGCCTGATAGGGGCCCATATTGCGGTCTCCCTCCTCCCCAGCTTCCCGCAGCCTCTTCTCATTCAGCTCCGCCCCTGATCAGCCCCCATTGGGGCCTGGCCGGCCGGACGCCCCCATGCACAAATTCCTTCATTGGACCTCTAGTTGTGTAACAAAACTTAGAAGGTTGAATGTGCAAGTGGAGGCATTTGTTGGGCATGTAGCCATGGAAGTTTCTAGAAAAAAGTTAAGTAAGGAAAAAAGTATACAAATCTGTCAGTATATATGTGTATGTTGGGATAGAGGCGATATTTATAAAGGTGAATATGATAAAATCCTAGGAAGAAAGGAATGTGTAGTCTATGAGAAGTAGACCAGGATAATAGCTACAAAATAGGAGGTGACTCAAGAATGACTGGATTTTAGAATGGAACAGAGAGAAATATTTAGTCAAGGGAGGGAGGCAGATATGGGTAGATTGCAAGAGGATTGTATTAGAGTAGGGAGCCCTTAAAATTGAAAGGAAAATCTTTCATTAAACATAGATAAAATACTTACTTTATTGTCATATATTTATGTTAGTAAATGTATATTTAACATATTTATTTTATTGTTCATGTAATGTATACTTAGGGAATACCCACTGTGTAGTCAAAGCATTATTGTATAGTGAGAAATAATACAGACATAGTTGCTGACCAAGTAGAGCTTATAATTTCACAACAGTTGTTAGGAGCATATTATTGAAGGTAAGCTTAATCCTTACAAATAGATACCTTTTAATGTTAAAGATAATTTTAAAAGTGATATAATAAGAACAATAGCAAACAATAATGAAACATAGACCAAGGCTACCTTGATAACAGCACACACAATAAGAAAAGATTCTGGTGTGAGAGGGTAAGAATGCTAAATATTTCTGAAAGCTTTGGCACTAGTCACATGCTTATAGTCTGAAATCTTTTGAAGCATGTTCAAAATCACTCAGCTCTACAATTTTATTTCAGTGTCTGTGTCAAAGACAGTTGGTATTCAGCAACCATTCATGTGCTGTCTTACATTTTTCAGACGGTTGAGTTAGAGCCAGTTGACTAGTTCTCATCAATGGATTGGGAGAGAGAAAGTGACATGTATCACTTCTGGGCTGAAATAGATAAAAGCCAGGTGAGTTTTCCATCACTCTTTCTCTACACAGTAGCATTAGAGGCCATATTCCAGATGACTTAGCTTCAAAGTCACCTACTACCTGGATTGAATCAGACTTGGCTTGGATCTGATGTGTAAAGCCACCGAGACTTAGGGGTTTACTTGTTACCACAGCAGAGCTTAGCTTTACCCTGACTAATAGAAATCCCATTCATTTAACAGACAGAATGAGCAAGAATATTTTAAGGAAATTTTACCAATATATGTCTACTTTAATAGGAACATGTCAATCACATATAAAATCTGTACCTAACAGAGTAGTAAGATAAATGTTAATCACAATGAAAAGTCTGACATCATCTGTAATAATAAAAGCTTAATATGCTAATTAGACGGGATGTACCTCAGGATGTCCTTCTGGATGAAGCCAGGGCTACAAGGGAAGCCTGGGTCCCGGATACCTGCCGGCAGCTGGAGGGGAGCCCGGGTCCTGAATGCCTGTTTGTGGCCAGAGGGAAGCTGGGATCCCAGGTGCCAGAGGGAAGCTGGTGCCGGCAGCCAGGGGAAGGAAGGCCTACTCTTGCACCAGTTTTATGCATCGGGCCTCTAGTAGTATACATTCAGTCAGAGAAATAGCAGTTAGCTGTCACTTTTGTAGTTTCCTGGTTTCTTTCTTTTTTAAAGTTTTATTGACTTTATTGGGGTGACTATCTATCTATGTAAAAAGAGATAATATGCAAATTGTCCGGGATGCCATAATGTCACGACCGCTCAGAAGGAGGCTGTGCACAAAGGTGGGCAGGAGGGGACTGCGTGGGCAGTGAGGCAAGCCACAGATGGAGCAGGCCCTCAGAGAACAGTAGCTGCAAGCCACTGCAGGCCCGCAGAGAACAGGGCCTGCCCGCTGCCCCGGGCCCACCGACAGCAGGGCCTGCCAGCCACGGTGCACCAGCAGTCCTGCCTCTGTGTGTGAGCTGCAGAGGAAACCCCTTTTCTGACTGCTCATTGGCTAAGTTCTCTGTGTGCCACTCACAGTGTTCTTGGTAGCTTGGGTTATAAGAATCCAAGAAGCTGATCTAGGGTTTTTTCACCACACTCCTGGAGGAAAAAACGCAGGTCCGCTGCCGGAGGGGCTAAGAAATGTCATATCCTGCCCTAGCTGGTTTGGCTCAGTGGACAGAGCCTCAGCCTGACCAAACAGCAAGTGTTGTGAGGATGTGGAGGAAAGGAAGCCTGGGCACTGTGGGTGGGAATGCAGACTGGGGCGGCCGCTGTGGAGAACAGCATGGCGTTCCCTCAAAAACTAAAAAATGCAACTCCTTTGTGACCTAGGGATTCCACTTCCATAGCCTCCTGGTTTCAATGGAATTAGTTTTATTTTATTTATTTATTTATTTTTAACACAAGAGGATTCTGTTAAACAGAACTTGTGTCTATGAAAGGGGGAATTATGTAATATGCCAATTCAGTCTTGATTTCAGATGTGTCATGTCCATTTTAAAACTAATTTTCACATCGCTTAAATAAAAATGAAATTTTAACTCGTGTGAACAATAAGGAAATCACCTATGACATTTTCATGTGTATTTAAAAAGTTTTATAATAGGAATTGGTCAAAACTTCATAACTCTTATAAAAATATAAGAAACTTCCCATCTTCAAAAAATATATTTTTGTAAGTACAGGAGTTAATGTGATGATTCTCAAACTAAATATCTTACTAGATGAAATAACTAATGTTATTTCCCCATTCTGAGCTACCGCAAAATTTTTGATAAAATTCTTAAGCATCTCGGTTGTATTTCCATTAAGTTAACTTGAAAGTGTAAAATAGAAAGATTTTAAGATATTCTTCCCCAATTATTTGAATAACTGCAATGGAATTTTGTGAGAATTGATTATACAACATAAATTTGTAACAATTACATAAAAGGCACATCTCCTGTTTTTACACTTGATATGTTTTTCTTGTTTATATAGCAGACTAGAAACCCTGTTATCATGTTGCGATTTTATTGAAGTTGCAGTTCAGACAGATTTTGACATTGTATAAAATTATCTGATCCCTGCTCTTAAAAGAATCCTAATAATGTTGCAATTACTATGAGCTTCGTTTCTTTTAGTTTGAGAAAAAAAAATGCAAGCCTTCTGAATCAGAACTTTGGTCCCTTTTATTGTATTTTTCCCATAATTCTATTTTTAAGAAAGCAAGGGAAAATTCTATTAAAACCAGAAATTATTTTTTTAATATTCTCCCTGAATATTAGAAAAAAAGAATTCTAAGATAATGCTGCTTAAAGTAAGAAAGTTGTAGATGAAAATTGCTGGCAGTGGTATTTGTTGCAGTTAAGACCCGATGCATCAGGTAGTGAGGGTGTATGATGTTAATTGTTAAATTATTCCAGAGCTTGAAAGGCAAATCTCAGGGCTTCCATAAATTATGCTGGATTCAGTTGGAAAAAAGCCCTAAATGGGTTGATCTGGAGAAGATATGGAATCATTTCTACGTTGCTCATTTTACTTTGTCATAAAATGATCTTTTTAATGAACTTTCAGTCCTTAAATCATATCTTAATGAGAACTTGCTAGCTGGATGGGATAGAAATAAAGATCAAACATAGTTGAATGCTCAAGTAGATTTTCATCAGGAACATGTTAGAATCCCAAACACGAGGAAAGTACAGAACTTTCTCCTCTGCCTGCCAAATCGCAACGCTCTGGTCAAGAGGCCATTTCCCCTAACCAACATACTTTAGGTATCACCAAAGGTATTGCAGATATTCAAATGAAATCTGTCATGATAATTCCAATGAATTCCTCAGACCCTTGAGAAAATGTGGAGGACTAAATAACTATTCAAAACAGTGACAATAATATCGAGTTTGCTATGCACTGGCTACTGTGCTAAATAATTTGTATTTTTTTATTTAACCATCACAACAACCATATGAGATGGGAAGTATTATTATCTTCATTTTACAGATGAGGAAACTGATACAAAGTAAGTTACCCAGGGCCTTCAGCCAGTAGACGGTTAAGCTGGCATTTTATTCTAGAATAGATGCTCTTAATCACCCTTCTGTCTTGACCCTCAACAGCTGGACGTGCAATTGGACATCAGCTTCAACAGTGAGGTGGAGTGATGGAAATAAAACCAAAAATAACATGTACTAGTAGACTGACGGGCAACTTTGCTGGGTTTCATAAGTCCTGTCACACAACTTGAATCTCTGAGCATCCCGCTTCCCTAAACCACCACCCGCTGCCTAGAAAACTTGTTCAGTGGACCTTTGCCCAGTACGTAGAGTCAAAATACCACCTTCCCCACCGCCCAGTGTTTTCTTGGCCCAACGGGATCTTAGAAGGCAGCCCTTGAAATTTGCCTGCGATGCTAGTAGCCCTTCATTTCAGTATCAGCACATATTCTGTTATCTTGGTGGCTCCACCAGCGTAGACAGACCTTGCCATGGATGGCCGTTTAGCTGTGGAGTCTGCTGTCGTGGGCTCTGTTATCCTTTCCATCCTTCCTTCATCTCCACTCCAACCAGTGCTGGCCCATAGTGCTCTTCTCATCACCACCATGCTGGGTGTCCCTGCTGGGTGTCCTCTGTCTGCCTCCCAGCTGCTGACCTCAACTTGCCATGGTTTTGTTCCAACTCCAAGCAGGAGCCCTAAAGAGGATGGCCTCATTACCTTAGTTTTCTTAGTGTTTGCATCTCTTAAATCAGTTCCCCAAAGAGTGACCTTGTTCTCTCAAGTTCTCCTAGGTACCTCTCTTGAGGAACGTGTATCCATTATTTACTGCTGAGTAATAATTTATAGCCCCCTAACCTAGAAGCTTAAAACAAAAATAGTATATATTGTCTCGCTCATCTGTAGGTGGATCATTTGGACTGGGCTCAGTGGGATGGCTCATTTCTGCTCCATAGAGTGTTGGCTGAGCTCAGCTGAGTCAACTAGGACAGGTGGACCTCTCTTCCCTGTGGGTCTCTCATTCTTAAGAAGGCTCCCTACACTTTTTTTCACACGGTATTGTAAGGATTCCCGGCAGCAGCAAGAGAAGACAAACTCCAATACATGAGAATTTCCCAGACTTCTGATGGCGCCACATTTGCCAAAGTCCCTTTGGCCAACGCAACTCACATGGCCGAGCCCAGAGTTAATGTGTAAAGACAGATGTGTAAAGACAGATGGATTTATGGAGCCATTGCTCGAATAAACCTTACTAACACTTTGCCTGGAATTGGTTCAGAAGACATTTGAGTGACTCCACCCTACCATGCCACACCCAAACTATCTGTCATCAATTAAACTTTGACATTCAATGCTCTCATCAATGTGGATTTCTTCCAAAATTATCTTTTTATAAAACCTTTGCAGGATTCCTCTACTCTAGCCACTGTTCCTATTCATTGTCCCTTCCCATGTCTTCAAGGCCAGACTCTTGCTATAATAAGCTATTTCTAAATAGCCAGCTATTTTAGCTTAAGGAACACCAAATTCTTCTACCAAACTCTAATCTCTAGTCCTATTGCCCATCATTTCATTTCTTCTATTGCTATCTTCTTATAAGCTTTATTTTTCCAAATAGGTTTTATGCTGTAATATATATATGCTATAATTACCCAGTAACCTGAATTGTATGGGGCTTATAATCAAAGGAATTTGCCTCACTGTTTGTGAATTCCCTACAAAGGTTGAAGTGGTCTTATTCTGGGTTCTGGGGAAAGCCTGAGATGATGAAGTGTGCAGAAGAGAGTGTAGTATGTATTAAAGGGTACATTCTTCGCAGCATTTGCAGACATGAATGAATTTCCCTTCTGAAGAGAGTCCTCGGTTTCAGTAGGAAGTGAAGAAGGTTCCGGCCTAGAATGTAAACTGCAGGAGAAAAACCATGAGGTCAACAAGCGCCACTGAATCAGTTTAGCCTTTGGAATATAGGCTGGCCTATCTTTAGGATCGGGGCTCCCTGGAATTCTGAAATCCATGGGCCTCTCCTGGCACCAGGATTCCCCAGTGTAGACACAGGCTGGTTGGGAAGTGTTACCAAATGACACGCCAGGACCTCAATTACTGGTTAAGTGTTTGGATAATCAGTGAATTTCATCCAACACATGTTTGTGGCTCGAGTACTATATGCCAGGCACTATGTTAGGCTCCTGGGGGCATAATAGTGAACCAGAGAGGGGGAGTCCCTGTTCTCCCTGCACTCACAGCCCAGCCCGGGGAAAGTGGACAGATCTTTAGAGGACTATGTGATAATTTCTAGCGCAGAGCACGGTGGAAGCACAGAGTAGGAGGCTTAGCCCGGACTTGGGAGGTCAGAAGAGGCTGCCAGAGGAAGGAGCATCTAAAGCAGAGAGTAAGCCCGAGGGGTGTGTTTGTGTGTGTGTGTGTGTGTGTGTGTGTGTGTGTGTGCACGCGTGCACGTGTGCAGGTATGTCCACATGTATGCATGCAGGTGCCCGGGTGACAGAGTATGGCAGTAGAGGGACATCAACAGGCAGAGGGAAGAGTTTGTGTGAAGATAAGGCGGGAGAGAAAGCATGTTGGTTTCAAAACTCCGAAGTGCTCAGTGTGGTTGGAGTTGAGGAAGGAGTCAGTGAACGGAAGCCTGCGTTCTGCAGTTGTGTCAAGGTAGAACAAATGGCCAAGCACAATCGCAAAATAGAAGGGCGTTTTTCATCAGAAAATTTTTTTCTTAAAAAAACGGTCAACACTGGCGTTTTTTCCACTCTCCAGTTTCTCTCCAAAGAGACTTGAAACCTAGAGCGATGTTCACGTGAAACCAGACAGGAAGCCGGGGCCGGGGGAGGCTGCAGAGACATGTGGACCACTTGTTCCCCTTCTGCCCAACGGGTGTGACCAGGACAGAAGGACAGAAGCGGTGTCTCGGGCCCCACCTCCCCACTCAGCTCCGTTCCCCAGCTCACCCTCGGTCCCATCTGCAGTGACATTGTGCAAAGCCATTTGTCATTTCCTCCTCCTCACTTTTCAACCCTTTTTTTGACTTTGCTATGACCTGATCTATTTTTAGTCTTTCTCATGTTCTTGTTAATTTTCCAAATGCGTGCAACTAGCCATTAGTTCTTTCTTTACCCTTTGGAGGACAAAATTGTCGGAATCCTTTTGTAGCTGTGTCTCTGAGGATACTTCAAACCTTATAAAAATTCTATTTTTCCTCTTTTTTTCCCTTCTGGGAAATGCTGTCTGGTTTTAAAGACGTGGTGTGTGCAGCTCTATCTTTCCAGTTACCCAAGTGGAAGGCTCCTGTTGCTTTCCGTGTTTTAACCGTGCACATCTGTATATAAACGTAAAATAAAAATCGAGTGCCAAAGCAGTGCACGAAGCGTTCCCATGTCACTGGAGGAACATAAAGGAGAGACATTGTATTTCCAGAAAGGCCTTTTGCGTGGAAGGCATTCCTCTGGCAGAACGAACAGATGCTAACACAAAGAAAACGGGAAGTTGATTGCTTTAAAGGAGAGCGTGCTTTGGGAAGTACGGCCCTGGACAGCGTGGCTTCTGGAACCCAGTTCCAGCCGCCCCCTCCGATGCCAGGCCCCTCGTCGGAGGCAGTCGGGCCCCCGCTGACCATTCCCCGGCGCTCGCCCAGGCCACACAAAGGGGTGAGCTCATCCCGGTGTCATCTGATCTTGCAGTGGCCCATCTGGCCATGGCTGGGGATGCAAAATCGGGCTGTCTCTGGGGAAGGCCCGAGGCAAACGTCTCCCAACCTTCTGCCCGAGTTTGGGGCTTAATGCATCCTGAGCGGCGGTTTTCAGGCGGGTATGCGACTTGGGAAAACGGTCCGGGCTGCCAGGACTTCAGACTCTTTGGGAGGGACATGGGGGACAGAGCCCAGCTATGCTCCAGGGACCCGGCTCTCCAGAGGATTGGAACAGGGAGGGGACACTCCTTGGAAACGGCAGTCACTCGGACACATCACTTCCAAAGCCTCTCTCCTCACCCAGGCTCCGGGCCACAGTCCTGGCCTCGGGGGTCTGCACCTGGCTTACCTGTCCACCCCCCCCCCCCCAGCCCGTATCTTTCTCCCCGGCCAACTTGACCTTCTTAACAATCAAGTCCGGCACAGTCTAGTGGGGGATCTCAGCCTGTTTTCTTATTAACTAAACGGGGAGGTATTAACAACACAATGCAGAAATTAAAAAAAAAAAAGGCGGAGGGTGAGGAGTTGGGGAGGAGAGAAAAGACAGCCGCCTGCTCCTTTCTCCGGGCGTTATTGTTTGTGACAGAGCCCTGCGTCCGTTTCTCTTCATAATGTGCAGGACTCCTAATGGGAACAGCACCTCCCAATTACCATGGCTGCCAAAGGCTAATTTGGTTACCCTCCAGATCCACAATGGAGAAACTGTGTCGCGTCTTTGTGGATATTTGCATACTATACATACCAGGAATGTCAAACAGCTGCCTGGCCCCTCTCCCACTATCATGGCAATTATGGGTCATTAGTTACCCCCCCACCCCTCTCCCTTTTTCTTGTTCTCATCTTCCAGGGTCTGGTAGGCAGTGGTCGGCAGCTGACGGATTTACAGACAAGAAATGAGAGAGCGGAGCGGCGCGGCCTATTTGTTCGGCGTCGGAGGCTGCCGGGCTGCCACTGAATTGTGCTAGCACAGCGCTGGGCATCTATTCAGGATGACCCCCTCCTTTCCTTTCAGTCCCAGACGCCTCCCTCCTCCACTTTAGGAAGCCTCTCCCAGGGGCGATGCCCGCCCCGCCTGTGGCCACGTGTACGCGCTGGCCCAGGCGGCCGGGGCCTGGGCCTCCAGGCCAGGCGTGTGCCGCGCTTGGCACCGGTGACAGGCTCCTCCCGGGACGCGCTCCGCCCGGAGCCGGCAGTCAGGACACTCAGCCAGCCCCGCGCACCCAGCCGGCCGCCTCGGCAGGGGGGGAGGCCGCACTCTTTGGTCTTCTTCTGGACTCAGCCTCGGGGAGCGGGGTGAGGGTGGGGGGGCAGATTCGGGTAAGCCAGGGGCCTCACCATGACGCACGCCCTTCGGTGGAACAATGTGTCGTGTCTTGCGGTAGTTAATGGGAAGTTATAGTTCGGAATATAATTTTTCCCCCTTCCAGCTGCTAATTTTATTGACAGTGTGGACAGATGGAAAGGCCCAGAGCTTTTGTGTTGTTTGGTTAAAGCAAATAAGTGAGGCACAAATGTAAATTACATCTCCAAGTTCACATTAGAGGTTTGCAAATAATACTGAGCTAATGGTTATTGCAAAGGAAAATAGCACGGGGATCAATATTCTATACAGTGGAAGGCGATACCTCTCTCTCTTTTAATCACCTCATTGCAGAAATGGCACTGAAATTTGAAATCTCATTTTCTCCATTTGTACAAATTGAACATAAATCACCGGGAGTGAGGGCGGCGGCAGGCGGCCTCACTCTTTGTGGGATTGCATTACTCATTAGCGCGGGGCTGACGCAGGGCAGCGCCTGGGAGGGGCCTGGCTGGACCTCTGGCCAAAGGCAGGGTGCGCCGGGAAGGCCGGGCCCAGGCCCGCGGCTGGGGAGTGGGTGAGGCCGGGGTCAGCCCTGCCAACGAGCACAGGCAAAGGGCAAAAGGCCTCTCAGACCCTCACTGGCTGGTATCTTTCCCGGTGCTGCCCATCCCCTTCGAGGCCCGCGGGTCAGCATGTGGAGGACATCACGCTCCTAATAAGAAGCACATGGGATCTCAGCTTCCTCGCCTGGCCTCTGCCTTGGTCTGTCGGGGTAGGAGCTGGGGTGCTGAGGGTGGAAAAGCTCCGCCCCACAGGCCTGCCTCCTGCCTGCCGCCGCCAGTCCCTCCTCCTTCCCTCTGTCCTTCCCTCCCTCATTCCTGGACGAAGCTGGGTGGCAGATCTTACCACCAAGGGTCTTCAGAGAGGTCCCTGTGCTATTGTACCCACTTCAGCTGTATGTTTCCTCAGTGCTGCTTACGATGGACTCAACTTATTGGCTACGGGAGAGAATTCAAGACCTCGCTCTCCCTCCCCCGGGCTGAAACACCTCCTGGCCATGCATTTCTGGACTCCGCAGATATGGGGTGGGGGAGGGGAGAAGGCCTCTCATCAAACGTGACAAAGGCTGGGGGAGGAAGTAGGCATCGGGAATGTGGTCACGGGAGAACAGGTTACGGAGCGAGGTGTCAGCTTGGCTTGTGGAACTGCCAGAGTCAGGACTCGGTTCTTAAACATGTGGGGAGAGTTGAGCGGACAGAGCCTCTGACTTGTCTGTGCAGCCGGCCACTCACCCTCTTGCTTGGAGTAAATAACGTTCTGCTGGGTGATGAATGAAGGATGTTTAGTTCATTAAACTTGATGCCCCCAGGGCCGGCTGCACTGGTGAAATGTATGCTTATATGCGAGGCCGCTCCCACAAGGGCCAGTGCGTGCAGATTAGCCCAGAATGGGACAAGCTAGTGTCCATCGGGGTGGGGCCTCTGCCATGGCCACTGACAGCGATATTCCCAGATGTGGACAAAGGGACAGCGTTCTAGGGCACCCGCAGCGCCCCTCCCCAGCTCTGCCCAACGTTTCCCACGTCTGTCCTCTTCTTCCCGCTGCTTCCTCATGCCCGGGGAGGAGGGTGGGGGAGCCCCATAGACTCCCCCACACCCGGGGACTTTCCGTCCTGTTCCTCATCCGTAGCAGCGGCCGGCGGTGTTAAAAATAGGGAGGTTAGGGCGAAAACTGGAAACAAGTTTCATTACCTCAGGTTCTTCTCATCCATTTCAATAGATGAAAGCGAAGAAAACACGGCAAACCCCATCCAAACAGTAAGCAGGTGGTGGCCGCTAATAGAGAAGAAATAAAAACCTTTTAGAAATCAGAGCCAACTACAAAAAACACTGACAAAGTGGAATGAAAGTTCTGAACACTCGGTTCAAAGGAAAGGGTGTTTGAAATAAACCCTTAAAAACATTTCAAATGCTGAAGGAAAAAAAATATGCTGCTTTAGATATTTGAAGCCAGGATGGCTTAATCTGGAGAAAGGAGTTTTTGGATTTTACTTACACACACACACACACACACACACACACACACACGTACACACACATAAACACACACATATACACATATGTACACACATACACGCACGCGCATACACATACACACGTGCACATGTACACACATATATACACATGTGCACATGCATACACACATATATACACATACATGCACATGCGCGCGCACACCTGACTGATGGGCTCTTGCAGGCAGGGGCTTGGAGGATAGACACCCTCGGATGCACAGGGACAGCCTTAGGCTTGACTGCCAATCTCAGGCCCATCACCAGCGCCTGGGTGACCTAGGGGCTTTTAACCTCTGTGCCTCCATTTGCCCAGCTATAAACTGGGGTTACTAATAGGCGTGTCCTCTCACCCCCGGGGTCCCCGAGGAGACGTAACAGGATAATGGACCCGATCCTGTTCATGGAGAACGAGTAACTGCCATTGGGGGGTTTCTGCCTTTCCAGGCCAAGCAAGTATCCTCCAAAGACCTCTGGGAGCCTCCCGTGTTAGCTTTCACCTTCATGCGTTTCACCTGCGCCTGCTCGGTCCCAGGTGAGGTACATGGTGACAAGATGAGGAGAGCACACACCCCATCCCTCAGGCGGGCCGCAGGCTGAAGGGGCCGGCAGGCTACCACGTGGCTTGGAAATGCGTGTGAGGGGCAAGCACGAGATGTGTCCAGTGCACCTGGGAAGCTTCCTGGCAGGAAGGGCGGTGACTGAGCCTGTTTCTAGCAGGAGAAACAAGGCGGCTGGTGTCGAGGCAGGGAAAGCGCACATGGGAACCGTGTGTACCAAGGATGAGAGGGATGAGTTTGGAGGACATGGACAAGATGGAGGCCCAAAGGGCAGAGTGAAGACAGAGGGGCCTGGAGGGGAAGCCGAGACTGGGCCAACGGGCGTGTGGGTAAGTTGGGAACTGCATTCAGGTGCGGGTCTGAGGCTGGCAGTTCCTAATTGTGGAGGATCCCCAGGCATCAGCCACCCAGCCAGGGTCCTTTTCTTGGTTTGAGCCGCATCCTGAGCAGAAATCAGAAATAAAGTTTGCCTCACGAGTAAGGAAGAGGGAGAGGGGTAGTGTGAGTGCCCCAGCGGAGCAGTCTCGAGCACAGCATAGCAGGGAGTGGGGATTTATCTAGAATGTGGCCTGTGACCTTCACCTCAATGAGATTTGTGTTTGTCTGCATCCACACCCTCTCAGATATCGGCACCTCACTTTTCTGTTTTATGGAAGAGCTAAGGAATCCCCAGGGACACGTCGGTGCACAGAAAAACACTTAGCAGAATAAAGGATAAGAAATTTGGAAATCTGCTGCAGAAAAGAAAACCCAAGAACTCTATCGAAAACATAGGGTTCACGGGCAGTAGGTTAATGAAGACCTGAGGGTGGGGGTAATAGGGGCTGGGAAGGGGAGGAGGGAATGGGAGAAATGGGAATGTCAACAATAAAAGTATATCAATAAAATAAAACACAGGGTGACCGCACATCCCAATTTGCCAAGGGAGCCCTGGCTATGCTGATTGTCTTTGCATCCTGTACAGTTTAACACTGGTCCGGTGTTATATTCTGTTATGATTTTTTAACGAAGTGTCATTATCGTTGGATTAATATAAGCCAGGAGGGGCCCATGGAGCGCCATTGTGTTTCACTGATTCCTTCTCAGATCTCACCCAGCTGTTTGCGAAGTGCATGGTCAGTGAACAGAGTTCTCATGTTAACGTGTGGAAAGTGCCAGGGATGGCCATCCTGTTCTCCCAGTTTGGTCCAGACTAGGTCTTTGATGCCGCCTTCTCCAGGGCCGCACGCAGGCTGCTTGCTGATGCCGCAAAGTGTGCTTAGCTGTGAGCACTGGGGTCCAGTCCCTCCTCTGGGTCCCCGCTGGTGGGAGAAGTGGCTGATGCTGCTGCCCCTGCAGATTCTCTGAGCCATGACCAGTGTGCAGCCAGCCCTCGGTGCCTGTTGGCAGGGTTTGGGCAAGCTGGAAAACTATAGGGTGGGTGCAGAGGAAGAGCCTGGCCTGGTACAGGAACCAGTCTGAGCAGCCTTGTTATAGGACAGTGGTCGGCAAACCGCTCTGTTGACCAATGAGTTTGCCGACCACTGTTATAGGATATAGAACGCTCTCACAATAGCAGTTTTAATACTTATTATCATTTAAATCTACAACATTTATTATTTGGTAACATTTTTATTTCAAAATAAACACTTTTGGCAGCAATGAATTCAAAAACCAAAAGTGCATGCTTAATGAGAAAGTAATTACTGAGTTTTCATTACTGACGAAAGTTGATGAAGGTGTCAGTTGCACAAAATATTTACCATCCACTTTGGCAAGTGACCACATGAAAAAAAAAAAAGACAAAATTTGCTAACAAAACATGAGCATCTAATTTTAAAAAAATCGGTAGTTATTTTAAGAAGGCTCTCTTGTGGAAGGTGAGTTCATATGAGTCTGTAGATTGAAGAAGAATTTACAGAATCCTCTGCAAAGTATGATTTTTCATTGATATCAAATGACTGTTTTAACCTAAATTTCACATTTATTTATTCTAAGTTTTCTTATCCATGAGCAATATTTGAAGTGTTTGCAGTAAATATGTTGGCACCTTTTTAAACAGAAGGAAAACTACAAATAGCTCAAGGCTTTCGATTTTATTACTGTTAGGTTCTTCACACATTAAAAAAAATCAGTTAATTCTAACATTGGGTCTAAGGATCACTTCCCAATTGAGGAAAGCAAAATAGAATTTCTGGAATTGTGAAGAACGTGAACTATCTGAACTTACTGTCTACACTAGTGTCAAATTCATTTCTTAGATGAACTTTTTAGTTTAATGTTGAATATTAAATCTTTAATTTTGTAGTGATGATAGACATTTCAAATTTCGGTGAAGTACACATTCAGATTTTGATGGAAGCAATGTTATTACAAAATTAAGAAACTTATGAGGCAAAAATAGGCTTGAGGTTTGTTTTGGTATTCATATATTTATACTTTCCTTCCAGTAAGCTTCAGTGTTAGATCAATTGAAATAAAATTTGTAGCGGTTTAAATATTTTTGTTTATCCTGTGAAAGTAATCAGATCACAAAATTTTTTCTCATAAAGTTGACATTGAATATTTAAAATATAATTTATAATATGTACTTTCTCTTTGTTGCCCACCACCAAAGAGAACTACTCTGTAAATCAACCTACATATTTTGCAAAGGTATTGAACTTCTTTTGTAGGCAAAACCATACATTTGAGTTGCATTTTATTTACCATCATCCTTAAGTCTCCAAAGAATGAGTGTTAAAAAAACTTCACTTTGAAGCTTTTATACAATTGCAGTTGTTGAAAACAATGCTTGCAAACAGAAAGACAATGAAATATATCACTGGAACAGAAAGGAAAAAAAGTATACAAATTAAATGTTGAGGGCCTGGAAAATCATAGAAAATTTCACTTGCAAAATTATAACTGCTCTTTGGAATATCTTGATCTATTGGATGACGCTTTTGATGGCATTTCCATTTTTAATTGTATAAAGTTATATTCTTACTGGAAAAATGAAACCAAAAGACTTATGGTTTGTAATCATAGAGACAGTTTATATGGAGAATGTTCCATGGAAAAAAATATCTGTGAAAGATAGGTACATGAGACATCGAAAAGAAAATATCTGAGAAAATATTTGGGCCAGCCCAGCTGGTATGCACAGTGGTTGAGTGTCAACCTATGAACCAGGAGTTTATAGTTCAATTTCTTAGTGGGGGGCAAGCAGGAGGCATCCAATCAGTGATTCTCTCTCATCTTGATGTTTCTATCTCTTTGTCCCTCTCCCTCTCTGAAATCAATAAGAAAAGATATTTGGGCCAAAATATTTACATATTTTAATATGAAAAGCAGAGAATTGGAATATACTCTGCTAGAATGTGCCTTGTACTTGCAAGGCATCTCAGTAACTTCAGAGAAAGTATTTTTCTCAATTAAAGATAATATTATAACCTACAGAGAAGATTCAATTGAGGGTGTCAACAATTTCAAATTTATTAATAATAAACTGCAACTTTAGTACTTTTTGGTATGCAATACTTCAAAAAGCTTTAAAAAAGGAACCTTGAAGAAGATTATATGCCATTTTATGAAAAAGATTAAAAAATAAATCCATGTTAAAAAATTCTTTAGGAAAATACCATGATGTAGTAATATTAGAAATAAATATGACAAAAAACATAAAATATGAATATATGCTAAACACCATTATTCTGTTAATAGTATTATTTAATTTTTAATAATAGATTGAAAAAGATACATTTGTTTGCTTTAATGAGCACAGATATGTTATATTTATTTGGTGAACATGATTTTATTTTGAAAATAGATTTAAAAAAAATATTTTGTAATTCCACCAATCTAAGTAAAGTCAATGTATTGGTGAATAAGTTAATACTTTAAATTACATAAAACCCCCATTCACTCTCAGAAATGTCCTCATTTGGTTGATAAATTATGTAGCCTCCCAATAATAGGAATAACAACTGAAGAAATACTCATCAAGAAGAGATAAGAGCCAAGACAGGTTTTGCTCAGTGGATAGAGCCTCGGCTTGTGGACTGAAAGGTCCCGGGTTCGATTCTGGATGGGGGCATGTACCTTGCTTGCGGGCACATCTCCAGTTGGGGCATGCAGGAGGCGGCTGATCGATGTCTCTCTCTCATCGATGTTTCTGACTTTCTATCTCTCTCCTTCTCCCTTCCTCTCTCTAAAAAAAAAAAATCAATAAAATATATTTAAAAAAATGAAGTTCCTTTAAAAAAAGAAGAAGAGATAAGAAATGGATCAAAGAGTCAGTAGAGGAAGGAATAGGAATCAAAACCATGGAAGCACAGGGAGAAGGAGAGGGGCAATGGAAGGGGAGATGGCGAGCCTCAGGGGAGCACAGTGCACTGCTCAAGAGCCCTGGTGCAGACCAGAAAAATCTAATGTATGTATCTCTTACCTTCTTGTGCTCTCCCCCTGCACCCCCCAGTCCAATGTGAGATATCCCACAGTCACGTCAGCTAATGGAGGCCGTTGTCACCTAATGCAGTTCCACCCAAGTTACCCAGCAGAGCTAAGTACATTAGGTTGTACACCTGTGAGGGTGGTAACAGAAAGAAGAAGCAGTGAATCCTTGAAAGTGGCCCCATCATATCATAATATAGGATTTCTCTGGTGGCAAATACCCGTCCCCCATTCTGAAAGAAATAATTTGTCAGCTACACTGACAATGCTGTCAATGATTGATTCTTCTATTCACCGACTCATCTCTTACTCATGTATCCAATACTTAATTCATTAACTCAATCAGCCAAGAAGCATTTGTTGAGCACTTATCATGCACAAAGCACTTTCTGGTCAGGCACAGAACTAATAGGGCAAAACTCAAACACATGCATAGTTCCTAGTTCCAGAGATGGGTAAGGAAGCTTCCAGCTCAAGTAGAGGCATGTCACCTGCCTGTAGGAAACTCAGGAGGAGCATCTATGTAGGGCGGAGCATCAGAGGGGATGATGCCAGATTCTCCTGTTGAAATAACCCTTTGCCATCGCTCCTCCTCTCCCCCTATCCCTTTCTTCCCACCTGGGAAGGCTGTCTCCCCTGGCGGGATTATATGTCAAAATGCAAGCCACTGCCCTTTGCTCTTGATAATTTTTCATAGCAAAATAAGAGCAAGAATGATCCTCTTTGCTCCCTCGGCTTGGTTTCCAACCGTTGTTTCATTCCTGTCCCTGGAAAACTTTTAGGACCCGGTAGCTGTTTCCTGTTCCAGGTTCCTCATGTGTTGTTTCTGGGCAGAGAAATCCAATTCAAGCAAATAATGCTGTCATCGGGATCTTGTGCAGGCTTGGAGAGGGTAGGCCCGGCCAATGGAGTGCTATGTTTAAAACAGCTTGAGATCTTCAGAAACATTTGTTTTTATTCAGAAGTGTTCATTTGATGTTTCCCTGACCCACGCAGTTTTCCTATGGGCTTAAGCTCCCATTTGTTAAAGAAACAGATGGGAAAACCAGTACAATTTGTGTTTGTTTTAGCATTTAAGACAGCTTACCATGAGTTGGTAGAGTTTGGGCACTGCAGATAAGGACACATTATATTTAGCAGGCACATAAGGGAACAGAATCATTTGACCAATTTAGAGAGATGGAAGCAGGGACATACCAAGGCCACAGAATCAATCAGTGGTAGGTCTAGAGGTAGGACCTGTGATTCTACTGTGGACTCTCTGAACTCAAGTGGCGTGATCTACGGCAGGCCAGGAGAATCTCAAGTGTCGGGCAGAGGTTTGTCAACTGCTGTTGGTTTCCACATATGTCCTATCTTATTTTTGCCCTTTCCTTCTCCCATTCAAATGCAAGTGACTCCATAGCCGACTCGGCTACTGTAGGCTATTGTTATCAGATACAGTTCCACCCAGGGTTACCCAAGAGAGCTGAGGAGTGCCCCAACCCACTGGGATGGCCCTGTGATAGTCAGGGTCCTGGCAGGGAAGAGACAGCATGCTCAATGTGTTAATTTAATGAAGAGACTTTAATAATGGAGCTATTTGCCGAGGTGAAAGGGTCAAGAACACTGACAAAGAATGATGAGGCACCTCAGAGGACTAACATGGCAAGAGAAGGAACGGTGTCCCTGGTCTGTAGTGAGACCTGCGACTGTGAGGGAGCCATGGCCATAGGTAAAGCCATCAGCCACTGCCAGAACCATAGCAAGGCAGGGAGGGGACTGGAATAACCAATCACCTAACCTCTAACTTCCTTCTGGGCCTTCCCATTGGTCAATCCCAATTGTGAGTTGGAGGATGCAGTCTGTGGGGGTCAGCCTCCTGGGACAGGGAGCTGGGTGGAGAAGAGTGGAGGACGGCCATGTGTGCGCAGGGACAGGTAGAAAAATCAGTACAACCCTCACTTCTAAAGCATTCTCCTGACTCGGGAAATTATGATGTGTCCAGAACTCAGCGTGCTGTTTTTAGTATTGCTGGCAGAAGTAGAAAGTGTGCCCTTTCCATCTGGTAGAACTCTGGCAGCCACCTGGAAGTTTTGCGTCTCCATCGGAATCCACAGTTTATCGACGATAGCCTGCAAGTCAGATAAGTGTGACTTCACGTTACGCCACAGAGGCAAGATAACCCGAGAGCTACTTCTTTGAGTCTTTAGATTTGCCAGTTTTGAGAGATTTTCTAAATAGATTCCTGAACTAGGAGTCATAAAACCTGGGCTCCTGTTCCAGTTGGCTGTGGATAATCCTCTTTCCAGTTGGCTGTTTTCTCATCTGTGAAAGGAGAAAATTGGCTAAAAAGGGAGGTTTAAACCTCTTCAGCTCTCACATTCAGTCTTTAAATCAAAATCAAAAGACCAGTAGGAGGAATGGAATGTTTATACAGGTGAATGTCTGACCCATCTTCAAACAGGAGTGTACGGAGAGACAAGAGGAGATTCTGAAATGCTCGGGCCACTGGACAGTTGGGTATCAGTGTCAGAAGCAGAAGGTGGGTAGGTGATATATCGCCATGAAGCAGGCTAGCTCCCATGCTTAAAATCTTCGATGCGCTCAGATGTCTCAGGTTGCTTCAGCTTAAGACTGATGTCTGCCAGCGTAAGACTAATCACAAAGATGCAGGCAGTCTCTTAGCTCCGCCTTTCCCCATCCAGAGGAGCAGAGACATTTGAGTCTCCCTTATGGGATCTCATAAACAAGGGAGGTTGCTGGGAAAAGGCCTCTTCTATAGTTCCTTCCAATCTAGTCCCCAAAGGGTATCAGAACCTATAGAGGGTGCCCGGAAAGCTCCCTTTCCCATCATCACCCAAGTCAGTTGTACCTGCAGTGAAGGGTAGACCTGAAGACAAATGAACAGAGAGAGAGTGTGTGTGTCATGAAGTGGAAGTCTCTCTTGCTCACGTGTAACAAATGTCAGATCTCCCTTTACCACCATCGCCCAAGTCACTTGTACCTACAATGAAGAGCAGACCTGAAGACAAATGAAACAGAGACAGACAGACAGACAGACAGACAGACAGACATGAAGTGGAGGTCTCTCTTGCCCACATGTAACAAACGTAGTGTAAGAATGTCCTACCTTTGCCCATCTCTTTGACTGTGATTGGACTTGTAGGTTGCCTAGTGGTCCAAACAGGCCCTCAGAAAGACACACCTGGGCTACACTGGCCACTTTGTAAGAGCAGCTCCAAAAGCAGTGCCTGTCGCCGTCCTGAGAGCAATCAAGATTCCTACATGGCACAGTTAATTGTTGGACTATGATAACATATCTCGTTATCAGTTTTTCTTTAATGAATTCCTTAATAGATGTCATTAGACATTAAGTGCTACATTGCTTCCTAAGGGGAACTATTTAAGCCAACTGCACACACCAATTCCATGCCCTGTATCAGCCCTGAATACCGTCCTCAGTGATAACAAACCGCACTGTGGAATCACGTTCTCCTTAGTGATGAGCTCACGTTCGCTTCTTGGGCTTCTGAATATATATATATGTGTGTGTGTGTGTGTGTGTGTGTATATATATATGTGTGTGTGTGTGTGTGTGTGTGTGTTTCTTTCATTTTTTGAGGGCAAAATTTGAAGCTACAAGTAGATGTTCATCCAAAAAATGGGCAGAAGACTGAATTCTAAGAAATTCTCTAGATCTCATAGGAAACACGTTTAGCTATGATGAGAAATGGATAAACAATCTCAGGTTTTCAGCACCTGTGTAGGGAATTAAACTCACAATTTCCATGTTAATGACACCTTCTCATTTAACTTTCTGCGTGCCAAACTGAAAGTACATGCCCTGAAAGTAGAGTTTCACTCCATAGAGCTGTCTAATTAAGGGAATGTGTATGAGATTGTACCTATCAAAACTAATTCTGGAAGCTCATTTAGAACTATAATCTGGTGGGGAGGGAGAGTGAGGGGATTGTACCATGTAGGTCTACCACTGTTTTCTCACTATCATTATTGGCATTAGTAGTTGGTCATTCATTAACACTAAACATTAATTATTAATGTTAAGAGCTGTTTTGAGCACCAGCAGCCTCAGCCTACTCTCTGCTGTGTACAGCATGGACCATTTTAGATCATCAGGTTAGCGGACAAGCTAAATGTGAAGGCAGATATAGACCAGGCAGCAAGGAACAGCCCTGTTGTCCTGTCAGGGAGGGTCTTGTTAGAGGGGCAAACCTCTGGCCTCCAGACAGTCTTGCAAAAGTAGACAGTGCAGCAAAGCCCCCATGAAGAAAGATAAAGTGCACATTATCTGTAGGAGAAATGCAGGAGTCAAATTTGCTACTCCAGGTTGTATGTCCCAGAGATGGGCAGCATCAGCATCACCTGGGAACTTAGTGAAATGCAGAGGCTATGGCTATTACTCCTGACCTATTGAGTAAGTTTGTATTTTTACATAATCCTAGTATGATGGAAATACAGTAAATTTGTAGAACACTGCTCTAGATTATAGTGATTCTCCAGCTTCGCTCCACATTAGAGTCTTTTCAGGAGGTTGGAAAATTATTAATGCCTAGGCCTCACCCCAGCATCTTGGAGACTGGGACTAAGCATTGGCATGTTTTCAAAAGCCCCAAATGATTTCTATGGGCAGTTGAATTTGAGAACCTCTAATCAAGAAGACAGTGAGTAGATTGACTTAAATTCCTTTGAGAACTCATAATCCTTGGAGTAAATCAGAGACCACTGTATGCATACAGGTGACTTACACCAACTTGGATACCTCCCTTTGACAATCCTACCCACCCCTCTCAATGCCCATGTCCATCCTCCCATAGACCCCTCAACCACCTAAGAATTCTTGCCTCAACTTTCGTGACCCAGCATTCTCCTGCCACCTTCCTGAAGGTCACTCCTGGCTGTTGTTGCTTGTTTTCACCTCTAGATGAGATCACCTGCCTCACATTCCTCTGCTCATGGGATGTCTCTGTGATTTTCATGGTTTTGGTTATTTGATGGAGGTGGAGGGGCTGGGTGGTGGAAGAGAGTAGGGAACCTTGGTCTCCATTCTTATGTACTTTAACAGAGGCCTCTAAAGATGCAGGACTCAATAGTCTTTTGCATTTAGGGAAGCCTCTAGTTCTTATTTCTAACAGGATGGTGCTAATACTCACCATACACTTTGTTTATTAAATTCTAAAATACTTAACACATAGCTTCGTATTTCCTACTGCTCCTTACCATGTGATCAGGCCAGAAAGGATACTATTGTCATGGAAGTCAATGGATAAGGTCAGAGCCAATCCATAGGAGGGCAGAGTAAGTAGAAACTAGATTGTGACATTCTCCCTACCTTTGAGAGAGACTGTTAGTTGCCCCTCACCCAAGTCCTCTCTCCCTTCTTTCATTGTAATATAATTTATCTGCTGGTCACTTTGCTGCAAGAATAAGGACTACATTTCCCAGTCTCCATTGCATGTGCCTATGCTTGCGACTCACTTTCCAGGAACCATCCATAAGAGACAGCTTATGTGTGCTGTTGTACCCCTTCTTCTCTCTTCCTTCCATCATTCTGCTGTTTGGGATACAGGTGCGGCCATCTTGGGCCATGAAGAGGGGGACCATCCCTTGGAATACTGGAACAGTGAGTTGGAAAGGACTAACTAGCCTTCTTGAGATGCTTGAAGTGCAATGTCTTGGGTCACTTCCTGTTGGACTCTATGTGAGCATGAAAGGAACTTCTGTTTGTTGAAGTCACAGTCATTTTGAGCTGTCTTGACACTTGCAGTCAAACCTAATCTCAACTGAAGTACCGCCTAATGTTCCACATTGCACTTCTGAAGATTTACTTCTTTGGATGTTAAAGACTTGTATCACTCATCAGGAACGATCTGATAAAATCCAGATTGCATAGAATGGGCCCCTAGCTTAAACTTGACAAGGAACGTTCTTACTAAGTTGTTGTCCAGCTGGAAGATGTGCAGATAGTACTGAAGGGGCTGAAAGGCAAGGTGGGGGAATTGATGAAAATCTACCCTTTCATCATGCTGCCACCTGCCCTTTTGGGGCAACTTGTCTTGGGCCCATAAGGACATGCGTTGATTACCTTGGCCGCCGTACCTAATTTTTGTTTCAACTTTTTATTATGAAAATTTATAAATACGTGGAAAAGTTGAAAAAAGCTTCACAGTGAACACTCACCACCTACGTTCAGCTGTTAACATTGGCAAACGCTTGCTTTATCTGTCTGCCCATCTATTCATCTCTCTGCCCATCCGTCAGTCCACCTTCTTAAAATCGTATTTCTCAGTACACTGCAAGCATCATTTCCCCTTGAACACTTCCCCACTACCTAAATGTTGTTTATTTTTACTTACAACCTCTCTGTTTCTGTTTAAGCCCATGTCTATGCACGAAAAGAGAATTATGACCTAGAGATCTGCATATGGTTTCTCTGGCCCCTTCCAGCACCTGAAAGCACTGGGCAGTTAGTGAAAGTGGCTATAAAGTCAGGGAAGTCCTTCTGGAGAGTTCCGGCTTCCTCAGTCTTCCTCTTACCTTTGCTCTAATACTGTTCTCTAGACCTCTTTGAACCCCCATCGGTTTTTCCCTCGCCTGACTCCTGCCATTACTCTCATGGCTCGCTGAGGTCTATCGGCCATTCTGCGTTAGCCATTCCTTATTCTCCATCCTCTTCACCCACATCCTCCTCATATGCTCTGCAGGGAAGCCTGCCTTTCTGTGTCCTATCCTGAGGGCATCTGGCCAGTTGTTCTGTTCCTCTCAGGTCCTACTCTTGTCGCCCTAGAACAGCAGTTCAAAGCTCATGATTTGCTTCTTGCTTCCTGCCCTGGTGCTGCCCATGATTGCCACTCAGGCCTCTCCAAAGCCTCAGTCTCCTGAGCATCCATCCCCCTTTCCACCCGCTGGAAACCCCAGAATAACAGACTTCCTGGAACAGAAAGAATTCAGTACTTGCTCTCTGAGTCTTCTAGTAATGAGACTACACATAAAGGAATTTGTTTGAGAAGTGCTTCTGGTGGTGGTGAACTGACCGTGTGCTAGGAATCAGTCACCTAAGCACTTGGTATGCATACATAGTTCCTCATCTAACCCCTCCAGTAACATGGGAAGGTGAGTACTTTCGTTTCTCTTCCTTTTACCAGTGAGGAAACAGAGGCACAGGGAGTTAAGTAACTGGTCCAGCTGAAAAAGTCTTCTAGAGGTACTTTTTAAACCAGGGAAGCTCAGGCTAGAATGATTTTTTTGGAAGGGGGAGGAATTCGGACGTGATGCTTTGTAGAGCTACCATTATGTTTATATTTTCATGTTTCTGGGTTTGTTTCTCAAAGCAGCGTGTTTCAAATGGGGCTCTTCGGGGTTCATGCACATTCTTGTGTTTTACTACCTTTTCTTCTAAAGGGCTCTGTGCATTCCTTGGATCTGAAAAACCCTGGCTTGGTGGCCAGGACTGGGGTCTGGCCTCCAGTCTGCCCTCTCCTAACGGTCATGGCCCCAGACTACAGTCCTGGCCATGGGGTTGCTCTGTCCCAGAAACCTTCTTCACAGAGCATTTGGAGATAAATACATTTTCTTATTTATCTCATCTCTGCTTTGGGCTAGAAGTGGAGCCAAAACCATAGGTTTGTAGGTCGATGTGCAACCACTGAGCCACACCGGCCAGGCCAAAAAGAAAAAGGACAACAGGCTGGAGAAGGGAGAGGCTGTTCTCCAGGCCAGGAAAAGGCACAGCAAAGGTCCCGAGGCGAGAATCCACCAGAGTGTTTGGGAACGGGGGTAGGTTTATCCCCTGGGGTGGCAGGACTGAGCCAGGTAGAGGCTGGAGTCAGGTATGTGGACAGCTTCTCTCTAGAGCCTTGAATGCCAAGCTAGAGAGGCTGGAGGATGCTACAGGCAGCAGGAGCCAGAGAAGGAACCGAGGAGAAGGACCCCACTAGGGTCCAGCCTCCATGGAAACCCCAGGTGCCTGGCAGAAACAGTCAGGGTCGCTTCCGAGAGGAGAAGGAGTGAGATGGGGGTGGCCCGGGCGGTTCCGCAGCCCTAAGCCCCTCCTGCCCCGTCCACCAGGGGATGACGCGGAAGAGGCGGCCTTCTGGTTCTGTCCCTGTGCCACAGGAAGGAAAACACTAAAGCTGAGGATGGCTCAGCTCTCAGACCCTAATGTCGTCTTTAGCCCTTTTTCTTCTGAGAGAAAATGGTCGAATTCTGCTTCTTGAGCTGCCCTCTGCTTCGGTGCAGCCTGCGCTGGAGAAAGGGACAAGAACTATTAACTCGGAGAACGGAAATCAGAGAAATGCGGTGAATGGGTCTGTGTTTCTCACAGGCACTGGGGCCCTCTCTGCACTGCACTTGCCCGGGCTCCGAGATCAAGGGCAGCGGGGTCCCCTGATCTAGTGGCCATGCCAACCCTTCTGGGCATGTTCTCATCCAGTCCTGCCTACCCTTCTGAAGATGAGGGCCCCCACTCCTGCCCAACCTCTGCATCTCCCCAGTATGCCTCTGTCTTTCTGTGCTCGCCTCCCAGGGAAGCGGAGTTAAACCAACAGATGAGTGACTGTCAGGGATGGTCAAGGGACATGCCAGGAAAGCAAACTTTTCCATGGGGACAAAGGACGATCAGGAGCGAGGGAGTGAGGTCAGGGGCTGAGTTGGTCCCTAACCTCTTGGTGTGACCGAGTCTCGGCACAGCTGTGACATTAGCAGCCGGCATTTGCGGCACAATGATAATTCTTCAGATCAAAGCCGCTCCGTCTTTAGACAATTATAGTAAAATTGAAGCCCTCCTCTAAGAGAAACACATGCTCTTGTTGTACTCCCCCTCCCCCTTCTTATTTTATTCTTTATGAACAAATTGGTTTTCAGGGCTATAGAAAGAATCGATTGGAAGCTTAAATTCTCACTGTCTGCCCAGGGGTGGATTCGTAGGGGTAGACATGGAACATCTGAAAGCTGATTTTTAAAAAAATTGATATCCAGGAATAAAAGAGAGAATAGTAGGAGATGCTGATCAGGAATGAATAAAGTCTCCTTTTAAGCTGAAATAACCCCCTCCCCCCATCTTCCTCTAGAAAAGCCGGACTGTAATTGCTTGCAATCACTCGGCACAAATTGTCTGCTCCTATTTGCTTTTTAATTTTGTATAATCTGGTCCATTTCGCTCTCTCTGCCTTTGAGCTTAACCTCTCTCTCTCTCTCTCTCTCACTGTCTCTCTCTCTTTCTTTTTCCTTATTTCTTCTCTCTTACTCTCTCTCTCTCTCTCTCATTAATTCTCCAGGGCTGTTCAAAAAATTAGTAATAATTCCCACTGATATTTGATGGCTTTTACCAAGCAAAGGCACTCAGGGAAAAGAAAAAATACACACACACACACACACACACACACACACACACACACACACAATAGAATGAATCTGAGCTGCATCAGCTTAAATGTTCATTTCTGCATCCAAAGTATTGTTTATTTCAATGCATTCATGCTGTTTCTTAAGGCACGGCAGACATCTTAGTAAATAAATAGACTCACCCCAAACTGAGCAAAGAGAAACCTGAACAGAAGAGGTGATTTCTCAGGGTAACTGTGTGATTTTTCTCCTGTTTTTTAAGGTTTATATTTGCTGGCCCCGACATGTCCCCATTTGCTCTTGCTCTAAGGGAAATGCCTTCTGCTTAGCATGCGACAGAGTCCAGCCTGCAGCCTGCCCCAACCTGTGCTCATCTCTGTCCTTCTGTCTCTGTTTTACTTACATACGGGCCAACACATCTGGAAGGAGACACATCAGTTGGTGTTGTTTACTTTCCAACTTTATAAAAGGTGATACGGAGGTGAGGGGGCATTTAGATGGAGAAGCCCACAGTACAAATTCGCAGAAAAAAGAAAAAAAACAACAAGGGAAGAGGTGGGTGTGAAGAGGAAGCAAACCAAAAGAAAAGCATAGCCCTCGCTGGCTTGGCTTGGTGGTCAGAATACTGGCCCTTGCAGTGAAAGGTTGTGGTTTTGATCCCAGTCAAGGGCATGTACGTGGGCTGCAGGCTCAATCCTTGGCCTCCTCAGGGTGTGTGCAGGAGGCAGCCATGGATGTGTCTCTCTCACATCAGTGTGTCTTTCTTCCCCCCGCCCCACCTCCCTTCCACTCTCTCTAAAAATCAAAGGGAAAATAATATCCTCAGGTGAGGATTTTTAAAAAGAAAGGGAAAGCACAGGCTTTACTGGAAGCTATGGATGCAGCTCAGACTCAAGTATCTGCCTGGTCTTCTGAAACAGAAACTAGATGTCTGAGGAAGAACTCCAGTTGAGCAGCACAGAGGAGCGCTTGCTTCCTACCCTGTCTCTGATCCTTACTGTGGGCCTGTTTACAGAATCCTTAGCTTCTTGGTACTTCCGTTTCCTTTTCTGCATAATTGGGCTGACAAGATAGCCTTCTTTATGGTGTTGCTTACAGGAAATAACACCTGGAAGTGCATGGCAGGTACTTGACATGTTTTAAGTGTTCAGTAAATATTAACTACGATGATTATTTCAGCTTATTCGCAAATGATTTAAGATATCAGTCAGGAGTCACAGGGAAGCAGACAGTAGCCATGGTATAGAATAAGGAATTTATAATGGGCGACAGACCTTGTGCAGATACGGAAGGAGGCGGGGAAGTAAGATCTGAAAGGGGATTTGGAGAAACAGAAAAGTTCCTGGCCCCCTGGCTTCACTGGAGAAGTCCATCAAATGTTGAATGAATTACCAGCAGTTCTACAGTTTCACCCAGGAGTAAGAAAAAGAGGAAACCCTTCCCAGTTTGTATGATGACCAGACTAAGATAGTACTGGAAAAACTACACACCAGTATCCCTCATGAACATAGAAGCAAAATATTTAAACAAAATTTTAGTGAATATAATTCAGAAATATATAAAAAGAATTATATACTATGACCAAGCAGGGTTAAGTACCCAGGAGTGCAAAGTTGGTCAAACAATGTAATCCACCATATAAATGAGCTAAAGAAGAATAATCCCATGATAAAGAGGAAACAATGACAAAATCCAATGCCTATTCATGATAAAAACTGAACACAAGCTAAACATGCAGAAAAATCAATTGTATTTCTATATATTAGCAATAAATACATGAAAATCAAAATTAAAAATAATTTTCACTTATACTAGCTATAAAATGAATGCTTAGCTGTAAATCTATAGATAGAGCATGAGAATGTTGAAAACTACAAAATGCCAATGAGAGAAATCAAAGAAGATCTAAACAAATGGAGAGAAATAACTATGTTCATAGTTTTAAAAACTCAACGTAGTAAAGATGTCAAGTCTCCTTAGAAATATAGAATCAACGTAATTCCTATAGAAATCCCAGCAAGAATTTTGTTTTATAAATATAGGCTAGAATATTTAAAAATTTACATGGAAATTCAAAGGAACTAGAGTAACTAAAATTGTTTTGAAAAAGAAGAGTAAAACGGGAAGAAATCAATCTGCCCAATGTTAAAGACTACTTATATGGCTACAGGAATCAATGCTGTGTGGTATTGTCATATAGATCAATGGAGAAGAATAGAGAACCAGAAATAGACACACACAAAATATGTCCAAATGATTTTTGACAAAGATATAAAAGCAATTCAATGGAGGAAAGATAGCCTTGCAGCAAATGTTGCTGGTACAATTGGATATCCATGGACAAATAGAATTGCACTTCAATCTATTAGTAAATTCATGCCATTTACAAAAATTAACTCAAGGTAGATCACAGAGTTAATTATGAATCATAAAACTTTTAGGAAAAAATAGAAGAAAACCTTCAGAATCTAGGGCTATGCAAAGATTTCATAGACTTGATCTCAAAGCCATATAAGGAATACTTGATAAATTGGTTCAAAAAAATTAAAAATGTTTGCTTTATGAAAGGTCTTTTTAGGAGAACTAAAAGACCAGTTACAGACTGGGAGAAAATATTTGCAAAGCAGATATCCAACAAAGAACTAAGTTTCTAGACAATATAAGAACTCTTAAAACTCAACAGTAAGAAAAACAAACAATTCAAGTAGAAAATGGGCAAATGACATGAAGAGACATTTATCATTGATGATATGCATATGGCAAGTGAGTACATGAATAGATGTTCGATATCATTAATAATTTGGGAAATACCAGTTAAAGCCATAATGAGATATCACATACCTAACAGATTGGGTAAAATAAAAAATGATGACAACAAATACTGGCAAGGATGCAGAGAAATCCTATCACTCATACATTGCTGGTAACAATATAAAATTATACAATTGCTCTAGAAAAGAGTTGGTAAAACTAGACATGTAGTTATACAACCCAGCAGTTGTACTCTGGAATGTGAATTCAGAGAAATGAAGACTTCTGTCAACCTCTACATGATTGACTAGAACAATTTTATTTGTAATAGCAAAAAACTGGAAGTAAGCCCAATGTCCTTCAGGGGATAAATGATTAAACAGCTGTGGTACATCCATACCATGAGGTTCTACCCAGCAATAAAAAAGAACACCCTGAACTAACCACCAGAGAATTATGCTGAGTGAAAAAAAGCCCATTCCAAAGTATAAAATGATTTTATTTTATGATTTCATTTGCATAGTTTTCTTGAATTTACAAAATTATAGAAAAAGATAATAGATTAGGAGTTTCCAAGGATTAAGTAGAGAGTGGGGATAGGAGGAAAGTGGGTATGACTATAAAAAGGACAGCAGGAGAGTTCCTTGTGGTGATGGAAATGTGTATCTTGACTATATCATTGTCAATATCCTGGTTGATATTATATTATCATGTACTGTCATTTTAGATGATGGTATTATTGAAGGAAACTAGGTAAAGGGTGCATGCATTCTCTCTGTATTATTTTTTTCAACTGCATGCGATTGATGATGATCTCCAACAGTTTAATTTAAAAAACAGAGGCTCAATGTATTCAGACAATCCACAAGCTTTCCCACATTTAAAGTAAAATTAACTTTTTGTGTTTTTTTTAGGTCTTGTTTGGGGAAATTAACTTGCTATATCTCAAATGTGTGTTCATTCTTTCATTTCGCCTAGCTTACTGGTGCCCATCAACAGGTGCATAAGTGTGATAGAAAGAGTGTAAGTGTTACTAAAGCCCATGGATGAGTTTGTTTTATTAGCTTCAGTAAGTAGGCAAATGAGCTTCCTAATAGGCAAATCAGAACAGTGTAGGCTGGGATATTTATTCTCCTTGTCATTGTAGACAGGTTTCCATTGCAACTAATATAAACCTTTATTGATACGTTTCAATTATGTTGGTCCCTTAATTATTTAAAGCAGGGAAAGGAGAGTTTACCAGGGAACACTATAGAAACTCATGTAAATCGTTTTTAATAAAGAGGGGGACATGACATACAAAAGCATACACAAATGAGATAGAGATTGTGGGTGAGGAGTCAGCGGAGGTGACTGGAATCAGGGAGAGGGGAGCGACTTACGGCTAAAACCAAGAGTCAGAAGAGAAGCTCCAAGCTCAGGTAAAAGAATCCTCTCGGATTTCTTAGATAGCAGGTAACCACTGCGGGCCGAAACACGTCCATATCTAAGAGGAAAAGAGAGAGAGAAAAATGGAGAAGGAACAAAGAAAAGGGATTCAGAAAGAGGGAGAGAGCTTTCTTTAAGGACAGAATTGTTTAGTTGGCTAAAGAGGGGACAGAAAAGTGAACCGTGACCGTGATCACCAGAATAGTCCCGGGCCTGTGATGACGGGCCAGAATGGGTCAGGCTCTTTTCTGCGAAGCCCATAGAAAGGAGCAGGAAAACCTTTCAAACCCCCGAGCTTCGCGCCCCCTCCTTTAGCTGGAGTCACAGTCTTCCCGGGAGGAGCCCACCTGCCTCCTGGCCTCGGAGCCAGGCTGTGTGCTCAGTAAGAATTTCCCCCGCTTTATCTCGTGGAGACATCGCCACGGAGCAGATATTACGCTCTCATTTTATAGGTGACTGAATGCGGTTCAGAGAGGTTAAGTAGCTCGCCCAGGATCATTCTGCTAATAAGTAGCAGATCCACATGGAAGGAAACTTTCCCGCGCCCACAATGCAATCAAAGCCAGGTGCTGCAGGGCCGCCACTGGTGGGGGAACGGCCCCTGAAAGGAAAGGCCAGGCCTCATTGTCTCCATCCCTAGCTCCGGAGTTCCACTCTCACCGGCATTGCTCATTACCCACCTCTGACCCACCGAGCCCGTTTTAAGGGAGCTGCTCCCCCATGGGAGGAAACTGCCAGTGTCTTCAATAAAAACCCGGCTGTATTAGTGGTGGAGAGTAGGTGCAGGGAAGGGAGAGTGGTGGGTCTTCCCGGCTGCTCAGAAGAAGGAGGTTCAGCCCCCTCCATTTGTGGTAGTCCCCCCTCCATCTCCAACCCAAAGCAATCAGTGGAGTCCCTTCCTCTCTAGTCTCTCTGATCCTAGAGTGTAGGGTCCTTCACCAAGCTGAAGGGAACTCATGGGCAACCTTCTCAGTGACCATTCAAGCACTTTTGCCTGAAAGGTAATTACAGTCTCATTAAAAAAAAAAAAAAAGAGGCTCAATGTATTCAGTGACTCCACAATCTTTGTCACCTGAAGTCACCTCCCTCTCCCTAATCCCAGTTACCTCCCCCAGCTCCTCACTGAAAGGGGAGGAAGGCGGAGAATGATAGCGACTTAAAGTGTATGCATTTGAGCCAGGCCAACTGGTTGGGCACCAACCTATGAACACATGCCCAGTTGTGGGCTGACTCCCCAATGGGGGCGTGCAGGAGGCAGTCAGTCAGTGCTTCTCTCTCATCACTGATGTTTCTCTCTCTCTCTCCCTCTACCTTCCTCTCTGAAATCAATTATATATACAGTGGTACCTTGACATACAAGTGCCCTAACATATAAGATTTTTGAGATACGAGCAGTCGAGCGAGCGATTTTTGCTTTGAAATATGAGCAACATTTGAGATAGGAGTCATCGCGAGAATCGGTCGGCTGCACATGACCCACCAGTTTACCGCGACTCGAGCGTCTCATAGTTTCCCACGCCTCAAGGTTACGAAACTAATTAAACTCGTATCTCGAGGTACCACTGTGTATGTGTGTGTATATATATATATACACACACACATACATATACATACATATATATATATTAAAAGTGTATGCATTTGATTTTCAGTAGTTGATGCTTAGTAATTCTTTTTGTTCAATAAATAAATGACCAAAAGCAGCTTGATTCCCTCTTTCCATCCAGATAGAAAGTGGAATGACATCTGGCTCCCACTCGCTAGGCCTTAGAGCAGCCCTTCATTCATTTTGAAGTTGTAATTTTCATTTTGATGTCAAGGCAACCGCTTTTAGAACCTGAATAGAAGAGATGAAAGGTGGTGACTTTCTTAGTAGAACCCGCTCTCCACCGTTACTAGCGGTGGTCTTTTCTGTCAGAACACAGAGTGGGGCAGAAGTAGGTTTACAGTTGTTTGTATGGAAAATAATACAGTCGTTAACAAATAATAATAGGAGAGTAAATTTCGTTTCGCACACCCACAGTTGTAAACCTGCTTTTGCCCCGCTCTTTGTTGTCTTGTTTTCAGTTTTTAGCGGAAAGTGTTCTGTGCCAAGAAAGGAACATTGTCCAAGGAGATCCATTGTCTTGGGTGTTTCCTAAAGATGTAGCCCCTGTGACACCTCGGTTTGTCTGTATCTTTTTGCTTTGTGTCATGCGGAAGGGAACCTGGGGAACCAACCAGATGGGCTCTCCTGCGCTGCAAGAGATGGAAGGAAGGAAGGAAGGAAGAAAGGAAGGAAGAAAGGGAGGAGGGAAGGAATCTCTTCATTCTGGAAATTAATTTTAGTCTCTAGCTACTTTAAGAACTTAAAACATTGAGCAAGCTCTTTCTTCCCCCTAGGGACTTGAAAAGGAAAACGAGGAACAAGCACAAAGTGTCGCTGTGCCATACCCCGCCTTATTCTCAGGGAAGTGAACCGACAGCAGGCTGTGGGCCATCCTAGCAAAAGAGGCGACCTGGACCTGGACAGAACGCCGCCTGTTGTTTCCCTTGTGAGAGGGAGAGCACCTCCAGCGCCCCGGTGTTGTCTGGACCCTTCGAAGACAGCAGTACGGTTTCCTGGGCCGGAGGAGTCCAACCAGCAGTTTTGTCCAGGTAAGTGATGCTCTTACTTCCGTTTCTAAGAAACATGAAGAATAACAATGAGGCGGTGCACTGTGGTTCGTGAAGGCGCTCCTACGACCTGGGAGCCCCCGCCAACCCAGGTCAAAGGATTTCTCCTCACGGCTCCCCCGATCAAACAGCTCTCTGTAAAAATGAATTGGTACCTGCTTCTTAACCAACAAACATTAGAAGAGGGAAATGCAATATTAAAAAAAGAAGAGATTTACATGTGTATTTTCTCCTGACACGGTTTTAAAAGCTGTTTACAGCTGATTTACAATGCTCATCGTATTCAGTTTTTCATTTGAAAGTCTAATAAGTCCTTTGAATGGGTTGGAGCTTGTTAGAAAGTGAAGGGAATGAACTGTCTTCGTTGAATTGTCAGGTTATAGTGGCTTCTTTATGGACGTCCTAGGTCTCTCTTCAGAGACACCTTTCCATCCATGGAACGTGGTTGAGTTGATTTGGGCAACAAAAACAAATATGGAGCGGGAAGAATCACTGCGTAGGACCATCATGTATGTGCACTTCCGTAGCCACCTGGGTCTGCATTTTCTACCCACTCATTTGCATGTTCCTTTGATGCGTGAATGAATTGGAAGATTTACCTTTTCCATTCTCCTGAGAAATTCTCCCCTCAGAGTACAATTGCCAAGTTTTCTGGGAAATATTTGGGCTTCTCAGATCAGAAGTGCTATTTTTGTGGTCTAACGCACTCACCTCTGTCTCCAAAGCAAATGTTAGCTGATACAAAAGCCAGACCGTGTGGATCTCGTTTCCTGTCACGAGGCCATACTCTAATTTTATGAGCTACCCCATCTGTGATGGACACCAAACAATGCATAATGGTTTAAAAAAGACAGTCAGGTCAGAATTTGTAATGATAAGCAACCATTTGAAAATCATTTAAAAAAAATAAGGGGCATGTTCTGGGCATAAAAGATCTAATTATCATTTGGTGTGACCTTGGCACAGATAAATCAAGGCTCAGGTTAGTTTTCTTATAGAAGTTCTTTTTTTTTTTTCAACTGCCTTATGCTTTATATCCTATCTTCTCCAACATTGTTATCATAAATGATAGAAAAGTCTTGAATATATGCATAACATTATAGGAGATTTGTGGCTGAAAGGATAGGATGTTACTTATGCAAACCAGATATATCTTTTCTCATGTGTTTGTAGTCACTTCTCAGGCACAACCCTCCCTTTTGGTGGAGGGAGTGACGTTCCTTGGGAAAGGAAGCAGTAATTGTGAAGCTTTGAGTGGGATGAGGAATGAATAGGAAGAGGAGAAATTGAGAAATGCGTAAATTGCTCTTTCTGAGAAATTTGGCTGTGAGAATGAAGAGGAAGAGTAATTGGTAACTAACCTGAGTAAAATTTCTGGAGAAACTGCTGAATTTGTTAGGTCTAATGGTCCCATTACTGTTTTCAGGAATTCAAATAACATATATGAAATCCTCATAAGGTATTTATTCCCTCTGGATTGCTATGAGGTTCAAAACTCCTACTAGTTTTATTAAGTCTGCTGAATTTGCTTCAAAGAACCCTTAGTCTCATGTCATCTGTAAAAAATATTCTGGTCGAGTAAGGGTTTTTCTCTCTAAAATAAAAGTAGCAGATATCTGAGATAGCAGCAAAGGCATGGTAGCGTATTATAGTCTCATAGGTTTCTATTCTTGTCTTACATGCCACCCCAAAATGCAATTATGTAACACAACGATTTGATTGTGCTCATGGATTCTATAGGTCAAGAATTTGGATAGGGCTCAGTGCTGTGATGGGCACCCAACAATGATTAATTGAGAATAGATTCTTAGATACGGTGGATTCAACTGCTGCCTCTTCATATGACAATATTTCCATCACCAGAAGTTGGAACCATGTTTTACTTAACTGGGATTTCCTGTGTGCCTGAGACTTTTTAGAGTCCTTCTGCCAGCAAGAGGAGTTCATTATGTTTTTAATGTGATTAAACAATTAGAACAAAATGGTGATTTTTATATACCGACATTGATGAAAGATGTGTTTTTAAAGCAGTAAATTAAAATCCCATTA
Organism: Lasiurus cinereus; assembly: GCA_011751065.1. Taxonomy (NCBI): domain Eukaryota; kingdom Metazoa; phylum Chordata; class Mammalia; order Chiroptera; family Vespertilionidae; genus Lasiurus; species Lasiurus cinereus. The sequence continues at coordinate 13,699,150 of JAAGEH010000452.1, forward strand.
ATATTTCAGTGAGGATATTTTGTTCTTCTCTGTTTCATCTCTATTTTTGACCTATGGCTTAGAGTTCACAGCATGAAGGAGATGGTGAAATCTGTTCACCATAAAATGTTAATTATAAGTAAATTACAGCACAAACGTTCAATCAGACACATTAATTCTACATAAAGTGAATTATTGTAGCAGAAAATTTTGAAATGTGACTGAATTTTGTAATCTTCAGTTTTCTTTTTCTACCACTTATACCAACCCGGAATCCCGTGGGTTTATCCCAGGAAGCCTGAGCCCTTTGTGTAGTTTTGAGCTTACTCCACTCACCGTGTTTTGAAAGTTAAATACAGCGTGCATACCCCATCTCTCCAAATGCTTCTGAAGTTGCACATAGCTCTGTCTGCCCCATGGCAACTTAAATGAAAGCTTTGGTGTTTTTCAAGCAGATAGTTGGACTTTCAAAACGAAGGTGTTGGATTTGTCATCTGAAACATTCTCTCCTACAATATAAAACGTTCTTCCACATAAGATATAGGTTAGTGTTTAATTGTCATTTTATGTTATCATAATTTATATAGAAAATGCTTAAAATATCCAGACTACATGTGGCTCATTCTGTCAACTATGTTAATTGTTCATTGATAGCAAAAATAGTGGTACTTCCTTGAATAAGAATGCCTCTATATATTTGTTTTGGAATTAGATATGGGTATGCTGCTTATTATTAACAGGCTATTAAATGCAGTGAATAGATGCCATGAACATGAAAGAACCCACAGAGTTTGCAAAATATTGAGTTGGGGAACTTTTATTACTTGGTGCAAAACTAACTCAATTCAAATAACAAGCAGTCTAAAGGAATTGCCTAGTAGGGGTTCTTGACAGCTAGCTGGCCCTCTGGTCTAAAGTATTTTGTGATGGTTCTAATTTGTCTCCTATCTAGCAAGGACTAGTACATTCCTGGTGGATCTAAAATATTTATATTGAAAATTTGGGTCACATTCTGGAGTATCCCCATGTTAGTTCCATAAGTTAAAAGCTGTGGACTCTCTCCTGGTCTCATCTGACCCACTGTGGCCATACTACATCCAGGCATCCATTCTGTGACCTCATGAGACTCTGTGACATGTGTTGTTATCTACCAATGTCTGGCTTCTGTATGAAGGATCAGTGTTTCCATTAGTTGAAGGGCAAGTCTTTGCTTTGTTCTCTCAGATAAGCCATTCCATTTAATACCCATGAAACTCAACAGAAGGCTGAAGTAGCCAAGAAAAATATAAATGCTTTAGAGAATGCATTAATAAGGAAGATGCACAAATTGGAATCAAGTACTATTAAGAGAAAGAGACTCCTATTATAAGAGGGATAGGAGAAAGAATTTTCAATTTGCTAATGGCAGAAGCTGTTAATCTGCAAATGTATGCAGTCATTGGTGAGTCCTCCTCTGACATGCTCAGAAAACTTTGAGGATTAAAATATCTGAGAGAGCCAGAATTAGGGATCTGGTACCATTAAGAGAAAAGGATCATCAGCTTTTAAGAGGCTAGATCTTCTAAAGAAAATAGAATAAACAATGTAGTAAAGCTAAATGACAGCTACTTTCATTTGAAACCATAGGCAAAAATATTTTTTTAAAAAAAGATGATGTGATGTTTCCATTATAATTTTCTTCCCCTTTCTTTATGCCCCAAGTTTCCATTCTGGCCTCTTAGCATCTTTCAGCATATATTTTCCTTTCCTATTGTTGAAAATCACAAACATATTCACAACAAAATGTTAGAAGCCTATATATTTTTTCTTGTATAGAATGACTCTTGTTTTTACCAAAAAAAAATGTACATGCTAACTTTATAAAATTAAGAACAGTAAACTACAAAGAAGAAAGCAGAATTTCACTAAATATTCACCTCTCAAAAATTGTCATCTTTCACATTTTGTGACTATATTCCCCAGCATTTGTTTAATATGTGTATATAAAAGAAAAGATAGAAGGGAGAGAAAGAGGTAGAGACAAAGGAAGAGAAAGAAAGGCTCAAAGATACAGAAAAACAGATGTAAAGAAAGGGATTATGTATGAAAAAGATAAGAAGTATTAAATGTAATGTTACTCAACTTCTTTATTAACCCAAAAATTATATAGGTAAAGCTGAGGTTATTTCTGTTTCCTAGAAAATAATGTTGTTTTTTTTAATTAGAATAAAGTTCTTAAATGATATATCTCTGATTTAAAGTAAAAAGATTAGGAAACATTTTGTTTAGATCCATTATTCTTTTTTAACTTTGTGTTTCTATATTATATTGGTTGCTCCCTGCTTAAAATATGAGGAAAATTAACACACAGCTACTCAATTTCCTTTGCACATCTAATATTTGTTGGTCATTGCTTTACTTTGATATAGTTTGTAACATTTGTCATCTTCTTTTGAAATCATAAATACTGCATTTACTTATATATTTGAATAACAATTCAGTGCTCAACTCAAATTTTTAGAACATGTTCCCCATTCTTGTGCTTTTAAATTTGATTTCTCTTTTAGTTGAATATGTTTATTTATAGACATATCAAAGGTTTTTAAATGTCTTAGTACAGTGGTACCTCGAGATACGAGTGCCCTAACATACGAGATTTTTGAGATATGAGCCGTGGAGCAAGCGATTTTTGCTTTGAAATACGAGCAACATTTGAGATAGGAGTCATCACGCGGATTGGCTGGCTGCACATGACCCACCAGTTTACCGCGACTTGAGCGTCTCATAGTTTCCCACGCCTCAAGGTTACAGAACGAATTAAACTCGTATCTCGAGGTAACACTGTATATGTTTGTGCATACTTGAGGATGTCTATTGCCTTTATACTCAAGGTACAGTGTGAAGGCGCAAAAAAACCCAAAAAAACACACAAATAAGAAAAATGGATAATTGAAAGGATACTTTAGCTGGCTATAAAATTTTCAGGTTATACTTTTTTCATCATGTCCTTTAACCACAAAGTTGTCATTTATATTTTGTTTGATTGGTAGATGGGATCATGGATTCTATATTCTGAGTTCCTTCATGTTTGAGACTCTCTCACTGTTATATTTATATCTGAACATCAACTTGACTGAATATGATATTCTACAGATCATTCTATATTATTTAGAACTTTATAAATATTGCTTTCTTGCCTTCTGGGATTAAGTATTATGGAGTAGAATGAGGCTTACCTAATTTTTCTGTTTACAGAGGACTTAATTTTTATACTTGAATAACTAATGAATTTCTTCTTTGTTTTTTAAACTCTGCAACTAAACCAAGATATATGCAGCTATCAACTAATTTGTATCAGTATTTCCTAGAATATACTGTGCCCTTTGATTGATATGTCTATTTCTTCATCTTTTAAAGCACATATTTTTCTTATATATCTGTTTTTACTCCCATCTGTTGCAATCTGTATGCAGGGACATTGGTTATTCTTTCCGTATTATCTTTCTTATTTTTTCTCTTTTTCTTTTCATTCACTAGGATTATTTCATAGCTTTCCCCTATGCCACTAATTCTATTTTCAGTCATGTGTATTCTTTTCTACCTCTGCTAAGTTACTTAGTAGTTACATAATGATATTTTGATCCTCAGTTTGTCTCCTAAGCTCCACTATCTTTTTTTTATGACATTATTTTTTAGGGGGAGGTTGTATTTTCTTCCAGATGGGGTTTTCACCTCTCTTTTACGTGTCTTCTTTTTTAAATATCCTTTTTCTCTTTCTTAACATGTAATCTTTTGAGATCCTGGCTTAATGTGGGGAGGTCTCTTGTTAGATTCATTACCCTGGATGGGCTCTAAGCATATTGATATCTGTCCCACCTCACATGCAGCAAAGCTGTCAAAATGAAAACCCACATTTGCAGGTTTGGTAAATATCCTCATGACTGTGGGATCAAGGGTGTGTCTCTCCTGTTCTCTAACCTTTCACAGTTCTGGTAGGCCCTTTTGTTTGACCAGTTCCTTGATCTCTCACTAGGTCCTCAATGTTTAAAGTTTTTTTTTTTTTTTACTATTTTATCCAGTACATAAAGTTGTTTCCAGTGGAAGGGAGTTTGCCATTATTGAAAGTGGAGGCCCCTTCATATTTTTTTTTAAATTGTTTATTCATTCATCTTATTCCTGCTTATTATGAGAAGCCCTATGGAGATCTTATCTTTGCACTAATCGATGTTAGGTAAATTCTTCTTAACCACCTCCTACTTAATCTGAGACCCATCTTTCCTCTCACAAAAGTTTCATGTGTTCTATCCTGTTGTATATATCCTGAGTACTTTGTCTTAGAGAACCAAAGATTCTACTCCTTCTTCTGAGACTGTCTCAAATGTCCTTCATCAGGCTTGCCTTCACCTAGTTGGTAATGTATCTTACTACCCTGTAGACCTTCTTCTAAAATGTTGAACACAGACAGATTTTCTAGTCCATGACACTGGTAAAACTCTGAGGCTTAATAGTGATAGGTAGAGAGCTTCTGTTCTTGAAATTACTTTCCTGACTCAACCCACCTTCAGTTTGTTTCTCTCTAAATTGTGAGATATTCGGGGAAATTGTAGATGTTTTCTCTGTTTCTTTCCTACCAATTGTACAGTTGAAGGCAGCATTTAGGCACATAAAAATATTTTTCCCTCTTCCCCAACTGATTGTTTTTAAGTTCATCACTTAAAATTATGCTATTTTCTTTGTTCTACTATTGCTGGTGAGCATCTTTTTCTTTTTATTAGATATTAGAGGTCCGGATTTGTGCACTGGTGTAGTCCCTCAGCCTGGCCAGCAGGGATCAGGCTAAAACTGGCTCTCCAACATCCCCTGAGGAGTCCCAGATTGTGAGAGGGCAGTTCTTGGGTGACACACCTTGGAATTGGGCTCCCTCCTCTCTGATTCTGGGTGCATCACCGAGAACCGCAGCTGCCAAGTCACCACAACTCGGCAGTTCCTGTATTGTGTCTGTCCCTTGGTAGTCAGTATGTGTCATAGCTACTAATTGGATGGTCAAACAGTCGTATGGTCACTTGGGCTTTTATATATATAAATTAGAGCAGGGAGATTCTATGATATAAAGTCACTTCATCATCTTCCACACAATCCAAGATTCTGCATATGAATAGAAGATACCAAGTGACCATATGTCTTCATTTGGGCCTCTTATATATAAACCCTGGGACAAGATAAGGTAGTTTATGGCAATCCAAGGAATTGGGAGAATGTGGGGAAGCAAAGCAGGGAAGAAAAAAATGCTAATAAAAACTATATTAGGAAGCAAGTTATCATTGTGGGCACCTGGAGCTTAATTTCACTGGTAAAACTCAGGAAAGAGTATAGAAAACACAGTTCACTGTTATTCTGCCCAAGGGAGAAGAGAGCTTGTGTATTTATACACTAATTCCTGTTATTCATTGGTTGAGAACTGCTCCTTCATGCACAGGCAGTGTGGCAGGCTTGGATGATCAAAGAAAGATCTCCATAACATGCAGGCTGTTGGAAGTTGGGCTGCCATGCCCTAAAATGGTAAAATCCAAGGGAAGATGACCAGAACACACTGTGACTGTGAATTCCAGGATCTTGGGAGTTTGGTAGAGCAAGACGGGGAGGAAGGAGGATCGTCCCAGGGCTGCTCAAATATACCACTTGGGTGGTCTCTACTTGACACAAAGTATAGATATTAGGCAGTGGTAATTAAGTTAAAATGAGGTCACCAGAATGAGCCCCACCCCAAAATGACTGGTGTCCTTATAAGAAAAGGAATTTGGACACAGACATGCACAGAGGGACAAGAAGACGGCCAGCTACAAGTTAAGGGGAGAGGCCTCCAGGAAAACCAACCTGTTGGTGCCTTGACTTCAGACTTCTAAGCTCTGAAACTATGAAACGATAGATTTCCATTGGTTGAGCCCTTCAGTACACGGTCCTTTGTAATGGAAGCCCTAGCAAATGAACGCTGATGTCCTCCTCCTTTTTTAATCTCTCCTTCCTTTTTGCCTTCTTTTAGGTGACCTGTCTAGGCTCGCTGATACTTCTTTTTCTTGGATTCGTCTTTAGAACACCTCCCACCCTTCCTTCTTCAGGTTTCTGTGATGTAACTTCACTGGGAAATGTCACTTCTTTGTGGCACTACCCAGGCCCCCATCAATGGGAATTTGACCTGGAGTCCTGTTAGGAGAAGAAACTGTGTGAATCATGTTGAGCAAGATTTCACTCACACAAGATGTTGCCTGCCATTACTTCCATTTTCTATAAAAAGCATACATGTTAGATAAATGTCTTGTGCTTGTGTTTGCGGGGCGCATCCATTTAGTATTTCTGCAGATATACCTTTGCTTAAGTCTTCCCACATTTCAAGTCATTGGTTTTTAAAGACCCTAAAACTCAGAGAGGTTAAGTAAAACTTGATCAAAATTATACAGCTAGCCAATGGCAGACTGGAATCTGAAGCCCCAAAGGCCGGGGACAGCTGCCCTGCAGGGCAGGCAACGTCCCTCTCCTCTGAACAGCACTCTCGTGATCTTTCTACTGGACGGTATCATGATCATTGGCTGGTATTTGCTCATGAAGCATTTTCACCCCAGCAAAGTTGGAAGCTCTTGGAGGTGGGTTCTAGGCTTTGATTTCTGTTTACTTAATGGTGTTTGAAAAACATTTGTTGATTGAATGGCTAATGGGCTGTTTTACCAGACAATTTGGCACTTCTCTTGGCAACCAGCTCTCAAAGATATACGCAAAAAGTGACAGGACTCTCACAATGTTGATCTGGTCTTTCCAGACAAATGTTAGGAAAAGGTACATATAAAAATAACACCGTGGATTGATATTGCATTGCAACAATTATAATTATTATACCCTGTTTTTATATAGCTCTCTCCCTACCCCCCTATCCCTAACTAAGGGGCTCAGAGTCATTTGTAAGCAGTGGGTCTTATCCTGCTGTTAAATAGAAAATAAATTGCTTATCTCGTGGAAGAGAATTAACTCTTTCAGGGCACTGGGGTACCATTTAGTAAATTAGTAATCCTCTAAATGGCACTCTAGATACATAAGATCCCCCATATAAACTGGAAAATGAGCGTGTTCCCAGTGCTTAAAAGAAACCAGGGCATGCCTAACAGAAATCAGACAGTAAGCTTAAAATATGTGTAATATACTTAACTCTCTCCTCTAATAACTTTGTGTTCATTCTCATAGAAATCTGTGACTAAAGATGAATCTATTTGCTAAAAGCTGGCACTTCTGATCTTTTAATCTACTAACATGAGAGCAATAAAGGGGAAAGGAGAAGATGATAGAAAAGTAGAGCGGGGGTGTTTATACACATGGATCCGTGGCAATTCATTCAGCTAAACAGATTTTGAGAAACTGATCAATTTTTTTCAAAACGATTTGAAGAGACCAGGCTTGATCATTCCCTTAGGTCTCAAAAATGTCCATCTATTACCAAAATAGTGGCTAGTGAGTTCGAATTAACCTCATGGATCTCCTTGAGGGCATTGGTAAGGTAGGTAGAGGTGCAAGCATGAATCAGCAGTAGCTTTAGAAATTCTGGTCTCCATCAGTCAAAAACGAAGTTGAGGAAATTAACACAGACTCCGAGGTAATGCAGACCTTTCATGGTGGGTGTAGAGAAACTGGCATTGAAGCAGCCCCTTTTTTGAAAAGCATGTGGACTGCAGCCTTTCTCTCTCTACTTTTCACTTAATTTCTCTTAACGTCCCTCAGATGTTGTCTTTCAGATATTGCTCTCCCAACATTAGGTATTGATCACCTCATTTCATTGAAACATTTTGGACTTCACTCATTAGCTCAAATGCCTTTTGGATGCACTTGCTCATTGTGTGTTGCTACAGCTGAATTCTGACTGTAATTCAGTCACCCACTATTGATGGTTGAGGCTTTTGGTTCATGTGCAGTGAGCCAGATTTGGGAACTGGTGGTGTCTTATTGACATTCTGATTTGTGCTGCGAGGAAGCTCATTGGATGGCCGGAGGGGTGGCTGCCAGGCAGTTTGGCAGGTCAGTAAACACTGTGTGGTTATTCCACCAGCCCATCAGCCCTCTCCCTTACATCCCATGCACCGAGGAACAGCACATTGGACTACTCACCCCATCCTTTTCCTCTGCCAACCCCAAGTCCAGGGGTTCCCTCTCGCCAAAGCCTCGCCCCTCTTCTTTGATTTCTCCTTTCCAGCTGCCAGGGCCCTCTTTACACCGGCCTCCGCTTTTCAAGGTAATTATGCCCTGTAAGTTCAGTTTCAGCCGTGCACACTTCCTCGGGCTCCAAGGAGCGTCCTTCCAGGGAAGAATCAGCTGGCTGCTGAAGATATCAAAGCAGCTCAGCACATGTCCTGAGAGGAGGAAGGAAGGCTGAGCCACCTAGACGAATGGCCTTCATTTCCCAATAAGCAGCGTGTCTGGTGGCGAAAAATAAACGCGAGTGGGGGAGTGTATACGCAGGCTCATCACATAATTGCAGGATGCTTTCCATGCATCACTCAGGGACTGAAGGGATGGTGTCCCAGGAAGCAGCTCATGGTTTCCCTCCGGCACACACACATTTGCCATCAGGGGTACCCTGGCACGAGCGAAAGGCCAAACGCACCAGGTTGGAGGGTTCCATCACCATAACCCCCTCATGCTCATCATCTGAAGGTGAAGGGCAGCTGCACGAGTCCTCTGAGCTCAGAGGGAGCAAAGTGAGGTGAACAGAGCTGGCATGAGAAGCAGAGCACTAATTCATCTCCCAGGTGATCCTTTTAACACCCCCCACCGCATTTAATCCCCAGGCAGCGTGTGGAACAGGGAGCCTCGTCAGCAGCGCCCTTCTGCTGACTGACTCCTCAAACTCTCCAGCAAGTAGAGAAGCTGGTGGGTCTCTCACCGGGCCTCCTCCTGCCACCATACCCTTCTCCAAGGTGAGACAGCAGGATTCCACCCACTGTCTTCCGTTTGGAGAGGACAGCAAAGTCCCCAGAGGCTGTATGTATGAGAGAACGAGACAAACACGCGTTTCCTCTCCGAACCCCCAGCCCTTTCTTCCCGGCTTGCAGTTGCTCACAGACCTGTGCTCTCCTTCGCCAGCACCGCCCTGGCCTCACTGCCTGGATCTTTCGTCTCGGGCGCTGGCTGCCACTTCCTTTGCCTTCAGCGACTGATTTCCTCTCCAGTGGGAAACTGTCACATTCGGGGCAGGTAGGACGTTTCCAGGAACAGGACATCGGTGCGGCAGTTTTCCAAGTGATTATTACACGTTATTCTCAAATGTTCAAGAGCAAAGCTGAAAATAGGAACAGGGTTTAAGGTTCTGAAAGTTGTAGGGTTAACACCAATGCAGTAATCATAATGAAAGGTTATCACTCATACATTATTAGTTTTCTTCTTTGTAACCAAGGCATATTTTTAATTCCTGGATTTTGTATGACCCAGAGACAATGCATAGATAAACAATGATATACATTTTTTCCCTGTCAACATAGCAAATGACTCATCCACTAGGACTTAAAACACATTTGGATGATGATTTCCTTCATCTAGTTAAAATGTGCATTTTGTAATCATCTGGTTATGTATATCACGCCCTCTTCCTTCATGATTTCTGTGGCTTTGTTCAAATGGCCAACACTGCCTTTGAGTCATTATGATTGATGGACTTATTCCCAGGGCCTGAATTATCAGCATTTACCCTTCTGTAGGGAAACATCTTTAGCAGAGAAGATCCAATTTTTGTTTCCCCCTATTTGTTGTTACTCAGACTCTGTGATAATGTCATCAAGCCTGGCTCTGTGCGTTCTCTTGATGAGCTGGAATTCTCCGGAGCTGAGCGGTGCAGGCATGGGAGTGGGTGATAAACTGGGACCATGGAATTAGGCAAATGCACTTTTGACATTTCCGTGCTTCGGACATAAAATTGATGGGCCCACATTCGTCATCTTTTATGTTGAGGGCAATCTCAGGACCACTTGTTTAAATCAAGGGCAATTAGAACATCCTACTCAAGAAAGGGAATCCAAATAAAAAGTTCAACATTTATGTTGAAAGAGAATATTGCTCTTTTAGCTTTCTCTGGAGCCAATTGGTTTAAGAAAGAAATGTTGGAAAAGACTATCGAAGCCCAGCCAGCATGGCTCATGGTTGAGATTTGACCTATTAACCAGGAGTTCATGGTTCCATTCCTGGTCAGGGCACATGCCTGGGTTGTGGGCTCAGTCCCCAGTATGGGGCATGCAGGAGGCAGCCAATCAGTGATTCTCTATCATTATTGATGTTTCTTTCTCCTTCTTTCTCTCTGAAATCAGCACAAATATATATTATTTAAAAAGACTCCCCAAGAATTTGCAACAACCACTTTGGTCTAAATATATTTTTGAAAAATTCACAGGCATTAATGCATAGACTTGTTGGTGAAATAATCACACTAAAAATACTAATAATTCAGAAATTATGTGTAGTAAGATTAACTATTTGGCACAAAATAAAAACTCAAAAGTAATAGATGGGGTAAACCTTATACAGAAAAAAAAGTATGACACAAAATGCATATACTGATTAGGTTAAAATCTTTTTAATATTCTTATTTAATATATTTTAGAAATACTTCATAAAAATATGTAAAGTACAATCAATGTTTTGGTCCTTGGAGGCATCAGCTTCCGTTTCTCACCATGTTTATACGTGAAAATCCCCCATTCCAGTAGTGGGTAAATAAGCACCATCGTGCAAAACCTCTTTCCTCAAATTAATGTGACACTTTTTGCAACCCTCTCCATCGTTTGCAAGTTAAAGATAGTCACCTAGAGGGGCTGAGCAGCTCATCCTTGCCTCCACTGCTGGTTAGTTGTGTGACCTTGAACCAGTCATGTAATTCTTCAGCCCTCAGGCCTCCCATCTGCAGAATAAGGTGTTGCTCCAGAATGACGTTTCTTTTATTTTAAGAAGCCTCATGGTTCCTCATGCAGCAGTGGTTCTGGTGATCATCTCCATGTGGGAATGACCGCCGAAGCCATTGGCCTCCCTCATCTCCTCACTCATGCCAGCGGCTGGAAAACAGCCGGTGGACCCCCCCTGCCACTGGCCGGCTCTGCATCTGGACATCAGCCAGTGATGCGATCTGACCACCTCCAAAACCTCAGTATTGTCTTCTGCGGGGTTGGGGGGCGGGGGAGGGAGAAATTACAAAACCACAGACAAATCAACAGAGCAGAAGGTCATGTGCAAAGACGTTGGCAAAAATGGAGGGTTTCCATCTTTCTGTTAAAGGCCCCCAAAGTTTGTTTTTGTCTCAGCTAGTCAAACATGCAGGTTGCTTTACAATCCTCCAGCTAACGGGCCAGGGACCCCTGCTCTTTTCCATAGGGTTTAATGCGATGGACCAGTTGGTCCTCCGGCCTGTGGTTCCGTGGCGCCGGTTTCTTAGTTCAGAGGAACACCGCAGCCCTCCCCTTCCCCTTTTATCTCAATCAATCGTCCTGTGTTTACTGAGGGCCTCAGGAGTGGGGCGCAGAGGTGTAGATCATTCAATTTGTCGCGGCACATATTTTCAATATTATGATAAGAAGACAGGGGACTCTGCATTTTGTCAACTTGCAAGGCCAAGATCGATCAGCAAATAGATGGGCCTTCCCGCATTCTGAATTAAAGTGTGTGTTTTGGCGGTTTATTGACAGTTGATAACTACTGACCACTAGTCCTGATAGAGTTACAAAGGTCGGGTCACGGCAGGTCAGAGCCACAAAGAGCGCCTCCTGCTCCTGGAGCCTGCGTCCCTCCCCGAAGGGATGTGCAGGTCAATAACCGAGCCACCTGTAGAGTCTGAAGGCTTTTCTAGTCTTTCTCCTTCTGGCTGTGCTGTGACCTAACTCTGACCCGAGCCCCCCGCGGCCCCTTTCTCTGCTGTTCTTACCCTCCACGCGGCTGCCCTGGGGAGTCCCACAAGCGCCAGCGAAGCCAGGACTCCACCAGCCAGGCGAGGCGGCACGGGCCCACCGCACTGTGGGCTCCACTCTGCATCCCGCCGCAGATGCTCTTTCCAAAGGGGTGGCCGGCACAGGCCCTGCTTCTGCCCGTGACCTCACAGAGGGAAGGACACACCGAGGCCAAAGTGACTGTGTTGATGGCTTCCCTGGGAGTGCTGCCCTTCTGTGCATATGCAAAGCACTCTTGGCACGCAGAGGCTTAATTAAAAGCCTCTCAGAGTGCCTCTCCAGCTGGGGGGGCTTCGTGGGCCAAGCGGGGCCTGATCAAGTGGATGTGAAAACACACAAACGGTAGGCCTTGTTCCCAGGAAGTGTCATCTGGTCTCCGCACTTGATGCCTTGTGCGGAGAAGAGGAGGGGGGCCGTGCCTGTGTGTTTGGCGCTGTATCCATTGTCTACCTGGAAGATGCAAATGATATTCAAATTGGGTTTCAGTGTACAGGCTGCTTGCATATACCCCACAGCAACCCTGAAGCAAGTGACTAATGGGAACATGTGTTCTTTCTATTTTTATAAGGCTGGGAGAACAAGGGATGGAGGGCTGAGCTTGTGGGGTTTGAAATCTCTCTTTTCAGGGTACATGCTGCTGTCTGGGATGATGGTAATACTCAGTGGCAGCTCCATGGCAGTGGCTTCAACCTGCCTGGTGCTGTGCTCCGCGGAGGCCCCGGAACTGGGTAAACAGCCCTGCCTGTCCCTTCTACCCAGCCAGGAGGAGGGACCAGGGGATGAGACAGGACTCTTCGGACAGGGGCAGAGCCATAGCCTGTCTGTCCTGAGGGCTTGCCCAAGACTCCGTCTCAGTGGGCACTAGTGGGGTGATCATCCTCAGCATCAGTGCTGTTGGTATCACAATGATCTGCATTTAATTTGACAATTCAGGACTGTCCTTATGTAAGGTCAGTTGGGGGGAGCTTAAAGGTGACTTCCCCAAAGCCTCTTGAAGCCTCTAACAGCCAAAATTGTGTGTGTGTGTGTGGGGGGGAATCAGAATGATTCCATTCAAGACAATATTAGTATCAAAACCCCATTTTTACTTCTTAGTGCCCATTGTTATTCTGCTGTTAAGAGAGTAGTGGGCCCCTCATTTCACAACCACTTCTGCTCAGACCTCAACCCAGTGAACAGAGTCATACGACAAAGAAGGCCAACAAAATGTCAACTGAGATCGTTTATATAAAAATGATCTCTTACTATGTGACTAACGGTGCAGGGAACTTGAAATGTCAGGTTTGGGGGGGATGGAACAGATGGACTAGATCAGTGGCAATCAAATGGAACTCTAAACAGTCTTTTCTGAGGGACAGAAGTGGTTCAGGCTCTGGACTCCTCATCTCTTCATAAAACGTTCCAATCCATTTGTATTGTAAGGTGATTTTCTGTATCTGGGCTATAAAATGGACTTATGTGCTAGCTCCAGTCACTGATATGGGCTACCCAATGGCTATGATGAGGACTCACAGGAGAAGTCCAGTAGCTTTGAAAAGAAGGCTGCAGCCAGCAGGCTCAGGACTGAGGAATCGTGGCATACAGACCATGCATTTGCTATCTCTATTGTCAGCCTTTTTTTAAAAGAATGGATTCTGGGATTCTTAAAAGTCTAAAGACTATCAGCCCCTATTTTCTTGCAATTAGATAGGAATCTTCACCCAAAACTAGACAGTTAAACATTTTGACTTTAATAATGAACTTCATAATGCTATCTTCATAGAAATAATCCATTATTAGCTTAACAGTTCTTAACATCCCCTTGGGTTAAGGAAACCAACTGGCTGTCTTCATAAAAATCAAAGCTCAATCTTTGCTTTGCCAAATGGTGGCGAATCTTGGAGACAAGATTAAGGTGCCAAGGTCCAGCTGCTTCTCCCTATATTGAGACCCACCTCTTTGACACTGTTGGAGGTCTCAGCTTGCTCCTCAAGGTCTAGGGCATTTCCTCACTCTTGTTTATAATGATTGTTAGAGGTCAGATGCTTTGTACATTTCAAGAATCTTACTCAAGTGCATTCCCTTGACCAAACTTCTAAGATTTTCTCTCCCAATAAATCACAGACTTGCAAATAAAAGATGCTCATCACATTTTTATTCTAAATAATGAAAAAGAATTGGATCCACAAAATGTCTAACAATAAATTGGATTTATAAATAATGGAACATTTATGGATTTTATACATATACTAGAGGCCCGGTGCACAAAATTCGTGCATGGGTTGGGGAGATGTCCTTCAGCCCAGCCTGCTCCCTCTCCAATCTGGGACCCCTTGAGGGATGTCCAACTGATCCTGGATTGGGCCTAAGTGGGCAATCGGACATCCCTCTCACAATCCAGGACTGCTGGCTCTGAACTGCTCACCTGCCTACCTTCCTGATTGCTCCTAACCACTTCTGCCTGCCAGCCTGATTACCCCCTAATCACTCCTCTACCAGCCTAACTACTTCCCTGCCAGCCTGTTTGCCCATAACTGCCCTACCCTGCAGGGTAGGTCTCCCCCAACTTCCCTCCTCTGCTGGTCTGGTCACTCCTAACTGCCCTCCCCTGCAAGCTTGATCACCCCCAACTGCCCTTCCTTGCAGTTCTGGTCCCTCCCAACTGCCCTCCCCTGCTGGCCATCCTGTGGTGGCCATCTTTTGTCCACATGGGGGCAGTCATCTTGTGTGTTAGAGTGATGGTCAATCTGCATATTACTCTTTTATTAGATAGGATGGAGGCTTGGTGCACCAGTGGGGGCCAGCTGGTTTGCCCTGAAGGGTGTCCTGGATCAGGGAGGGTGCTCCCTTAGGGCATGGAGTGGCATAGGCAAGGTGCCTATGGTGGTTTGCAGGCCAACCATCCCCCCCCCCCCACAGCTACCCAAGCGGAGGCCCTGGTATCTGGGATTTATTTAACTTCTATAATTGAAACTTTGTAGTCTGGAGCAGAGCCAAGACTTCTGCTCACTCCGTGGTGGTAGCCATTGAAATTTTATTGCCTTAAGCAGAGGCCTAGGCCAGCAAGGGTGTGCGGAAAGCTTGGCTTCCTCCATCTCCAGGGGCAACCCAAGCCTCCCTCCTGCTCTCTCTGTGGCCATAGCCATCTTGGTTGGGTTAATTTGCATACTCTCTCTGATTGGCTTGTGGGCATGGCTGGTGAGCGTGGCTTGTGGGTATAGCAGAGGTATGGTCAGTTTGCATATTACTCTTTTATTAGACAGGATATGTACATACATATGTAATATTATGAGGCTTATAAAGACATTTTTTAAGAACATGGATGTTTTGGAAGACTATGAGATGAAAGAAACAGGATACAAGATTACATAAAATAGGATTCAAAATTATTATATATACCTAAGAGGGAAAAATATACACACACCATAAAGGGATCAAAGAGCATACCAGATTTTGACAGGCACTATTCCTGAATGGTGGGATTATGGATGAGTTAGAAGGCCTCTTATAACAAATGACTTTTATCACCAGAAAACATGTTTTAAAAAAAGTCCAGGCTTCCGAATCTGTATACCAAAATAACCTTGATACAAGTTGCCTTACAACATTATAAAGGGGAAATAGAGTGAATTTTCTGATACCTTCCATTTGGGATAAATGCAAATGGCATCATTCAGGCTAAAAAGAGACCCACTCTCTCTTTGCAATTAAGTGTTTGGTCTTTATCCAGGAGCTTGCTTCAGATTTCCATTTCTCTTTGCTTGTACGGAGACAGTAAAATCCATGCCTCGTCATGTACTAAACAGGCTTACCAAGTCCTTATCACATCTAACAATGTTTGAGGCACTGGAAACAGAGATAATTAGGATTTCAGTCCTCAGAGGAATGTTTTGGACTGAGGGGGACATAGAAATGTACACAGTTAAAGGTTGGTACCAAGTGCTACCTGTTGCAACACATGGCCACCTGATTCGTGCCAGACCTTGTTCTCGGGAGATACCTGTGTGTGTCACCACACATGTTTATATCAACCTGAAACATAAGCATCACCCCCCATTTGTGAAATGCAGACAGTATTCCGCTGCGGTTCTTTGGTAGGTAAGTGACTGCTAGTGTAACACTTGAACGGAATTGATGTTGGAATCGAAGAGGAAACCCTGGATTCTGGCCGCAGAACTTCAATTCTGTGTGGAAAGGGATTTATTTTTGGTTTGGGGTGTGTTTTTTTTGTCCATTTTGTTTCCTGCTGTATTCCCAGCCCCTGGAACAGTATCTGCTGCGAATAGGGTAGGTGCGCTGGAGCCAACATGTGGTTGCCAGATTGAGCAGAAAGAAATAAAAGACAACCAGTTAAATTGAAATTTCAGGTGAATAATGAATACTTTTTAGTTCAAGTACGCCCCATGCAATATTCAGAACATAATTAAAATGATATCTTGTTCACTAAAATTCAGATTGTGCTGGGCATCCTGGTATAGCTGGCAACCCCAAGCAGGGCAGCCCGTGGCACGTTGGTGCGGAGTTAGATGGACAGCACATGGCAGGGCCTTCACTAATTACACAGCACAGACAGGCAGAGGCGAAGCTGGGCGTGGAAGGCGGGGGATGCTGGGTTTATTCGGGGAGCCGTGGGCAGCATCCTCAAGTAGAATGGGAGCAAAGTCCCCAACTGGGGGTGTTGACCGATATGTTTTGTTTGGCCTTCTAATTTTAATGATCAACATTGAAAATCTGGCCAATTTCATATATGCATATGCTTTTTTGTGAGGGGCGGGGGGCACATGAGTAGGAATCCAAAGATTTTTATTCCCATTAGGAAGTGAGTAGTAGGTGTCCTTTCTGGGGGGTGAGAATGGAGAGGCTTCGCTCTCCCCTGAGCTGTGCCCTCCTGGCCCTTGCTTTTGATGTAGGTTCCGTCCTGGACCATGCAAGCTGCTGTGTCTGCTCCTCTGTCAGTGATTGGGATGATCGCTGCCTGGGGGAGGGGGACTGGGGGGACTCTTTCCCTGGGGGAGGGTAATGGGGAGCTGCTGCCCTGGGGGAAGGGGTGTGGGGCTGCAGGGCAGTGGTTGACCAAAGATGAAAAACAAAGGAAGGTCCTCTCCAGGTTGTCAAGGCCCGTAAACCATGCCAAGAGGTTTCTCCTATAGACCTGGGTCAAGGGCTGTAAGCCAGGCAAGAGGCTGCCCACCTATCCCTTTGAGGCAGCCCTGCGACCCCGTGGAGATGGCTGGGGGCAGACCGTGCCTGAGTCGGTGTGGAGGCCAGGGCCGTGGCTCCGGGCAGTGAGGATGACCGGGCCACACGATGGAGGGAGCAGTGAGGTCATCACGAGCTGCCTTCCATCCTGCCGGAAACCCGCTTCCAGAGAGCGGAGTCCTCCTGCG
This sequence comes from Lasiurus cinereus, assembly GCA_011751065.1. Taxonomy (NCBI): domain Eukaryota; kingdom Metazoa; phylum Chordata; class Mammalia; order Chiroptera; family Vespertilionidae; genus Lasiurus; species Lasiurus cinereus. The sequence goes on from JAAGEH010000452.1 coordinate 13,716,434, forward strand.
GCAGCGAGAGCGGCGAGTTTGAATGGTGGTGAGCGTGGTGGGTTTAGGGGGTGGTGAGCGTGGTGGATTTAGGGGATGGAGACTCGAGTGAGCCACGTCTGTTCAGTCTGTCTGTCTGTCTGTTCATTTACTCATGGTGTTTGGAAGAGGAAGAGGGCAACAGATGGAGTTGGTGATGGACTTGACCCCCACTGGCTCTGCTCACTCGGCTTGGCTTAAGGAAACGTAGCTATTTCCCCGGCCTGCGTGGCCGGCTGACCCGCTGTCCTTGCTGGTCACTGGTTGCTGGGGCAGCTGCATCCGTAATGGGAGAGAACTCACCACGGGGGGTGGAGGGGGGGCGCTGCAGGCTCACGGATCAGGAAGGAGCAGGGAAGGCGCTTTCTGCTGCAGTAATAGGATTGTCAGGGCCCTTCCTGGCCTGAACCACCCGGTGGAAGCTGCCAGGATGGCGAGCTCACTCTTCTTAATTAGCACTAATGCAGTCGAGGCTGTTTTCCTCGCCTGACCAAAGGGAATAGTAATTAATATGGTAGGGGAGACAGACGGAGAGTTCAAGGCCGGCATGTGTGCCCCCGACCCTGGGGTCGCTGGGGAAAGAGAGCCGGAAGACAATAGCTGGGCTCCCTCAGGCCTGGACAAAGGCCGGCCTCCTTCCCAGGCCTCAGCTCGCTGCCGCCTCCCGTTAATGAGAGTCTGTCCTCCACCACTGGAAAAGGGGGTGTCCGCCAAGGCCTGTGGCTGTGTGTCTGAATACGTGTGAGGAGTGTGTTTGAAGGGGTAGCTGTTCTCCCACTTAAACTGGCCCTTTGTTCTCGGGGGGTGGAGGGGAACGTGGCTCCTGTGGGTGGTGGTGCAGGGCTGGGTTTATGCTCCCAACAAATGGACCGCGGATTCCACGGTGTCCATTTCACCCCAAAGCCTGCACAGCATCCTGGGCCTGGAAGCTCAGGACTGAGAATGGTCCTCTGCCAGCTGGGCATGTGAGGGCAGGGGCAGGAGCTCGGGTGCACTGCCATGGCGGGCTGGGTGGCAGGCAGGCTGACTCCCCCACTGCAAGGACTAAACGTGCTGGCTCCACCTTCCAGGGAATCCCCAGACGGGGCCGGAATGGGGGCCAGTTCACGACGGTGAGTGGGAGCTGAGTCCCTGTCTCCCTCATTAAGGGTGACCTTGCCACTCCAAGTGACAGCTGAACGTGCAGCCCCTTGAACAAGTGAAAGCACACTGGACTGCCTGTGCCTCCTCCGTGCTCTGAGGTGCTGGTCTGCCCAGAGAAGACTTCGGTCCTTTTTGATTTTTCCCTCGACTTTCCTTAGGCTTTTTTTTTTTTTTTTTTTTTTTCTTCTTCTTTTTTTTTTCCTTTTTAATTAAATATTGCCGCCTAACTCTTTCAGGTCAGCAGCAATGTCACTAGCATCAGCCATGAATCATGGCCGAGCTGACATTTTAAAAATGGCATCGTCCGGGCAGCCAGTGCAGGCCAGACACCCAGGCACAATAGCTGGACCCCATAAATTACACTAAAAGTCTAATCAGAATAATCAACGCACTGACATCTTTATGCATGTGGGCAGATCGCGGGGACGGGGAGACTGCCTGGGGTGTCTCTGCGATCTCACTTGCTGCACATTCTGGTGCTTTTTGAGGAGTCAGAGAATCTTCAAGGTGTATCTTTCAAGTTCTCTGTGACCTCTTGCCTCGCGTTTATGTTTTGCGATAAAAACAGATATAATGAGTGCTTCTCGATAACGTGTTGGTTTATATGCAGCTCAGGCAGCATAGCCATGTATTTTTTCCCCTGCAAACATGCCATACACACATATTTCTTCATCAATACAGGTACACACAGAGGCTCTCGTTCTCCCTGTGACTGTGATTTGAAGACATTTTGTGGCTGCTTCTGGCTGCAGAACTGTATTTGAACAGTTGGTAGGGAGAAATGTTTTTTATAATTCTGACCTAAATTCTTTAGTGATCCCCATTAATTTGATTTCCTGAGGCCAGACAGGACAGCCACCGTCTGGTTGAGACCATTCATCACCTTCATACCTCATTTTAGTTTTTTGACCTTTCCCTTTCTCTCCTCGAGTCCTCTCTCTCTCTGTCTCTCTCTCTCTCAAACAACCCCCCTACCCACTTCTAGTGTCTCTAGTTTGGAAACAATATCTCTCCCAAAGCTTTGGGCTTCCTGCCTCTGATGGAAGGTCAGGGGTACCCCGGGCCATACATATGCAGAGAGAGCACCTCCCAGTGATTAATTGGCCCCACCAGATCGCAGGCACAGAGAGCCCATTTGTCACTGGCCCCGCTTTGGCCATCACAACCAGACTGCCCATGACTTGTGGGCGGCCCAGTGCACACCAGCTGGGACTAGCCAGTTAGTGCCCAGTGAGGTGTGACCAGCCGGCCCAAGGGTGAATGCTAGGGCTGGCTGGTATCAGAGCGGGGATAGGGAACAAAAGAAAGAAGAAAGGAGAAAGTGAACCATTTTTTAAAAGGTAGAGAAGTTGGTTCTGTTTTGCTTTCATTGTTTTCTCAGACATTTATTGAATGCCTACTGGGTGCCAGGAATAAATACTTACTATCTGATTCCTTGATCTAGTGCTAGAGACTGTTGACGCTCTTTGAAATGGTTTGAGAAATGTTTGCAGCGATCTCAAGAACAATACATGGCCATTATGCATATGCTGATTTTTCAGATGAGTAAACTGAGTCGGGGATCTGTGATCTGCCCAAGGCCATGCTGGAAAAACCATTAGACCTCTTCCTGTAGGGCTGCTTTTGTTATGTCACACAGCGGAGGGCCTCAGCCAGGTTGACGTGACTTTGCCATGCCCCTGGGTCCTCTGGCATTTCCTGACCTCAGACAGCCTTCAAACCCTTTGACTTCTGGAAATAAAAGCATGGGCTCCAGTGTGCATTTTGGCTATTTTACTCGTCAGCTGTAGGACATTCGGCACTTGACCTTTTGCATCCTCAGTGTCTCCATCTATAAAATGGGCTTCATACCCTTCGAATGGTGGTAAGTGAGAGCGCATAACTTGGGCCATTGTGCCTGACCTAGATTAAGCAGTTGACCTGCTTAATTGTTCATATATAAACAAACATTCTGTACTGGCTGGGCTGCCTGGGCGCCCCCCAGTGGCACCATCATAGGCATGCACCCTGAGACAATCTGAACAGGGAGTGGAACTCACGGACAAATGCCCCACAATACAGTTTCCAAAAGCATGCTTCTCCGTCTCCTCCCTGTGTCTCTACCTATCACCAGTCCCTCCCCAACCTTTGTTACAGTGGTCTCTACAACACGCATTTGTTGAGTACATCCTTAGCAGTAATGATCAGTGGAAAGCACTGTATTGGGTGCCATGGCGCGAGCAGGTGAGGGAGAAGGACAGGACAATGAAGGAAACCAAATACCGAGAGGATGGCATAGGCACGACACAGTTATGAGACCACCATGCAGTGTGTCCTGATCAAGAAAGCTCCAGATGAGAAAGTGCAACCCAGTGAACAATTTTGGGTAAGGGACATTTCTTTGGGAAGAGCAGACACTTTTTTGCTAAAGAAAAAGGCTGATGACTTTTGATCAGTAGTTCACACTTCATTACAAACTAGTGGCTCAGTGCATGGATTTATGGACATTGAAGAAAATTAATTAGAAGAAATATTTTAATATCGTTATTTGCCCTTTCTCTATTACAGAAGTGTCAACCAAATTCATGATCGACAATGACAGATCGAAACACAGGTGTGAGATTGGCACCAGCGAAAACTTTATATGTATTGCGCATGCACGAGTCAACATTTATTTTTAAATTGCCAGTGCACATCATCTGTACCTGCTGGTCAGTCAGATGGTTGGACGATCGGACGGTCGGTTATTTAGCCTTTTGTAACTATTGATAAGCCAGCCGGTTGCAGAATTCCTTGAGATGGAAAGCCGCCTTGGTGAATATGATTATAATTTTGCATACAAAAATATCAGTAGCCTGAATTGTGGGTCCACTCTGTAGATGGGAAGGACAAGAAGAGCAATTTTCAAGGCACCAGAGACCCTCTGAGGATTGAAAGCTGGTGCCCTTGTTTATTGGCACTTGTTAAGTATAAGGCAATACTTTACATGACTAATCTCCCTTAAGTTATTTAATAATGCTAGGGTGTAAGCATCATTATCTCTGTTTTAAAAATAAGGAAACCAAGGCATTGAGAGTGATTAGTGAGTGATTAGTTAGTGGCTAGTAAGTGGCCCAAAGCCATTCTATTAATTTGGATATTTTTGGCTGAAAGGGGTAAAAATTTATTTCAGACTGGCTTAAATCATAAGAAAAAGCATCACTTCACCAGACAAGTAGGACAGGCTCTCTGATGGGTGGGTTCAGTGGCTAAATTATGTCATTGAAGATCTGGACTTTTTCAATTGCTCCCAAATCATATGTTAGCTTGCCCTTATTTCAGGTCCTCTCAAGGTTGCAATATGGGGCACAGAAATTCTAGGTGTTACCAGTATGGTCCATAGGTAAAAAGAAAGATTCAACTTCTAGGTCTCTTCATGGCAAACCTCTTCCCAGAAGCCCCCAGCATACATTTCTTCCTCTCACTTAGCCAAACTTGGGTCACATGACCAGACCTAACCCAGTCACTGACAAGTGCAATCAGCAAGACACCCCAGACTAGTCAGCGTCAGCACCGCAGTGGATGGAGAAGAATGGAAACTAGGGCAAAACTGAAGGAGGAAGTGGGACTAGAAGTCGGGAGGCAGCATTACAATATTTCCTGATAGCAAAAGGGAAAATATTAGTTTTATATCTATAAAATGGTATCTACCTAGTACTTATCAGAGTTTCAGAATGTAAGACGTTTTTCCTATCAGCTCTTGAATAATGAAGGGAGGTGTTAAAGGCTAGTATGTCCTTCTAACATTCATACGTTGAAGTTCTATCCCCAGCACGTCAGATAAGGTTGTATTTGGAGATGGGGGTTTTAAAGTGGCAATTAAGTTAAAAACGAGGTCATGAGAATGGACTATCTTTATAAGAAGGGGGGATGGGGCCACAGACCCTCTCAGAGGAGTGGACACTGGGAGAAGTTGTCCATTCACAAGCCAGCGAGAGACCTCAGAAGAAACAATCCTTCTGACACGTTGATCTCAGACTTCTAGCCTCTGGAAATATGAGAAAATAGATGTCTGTTGTTTAAGGTACCCAGCCTGCACTCCTTTGTTGTGGCAGCCCTGGGGCAGTAAGAGAGGAGGAATCTCAGTTTGTATAGCTGCTCTTCAAGTTACAGTGTTACCTCGAGATACGAGTTTAATTCGTTCTGTAACCGTAAGGCGTGGGAAACTATGAGATGCTCGAGTCGCAGTAAACTGGTGGATCGTGTGCAGCCGGCCAATCTGCGCCATTTCCTATCTCAAATGTTGCTCATATTTCAAAGCAAAAATCGCTCGCTAGACGGCTCGTATCTCAAAAATCTTGTATGTTAGGACACTCGTATCTCGAGGTACCACTGTAGTAGCATTTGTTGGATATTGCGAAGGGCGAGGGCATGACTGCTAAGAAACCCAGGAAAGATGCAAAGGAAGGACCACACACGAGTATTAGATTGGAAATATGGATGTGTGTTAGCAAAGTGATCATCAGGGAGTAAGCCAGAACCCAAGCCGGAGTGCTGAGGCGTTCAGGACCCCACCGACCTGCTGTGGAGTTGAAAGGGATAGTTGTTTTGGGTGGAAAGGTGAATTAAACTTGGACATGTTCTCTTTACTGTTTTGTTAACCATGAAATAAATAACCCATATGTTTCCTCTGTGTCCATCACTATGTCAGGGCAATGAGGAAGGATAGACAATGTGACTTGGCTTTAAGGAACTGATATTTACTCAAAGAAAAATAGTTTAGCTTGAGTTGGGAGCGGGGGGGGCGCCCGGGCCCGCGGGGCGCACAGGGAGGAAGATTAGCATCAGAAATCTGATTGGATTGGCAACCTCCAAACCTTTAATGTCAGAAAGTGCATGATGTGTGAGGGCCATCGCTATTTGTAACGTCAAATGGCCCATCCAGAGGTTGAGCCCAGGGAAACATCTGTGGAGTTTACTTCCCAAGTAGAAGAAAAAAAGCTATCTTCTTAAAAAATTCAGTTTTATTTCTATAGGTTATCTCCCTGTGATTCCTGAATAGAGGGGGAGGGTGCTTGGATGTGAACTAGCACTAGGGAGAAAGCAAGGGCTTCCAGGAGACCAACTGCATTGGCCATTTGCTGAGGCCTGGTGGAGAGCACGTGTTTTACCGCCAGGAACCCTCAGGCCAGCAGCCGCCACTGCCTCTCTAGCACTCATTCTGGGGTCTCCCTGGTTTCCCCGGTTGACCGGCAGGAGGTTGTTCCTGAATCTGGGTTGGTTTCCTTCGTGGCTTTTCGGAAGTTCTACCAAACCTAAGGCTTTATTTACCCAGAGTTAGTTGAGGCAGAGCAGTATCTCAAGTCTTGCCTTGGATAGGTGTGTTCTTGGGGAGAAGACCAAATTCTGCCTAGCATCCCTCCCCTGCCAATCTGGAGCCCTGGAGGGGTGACCCTCCAAGTATGGTGGCCCACCTACTAACAAACCGGAGGCAGCTGCAGCCCCATGCAGATGCAGACTCTGTGTCAGCCAAGCCCACCGCGGGGATTTATGGCAGATCCATAAAGACGACAATTTATTTAGGCTTTCCTGCCTTGAATTTCTTGTCTTTTTTTCCCGGTTGATTTTTATTGGCATAAAATGTTTTGCATTTACTTTTGCCTATGTATCACTATGACAGGGATGTTTAGCTGATGACTGTAAATGAAATATGCATGCATCCTAAAGATATTTATGTAATTTAGCAAAATTATTTTTCAGGTTTGTTCAAAAGAATCCGCTCAGTTCACGTCTTGCTGGCACCGCAAAACATCTTACTATTCATACCCTAATGTGGGAATGAGCACACATTACTTACACATACTAAATATGTGAACATATAAATAGTGTTTAAAATATCTTACACAATAAATTACGATCACTATGTTAAAATACCAATTTCTAGAGAAAATTGATTTAAGAAAAATAGCTAATCACAGTACCCTGTGAAAGCAGCATTTTTTTTTATTTTTTTCTAGTATCATTTAATTTTCAAGCCAAGAGACTTGGGCTGTTGTTTCATTTTGTGCTCCATTATTTTTTTTTCCATTCATTTGCTGAACAATCATCTTCTAAAATATCCCACTTCTGCAGTAGTATCAACTGGCGCGATACCAAAAAGATGTAAATGATTTAATTGAATTAGTTTAATTAGGTAAATTAACAGTTAAGCATATCACACACACGCTTGTTCTGTTTATACTACGTTAAGGAGATAATTTAGTGTGGAAGGAGAATGGGCATGACCAAAATTCCAATGCAGCGAGCCAGATTAGCTGGCAAAGAGAAACATACAAAGATAATAGTTGCTGGAATTAAATCTGGGTAAATAATTTAAGTGCTGAATTCATTATGTCATTTGAGTTACGGGCGATGACCAGTTGATAGTCAACGAATGTGCAAACACATTCCTATAGAACGAAAGTATTTCTGACCTTTCTAGAGGCATACCCCCAGGAAAATTTCAACAGTCCTTGGTGGGACAGATTCAGGCAGTGAAAGCCAGCCTGACTGATCCAAAATCTGAATTAAAGCAGAAAAAAAAAATCACTTCTAGAGATGAGGAAAGATTGTAGAAAGCTATTTCACAATGCAGGGAGCATTTCTACGGAATGCTAACCTGGCACTATTGACACCATTCTTTGTTGGAGTCGGGAAGACTGTCCTGTGCGTTATGGGATGCTTAGAAGCATCCGTGGCATCCACCCACTAGATGCCAGTAGCACCCTCTGCCCCAGCGGTGACAGCCAAAATGGTCCCCCCCTGGGTAAGAGAACACAGCCACCTTGGTTGACCACTGAATCATATCTAATATGGATTTTTAGGAATTCTGCTTTAGTGAATTATTCACAAAGAGTTGTAACATTCAAAGCACGTACCTAGGATATTATATAAAAATTTAAAAATATTGATTACCCAAGTATTTGAAATATCCATTCACTCATTCATTCATTTGTTCATCTACGTATTAATTCACTTGGCAAACAGGTGTTAAGCACAGAGCATAGAGTCAGGGGCAGGGAACAACCGGCGGACCTGGGAAGGAAGAACCACATGGCATTCAGTTAATTCTGGCTGATGTGGGAGGCTCGGGAAGCTGCTTTGGGAGAGAGCCCCAGCCTTGGGTCACTTGCTTTTCTTTCTGCGTGGCCCCCCCTCCCCCAGACACCAAAAGTTAGCTAAGACATTCGCCAAGATAGTAGCAATCTGAGAAATTGGGAGGTTTTTAAGCAGGGGATTGTTATATGTGGCCAGTGTTGACTTTTGGAAAGAGCTAAGACTTTGAAGACATACCCACACAGGTTAAATCCTAACTTGGCCATTCACCAATTGGGTTACCTGGGAACACTGCAGAGTCTGATGAGCCTCATGTCCTCATCAATAAGTTAGAAATAATACCTACCTCACTGCAAATCTTTTAAATGAAATAATGTATTTAAAGGACCTGGTGGGATATCTGCCCCATAAAAGTCACCCACTAATTATGCGTTCTTCTTCTCTTCATTAGCCTGTCTGACCCACTTACATTTTGTTCACGACAGATGCAATGGAAAACATACATTGGTGAAGTTTGCATTCCCTGACATCTGGGTTGTATTGTTGAACATCGCTGGAGTTGTCTAAACCTTGCCACTGGACTTTGTTTACTCTAAAGCTGAGTGTTTAAATCCCATAAATTGGTAACGTCAGTTTGACGTCTGTGTTAATCTTCCATGAGCTGCAAGGATCTGGAATCTCTGCCCCGTCCACCGATCTGGGCTAACTGTGGCCATTGTTACCACGGGAATCAGAGAGAGTGAACGTGGAAAAGTGCCATAGGGAGCAATGCTCATTTTCTATACAAAGGAATCGAAATGTTTGCCAAGCATGTTCCTGGCAACTGTCTTGGATGCAGGCGTTTTCATTCTGTTGGAAAGCAGTGACAACCAAGCAGAGGGGAGGAGAGACCTGGTTTGCATTTGGAAATACCAACAAAACCACATCCCCACCCCTTCTGCGGCTCTATCACTGGCGTGTTCTGAGCTTTGTGTACCTATGGAATGCAGGGCTGAGCTGTTGCCTTTGAGATGCTGACATGTCTCGGTTTCTCTCACACACACTCCTCAGTGATACGTTTATACATGAGGAAGATGTTTCTAAGAACACATTGCATGGTCAGAAACATACATACAACATGTAGACACGGTGGGCAAAGATGTCCTCTGCCCTCCCTCTTCTTGGCTGGCTTCTCCTCCTGGTCTTGTTCTGTGATAATGGGGTCCCCATTCCAGGTGACTAAGCCGGGTGAGCCTCACCCCTCAGCCAGCCCTCACAACCCCTGACATCACCCCCTGCTCCACTGGTCCCAACGCAGCTGATGAGGAAATCCGTAGCATCTTTCCTTCCTTCCACCCTCAGGGCTTACGCTCCGAGATTTGTTTACCTTCTGTTATAGCTACACTAGCACACGAGTGCAGATTAACCCGAGAAGAGAATGGCAAATTCCCAGTGGCTTCAGCTGTAGAAGAGTCTAGAAGGAACAGTCAGCTGTTGTGCTAGATCTCCTTTCCATTACCCACCCTCTTTCCTTTCCCTGCCTCCCACAGTCTTTTTTACTAATTTTTAAAAATTTTATTTTGAAATCATTATATTTGTTCAAATTTATCTTTATGGTTGACATTATTACAGATATCTCCTCCCCCTTTTTTTTTCTCATTGACCCTCTCCACCCTCCACCCGCTCCTCCCAAGGCCTTCACCAGACTATCGTCTGTCCATGAACTAACTATGCATATGGTCTAAGTTCTCTGGTTAATTTCTCCCCAACTCCACCACCGACCCCTGCCTTCCCTCTGAAATTCATCAGGCTGTTCCATGCCATTTATTTGTTTCTGTTTTAGTTTTTCCATCACCATTTATTCCCTCTAATGCCCAGAAAATTTGCCCAAATTTTCAGTTTCCCAGCATTCCCTCATATTAACATTACAACCATAGTGTAAAGATTAAAACTGAGGAATTAATAGCAGTACAGTATTATTAACTAAACTACAGTCTTTCTTGGCTTTCACCCATTTTCCCACTAATGTTCTTTTGCTGTTTCAGAATCCAAACCAGGACCCCACACGTCATTGCTCTGTTACGTCTCTTTAGTCTCTGATTTGTAAGAGTTCCTCAGTCTCTTCCTCTATATTTCACGACCTTGACAGCCTGCCAAGCACTGCCCAGTTATTCTGCAGAATGGCCCTCTCTCATCACGCCGGTGTTTTCTCGTGGTCACAATGAGGGAATGCATTTTGGGCAGGAAGAGCACAGATGGGAGATACTTTTCTCTCTGCCTCCTGTCGGGGTCCAGGAAGTCCATCTGTCTTGTCATGATATTAACTTTGGCCCCGTGGCTAAGATGGTATCTGCTGAGCGTTCTCACCGTGAGGTTACTATTTTCCCCTTTGTAATTAATACATGTCGCAGGGAGAAGTACTTTGAGACTATGCTAATGCCCTGTTTCTCCTCAAACTCCTGTCTGCCAGTTTTACCATGGGCAGTAGCATCCTGCCTGCTGTAGTGATCACTGTGGTATTGTGATGGTGACTTTCCACTTCCTATTCTTTCTGCATTTATTACTGAAACTCCCCAAGACCTTTGGTCTAACAATCCGCAGAAATTATATCCTCACCTTGTAGGACCATGCCTAGCCTAAACCTAAAAGGTGTCTATCGACATGTATTCTTTTCATTGCAGAGGAAGAGGAGGTGGAAGTGGGGGATGACAAAGAAATAAAATACCCTACGGAGATTCTAGTCTGGGCTCACTGTGGGCCTTTGAATAAGTCACTGTCCTTCTCTGAGCTCCAGTTTTCTCTTCCTGACATGCCCTGTGGGCTCCGAACCGCTGTGATTCCGTGACAGGAGGTTGGGTTGTGGCAGATCTGCAGCTGGTATCACCACACTGCCCGCCAGTGAAAGGAACACGGGGTAGCAACAGGCACAGGCAGGAGAATTCAAGAAGAGGAGGAAACGATCCATGAATCTTTTACAAGGACTAGCATTGCTGACGGTAATAGTACTTCCCACACGGAGAAGCACATTGAAGGGGAAGGCTAAGGTTTGGGGAGGAGGCAGCCCCATTTGGGAAGAGGTCTTTTATCTTGGCCGGGCCCTCGAAACAGATGATTCAGCCCTTTCTCCCCGACTGCAGACTCCACAGTGTGTGTTTCCACTCTTCGTTTCTTTACTTTGTATCAGGCTTAATACCCACTTAAGGCTTAATGGTTGCTGAATTACACTGGATGTAAAATATGGGCTTTAACGGGATTTTTGAAGTGCTGAAGTTTCACTCTTATCCTCTCTCTAAAGCTCACAAAACATCCAGGTCTTAAGACTAAAAAATGATTCTCCTCTCTTCTAATCTGACTCTGTGTCTACTGATTTTCAACCCGGAGACCATTTTTATTGACATTCTAAATATACAATTAGAGATTACAGTTTATTTTGCCCATCTTTTGGATACACCAGACATCAGACATTGTTTAAAAACATGTTAGAACATCAGACATCATTTGAAAAAATACTGAGGGAGAAACATCTGTGACTACAAAGGATTGGCTGCCAGAGTGAAATGTGAATACTGAGCGAGGCAAGATGCCCAGGAGGTGATCATGGGCAGTGGTCTCAAGACCTCTGTTTGGGAAGAGAGGATTCCAGGGAGAAATAAAATCACAATTAATCCTCAACTCTTTTTATTTGAGCCAGGACTTGTTAAAATTCTTTTTTCCCAACTAGTCTCTTCTCAGACCTGCTAACACATAGAGAAAGGCACTGGTTTAGCATTCTACCTCTTAATTCCTCATTTTGTAAAAAATATATTTTATTGACTTTTTACAGAGAGGAAAGGAGAGGGATAGAGAGTTAAAAATATCGATGAGAGAGAAACCTCAATGAGCTGCCTCCTACACACCCCCTACTGGGGATGTGCCCACAACCAAGGTACCTGCCCTTGACCGGAACCAAACTCGGGACCCCTGAGTCCATAGGCTGACGCTCTATCCACTGAGCCAAACTGGTCAGGGCTTAATTCCTCATTTTTAATAAGGAACTTGATATTTCACTATAAAATTGCTTTATGTAAATAGAATTTGGAAGACCACAGGGAAATTGAGGGTGGAAGGATGAGTAGCCAACAAGTTATTGTGAAGTTTCTGTGCTATTGATTAGACTGAATTTATTTCTTTTTAAAAATATATATTTTATTGATATTTTACAGAGAGGAAGGGAGAGGGATAGAGAATTAGAAACATCGACGAAAGAGAAACATTGATCAGCTGCCTCCTGAACAACTCCTACTGGGGATGTGCCCACAACCAAGGTACATGCCCTTGATTGGAACTGAACCTGGGACCTTTCAGTCCTCAGGCCAACTCTCTGTCCACTGAGCCAAACCGGTCAGGGCTGAATTTATTTCTTTAAGATAGAAACACTTTTCTCTCTTAATCAACTGCTATATCTCTAGTGCCAAGCCCAGTGCCTGGCACATAGTAGGTGCTTGATAGATCTCTGATGCATGAATGAATGGTTGATTATAGAAATTATCTCTTGCCCTGGCTAGTGTGGCTCAGTTGGTTGAACATCATGCCTTGCACTGAAAGGTCATGGGTTCGATTCCTTGTCAGGGCTCATACCCAGCTTGTGAGTTCAGTCCTAGTTGGGTGTGTGTGTGGAAGGCAACCAGTTGATGTTTCTCTCACCAGCCCCGCCCCCTCTCTCTCTCTTTCCATCTCCCTTTCCCTCTCCCTCTCTCCCTCCTCCCCTCCGTCCCTCCCTTTTTTACTCTCTCTCAAATCAATTTTTTAAAAAACAGATTATTAAAAATAAATGATCTCTTTTTGCATCTCACTGTGAGCTATATAGCCCCTTTCATTTACCTTTGAGACGATGGTTATAGATGGAAAATGATCTAATAGGAATAATCACATAGGGAGGTCTATGCTTATAATTTATATAATACTTTGTAAAAATATTTTTCAAAATGCATGTTTTAAAGTTTGAACTGTGAAGGTAAAATGTTTGTGGGTTTTTTATTGTTGATTGTGTGGTTTTGAATCTCAGGACTTAACAGAGTCTAATACATTGGGACCTACAAGAAAGCCATTAAGCATTTGACTTCTGAATCTCTTTTTTCTTGGAGCATTTTTCATACTAATGAGCAATTTGAGAAACATTGAGCATCTTATTTGTGTAAATCATCCTAGAACCTGTGATTTCTCCTATATTTGACTTTGGATTATTTACCTGTGTGTGAATCAAGTGTATAATATGAAGAAAAAATGCCCCAAGACATTTAAATACTTGTTCAGTGAGTAATAGTGTGGCTATATAACAATAATATTGTTAGATAAATGGTATAGGGATAATATCATCATTATCAATATCTAAGAAAGTTGTTGAGATTTCCTCAACCATAAATATTCTCACTTATAACCATTTTTTTGCCATTCCTATTGCCACTTTCTTCCTGTCCCCCTTAAAGCTATTTCTTATCTTTTGCTAATTATAACAGCTTGTTAACCAGTCTTTCCACATCTTGCCACCCTCTAGTCTATCCTGACCAGGCCCCAATGTGACTCTGTTACAGACAGACACATGGCAGTGCTTAGCTTCATGCCCAGGGCCTCTGACAGCATGGCCCACCCACCAGAGTAATCTTCCATCACCCTCTTCGGCAGGGGTCACATTCCTCCCCAGCTCCCTGAATACCTCTAAAGTTTTTCAATCCATACTGTTGTTTGTGTTGTTTCCTTTGTCTGGAATGCTTGGGGAATCCCATATCATTTGTGGAAAGGGCCCCTTGAAATACTGCCTATTTTTCATTTTCATTTTCATTTCCAACCACCTCCTTCATGAGAATATCTCAAGTCCGGCTATTTTCTGGATCTCCATGGCATTCTTTTATATCATTCATAACATAACTACCTACTATTCAGTTTGCTCCACTTGCCTCTTTTTTGCCCCCACATCACTCCACCACACACACCTCGAATTATAAACCCCTGAGAGGCAGCATTTCCCTCTTTGTTTTCAGTACCTCACTCAGTTCCTTGCACGCAGTAGGCCCTCAGTTAATATTGGTAAATGGAGCACTCCCCTTAAGATCTATAAGTGAGTCTGAATTATTGCTTTTCAATAGGGAAGTGCAGAGAGGACCAGGTCTCATCCTAAAAAAGCTTAGGTTCCAAATGGGAAGACCAATTATCTTCTAGTTTAGAAGCATTAAATTTACTAATGGGTTATGTTGTGGAGTTCATTTGTGAGTCTGTTGTTGGGAACCTCAGCTAAATTTTCTCTTAGAAACAGTAATATGTGAGGCGGTGGTATCTCCCAGTCAGCCCACAAAAGCCTATTTAACTCATAATGTGTCTAAAGTCCGATACTAATAGCAGCCCCAGGGGCTCATCCGCCTCTTCTCTCAGGCCATTGCCAGTCTTAACACTACAGACCTTGCCCTGAGGCAAAGTATGAAGCATAGACGGAATGGGATAAGGGCAGTCTCCAGCAGCTGTGGGTGATGGAGGGGAAGGAGGAGGAGGAGAGGGCAGTGCTAAGAAGGAAGGAGGAAAGCAGAAGGAAAGGGGCCTTGAGAAATGGAGCCGGCCATCTGGTCTACATTCATGTGTAATGGGAATAGTGTGAGCCCAGAGCGTGGGACCTTAGAGGATAAATGAGTTCTCTGACATTTACTTCTGTTAGAAAGTCTTTGGGAGGCTGCCTGCCTATGTCTTGGAGGTCTTTGATCATTCTTTTCTTTAGTTTTAACCACAGTGAAAATTATGTGCATCAAGAAGAAACCAAGAAAAGTTATTTCAACATATGGAGGCACCTGCTGTGATATAGACTGGAGGCCACAACCTTAAATAGCTCAGGGGCCAGGCAGGCCATGAAAATGCATGATGTGGACAGGAGTGAGGATGCTGGGGCTGTGGCAGCCTGCAGAGCACCTGATCCATCACAAGGTGGAAGGTTCCACTGGCTTGAAACATTCACTCAGGGTTCAAAAGATTCAACTTTTTCAACAGAAGCCATCAACCTGAATCTATGTATTATCCCCAGGATGTTATGTTGACAGTTCATTTAAAATTTTTTAAACAGAGTTCAAAGATGGCTGCTGATGGGAAGGCAGACTGCAAGATAGTGTGTGAATGAGAAAGCAAAGGGAGACTGTATGGTTGCATGGGGAGTGTTTGTTGGTGAGTTGAGGGACAACTATACTCCCTGAGATTGTGGGAGTCTGCTGGCCGGGGTTCCCCTGACCAGGAAGCCCCCACTGCTGCTGGGTCCCCTCCCTGAGCAACCCACTCAGACACAGAGACCACGCCATCTTGAAGGGGAAAGTGGATGTTATCAGACGCCTGAGAAGCCCATGGAATCTACAACTATGGCACCCACCAAACAGCTACAAACCTGAGAACACTGGTCCCCAGGTGTCACAAGCACGCGGATTCAGAGGAGCTCTACACTCCCTCACAGAAAGGAGAGAGAGAACTACATAACCAGATACCAAGAGAAGAGAGATCATGGGGAGACAAAGAAACAGCCTGCATATGAAAGAAAAGCAGGCATCACCAGAAAAGGAAATAAACAAAATGGAGGCAAGCAACCTGCCAGAGAAAGAATTCAGAGAAATGATCATAAGGTGAATGAAAAGAATGGAAGATAAATTTGACAATGTGTGTAAGAATCAAGAGGAAATGAAGAAGAACCAAGAAGAAATGAAAAATGACATCACTGCTGTAAAGAATTCAATAGAAAGCATCAAAAGTAGACTAGAAGCAGCAGAGGATGGCATCACTGAGCTAGAAGACAAGGTAGGAAAAAATATCCAAGTAGATCAGCTTCTAGAAAAAATAATTAAAAAGCAGGAGGAGAGCCTAAGGGAACTTTGGGACAACACAAAACAAAAGAACATCCACATAATAAGGGTTCCAGAAAGAGAGGAAATTGAGCAAGGAATAGAAAACTTGTTTGAAGAAACAATGACAGAAAACTTCCCTAATATAGGGAAGAAAAAACCCACACAAATACGAGAAGCTCAGAGTCCCAAGCAAAATGAACCCAAAATGCATGATATTGTACATGAAAAACCCGAAAGACTCCATTGAAAAACTATTGGGAGTTTTACCAAGGCACATTATAATTAAATTGGCAAACACAAAAAATAAAGTAAGAATCTTAAAAGCGGCCAGAGAGCGACAGAAAGTTACATACACAGGATCCCCCATCAGACTAGTGACTTATTTCTCAACAGAAACATATCAGGCCAGAAAGGAATGGAATGAAATATACAAAGTCATTCAAAGGAAGGGTCTGAATCCAAGAATACTGAACCCAGCAAGGCTATCAAAATTCAGCATGAAATCAGGAGCTTCACAGACAAAAAAGGATAAAAGAAGTTTATTACCACCAAACTAGCAATGCAAGAAATGCTAAAGGGTCTGCTGTAAAAAGAGAAACACTAAGTGAAGAGAGAACACAGGGATAAAGAACAAAAATAATGACACACAAGTACCTGTCAATAACAACTTTAAATGTAAATAGATTAGATGCCCCAATCAAAAGACATAGGGTAATGGATTGGATTAGAAAACATGACCCATATATCTATAAGACACCCACCTTAGAAAAAAAGACACACACTGACTGAGGGTAAAGGGATGGAAAAAAGATTTCTCAGGAAAATGGAAATGAAGAAAAAAAGTGGGGATAGCAATATTTATATCTGACAAATTAGATCTCAAAGTGAAGGATACAAAAAGAGATAGGAAAGGCAACTTCATAATACTAAAGGGAGCAATCCAGCAAGAAGAAATAACGCTGATAAACATATATGCATCCAATACAGGAGCACCCAAATACATAAAAAAAAATCCTGGAGGATATCAAGGGAGAGATTGGCAGCAATACAATCATAGTAGGATACTTTAATACCCCACTATCACCATTGGACAAATCCTCTAAACAAAAAATCAGCAAAGGAACATCAATCCTAAGAGACTCGCTAAACCAGATGGAATTAATTGACATCTTCAGAACATTTCACCCCAAAGCCACAAAATATACATTCTTCTCAAGTGCACATGGGTCATTTTCAAAGATAGACCATATATTGGGTCATAGGCAAGCTCTCTTCAAATTCAAGAAGATAGAAATCATATCAAGCATCTTCTCAGATTACAGGGGCATAAAACTGAAAATCAACTACAATAAAAACAATCCCAAAAAATCAAATAGCATAAGACTAATTAGCATGCTATTAAACAATGAATGGGTTACCAGAGAGATCAAAGAAAAAATAAAAAAACATCATGGCAACAACGACAATGAAAACACAACAATCCAAAATCTATAGGACTCAGCAAAAGCAGTCTTGAGGGGCAAGTTTATAGCTCTACAAGCCTATTGCAAAAAAATAAGAAACAATGGTAATAAATTACCTAACCCTACAACTCAAAGAGTTAGAAAAAGAACAATAAGAAAAGCCCAGTGTAAGCAGAAGGAAGGAAATAATAAAGATCAGAGCTAAACGACATAGAGATAAAAAAAAAAACAATACAGAAGATAAACAAAACAGAGAGCTGGTTCTTTGAAAGGATAAACAAGATTGATGAAGCTCTAGCCAGGCTCATCAAGAAGCAAAGAGAGGGGACCCAAATAAACAAAATCAGAAATGAAAGAGGAGAAATAACAACAGACCCCACAGAAATACAAAGGATTGTTAAAAAAATATTATGAACAACTCTATTCCAACAAATTGGACAACCAGGAGGAAATGGACATATTCTTGAAAAATACAACCTTCCAAAATTCAATCAGGAAGAATCTAAACATCTCAATAGTCAATAACTATGGAAGAAATTGAAGCAGTCATCAAAAAGCTTCCAGCAAACAAAAGCCTGGGGCTAGACAGCTTCACAAGGGAGTTTTACCAAACATTCAAAGAAGAACTAAAACCCATCCTCCTCAGTCTATTCCAGAAAATTCAAGAGGTAGGAAAACTTCCAAGATCATTCTATGAAACCAGCATCATCCTAATACCAAAACCAGATAAAGACAGCACAATGAAAGAGAATTACAGGCCAATATCTCTCATGATATAGATGCCAAAATCCTCAATAAAATTCTAGCAAATCAGATCCAGCAGTACATCAGAAAGATCATACACCATGACCACGTAGGATTTATCCTGGGGATGCATGGATGGTACAATAGCTACAAATCAATAAACATGATACATCACATAAACAAATTGAGAGATAAAAATCACATAGTCATATCAATTGATACAGAAAAATCGTTTGACAAAATCCAACAACCTTTCTTGAAAGAAACTTTCAGCAAGATGGGAATAGAAGGATCATACCTCAACATAATAAAAGCCATGTATTAAAAACCCATAACCAACATCATACTCAATGGGTAAAATCTAAAACCATTTTCCCTAAAAATAGGAACAAGACAGGGATGTCCACTACTCCTGTTCAACATAGTACTGGAAGTATTAGCCATTGCAATTAGACAAGAAGAATAAATAAAATGCATTCAAGTTGGAAAAGAAGAAGTAAATCTGCCCTTATTTGCAGATGACATGATATTGTACATAAAAAACCTGAAAGACTCCATCAAAAAACTAATAGACTTAGTAAATGAATTCAGCAATGTAGCAGGATACAAAATTAATGCCAAGAAATCTATGGCATTTCTATACACCAATAGTGAACTTACAGAAAGAGAGACTAAAAAAGCAATCCCATTTACCATTGCACCAAAAAATTAAGATACCTAGGAATAGACTTAACTAAGGAGGTAAAAGACCTATATGCAGAAAACTACAGGACACTGAAAAAAGAGAGAGAGGAAGATGTAAACAGATGGAAGAACATACCATGTTCATGGATTGGGAGAATCAACATTATTAAAATGTCCACACTACCCAAAGCAATCTATAGGTTCAATGCACTCCCATTAAAATATCAATGGCATATTTCACAGACCTAGAAAGAATGCTCCAAAAATTCATCTGGAATAAAAAAAGACCCCTCATAGCCACAGCAATCCTGAGAAAGAAGTACAAAATAGTTGGTATCTCAATAACAGATTTCAAACTGTATTACAAGGCCACTGTTCTCAAAACAGGTTGGTACTGGGACAAGAATAGACATATAGACCAGTGGACTAGTATAGAGAACCCAGATATTGACACAAACCACTATGCTCAATTAATATTTGACAAGGAGGCATGAACATACAATGGAGTCAAGACAGTCTCTTCAGTAAATGGTGCTGGGAAAATTGGACAGATACATGTAAAAAAATGAAACTAGGTCACCAACTTACACCATACACAAAAATAAACTTAAAATGGATAAAGGACTTAAGCATAAGATGGGAAACTATAAAAATACTAGAGAAATCCACAGGCAGAGAAATCTCAGACATATGCCGAAGGAATTTCTTCACCGATACTGCTCCTAGGGCAATGAAAGCTAAATGGAAAATAAAAAAATGGGACTACATCAAAATAAAAAGCTTTTGCACAGCAAAAGAAACCATCCATAAAACAACAAGAAAGCCCACTGTATGGGAAAACATATCTGCAAATGTTATCACTGACAAAGGTTTAATCTGCAACATCTACAGGAAACTTATACAACTTAATAAAAGGAAGATAATTGATCCAATATAAAAAATGAGCAACAGACCTAAATAGAATATTTTCGAAAGAAGATGGAAGGACAAGAGACACATGTTTTCACTAATTATCCACTAATTATCCGAGAGATGCAAATCAAAATGACAATGTGATACCATCTCACACCTGTCAGAATGGCAATCATCAACAAATTAACAAACAACAAGTGCTGGCGAGGAGAAAAAGGAACCCTTGTGCACTGCTGGTGGGAATGCAGACTGTTGCAGCCACTGTGGAGAACAGTATGGAGTTTTCTCAAAAAATTCAAAATGGATCTCCCATTTGACCTAGTGATCCCACTTCTAGGAATATATCCCAAGAAACTAGAAACACCAATCAGAAAGGATATATGCACCCCTATGTTCATAGCAGCACAATTCACCATAGTTAAGATTTGGAAACAGCCTAAATGCCCATCCGCAGATGAGTGGATTAGAAAACTATGGTGCTATACTATGGTACTATTGAATACTATGCTGCTATAAAAAAGAAGGAATTCTTACCATTTGTAGCAGCATGGATGAACCTGGAGACCATTATGTTAAGTGAAATAAGCCAGGCAATGAAAGAAAAATACCACATGATCTCACTCATTTATGGATAATAAAGAACATTATAATCTAAACAAAAGGATAGATACAGTGGCAGTAAAGCACCAAACAGACTGTCAAATTATAGCAGGAAAGCTGGGGAGTATGTATATGGGTGGGGAGGGATCAACCAAAGGACTTGTATGCATGAATATAAGTCCAACCAATAGACACAAGACATGGGGGTGGGATCAGGGCATGGGACAGAGGATAAGGGAGGCTGAGGGAAGGTCAATGGGGGGGAAAAAGGAGATATATGCACTACTATATGTTATACTTTAAACAAAAAAATCAAAATTTTTTTAAACATTAGATAAGTCAAGCACACACACACACACACACACACACACACACATACATATATTTATGGTCCCACCCATGAAATCATTGCTGTATATATATTTCACTTAATGTGCTCCTGAAAAAAAAGAATTATAAACAGAATTTTTGTAGGTGGTATCATATATTTTTTATCTCATGGACATTAAAATTTCAGAGTTGTATTTCTACATAAAAAGATTTCTGTTCAGCAACACACTTGAAAGGTAACACATCAGGGAATAGTTTACGTACATATTTCAAGGGGCAAGTGCCAATTTCTGATAAAAATTTAACAGTAATGCACCAATCTCTATTAAACTTAATTGCTAGTACCTCTAAAACCTAAGTTGAAGTAACTCGGAATACTGAGGAAGTTTTCCACCAAAAATTGGGGTTGTTTTAGATGGAAACTCAGGTCAGTATTTCTGAGGTCAGTTCCAACCTATAGCCATTCCCATTCTCTGCAGTCACAGGACGCTGCCTTGCACATTCTGTCTTTCTACAGAAGTCACTAGGGATACTCACCCAGGGTCCAAGGGCCTCTGAGTCCCAGGCTGTGATTTGTTTACCCTTTGGGAGCATCCATCAGCATGAAAGTGGCCATCAAAGATGTAGTATAAAGACTTCAATGCCACCAACAGCCATACAAAACAAACAAACCAAAATCTCACAACTCTCTCTCTCACCTGTCAGAGTTCTATGCTATATCAGTGTGTGTGAGGTGGGGGGGGGGAGGAGGGGAGGGGAAGACAAATTGAAATTAAGCATGACATCTTGCACAAATTTAAGGGTTCTAGTTCTAGAGTCACTACTGTGCTGGGCAGGTAAACTCTTTGTTCTTTAGCATCCACATCATCAAAAAAGTCCCCACCCTATGGCTTATTACGAGAATGAGATGAAATCGTACTCGTGCAAAGCACATAATTTGTACTCAGTGAATGATAACCATTGAGATCCTTCATTCTTAGCACTCTCCTCAGCATCACCAGAGGGCACCTATCCTGTGAGAGCTTCCTCTACCCACTGACTGTTGTCTCTCAGATCACCCAGGTCTAGGAGCAGGAGATGGCTCAGTGCCCAGCTGTGCTATGGGTACAAACTGGAGACACTTCTTAAAATGAGAGGTGCAAGTGTGTTCCACAAGGCAAGATTTCTTACTACCTCATCTAGGGCAGAGTTCTCTCCAGACCAAATGCATCTATTTGTTCTTGCCTCTGGGTGTATTCAGAGCTGATGACTCAGCCATGCTGTGTCTTCTCCATGCTCAGACACGTCACTGGGCTCTCCAGGCAACAAGAAGCTCTTAGAGACCATAGCATATTCTTCTGACTTGCTGTCTGAAATGCCTCGCTTGGCACTATAAACAAAAAGGTACTTATTAAGTTAATGTGTGTGTGTGTGTGTGTGTGTGTGTGTGTGTGTGCAAGGCAACTGCTCATTTTGGGTGAAATACTGAAATACTCACCTAAGCAATGAATCAACACTTTCATTTCACCGAAGTTGGCTTTGGCCAAGTGAATGAATGTGTGTACTGGATGCAGGGAGAGAGCGTTTTAAAGAACAGTGGGAATCCTTCCCATAAATCCATGTTGAAACAAATGGGAAGAGAGCCAAGCCGTTTGGGATTCATAGAGCTTGTGTCTGTAAAATGTGACCCAGTCTGGCAGATGGGGACGACTCTGGGTGTCCGGGCTGGCTTTGATGTAGCTTGTGGTTCGCTAGTTTGGATAACACATCACCATTTTGGGAAGCCATCCCCGTCTCCCTTTGAGCAGAAGCTGAGCCGTTCCTCAGACACTGACACACAGCAGCACTGAAGCCAAGGGCCTGACCTGCTGGTCCACCCAGTGGGACCGTCAAGGTCACCGCTGCCCTGACTTCAAGTGTAGAGGGCCCCAAGGTCAGCTGGTTGGAAACCAGATTTCCAAAGCTCTGCTCGGCTTGCGCTCCTCTCATTCCCAAAGGAGCGTTTCCAGCCCAGAGGGTTCCAGACACCACGCACTGAACCACTGCCCACCCAGCTGTTGGGATTGCCTTGTCTTTACTTCTTGGCCAAACTGCACGGGGATGAAAAGAAGGGCAGATGTTTCAATGAGGAGCCACTAACAGCTGTGCCTGCTGCTGCTTAGCGTTATTGGCGTCAAAATCCCTTTTCCTGTCACCCCGTTGCTTCAGACCACAAGTCCCTATTGGGGACTCAGACTTGTCCTTTTCTTCCCCAACTTCGTCCTCTCTAGTTACTTATGCCCCAAGGTCATTGTCTCTGCACATCTATTTTCATGTGGATATAATTGTCTTCTCTTTCCTCTGTATCTGGGTTGATATAACTTAATGCAGAAATGCCTACAAGGGTCTTGGCATGAGTGACGTCCTCATGGGTCCCAGGCCACATCCCTCCACCCAAGAAGAAAAAGCAGCTCCCTCAGCCTCTGCAGTCAGAGCTTCTGCTCCTACTCCCTCCACCTCCAACAACCTTCCCATCCTGGGCCACATCCCCTGAGGCCAGAGTCCCCCATTGCCATCAGAACAAAGGGTAGATGTGCTTCCTCAATTGCTGTTTGCTTCCCCCCTGCCTATGGGAATCAGAGGTTGGGGTAGAAATTGATAAAAGCAAGCATTTTGCCATAAAAAGAAGCTAAGAGGGCAATGGAAGGCCATCTGTGCGATTCCCCAGGCTGTCTGTCTTTGAAAAGAAAGATCTGGCCAAACCTACAGAACTTGCTGCCTCTGGAGTTTACTCTTTATATCACTCGGTGCAGCACATCCTTGTGTATGAATTAAAGATTAAAGGCAATTTAACCTGCATTTTGCTATATCTCTATACATGGGAGAGGGAGCAGGGGAGGGAGTGTTTGTCTTCCATAAGACCTCCTGGTTCTAACACCGACTAGGACATGGGAGGCTAACGCTGGGAAGCTGGTGGCCTCTTGCTGACCCTGCCATAGCTTCCTGCGTTGACCTCCCTCGGGCAAGTCACCGACCTGGCCCGTGTCTCCGTCCCATCAGCCATAGAATGAGTGGAGTGACCCGTGCTTGGACTGCTGGCATGTTCTCGGCCACGTTCTGTGAGTCTCGGGGTGGTGAGGACATCATAGCACTGGCCATTTTACACAGGCCACCCGGTGTGCATGGCCTGCCAGTGGAAATCCGCAGGTGAGCCCCTCCCTCATGTTGAAATGCAATCCATTTTGGATGGTGCACAACTAAACTTTAATCCCAGATGCTCCCAGTCACCAGCACAGTTGCTAGCTTTGCCACCCCTCAGGACAGGGTTTCTAACCTCAGCGTAACTGGCATTTGGGGGAAGGCCATTCTGTGTAGTGGAGGGGCCATCCTGTGCATTGATGGATGTTCAGCAGCGTCCTGGCTCTCCTCACTAGATACCGATAGCATTCCCCCTCCGCCCCCCGCTGTGACGATCAAAAGTGTTTCTGAAGCTTTGCCAGGTAGCTGTTGCAAGACAGCCTCAGATTCAGCCACCTTGGAAGAGGTATCACCCGAAACCCTGATCCAATTGTTACTCTAAGACACCATGGCATACATACCGGGGGCTAATTCACTACCTTCTTTAGGAACTGGACTGTCATCAAAGAAAATAAATCAGGCCCAACCAAAGTTCACGAAGAGAAGACTACAAGAAGAAAACACATTCCCAAGCCATTCTCTGTTCTTCCGCGGCATTCTCCATGCCGTTCTGGTCCCATTAGTACAAATCATGGATCATCGACCTGATAAAGACCACCCTACAGGCCTTGAGTTGTAGCAACATCTGTTGGCACTCACACGTTTCCCAGGCAGAGGCAAGATGAGAGCAGGAAAGTAACTGACAGACTCATATGGACTAGGTGTGCCATTTGGCTCTGGATCTGTAGCTAAGTGTCTATGTAACAAGTGTTAAACAGGATTTATTGCATTCCACATGAGTGTATGAGCCTGGAGCAGCTACATTAGACTATTAGTACCTGCCAAAATGGTTATGTCTTTAGGAGGAGATTTTTTAAATATCAAATGGAGAAAAGGCAGGAGCAGGCCCTAAAGGTGGACATGATTATCTGTGGTTTTGTGGAACTGCCTGCAGGTCCAGCAAGGTCCCAGCAGGTCCTGTCGTGACTGTAATTCTGGGCTAGCGCCTCTGGCTGCAGAGACCCCCAACGTGGGGTTTAGTAGACATCCACGTTGGTGCCTCCACTGTTTAAGAAGGATTAGAGAACTCACACGGTCCGTAAGTTCAGTGTGTCTCTCGCCAGAATCACCAGCGATGGGCCAGCGGTACAGAAGGAAACTACTCTTGGTCCCCACGTGGGGTAGACTCTGAGATGAGAATTTAATTCAGGGCACTCTTCTCAGCTGACACTCACAAGGCATCTGGCGGGGCATCGAGAAGCTAGCCATCCAGTCCAGATGTTTCTGCTCCTCTGCCTCCTGGAGGAAGTGGAGTATGTGTCCCCTTCATGCCCTCTCCGGGCGCTCCCCTGAAGGCATCCACACACAGCTTGGAAACCACGTTCCCGGAGGAATTGTTTGTGTGGCACTTTCCAGCCTCCCCTGGAGCCAAGAAAAGATTTACATTGTGCTGGGGGTGTTCAACAGGTCCCAGTCATTTCCTCTCCTTTCAGGAAGATTCCCCGGGAACATAAATCTCACCCCGGCTCTGACAGCCTCCAGTCATCTGTTTACCAAAATAAACTTGAAGCATACATGGAAAAATAATTCCTAGTGAAATATGCATCCCCATGGCATTCAAGTCTGGTATTTAATGTCTTTTTTATGGTTAATAATGCATCAAAAGCATCCCCTGTCTGAGGCTGTCATTACATCATATCCATGATGTGCAGGACCATTTCAATGACTAAAAAACTTGGAGTCAGGTTTTATTTTAAAAAATAAATAAAATAAAACTAATGTGTAATTACAGTGGCCTGTTTTCCTCTATCTGCATTTCTTTTTAATCTTTTTTGTGATGAGATCAAGCCGCTGAAAATACCTAGAGAGGTTCTTTGCTTTATACAGATAAAAAACATCCTATATAAACAACTCCAAAATTCTCACTCTGGACCTGGGTTCTACTGAAACCCTAGTCTTTATTATTTTATGTTGTTGTTGTTTTTATTTTTAAATCATCCAGGATAGTATAAAGGGGTCCAGCTAGCCTTCTCCTTTCTGGTAGACATAGAAAAAATAGAATATATGTGTTAAAACATTAACATTTATTTCAATTCTGACTTCCTAGAGTTAAGAAAATCAGGAAAGCTCCATTTGCCTTCTGTTAATTGCTAGTGAACATCACTTTGAAAGTCTTTTGTATTTCTTACCTGTTTGGTCCCTGTTGCTGAGAACAGCAGGACTGGCAGGGATGATGGGGATTGCAAGTTCATTTCCCCTCTCATCTAGAGGTTCCTATCGCCCTTGAAGTACAAGAGACCAGGCCCCCAACATGGCCATCTATAATGACCACCTTCTTGCCCACAAGTGGTTTCTTTGCCACACTGGGCTGTTTCCGATGGCCTGAGGAGAATGCGACTTCGTGCCAGCAGCCAGCTCACAAATGCTTGGTGTTGGAGGCAGTGTCTGCTTACCTTCATTTGTGGCTTCGAGGACCAACTGAGATCATTAGATAATGTAAGCAAAGTGCTGTGGACAGGCGTGTACCTGGGAGACACTCAGACACAGGCAACAGTTAGGAATGGATGGGACAGCAGAGTGAACCACTGAGAGCACGGCTCTGTGATGGGGAGGGACATCCAGGACTTAGAAATTTAGTTTCCTCACATGGAAAATGGGGGTGATCTTTGCTGAGAGAGTAGATCTTCCATGTTCTCACCACAAAATGAAATGGTAGTTATGTAGCACAATGGAGGTGTTAGCTCAGATTATGATGGTCATCATTTTGCAATATGTAAATGTATCAAGTTAACACATGGTATTTACAAATGCTATCTGTCAATTATCTTATCTAATAAAAGAGTAATATGCAAATTGGCCATACCTCTGCTACACCCACAAGCCATGCCCACCAGCCAGTCAGAGTTAGTATGCAAATTAACCCAACCAAGATGGCTACGGCCACAGAGAGAGCAGGAGAGAGGCTTGGGTTGCCCCTGGCAATGGAGGAAGCCAAGCTTTCCACACACCCTGTTGGGCACAGGCCTCCACTTAAGGCAACAAAGTTTCAATTGTAGAAGATAGAAAAATCCCAGATACCAGGGCCTCTGCTTGGGTCCCTGGGGGGCATGGCCGGCCTGCAAAACAACATGGGCCCCTCACCCAGGCCGCCCCATGCCCCAAGGGAACACCCATCCTGATCCAGGATACCCTTCAGGGCAAACCAGCTGGCCCCCACCAAGTTTCTATCTAATAAAAGAGTACTATGCAGCAAGCTTCATTCTAATAAAAGAGTACTATGTAGATTGACCATCACTCCAACACACAAGATGACTGCCCCCATGTGGTCAAAAGATCCTGCCCATGCCGAAACCGGTTTGGCTCAGTGGATAGAGCATCAGTCTGAGGACTGAAGGGTCCCAGGTTCGATTCCGGTCAAGGGCATGTACCTTGGTTGCGGGCACATCTCCAATGGGAGGCATGCAAGAGGCAGCTGATTGATGTTTCTCTGTCATCAATGTTTCTAACTTTGTATCCCTCTCCCTTCCTGTCTGTAAAAAAATCAATAAAATATATTTTAAAAAAAAGATCCTGCCCCCATGTGGACACAAGATGGCCACCACAAGATGGCCAGCAGGGAAGGGCAGTTGGAGGGGACCTAGACCTGCAGGGGAGGGCAGTTAGGGGCAAACAGGCTGGCAGAGGAGCAGTTAGGTATCAATCAGACTGGCAGGGGAGTGGTTAGGGGGTGATCAGGCTGGCAGACAGAAGTGATTAGTGGCAATTAGGAAGGCAGGCAGGTGAGCCGTTAGGAGCCAGCAGTTCTAGATTGTGAGAGGGATGTCTGACTGCCCGTTTAGGCCTGATCCAGATAGGACATCTCTCAAGAGGGTCCCAGATTGGAGAGGGAGCAGGCTGGGCTGAAGGATACCACCAACCCCCATGCACGAATTTCATGCACCGGGCCTCTAGTATCTCAATAAAACTGGAAAAATGGGGGCAACAATAGTAACAATCTTACCCTTTCACACACTCATGCCGATGACAATGCGACATTATTAGGACTCCCCCTTATGATTTGCTAACGATGGAGGTTTAGGACCCCCAATACTAAGTTTGAGCCGAGGTTCATCCTACGACATGGAAGAGTTTTCCTTTCCCCCTGCATACATGATGAACACATATTTTAGAAAGTAGAGAAATAGCTCAAGGAGGCTGCTTTCATGTCTGTAGGTCCTAGATTTTCTCAGGTAGTTCCGGAAACCATTATAAACCACTTTAGACTAGTGGAAATCAAGCCTTCTTTCATCCTGGGTGGAAGACCCTCTGTCCAGGGACTCCAGGCTGGCTTTGTCCAAGGTCAAGCTGACAGAGTCGGGGGGTTGGAAGGCTGGGGGTTCCCTCCTCTGGCCTTAGCTCTTCCGCAGCCCCGAGGCCGACTGCCTGGCTGCTCCCAACGGGCAGACGGAATCCTGAGAGTTCCCAGCGCAGGAAGCATTTTCATGTGTTTTTCTCTTAGTACTTTTCTAAGATCTGAATTGTGGGGTCCCCAAAGGGACTCCTGCTCCTTTAAAATTCCTCACATGAGTTTTTCCTCTGTTTTCGCCAGGGAAAGGATCATTTTGAGATCCAAAGCAGCAGGGACTCGAGGCCACCAAGACACCCTTCATCCCTTCCCCACTCTCCCCTCGGACTCCGTTTCCTGCCGCCCCCACCCCCGGGCTGACAGGCCTGCAGGTCCGGTGATAAATGCTGCCAGCGCTGCCTTTCAGAGGCGGTTTAAGAAGTTACCATTTTGGATGTGTTTGCCACTGGCTTCTTTTCAGCTCCCCAGCGGCCCCACCCGCCCATTCAGATCCTTTCTTGGTTTCCCCATTGTTCAACTCCATGGTACTTTTTAAATGTCAAAGCAAATTTGTGTTTCCAGTGAGAAAGCACCCTTTGCTTTTTTGCCTTTGCTTTTTTTTTTTTTTAATTGCATGTGGCCTTCGTGATCCTAATTCCCATGGAAAACTTAACTGTATCCCTAAGAAAAGGCACCGACAGGAACGCCAGCCCAGCCAGCAGACACTCCCATGCCTTCACACACCCGCGCACACCACACAATTGCATACTGCAAAGCTGGCTAATGTTGACGCACCAGGGCTGGGAATGACAGGATGTTGTGGAGGGCCAGTCACTTAATGAACCCCTGCGGGACCAGTCCTGGTTCCTAACAATTTCTCTCCAACTCGGCAGGCCCGGGAGCCGCAGCCCTTGTTTCACTCCATCACGTCCCCCCTTGGCCCCCATCTTCTTGCTCCACACAAACAAACCAATTATAGCCACGGATATAAATTGGACCCCTTTTCTGAAAATGCTCCCTCAACCTTTTTTTTTTTCTTTCCCTTCTCTACTCAGCTTCAGTCAGCCTGCCCAGCAGGCGGACTATGTGCACATATACTCACACACGTGTGTGCATATGCACAACTCTTGGCTATACCCTCCTCTCACAGCCTTCACAGGCTGGCTGTTTTTTGGCCCAGCCTGGTTTTCTTCATAATCCCTTGATCTGCCATCATGTGAAATATAGATTACAGATCAGGGGTTTGTGTGTGTGTGTGTGTGTGTGTGTGTGTGTGTGTGTGTGTGGTGTGTTTTTTGTTTGCGTGTCTGTTTTTACCTTCTTTTTATACTGCAGCCAGCTCCAAATTATCCCCTTCCTCTGCCACACCTTAGAGTAACTTCCTGATTTATTCTTGGACCGTGCCTTGTGTAACTCATATTGGTATTAACTATGTTTTGTTTGTTTGTTTCTAAATTATTGATAGTATTACAGATATCTTCCATCTTCTCCCCGCCGACCCCCCCCCCCCACACACACACAGCCCCTACCCACCTCCCAGTGGTCTTCACTACCCGGCTGCCCATGTCCAAGGGCTATGCATATAAGTATATGAGCTCTTTGATTTATCTCTTATTGTCCCGCCAACCCCACTGAGGTATGTCAATCTGATCCATGCCTCCATGCTTCGGGTCTGATTTTGTTAGTCAGTTCATTTCGTTTTGTCTTAGCATAATATTTTCCAGTCCATCCATGCTGTCCCAAAAGGTCAGAGATCCCTCTTTTTTACAGAAAGACTTTTTATAAAGACCTTCTGTTAAAACATCAAATTTACAGTCTCTTATAAGGAATGAGAAGTTGCATAATGGGAATTTGTGCCACTTGTCAGTAAGATAGCAAGACGCTTCCTTGCCTCAGCATCGGTGCTACTCCAAGTGTGGTCCTCAAGCCGCTCCTAGTCTGGGAATCATTTGAGATTCCCAACAACTTAAGCACAGAAACTCAGAGTAAGAGTTTAGAAACTTTTACAGCCATCTGACATACTGCAACCTTCAATCATCATTTTATTCTTCTAGTAGTCCATTTTCATATCTTTTACAAAGTATAATTCATAAAGGGCCGGATGTTCACAACAATAACAAGTTGTCCTTCACCACAAGTAATTTAAGAAGCCAGTTCTCCATCATCAGGGAGGCATTCAAGTTCACCTGGGGAAACAGGGGCACCTTTGAATAATTAGATTATTTTGGTGCAATTACATGTTTGCAGGTCTTTTGTTGTTTGGGTGGCTGGTGTAATCAAGAAAAGGCGAACCGAGACCGGTTTGGCTTAGTGGATAGAGTATCGGCCTGTGGACTGAAAGGTCCCATGTTCGATTCCGGTCGGGGGCATGTACCTTGCTTGCGGGCACAACTCCAGTAGAGGGTGTGCAGGAGGCGGCTGATCGATGTCTCTCTCTCATTGATGTTTCTGACTTTCTATCCCTCTCCCTTCCTCTCTGTAAAAAATCAATAAAAATATTTTAAAAAAAAAGAAAAGGCGAAAAACATTAAGGCGAATAGGTACCTAAGGAAAGAAGATAATCCAGTCTTGAGTAAATGTAGGTGTATGAGAATCACATTATGCCCAACTTCTGTTTTGAAATACCTTTGGGGCAACAAATCTGTCACATAAAGCTCCCTTTTTGAAATGAGAATGTTGATCCACACCCTTACCCGCCCCCCTCGCCCCCCCGCCATTCATATTCTAGAGGGTGACTTTTATAACACTGGGATCAGGTTATCCTTCTAACTTTTCTATTAAAAGCTCAATGCATTTGTTGTTTGGGAGGATATTGTTAGTCCTTTGGCATTTGCAAATCTCCATGGCGCTGAAACCTTATAACAGGATGCTAGCTGCTTAAGCCTCTATACAGACACGCACACATTGAAAAGAGAGGCTCGTCCCCTCCAGCATGAGGAACAACTACCCAGCCATCTCAGTAGAACGATAGGAGTCTGTGACAGATTGCGGGGCTGGGGACATTTTAGAAATGATAAGAACTTGCATTTTTAGTGCACTTTCCCCTTTACAAAGAACGTCCACCCCTATTAGTCCCTGGGTGCCCAATGCCAGCCCTCGAGGAAGATGGGGCCCACACCTCCGTGTTCAGGCAGGCATCTGTGACCTCCACTGTTCCTGTGTGTCCACCCACCTGCTGCCAGAGGTTCCAGAAGATTCCAAGGGAACAGAAAGAACCCTTTCTTGGGGTCATTTCTGAGTCTCAAGTTGAACCTGCAGGGGGTAGATTCCCACCATCCTCTGGGCCCTCAGGGCATTTTTTTTTTTTACAGCCAAATACCTGTGGGTTTTATTGGCTGGATTGTGACTGGAGACAGCGGGGAGAGAGGGAATACCGGGCATTAAAAATGACAAAGCACTTTCATTTGCGGGAGCCATCCGAGAAAGGTGGACGTGAACATATTTTTCTGAGAGAAGCAATTTCGCAAGCCCTTCCTGCGGACAGATGAGCAGGACAGAGACCGGCTCAGGATGGCCTCCGACAGTCCAGGGAGAGACGGGTGATTGATGCTTTCTCATTACGTGGACAGGGAGGGGTTCTGATGCCAAATTCAAAGAAGGAAGGAAATCCCAGTTCCTGCCCTTCTTCCCTTCATGGGGGAGGGCCTTCCTGAACAGGAGACAGACCGGTGTGGCGATCGGGCTGACCCAGAATGACGCAGCGGTGGTGGCGGGGTCATTTCTGGGCCATTAGCTGAGCCAGAAATAGCCAGGCTGGGGTGCCATAAAGGATCACGTCCCCTTGGGGAAGAAGACAGGTAATAAACAGCTTCTGCAGCAATTAGACACAAGGGGGAAAGGTGAGCCTCCGACGCCGCGGTGGCATCCCTTTATTAAGAACAAGAACAAAAATGAGCAGGCGCCACCAAGGCGGGAGAACCGATTCCCTGCACGGGCAGGCGGCTGCCTGCCCTCCTCTCCCCGAACCTTCCGCTGCAGCTCCTCGCGGGCTTTGCAGGTGAGATGTTCGGTAGGAGCTGAGAGAGCCCCCTCCCCTCTTGCATTTGCCGTGATGCATTCGGAACCGCATTAGTACAGATTCTGCATGATCGGGGCAAGGGCAAGATGCAAACGTGTCCCTGAGGCTCTGAGAGAGGGCCGTCAG
Source organism: Lasiurus cinereus (assembly GCA_011751065.1). Classification (NCBI taxonomy): domain Eukaryota; kingdom Metazoa; phylum Chordata; class Mammalia; order Chiroptera; family Vespertilionidae; genus Lasiurus; species Lasiurus cinereus. The sequence continues at coordinate 13,748,807 of JAAGEH010000452.1, forward strand.
CCTGACCGCTTGGAGACAGAGCTCCTGACCGTTTTTCCCCGGACCCGCTTGCCTGAGGGGATGATTCAGCTTTTCCTTCCCTTTTACTCCCGGCTTGTGGGAGACGTGAAAACATGAAGCAAGGAGAGAACATCCCCGCAGACTCCCACCACACACCGACAGCGCTTCGCCCAAGCACGCGCACACGCCCCCACACGCCAATGCACATGCATGTACACATACACAGTGTAGTTGAGGGTTTAGACTTTTACTTGGATTCAGCAGCTTTTTCATGGGGGAAAGGGTGTGAGAGTTGGAGGTCAGGAGGGCAAGGGACTCCCCTTCGCTCTGATTAGCTGTGTGTCCCCAGGGAAATCACTGAACCTCTCAGAGCCTCAGTTTCCTCATCTGAAAAAAGTGAAGCTTTGGGTGGGATGACCTTTGTGATTCCTCACAGACTCTGCATCCCCGATTCAGTGAGCTCGTTTCTAAATGAAAGCCTCGCTCAGGAAGGCTCGTGGATTTTGCGTGTGTGTGTGTATGTGTGTGCGTTTCTGTGTGTGTGTGTATGTGGTGCGTGACCCAGCTGTGCACAGCAGATAATGCAAGGGCCCCATTTTGTTCTCCCCCGAGCCCCGCTCCGGGGTGTGCTCTCTGCTCTCGTTCGCCCATGGCCGTCCATGCCCTTTCGATGGGCCTGTTCTAGCCAGACAGCTGCACGTCCTGAAAATCATCATTAGAGGATGGGGCAGCGACACCTCTCTCGAGCCCTGAGCACCAGCGCACACCAGCAGTCGATTCCTGTTGGAGGCCGGGAGGTAGCCACAGCCCGCTGGAGCGTGAGGGGCATTGTCTGCACGCGCCAGTGCACTGCGGCATGTCAATACTCCTGAATAAACTAATCAGCCCATTTGCACCTTCGTGAACAAGCTTCTTGGAGTCAGGGAAATAGGTGTGGTGGAGACAATTCCCACAGAAGGAAAAAGAAGGAAAAAGAAGGAAGAGAAGGGCTACCAAGAACGAACTTGCCACCTCTCCAAAGGGAAGAGGGGCGCTGTGTGTCTAGGAACTCGGGGTTGCAGAGATGCCCCTGCCTTGCTGCCCATGGCCATGTGTCTGTCTCAGCGTTCTCCCCGCCCCACGCACACACCCCAGAGGAAGAAACTCTCCAAATCCCCAATCCTTTTTTGCAACTACTGTCCCTTTCTAAGGACTCATTCCTCAAAAAGCTGGACACTCAGATTCTGAACCTCCCCTTTGATCGTTGGGGAGGGCTGCTGGAGACCCCACTCCCAGCAATCATCCATCTTGCAATGGCAAAGGAGCCATGCTGGATCACACTGGAATGCCGCAGGGGTTCCTGAGTGATGGGACCCTGCCACCCTGCCACTGGGTGCCGTAAGTCATGTGCCATGAGCTCCACTCCTACAGGAATGGGGTCCTAAGAGTGGGCACAGGTGGTGTCTGGGGATTCCATGCAGCCCTCTGACAAGATGGAGTTCTAAGCCCCTCCCGGAAGTGAGATGGGATGAGTGATATGCTGATGAGCTGGCTCTCGCATTTTATAGGAGGGCCCCGATTTGGACTACTTACCGAGTACCGGGGTGTAAATGCTTCCACGGTGGCTCCCACAATAATGGCTGTAGGTAACAGCGGGCTCACACGATTCCTGAACATTTAGCATCTGCCTCTCATGAGCCAACCCCACCGAAAGGGATTCCCCAAAGGCTAGTTGGTGTGGTGTGGCTTTCCTTCTCCTGGAAATCTGATGGGATGTTTGTCCCAGAGACTGGTGAGAAAATGCCAAAAGTCCTACCTTTTCCCGGACCCTCCTCTTCTCTCTCCATTCCCATTTCCAAGGAGGACCCTTCTAGACGCCATGACTTCAGAGTTCATCTATTTCCTGAAGACTCCCTAAATTACCTCTCCTGCACCCCTTACTCTTCCGTTCTACCTCTAACAGGCATCTCAGACTTCACACTTTCACAACAGGCCTCCGAAAGTGCTCCCCCCACCAAAGAAAGTGTTCTTCTCCGGGCTTGCTGCACTCAGTAAACGGTGCCTCTGCCCAGTTGCTCAAGGTAAGAACTCTCCTTCACCTTCCACATCCAGTCCATCAGCAAGACCTGTTGACTTGACCTCCGACACACACCCTGAACCCAGTCCTTTGGGCCATCCCCGCTGTGTCCCGGTCCAAGCCACCGTCACCACTCACTGAACCCCTGCAGTGGTGTGCTCACTGTGCTTCTCCATCCCCTCCTTGACCAGTTTTGTGTACCCTCTCCAAGGTCACCTCCAACATTCAAATCAAGTGATATCTCTTCCTCTCTCCCTCTTTCTACTCATATGCGCACTCCTGTAGGCAGTTTAGAACACTGATGGATTCCTATCACACTTGCCTCCACACTCCTTATTCTTATTCTGCGTCCTCTCCAATCCCACCCAATGCTGTCACCCTTAGCACTACACTTCAGACATGTTACCCTTCTCATCCTCAGGCACAAGTTAGCCTGTGCGTTTGGTTTTCCACTGCCTGAGTTCCCAGATTTTTCCAAGCCTGACTCTTCTTATCATTCAGGTCTCATCCTAAAAGACCCTCCCTACTTACTTGTGCCTGGGCATTCACTGTCTGTCTAGGATGTAAGTTCCATGAGAGCAAAGACCGGTATTATTTACACATACATAACAAAGGCTATGACACAGAGACCCAAATGATGGGGCAGCTGAAAGAACAGAGAAGTTCATTTCTTGCTCACAAGAGAACCATTCAGGTTATTTCATGTCTGCTGTCTCTCAGAGTATCATCACCATCCGCGGATCGCAGCTGGTCCCCACAGGCAGCCCACAGTAGAAAGGGATCCAGGAGGAGGTAGCATGGTCACTACCTAAAGGTCTGGGTACAGACATGGTCCACATCTCGGCCACCCATCTGCCACTAATGGGACTCATTCACGTGGCCACTCTAAACTATATACAAGGGTGGGGAATGTATTACATCTATTCATGTACCCAGAAGGATACCCAGGCACTTACTACTTATTGAATGAATTAAAGTAAAATAATCTACTAGTTTAGCAAGTTAACACTTCAGTTTCCCTTTGGAAACCATGAACTCTGCAAAAGAAGGTTAAGGTACAGCATCCCCTAGTTTGATCCTCCATGCTGGCACCCTTGAACTCCATGGCAGACATTGATAAGGCAATCTTTAGTTGCCATGGGATTGACCAACTTCTCCATCCTCATCCTCTCCTCCCCATACACCTGCACCCATCCTAACTAGAAAGGAGAGGAGGAAACGCCCACTTGGAGGCTAATAGAGCATAATGTGCCTTTTTCCTTTTCTCCAACTCCCCATTTTCTCCTCAGACCCCCCGTTCCTTCTCCACCTTCAACAGGATGCTGCATTTCTCCAGGGCCCTGTCCTATTTATTCCAGGTAGGGTGATGATTAGGAAGGAACAAAGGAAAACAACAAGCATTTTATAGTGAGCCGTGGTTTCCTTCTAAGCCTTATTAAAAGTCTAGCTCTACCTCAGATGTGCATGTGAGCATATTTAACAAAGTCCTGTGGGACAGCTGGTAGGTACGGGGAAATCTCTGTGGATGTCTCATACATCCACACGTAATGTGCAAAATTGGGGTTTATTAGTGGGATTTCTGTACTCCTCTGTAGTGAGTTTTGTACATGAGATCCGCTATTCTGAGCATCTTCGGTGAAGTCCAATCTATAGACCTTTTAAAGGTATTGGTTACATAACAAAAGAAAAGCAATTGGTGTCCTTTATAGGGGCTTTCCTGCTTTCAGAAAAATAACCTGTTTGGTAGTAGTTATAAGGCCATTGATAGCAGCTCTGTGTCACGCACTATTCTAGATGCGGGGGAGAAGGAATTCTTAAGGAATCCTGGCAGGCATGGCTCAGTGGTTGAGCACTGACCTATGAACCAGGAGGTCACAATTCATTTTCCAGTCAGGGCACATACCTGGGTTTTGGGCTTAATCCCCAGTGTGGTTACAGGAGACAATCAATGATTCTCTCTCATCTTAGATGTTTTTATCTCTCTCTCCCTCTTGCCTCCTCTTTGAAAGCAATAAAAATATGTCTTTTTGCCAAGACCGGTTTGGCTCTGTGGATAGAGCGTCGGCCTGCGGACTGAAAGGTCCCAGGTTTGATTCCAGTGGGGGGCATGTACCTTGCTTGCGGGCACATCTCTACTGTGGGGCATGCAGGAGGCGGCTGATCGATGTCTCTCTCTCATCAATGTTTCTGACTTTCTATCTCTCTCTCTTCCTCTCTGTAAAAAATCAATAAAAATATATTTTTTTAAAAAATGTCTTTTTAAAAGAATTTCCTAAAGAAAAGCTGGTATAGCATGGGGCAGGGTTTCTCGACCTCGACTCCATTGGCATTTGGGGGATGAATGATTCTGTGCTGTGGGGCTATCCTATGTGTTGTAGGATGTTGATCAGGATTCCTGGTCTCTACCCACTAGATGCCAGTAGCACCCCAATCCCAAGATGGGACAGGTAAAACTGTTTTCAGACATTTCCAAATTGCCTTGGGGGCAAAATGACCCCTCATTTAGAACCAGTGCTCTGGTGGGGGAGAGAGTAGTCACTGGGATCAGATCTTGGTTCTCGAGGCCTGGCTTGGCCAAACATGCACTTGAAAAGCTCAGGGTAATTTCTTTACCTTTCTGGGCCTGTTTTCCGGATCTGTCAACTGGTTACTAAGAGGATTGTATGAGGTAATGCATATAAGATGTTCAGGTCAATGTTTAGCACGCACAAAGACTCTGGAAATACTCTATAAAGGTAATGAAGTTTGATTTGCTCTGCGGCCGTGAAAAAGCTCCAGTTAATATAAAATCTAGGTATTTATCACTCCAGTTTCTTATGATTTCAACGGGCCTTTGTGCACCATGGCAAGCATAGCTGCATCCTCCTGTCCTCATCTATGTGGAGGACATCAGTGCTGCTGGTGACACAAAGATGGAAACGGCGAAGAGTTCTCATTCTTAACTATCAGCTCACTGTTCTCTAGCACTTCGCTTTGCACTGGTTCTCTGACCCGGTGGATATTGTGGTGGCTCCCAAGAGTATATGTTTCCCTGCAGGTCTTGTTGTCCTTTCTTCCCAGAAACCAGGTCCCAACTTTCCTTAGTTGATTCATTGTCACTGGAATTGGGAAATAGGACAAAGTATCAGGAGGAAGATGCACATGAGGATAAGTGCGTCTTTCCAGTAGAAACTGGATTCATCGCTGGTGGCTTTAAACTTGGGAAGAGCACCAACTACTTTAGGTAGGCGTCCACCTCTGCCTCAACTTCAAGATAGTAACTTTGGGAAAAGAGGAATTGGCATGTGAACAGCTGGCCAGCTAGTAGTACTGAACGTAAATGTTTATGGAGGAAGGGAGAGGATCAGGAATTGAGTACGACAATGGTGAAGCCCTGTTAGGGACCGTGGGTGAGATCATTAGAACCAATCGTCAGACTTTTGGGACTGACAACAATACAGGAACAAGTGGCATGCCGATTTCCTCAAGGGGATGGTAAGCTTAAATTGGAGAGATGGTAGGGAAAAACATGCCACAAAATATATTCTTAAAAATTGCATATGGTAGAGGATTGTGAAATGACATTAAAAGAGTAATAGAAGTCTTCTGATATTTTAAAGAAAAAAAATGCAGGAGTGGTAATCAGATAGCCTTTATGCCCCTAGTTATCTGTATCCCCAGTGCACCTTTTGTAATTAAGAGACAAAGCGAACTTGAAAGTTTAGTGCGGGTATGAAGAGGCTCTGCAATACCCTGGCAATTGGATGGCAGGTGGAGAATCCTTGAACCACTGGGTTGAAATGTGGTGGACACCGTGTACATCTGGATACACAGAAGATAAAGAGGCGTTGTCCTTGTGGAAATAGGATTCAGACCGCCCAGGTCACGTGACTCATGCATGCATTGTTAACCAAGATTATGAACTTCACACTTCCAAAATGCACCCCTCTCAGGGTCTGCCAACACCCCCAGATTTGCTGTGTTCCTTCTTCTGTTAAAGATACACTTCCCTAAACATTCTTGACCTCTGGGCATATTTCATCTACTAGAAGGTTGAGAAAAACAAGAGTAACTGCTAATTCTGGACTTAATTATAATCTAGAAGAACTAGTGAGGAAATTAATTGGTGAGACCCTTTCAATATGAATTATTTTAATTTAATTTTATTTTTATGGAATTCAAAACATAGGTTTTAGATTCATATAGTGCCTGTTAGAAAAGCACACAGTCTCCCCTGAAAATCTTCCACCCAGTGCCTACTGTCCACAGACATGCAGTGCTTTTAATTGATTCCTTAGGAATTTATCTCCACATCTCTAAATATAATTTTAACATTTTCTGTTCTTGATTTTTACTTCTAGGCATTATCTTTTGACTTCCCACTATGGAAAATGAGAAACCAGCTCTCTTTTAAATCCCCCTTTTAAAAAAACACATACAATTCCCATCCTCCCAATATTGTGATATAATTTTCCTCGGGTCGAAATTCAGCCCTGCTTGATGCATGCAGCATGCTGTGATTACTCCCCCTCTCCTGCGTAACTCTGTTTCCAGTGGTTCTATTTTTGCTCTTCTGTGGTAATTATGGATATGCCTATAAACTCACCTCTAATTGTGTACATTTTTTCTCAATATATTCAAATATACTGGGAGTTATATCAATTTTATCTTCTTATGAAAATCCCCCTACAGCTTTCTGATCTGCTCCCATCAAGACGGGTTGATCTGTAAGCCCAAAGCCCATCTGTTGCCTTGGGATGTTCCTCCCACCGTCCTGGGGACCCCTTTCTCCTCTGTGGCATTGCGGATCTTGTTTCATTTACTCCACACTCAGTAGCAGGTAGTAGTATACGCTCCATTGTGCAGAGGAGCCAAACCGAGGCGTGGGGGAATTTAAGTAAAATTTCGCCAAGGTGTATAGTTTGGCACAAATGGAAAAATCCAGAATCCATCTGACACCAAACTCGTGCTCTTACTCGCTGTCCTGCCTGAGAGGATCAGCCAGGTGGCAGAAGCGGAGGCTCTACAGGTGGCTGGGAACCTTGTGCAGGCCGTGCAGCCCATGGTCAAGCCAGTCTGTTGCAAACCTTCCTATTTTAAGGCATTTTTATAGCCCCTGACTCACTGTCCCTAATGGCAGCTTCTTATTTCTGGGATTATTGGGTAAAAAAAATAATAGCTTCTGGGCATGTGACACTATTCTCAGGCCTTTAATGTCAGAAATAATGATCGTGTTAAATTGGAGCTCATTACCACGGAATGAGACCTCATTGCGCGGGCTTTTTTGGGGGTTGTTTAATGGTATTTTTTTTTTACCTCCCCTCAGTAGCTCTGAAATGGTACACTGAGGGGAGGTTGGGTGTTTGGAGTGGCAAACTTTGCAATCATAAGAAAGCTGTCCTTTCATCAATGGAAGGAGAAGCGTCCATCCTCCATTGTTCTCCCCAAACACAGGCTGTGCCTTTGTTAGGATCTCGTGGACATGTTCTGAGCCCCTTAAGCCACTAATACCAGTTGTATCCCCAGCAGCCACCACACGTACTTAAAGCATTATACTCTGCACAGCCCTTTCCATAATGAACCTGACAATCCCGTTTTATGATTTGTTGAGTGGTTAATTCAAAATATACCGTTCTCCAGAGCCAGCTCTCTGGTGGGTTCCTGCGAGGCCTCCAACACAAATACAGAGGCTTAGCGTGCCCGTCCTCAGAGAAGGCGCCATGGGGCCCGGCCGGAGCAGGGTGCTCCCCTGAGCCTGGGACTGCAGAAAGGGGGCGGCCGGCCTCTGCTCTGCCCACCCGCAGCTCCTCTGAGAAACTCAGAACGAGGGCCGTAAATGCAGGCCCCCGTGGAGGAGGGACCGGCAGCCTCTCCTCCTGAGTGTAGAAAGGACACAGGCATCCAGGAGGGGATGGGAGGCAGAGAGCTTATGGCCCAGCACCCAAGGAACAGTGAAGGCACTGGGCACCCAGCTACACAACCAAAATGCAAAGGTAAGGCTGGCCGGTGCCACCAAACAACGAACGAGTTATCTAAAAGGAATTGCCCCTCTGCCCCCCAGCCTCACCAGCCCCGAAGGCAGAATGGGAGCCAAATGGGTAGAAGCGGTAGGAAATCAGATTGGCACCCCAGCTGTGGTTGGGCAGCATCAAGGTCTCTTGCGAGCACCCAAGGAGTTCCTTTTACTGGGAGTGATGGGGAGATAGGAGAGCCTCAGACCAGGCTGTAGGTGGCACTAATCGTCGAAATAGGCCTTTTAATTATACAGTTCTGTGAGTCTTCGATGGGAATGTTCATGAATCACTTTTAAAATGAGGGCAAGACCTTTTGGAAATTAAAAAATATTTTTTTTCCTAGATATGAGTGCTACTTGAGAGGTCAGCAGACTTTTTCTTACAGGGCCAGGCAGTAACTATTTTATACTTTGTGGGCCATATAAACTCTGTTGTGACTGACTACTTAACCCTGTTAGAGTGCAAAAGAGGATACATAAATAGACAGTTAGACAAATGTGTTCTAATAAAACTTTATTGACAAAACAAGCAGTGGACTGGGTTTGGCCATGAGCCATACTTCGCCAGCCCCCACTTTAGATAATATTGAGAAGCCCAAGGAATAAAAGGGCTAGGCTGTCGCCCCATTGTGCTCATGAGCATCACACTCAATGTACAACACACACGTATCTGTGTGCAGGGATGCATATTGTTTGAGCGGTGTGGTTTGGGGAGTGGCAAGGAGGAGGCAGAACACACATCTGCACATTCAGAGAGAAAACCTGCAAGGCGTGTTGGCCGTGGTCCGCACAGACCAGTTCTGTGTCACATGACATGAAGGCTCCAGCCCAGAGCTACCCCAAGGGGAGTTCCGCACAGCGTCTGAAATTCCTTCTGCTGCTCGCTCGTTGCTTTGGGCACCTGCCTTGTGAAGGGAAAGGCCTAACTAATGCAGCTTTGTTCTGAAGGAGGGAAGGCCGAGGTGCCCGGGTTGGCCTATCAGATTAGCTGGTGCCGCCTAGACCTTCAGACTGGGAAGTCAAGCCTGGCCGGGGCCAGGGGCAGCCAGGAAGGGCGAGGAAGCCCTCCGCTCCTGGAGGAAGGCAGCGGGGGAGCAGTGAGAAGTGGGGGGCACAGGTCTGCACCGCCTGCGTGGCAGGTTCGCTTAGAGACTGCCCTGTGCCTGTGCCTCCCACCCCCGGCCCGTTTATCTGGGAGTCGTTTTAAACCGATATTTTAAAGCCACTGAGCATTTACAGAGCTGGGCTGTTTTTGTAACCTTGTTCACCTGGCGTGGCTGTAGTTCAAGGCATTAAATCCTTGCAAATTCTGAGTTCCTTGGAGTCAACATACTTTCTTGGAGGATTGCTTCATTGCTTTTTGCTCTTCTCTGGCCGTTTTCCTTGTCGGCCCCCTCCACCTTCTGCGTCCCTTTTCTCTGAAAGCCTCCTAGACCACACTTCTGGCGACACTCTCCCCCATCTGGTTCTGGACACACACACATGCATGTCCTCCGGCACTGGGACACACACACACACACACACACACGCCCTCCAGTCCAGGGACACACACACACACACACACACACACACGTACCTTCTGGCATGGGGGCACACATACACACACACACACACACACGCACGCACACGCACACACACGCGCGCCCTCCAGCACAGGACACACGTGCAGGCATGTGCGCTCACAAATACACACACACACACACACACACACACACACACACACACTTCCTTGGCACCCAGAAGCACATCCAATGCCATTTGCTGCCACTTCGAGTTTTGTCCCCAAAAGGAGAGACAGAAAGAATAGCCTCCCCGTTCCTTCGAAAGTGCACTGTGGTTTCCAAATGGAGGTTTCTCTCCCCTCCTACCCGCTCAGCAACAGAGGGGCCTGCTTCTGAACTCTGACGGCCCCGTCCGCATTCACTCTGTCGTTAGCGGGTGGGGCCCTTAGAAATCGGAGCCCCCTTAATGCTGCGGCCTGTTCTGTGGGGAGATGACCTTTACCCAGGAGAGGGGGCTGTCCTCAGTGATCTCCGACACGTGGAGGGTCCCTGTGTGTTCCACCCAGGAGGGGCACCTCACCAAGAGTGGGAGGTACACACCACATGCTTCTCTGAAATGTGTGTGAAGGCACATTATATTACTGTATATGGACCTGAATAAATTACTACCGGTTCTTGAAAATACTGCCAACCGTCTTGAGAGACATCCATTCTTTTTTTTTTTTAATTGAAAAGAAAAATTTTGTCCAATTGAAAGGCTCTTGGGGGAAAGAAAGAGGAAATCATTAAAAATAGGAAATTGTCCATGGGGTTTGTAGAAATTAATTGTATTAAAAGTTATGAAAATAATCTTTAAATAATTCTTCCCACAGCCGTGGGGAATGAAAACAATGAATGGCTTTTTATTTTCCAATATAATATGCTATCCTACAGTCTTCAACATTATCCCTCTTTTCTTATCAGAAGCCTAATGTCTGAAATTCCCCTAAGCAGAATGTTATTTGTTATTTTTTTTTCAAACTGTTAATCTATATTACCATGGAGTTGTGCAATTCATGAAGCAGAATGTAATGCGAAATTTCCAAAATGGGCGATGATAAGGATTTGCTTGCATGGCACGGACACACCGGGGACCACACTCTGTGTTAATGAGTCTTAACTTCAGGACCTTGTCATTTGCTCACATAATGCATGTACCGCGGGTTATTAGTACACCAAGCAAATGGGACTTTTTATACCAAGGAAGGGCACCTCTCCATTAATATGCTGGCAGATGGGATGGAAGTGCCAGGGATGTGCTGACCGTCTGCATTTCCCTCTACTAGTGTCTTGTCAGTTAAGCAAGAATCTTGGGGGTGACTGCTCTTGAGTGAAAGAACTACTTCTTTTGACTCTGGGCCCTCTCTCTGAGCAGCTGGGAAACTGTGTTCTGAGGCTGTCCCTAGTTTCGGTGAAGGGGGTTACTTATAGCCTTCCTCTCTGGGTGATGCCACCTTCGACCAACTAGAAGGAAAACCTACCTGGAGAAGGCTCCTGGTGGTCCCTCCCTGAGCCACGTCCAGAGCAGTCCATCGGAATTCAGTGATGATGGGACTCCCAGAACTGGGTATTTCAAGGTCTAAATGTTACCCGGTGGCCACTCCAATATGGGGCATTCCTCTTTTGACTTCCACACATTCAGCTTGTGTTTCTGATCCTTGAAGTTATTGCCTAAGAACCTTGCAGGCCTCTTGCCTTTATGAAGTGGCTGCCTTCTAGATATAAATCCAGGAACAGCTCTGTGGCTGGACTGAAATTCCAACAGAGTTCCTAATGTTGGGCAAAGAAGCAATTCGTCCCTATGAGAGGGCAAACACCTCTGAGGGGCTCAACCAATATTAATGTTGTGATCATCGTATTTTATTTTTAGTCATAGTCTTACAACTAATCACCATATGCATTGTTTCATCTCTTTACGGTAACTCAGCAAAGGTGAATATATTAAAAATAAGAAAAACAGGATTTAGAGAGTTTAAACTTGTTCCTCATGCTCACACACTCAGTAGGTGGTGAGCCTGGGATTCCAGTCCAGACCTGTCTGATTTGAAAACTGATATCCCTAATTCCCACAGGTTGTAGAGTAAAACCCTTTCCTAGCTAAAAGCCATTTTGAGAAGAGGAGAGAGGAGGGGAAGGGAGAGGGTGAGCACATTGGTTAACGTAAGGTTAAGGTGAAAACATGGGACGTTCTAAGAAAACATGACCGGGTGCAGTGTGGCCTGGGAGGACCTGTCCTCTGCTAATGCTTTGCTCAGTTAACTTGAGGCAGAATCCCTGCGCCCTTTGCCTGGGATCTTTCTTCTGGAAAATGAGGCAAGGTTGTGACATGAGCTGGCTGCTGTTGGAAAAGGGATTGGAGCTGCCAGAGTCAACGAGCAGCGACATCCATGATGGCCAGGGCGGCAGAGGCCCCAGTTCTCAGATGCATAGCTGTTTTTATCAGCTCTTCTGCGGACATGCAGACCTGTGTTCAAACATGCAGTGGTTTCCAGAGAAGGCTTTCTGTGTGGTCACCGTGCACATGGACCTAGATGTTCAACCATAGCCACAGGGAAAGTTTCGGTAACTTGTCCTCTCAGAACATTTTTTTATTGCAAAGCAGAGGTGCCCCCACCCCAAATGACAGAAAGCAATGGACTCATGTAACTGAAAAACCCACGGGAAGGTCTACTGGGATAGGTAGGCAAGTCTGAGGCAGAGTTTGATTAGGGACTCAAACCATGTCACGAGGCTGTTTCTCTCCGCCATCCCTTGCAGCTTTCTGCTCGTACTAGCTCCTTTTTCTGGAGGAGTTTCCTCTCAGGGTCATAAAACAGGCACAGCAGCCTGCATCCTCTGTTCCTCAGTACACAGGCTCTGGGAAAGAGGGAACATCTTTTTCACAGCGCTCCCTGGGGAGCTCCCTCAACCAATCACATCGGTCAAGTAGAGGATGCAGTGTGCTGATTGGGTTAGGCCTGGATCAGATGCTGTAACCCTGGAGTCAGCCCCACCCAAAACACGGGAGCAGAAATGGGAGCAGAGATAAATCTCAAAGTGGTTGCATCAGGAAAGGGGTGCGTTCATTCTGAGGGTTAAAAGGCAGAGAGTGTCCACTGCAGGGTCTGTCTGCCCGCTGGCTTCCACAAACCTGTGGGTGAACTAAGTGGTGTGTCCCAGTTCCTTCCTTTGGTGCATGCTGCTAGGCTTTGCTCCGTAAGCAGTGCCAAGGCAGCAAGGAGAAGGGATGCCCACGGCCTGCTTTGATTGTGGTGTACTCAGGTGATGTGAAGTCACACGGTCAGTGCATGCCTGTTCAAGGTTGTTGTTGTTTTTAATATATTTGTATTGATTTCAGAGAGGAAGGGAGAGAGAGAGAGAAAAAAAAAACATCCATGATGAGAATCATTGTTTGGACGCCCCCTACTGGGGATTGAGCCCACAACCCAGGCATGTGCCCTTGGCTGGAATCGAACCTGAGAACCTTCAGTCTGCAGGCCGATGCTCTATCCACTGAGCCAAACCAGCCAGGGCTCAACGTTGAGTCTTGACATTTACTAGCGTGTCTTAGAAACTTGCTACTAATGAGTGGCTCACAGACAAGCATCTTCACTTGGAAGCTTCTTAGAAACTCTGAATCCTTGACCTCACCCCAAACCTGCTGAATCTGGGGAGTGGCCTGGAGCATGGATTGGAATATTTTTCTATAAAAGGGCCAGATATAAAATATTTCCGCTCTGCAGGCCACATATCTCTGTCATGACTACTCAACTCTGTTAGGGCACAATAGCGACCCGTAGACAACGTGTAAACAAGTAAGTGTGGCTGTGACTCAATGAATCTCAGTTTACAAAACAGCTACAGGCCAGGTTTGGACCCGGGGCAGTAGTTTGCCAAGAGGATCAGACATCCTGGCAGGGACTGGAGTCCTTTGGTGCTCACCTCTGCTTTGGGTTCCATGTTGGGATGGATCGTTAGGATATGACTCAAAAATAACCCCATTTATTTGTTTCTTCAGGGTGTACGGGTTGAGTACTCACTAGTTGGGAGGTATCTCTGGGATGAAAAAATGACGGAAGGGTTTCAGAATTTCCTGGGAGGCAGCAACATGGCGGCACTCTCCAGAGGACACGCACGCTCCCCAGGTGCAGAAATGTGTGCCTTCGCCCAAAGACCAGCATATTCGGCAAGTGGGGCCCTTTGTGCGCATCATCTTGGGAGCCAGACCCATGCTTGGTCAGGGGACTAGAACATTCTTAACCTGCCCCGAGGCAGCTGGAGGTGCAGGGTTGGAGGAGAGCAGAGCGTCCACCCCACCACACCCCTCAGCTCCTTCGGATCCACAAGGGTGTGCAGGCAGCAGTGAGGCCTCCACAGGACAAGCCGCACTGAGCTCGGTGCAGGCTGTGGGTCCCTCTGCAGAGGGGCTGTTCCCTTCCCTTTGCAGCAAATATCCGCTCCACAGCCTCTCATAACCGCTCCCATCTATGCACTTCTTTTATTTTTCTCTAGAGAGCCCTCCTGTCCGGGACTTTTTGTATTTTACACTTGAAAAGGCAGTCTCTCCAGCCCAGGACTGCCTGTGCAGCCTCGAGTTTTTGCCTCAGGCTCCCTAGACCTCACGCAGGAGGGTGGGCGCTCCAGCTGCAGCCCTGCTGCTGGCTGGCAGAGCCCACTTCCTAGCTGCGAAGCACGTGGTCATTTCACGCGGACCACTTCTCAGATAAACACTCGTGGCTTCTCGTGTGGCCGGAATGACTTGCAGCCAGGTTGCTGGGCTCCCAGCCTCAGGAAAGGGGAAAGAAATGATTTGGTGCCGCCTTCCCCCGGGAGGGGCTGCGGCCCATGTCCTGTTCCCTCCTGTAATGGTCCATCCTTCCTCTTCCCTCTCAGCCTCATACCCTTCCTCCCAGGCCTGGCCTCCTTAGCGCAAATATCCGCCAGTCCCTCCAGATTGTAACAAGTCTTGCCTCTCTCCCTCCCCTCCCGGTACCCAGAGCCAAGGACAGTCAGACAGAAGTATGTGGGCCAGGAGGCCAGGATTATCTCCGGACTCACTCGGGATTCACATTTATTTACCTAGAATAACTTGAAAGACTCGAACCACATTCTGAGCCTGCCCTGCCCTCAGAGAAAGGATCAAGGAGTCAGCTCAGGAATCCGTGGCCTAGAAGCCACAGGCAGCATGGCACAGATGCTTTCATCAAAACCGGCCCCATTTATTGGACAACTATTAAGCCCTCTCCGGGGCGTCTGAAAAAACAGCCCAGCTGGCCTCCCTTTTTCCAGGATTACCACCCCCCCCCCGGCCCCCGGCAATCTCCTGTCCACCAGCAGCCTGAGTGGTCTTTATAAAGCCACCAGTCCTATCACTCCCCCGCCCAAAGCCCAAGCCCTTCCTACTGCAGTTAAACTGAAATCCATACCCTTTTCCCGGTTTTCCATTGGGCTGTCTTTTTTCCTGCCAATTGGTAAAGAAGCCTTCATAGATTTAGCGACATCAGTCATCTGTGGTGCAAACATTTTTCTTGAATCTACTGGTTTATCTTTAGACTTTGTTTACGGCATCTTTTGTATAAAATTTTACATTTTTACCTATATGGTTTGGCTCAGCGGCTAGAGCAGGCCCAATGCTCTAGCCACTGAGCCAAACCAGCTAGGGCTGTAAATAAAGTTGTATAAGAACATAGGTGTGGCCTGCCTGGTGTTGCTCAGTGGTTGAGCGTCGAACGGTGAACCAGGAGATCAGAGTTCCATTCCCGGTCAGGGCACATACCCAGGTTGCAGACTTGGTCCCAGTAGTTAAGAAACGTAAGTACAGCCACTCATTTACTTGTTGTCTATGGCTGCTCGTGGACTATAATGGCAGAACGGTATAGCTGTGGCAAAGACAAGAGGATCCACTAAAGCTCACATGCTTTATACGTGGGTTTTTACAGAAAAAGCTGGACCACCCTGCTCTAGGGTGTGCCAGCACCCCACTCTCTGCCCTCTGAAATGGGAGTCTGCCCTTGTCATGTCTGAAATTCCAGTGTGCCACTGGCTTTTGTCCTGGGTTTCTCCATTCTGTTCCCGTGATCGCTTTGTCTATCTCTCTGCCAATACCACTTAGATTTGATTCCTGTGACATTCTATTCCAGCAAAGCTATCCCTCCTCACGGGTCTTATTTTTTATGCTTTCCTTGGCTGTTCTCATCTGATTCCTTCTCCATTAGGATTTAAGATATTTTTATCTCTTTCCCCAAAAGTGAAAACTTTGTTGGAATTTTTAACAAGAATTGCATTATATGCCTATATGTAGTTTAGGAAGAATAGATATTTTGATAACATTAAGTCTTCCTATCTAAGAAAATACCTTTCTATCTTTTTCACTTCATACTTAGGGTATTTTTAATATGACTTTCTAATTTTATTCATATAGATCTGTATTAGTCAAGGTCTACTCAGAGACAAAAAACTATGCCAGTAATTTGAACATGGAATATTTATAAAGATTTATTAACTAATAAAAAGTGATTAACTTCTGAAAGGGTTAAAAGAAGATTCTAAGGAATTCAGAAATAGCAAGTACAGGAGGCAGCTACTATTCTGAGGCTGAAGGAAGGAACACAGAATGGAACAAAGAACTTAGCAGAGGGACCCCCTCCCCTCCTCCTAGAGCCCAAGGCTGAAATTCAAGCATCACCAGAGAGGCCGCCATAGGAAAATAGAACCAGGGTTCAAGTCCCTCTGATGTTCCATTTTTATTTTTATTTGTTATCCCTATTGTCATTTTTTTTGCCATTCTCATTTCTAGTTGTTCAATGCTGTTAGAGAGTGAAACTGTTGATTTTTGTGCATCTATCTTTATTATTTTAACTAAATTGTCTCAATTATTTTACTCGTGGTTCATTGGACCCTCTTGGGTTTTCTAGGTATTTAGACATAGCAGCACAAAAGAGATAGTCTTATCTATTTTTTCTCAATATTGATATCAGTGATTTTCTTTTCTTACCTCAGTACATTCACTAGTTTTTCAGATAATGTTAACTTTAACAAATTATCTGTTTTACATAGTTTTATACTAAATTTCCTCTGTTCTTAATGTTTTCTCCTAGATATGCCCAATTCTGAGAGATCAATATGGATATCTCCAAGTCATATTTTATTTTATAGTCTTGTATATTCAGTAGCTTTTCTTCTTTATGTATTTAGCTATTGTGTTGTATGGTGCATATAGTTTTATGCATATTATTTCTCCGTAAACTGTACTTTTGAACATTAGACTGTCATTCTTCATTCTGTTCTATTCCTTCAACCTTAAATCCTATCTTTTCTGAAGTCCACATTGCTGTTTTTCCATTCCTTTTTGCCTGGTTACTCTCTCTGTACTTTCCAAGTCAACACTCTTTTCTCAGTTCCTCCTTGTAGGTCAAATAAGGTAGCTGTCACTCTTGTATCTCTTCAGAAGTTTCCACAGTTACTATGTTTTTAGACTCTGACACCTTTGGTTATTGTTTCCAATGAGTCTCAGTAACAATGGATGCTATCTTCAGTCAGAAATAAGCATCACTCACATATCCTGCTTTTTCCGTACTGTTCACCCCTAAGTCAGCACTGTAATTAGTGCCCTGTGGTGTAGAATAGGTGCTTTAGAAATCGCCCCAAATAAGACCCCCAGTCTCCATCCCTTATTGTCCTGAACGGATGCCTGATTTTATATTGCTCATGTTGACCCACCCACTTCATTCATGCAAGACAGAAATGACCAGCAGAATACTCTTCATTTCTGCTTGTATTGACACTAACTTCCATGCATTGACTCATCATTTTACTTAATCCTCACAATAATCCTGGAGACTATGTATCACTATCCCTAAAATATAGATGAAGAGAGATAGGTAGCATGCTTATGGAAACACAGTCTGCAAAAAGAAAAAAAAACACAGAGATAAAACTTGGCAGTTAAGAAATCATTAACAAAATGAAAAGACAACTCACTGAATGGAAGAATATATTTGCCAATGATACATCTGATAAGGGGTTAATTTCCAAAGTATATTAAAAAAAAAACTTATTCCACTCAACACCAAGAAAACAAACTGATGGGGGAAATGAGCAAATGACCTGAATAGACACTTCTCCAAAGAGGACATATGATGGCTAATAGACATAGAAAAGATGCTCAATGTCACTAGTCATCAGAGAGATGCAAATTAAAACCACAAAGAGATGTCACTTTGCACCTTCAGAATGGCTGTCATCAATTAATCAACAAACAAGTGTTAGCCAGGATGTGGAGAAAAGGAAACTCTCATGCTCTGGTGGTGGGAATGTAGACTGTGGGGAAAATTGGAGGTACTCTGGCCAGGTGGCTCAGCTGGTTGGAGCATCATCCATTACACCAGAAGGTTGTGGTTTGATCCCTAGACTGGGCGCATAGGGAGACAGGTGATTGATGTTTCTCTCTCTCTCTCTCTCTCTCTCTCTCTCTCTCTCTCTCTCTCTCTCCCTCCCTCCCTCCCTCCCTCCCTCCCTCCCTCCCTCTCTCCTTTCCTTCCTCTCTTTCTCTAAAATCAAAAATATATCCTTGGGTGAGGATTTTTTTTTTAAAGTATGGAGATACCTCAAAAAATTAAAAATGAAACTGCCTTTTGACCCAATGATTCCACTTCCAGAAATATATCCAAAGAGACCTGAAATTCTAATTCAAAAGAGTGTATGCTTCCCTATGTTCACTGCAGCATTATTTACAATAGCCAAGATTTGGAAGCAGCCCAAGTGCCATCAGTAGAGGAGTGGATAAAAATATGTGGTGCATGTACATAGTGGAATACTACTCAGTCAAAATAAAGAAGGGAATCTTACCTTTAATGACAGCATGGATGGGCCTAGAGACTATTATGCTAAGTGAACTCAGCCAATCAAAGACAAGTGCCACTTGTGGAATCTAATGAACAAGATAGTCGAACTAACAAAATAGAAATAGCATCAATACAGAGAGCAGGATGATAGCTGTTGGAGGGGAGGAGGTTTGGGATCCTGAGTGAAAAGGGTAAAGGGATGGGGCCAACGCCCCACATAGACACAATCACAGTGTGGTGATTGCAGGGGGCAAGGGGGTGAATGAAGGTAGAAGGGAGCAAAGTGGGGATGAACGGGATCAGAAAGCAACCTTACTTTGGGCAATGGGCACCTGCTGCCATATGCAGATGATGTGAGAAGAAAAGTTTTAAATAGAAAAGAAAACATCACCTTGGCATTTATTCTGTTTTACTCAGTACACTGCTTCTCGTTTTCCCCAAAGTCCAGCCCACAATTCAGCCCCCCGCCTCCCATGCTGACATGGGTACTTTGGGGTGATGGAGGCAGAAAGTAAAAACCATTCCAGAATGACCCAATTCTGGCTGTTTCCCCAGCTTCGCCCACTGGCACTGAGTAATGCCAGCATAACCTTTACTTGAGCTTAACACCTTTACTCCCCTGCCTTAGAAATCAGTCATTATCATTAAACGTCTGAAAGTTCTCAGAAGGTCAGAAATGTTCTCCCAGGGAAAGATTTAAAGAGATAACGCACTTGAGCGAAGCTAAAGGGAACTAAGAAACGAAGCGAATGAAAAGAAGGCAATTTTAAGATGAGAGCCACGGGGGGGATAGATCTCAATGAGAAGATCAGGGGCAGACAAGGTTGGTCGAGGACAAGAGTGAGCGCGAGGGGGTCATGGTGGAAGGTGGCGCTAGAGCTGCGTCGGTGTAGGCCGTGCTCTGCTTAGACACTGTGGACCTTGTCTATGGGCAGCCAGGCATATATGAGAGTATCAAAGCAGAGGTCCCCAGGACACAAGAGTTGCTTAGAGATAGTAACTTCACAATGGCTATGGTGGGTTGGAATGGTGTGTGTGAGAGAGAGCAATTTAGTAACAAAAAGAATAAAGACAAACATTTCACAAAAGAAAAGCTATAAAGGGTCAGTAAGCATTTTGGGGGTGGAGGGGGAGGGAGAGAGGGTTAGCTCCATTTTTTTGTGTTTTGTTTTTTTTAATATGTTTTTACTGATTTCAGCAAGGAAGGAAGAGAGGGAGGGAGAGAAACATCCATGATGAGAGAGAATCATGGATCAGCTGCCTCCTGCATGCCCCCTACTGAGGATCGAGCCCACAACCCAGGCGTGCACCCTGCCTGGGAATCAAACTGTGACCTCCTGGTTCATAGGTCAATGCTCAGCCACCGAGCTACGCTGGCAGGGCACCATTTGTTATTAAGTAAATGCAAATTAAAACAACCATGAACTTCCCTTCCTCATCCCCTAAATGCAAATATATTTTAAAGTAAGATATTCATTATTATCAGAGGAAGTGACCTTGACTCTTTCATGTACTGCTATTGGGCATATAAAGCATTTCAGGGAAGACTTAAAAAATGTGGACCAAGATTTCCCAAAGAATCCAAACCCTTTGACCTATCATCTCCATCTGAAGAAATTAATCATAGGGAAATAATATAGCTATGTTCAACATTTTATGTGAAAAAAAAACTCATTACTGTTCATAATAGCAAAAAAATAGGAGCAACTTAAATGTTAAGGGTTAGGGGGTTGGTTAAATTCATGATGGTGCCATGATGTTATATTCATACCGCGGAATACCCTGTGGCTGTTTAAAATGCCGTCTTCGAATAGCCGTTGAGATGGAGGGATGGCCATAAGTCAGAGTGCTCATCCTTTCCTCCTGGTTTCTAGGCCCACACCGGTCATAAATCGAGTCTCCGTGTTTGCAAGGGCCTGTCCCTGGACTGCCTCTTCTTTCCCGTTGTCCCGTTTGTTCCTCTTTATGCCGACACCACGCTGTCTTAGTCACTATAGCTTTATACTAAGCCTTAAATCCTAGTAGGTCTGATCCCCCCAACTCTGGCCACTGTGTGGAGAAGAGTTGTGGGTGGAGGGACAGGGTTGAAGCAAGGGGACCAATGGGGTACTGGTGAAGTAATTAAAATACTAGGTGGCAAATGGAGATGTTTCTGGGGAAAATGAGGTTACTCTAAGATCCTACAAAGCCCAGGTATTGAAGGGCACTACTAAGAACTTTTTATTCCACATACTGGCCACTTCATGAAGTGTCTTAGGTCTTGGACCGGTTTTGTTATCGTCAAGGAAGAGAGATCAGTTGCTGAGAAAAGCATTGAATTTCAAGTTCTGCGTTCCCCGGGTCCATCCCCCCTGGCTTGCATTTCGGCACGCAGGTACAAAGGAGGCCCCTATTCCTCCTGCTCCTACTGCCTTCCACCCATCTCTCAGCCACCTCCCCCAGCAAGCATGAATCACTTCGTGCAGGCGCTGCCATCATAAACATCGTGAGTTAAGACTTCAACATCGACTCAAGCCAATGGTGAAAGAAGCGCAACATTGCTGCTCGGGCAACAAACATTAAGAAATCCCCAATGGTGGTGCTTTCCTAGAAGAACTAATAAATGATTTCAAAGGGCTTCCTTCCTTCCATGAAAACGAAATGAATTAAAGTTTAACAAGGAGGTGGCGAAAGCCTTGCTGACATGGCTGAAAAACTCTCCAGCAGTGCTGATGGGAGGTCAGCGTTTGCCAGTTTTCTACCATATTAAATAATTACAGCGAGTCAGTAATGACCTTCGTACACTGGAACTGTTCTAAGGTTTAGAACTGTACCTTCAGTAAATAGAATCCAGCAAGAGGGTGCATGCTTCTTGGTTCTGAACTAAAAAAATTATGTAAAGGACAAGGTAAAAAAGAAGCTGCCCGGATCCTTTAAAAAATCCAAATGAAGTATCAACCATAACTTTTTTACAAAATTACTTCTGGTGGGAAGGAGGAAACACAGAGAAGAGGACTGTGGTGAACGCCAGGAGTTCTGCTCCTGGGAATATACCTTGTTCTGTGCATTTGACTTTAGAACTGCATAAATATTTAAGTAACTGTAAAACAAAAGTAGTTTTTTGTAGCCATTCTTAAAAACAAAAATGAAAGGAATGACCTCAACTGTGTGTCCAATGAGTGGTATGGCCACAGAGAGAGGACACGTCTGATAACTTTAAGACATAGTAATTTGATGGACATCTTTAAGGACAAAGAGAACTGCAAAAAATATTAAGCTGCTTTCAGTAATGATATCATGGATAGTTTTATTGTCTTTGTTATTCTAGACTGGTAGGCATATAGTGTAGAATAAAGCAAACAAGGATGTAGATTAGTATCCGTCACGACTGAGATTTTTAGCATCGGAAGAGGAGATGCAGCTGAAAGGTCAGTGAGGTTAAATTAAAACCTTACAATTCTGTATTTGCATACAAAGTATCAGTAGGAACTTTAATGTATTTTATTTTTACTATACTCATATTTTCCATAATTTCATATCTAATGCATAATATTTAACACGTGTGTTTATATAATGTGTGTATGTGTGTTTCCTTGCTGTGTTCACTGCAGAGAACTGAAGACAGTGGTTAATCTATTGGCAATGAGCAACCCTAGAACCTAGACTGTAGTCCACAAATATTTCTTCTCATTAGAAGGATCCAGGGCTCCTTGGAGAAATGGCAGATTTCACATCTGGGGCAGGAAATATACAAGAGACGCCTGGAACATTATTTTGCCAAACCAGAAAGCAAAAGCTCACAAGCCGATTTGAAGAAGCTCCCATTGGCCAAAGATGACACAATATATAAGCAGTAATATGAAAAACCACAGTGAATTTCAATGGGTTGAAACACAACAAATCAAATAGATTTAGGTTCAAGAGTTTATAATGATTTAAAACAAGCAAGCACACAGAAAAAAAAAATCAGGGAAAGCAAATGAGGGGAAATTCCTTTTATAAACATATTCCAACTATAATTTAAAAACAAAGAGGCAGTCCTAGCCTGTGTGGCTCAGTGGATAGAGTGTAGGCCTGTGGACTGAAGAGTCATTGTTTCAGTTCTGGTCAAGGACACATGCCCAAGTTGTGAGCTCAGTGATCCCCAGTAGGGGATGTGCAGAAGCCAGCCAATCTACGTTACACTCTCACATTGATGTTTCTCTCTCTCCCTCTCTTTCTCTCTCCAAAAGTCAATAAGCTATTTTTAAAATACCTCATTATATTTTAGAGATGCATACTGAAATATTTACAAATGAAATATGTCTAAGGTTTGCTTCAAAATAATAAGATAGGAGAGCATGGGGGCGATCGAAGAACCAAGACTGGCCATGAGTTGATCATTGTTGAAACTCAGTAATAGGCTTATTATTTTTCATAATGAAATTAAAGACATAATTTACATCATTTTATACATGATATATATTATAATTCAGAACATGTCATTTTGGACTCTAGTGTGCTTCTCATTAACTTTTCCCCCTAAATATATTTTTATTGATTTCAGAGCAGAAAGGAGAGAGCGAGAGAGAGAGAGAGAGAGAGAGAGAGAGAGAAAGTGAGAGAGAATCACTGGTCAGCTGCCTCCTGCACACCCCCTACTCGGGATCGAGCCTACAACCTGGGGATGTGCCCTGACCAGAAACTGAACCGTGACCTCCTGATTCTTACTTAGGTGGATGCTCAAGCACTGAGCCATGCCAGCTGGGCTCATTAACTGTCTTCCTTGCTTCTGCCATCAGAGGAGATTCTGATGGGCCATAAAAAAGGCTAGAGTAGTGGTCGGCAAACTCATTAATCAACAGAACAGCAAACCACGGCTTGCAAGCCCCATGTGGCTCGGGAGCCTCAGTTTGCCGACCACTTTGCATGCTACATTCCATCCTATTCTCACCACAAGAGTACTGTGTAGCTTTGACTTTGCATACCCCCTCAACCCCACGTGAGTAATGTGGAGTTTATTTTAGCAGCCATGACTTCTTTCATTAGCTTTGTAAGTCATTGCTGCCCAAATCACTGATAGTCTGAAGGGTTAACATTTCCAGTTATACTTTATTGTATTGTATAGGGAAATATTATAGTACTAGTGACCCATTGCATGAAATCCGTGCACATTAAAAGAGGCTTAATTAGAGGAAATAATTTAATGTTGCTATTTGCCCTTTCTTTATAATAGAAGTGTCAGAAATGAAAGAAAATTAGTAAAATGCATATGAAAACCTTTCTCCTGTCAAGAGTCTGGGGCTCACCATGGGAACCAGAGTCAAATTTCTGCCCACTCACATGTACCTCCAAATCGCATGAGACCCGGTCGGCCCCCGCAGCATTGGGATAGATCCAGACCCAGCCAGTCCCACCCTTGTCAAGCCCTGCTGGGCAGGGGGCATAACCTCAGGACTTTTGTCCCAGTGCCAAGACGGGATAGGGGGTGTGCCTTGAGGTCCTCTATCAAGCCCTGCCAGGTGGGGGGCGTGGCCTGGGGTCCCCTTAAAGCCCAGCCAGGCAGCGGGAGTAGCCTCAGGTCCCTTGGCCAGTACTGGGGCTGTGGGCATGGTCTGATATCCCCTGTCAAGCCTTGCGGGGCAGAGGTTGCAGTCTGAGGTCCCCCAGCCTGGTGCCAGGAGTGGGGGGGGGGGCCTTGGCCTGAAGTGCCCTTTCAAGCCCCAGCTGGTAGGGGGTATGGCCTGAAGTCCCCTGTTCTGGTTCTGGGATAGGGAGAGCAGCCTGAGGTCTCCTAACCCAGCACCAGGATGGGAAGTGCACCTTGAGGTTCCCAGTCAAACCCTGCCAGGTCGGGGGTGAGGCCTGAGGACCCCTGTGAAGCCCCACAAGGGCAGGGGAGGGCGTAGCCTCAGGTCCCTGCTGATTGCTTGTTAAGGCTCCTTATGGGAACTTGGCCTCAGCTGTGGGTGCAGCCATCTTTGTGATGGAGTGACAGTCAATTAGCATATTCCCCTCTTTATTAGATAGGATTGCAGTAAAGACAATGGTAGAAGTTTGTGAAACTCTCTTTGTAAATTTCTAGACCAAAGAAGTATTCAGAGGCTTGGCCTGGGGCAGAGAAGGAGAATTTTATCATGAACAGCCTCATTTTGTTCTTTGAACATGAATACTCTTGCGCCTCCATCCTTAGCACAACCTACACATTTTTGCTTTACTTTTGCTATCAGCTCACCAGCTGGGCTGGCCATGGCTTGATATTCTGGCTAACAGGAATTGAACAAAGGGGTAAAAGGCACTGAACCCCATGTTGTTTCTCCACCCTCATCCCCTGAGACTCTTGGGGTTTGCACCTGAATGAATCTCTTGGACAAGGCAGTGTGAAGACAAGAGACTCTTCCACATTGCTCAGCAGGGGCCTTCCTGGCTCCTAGGTCCATGGGACAGGATGTAGTTGGACTCAGCTCATCTAATCCATCCCTCCCCAGATTGCTAACCTGAGAGCTATGCATCATGGGAGACAATATCGCTAAGGCGAGAGGCCATGGGATGGATAGCCTCCCAACTGGTGAGAAATGGAAGCCGAGAAGCACTCTGACCATCCTCTCTCCTCACTTTAAAGAAAATGGATCTGGGGGCTTAGGAAACTTCCAGCCCCGCCAATTTAAGTCCCAGGCCCAAGTGTTCTAATTCTTCACACGGGAGAAGTTCGAAGCCTCAGGACAGGCAGCAGCTACCAGGCTATCTCTGGATGCTCGACTCATTAAACCCCGTGAAAGCAAGTTGACAGCATCTGGGACATGTCTTGTCATTAGGGGTGGGATTGGCACTGCTGTTTATTTTAGCGGGAAGAGGTGTGGGTGGAGGTGTCTGCGGGCGAGGGCATATGTTTCTGATGGAGGTGTCACCGAGTTGGTGTGTGTGCGAGGGGTGGGTGTGAAGTTTTGGAGGCTTTGGTTACTATTTTTGTTTTTGTTTTGTTCCTACTGACGAAATGCCCCCAAACTCCTCCTGAGTTTGATTCCTCTGGAAATTCTGTGCTTCTCCGCTGTGTTACTGGAATCATCCAAAGCACCATCCTTCCTTTGAACCATTTGAACCTGATCTTTCCGAGCCATTAAAGAGGACTGCCTCTGATTTTCACGTTTTCCTTTCCTTTCA
The DNA here is from genome assembly GCA_011751065.1 of Lasiurus cinereus. Taxonomy (NCBI): domain Eukaryota; kingdom Metazoa; phylum Chordata; class Mammalia; order Chiroptera; family Vespertilionidae; genus Lasiurus; species Lasiurus cinereus. Next base: position 13,774,337 of record JAAGEH010000452.1, read on the forward strand.
CCTAGAGGAGCGAGTTGTCCTTCTAATTAAACAACAGTTTCATTACATGATGTGAGGAAGACAATCTCTGAATTACTTGCACTAAGTTCTAGTTTAAATAAAGCCATGCCAATAATTACTTGAACCTATATGATTTACCCATTAATTCTTTATTTGAATTGGGAGGGGGGGTGTGGATTCAATATGTTTTCCGGCAAGTGCTTCATGATAAATGACTTGCTTATTTAGCAGTAAGTGTGTTATTCTTACAATTTCTAACATATGATAAGCAGAAGCCAGCCATTTCTGTTTCATGTGTTCTTTTTCAACCCTTTATCTGCCCTTTTTTTAAAAAAGAAAAGTCATGTTTAATAGATCACAGACATGATCTTTTAAACTGTTTTCAGTAGTTATGCAAAATCTTCACAAAAGTACTGGTGGGCAGACTACAGGGACTTCTCGACTTTAATCAGCCACCAGAGTCCGCAGGATTTAGAAGTCATTTCTCAACTCAGGATCACCTGCGGAAAATGAAAAAGTCCAGGGAAGACTGCTGAGTCTGAAATGCCATTGTGTACATCGACTTTCATGGACTCTGAAAAGCCCTTTGACTCCGTGGAAATAGAAGCTATGCTGGAAGTGGAAAGAGTAGAAAAATGTGTGTGACATGTGTGCGTGCACGCAGCACTGATGTTTAGGCTCCACAAAGAGCAAAGAGGTCCGGGAAGGGGGCTCCGAGCCGCTGAAAATCCTAACCACTCGCCCAGAGGGGCGGGGCCGAGACCTCAGAGGGGCGGGAAGAGGCATCAAGATCAGAAACAGAGGCTTTGAACGATTTGCAGTGACATTGACTTCGGAGCCCCAGCCCAGACCGGAGCAACGGTCCCAGGCTGGAGGGAGGTGTGGAAAGGGGGCTCGGCACGAGAATGAAGACGTCACACTTACTAGTGAAGGAAGCGAGATCACGGAGAGCTGCCGTTCAGGAGAAACGGAAGGCCTCCTGGTGCCTGCAAAAAGCCCACTGGATCCTGCTGACAGAGGGGCGTCCAGGCCTGCCGATGGTCACTGGCTATCTGACCGTGGGCACCTCCTTTAACTCCTCCGGGCTTCGGCTTCTTCACCCGTGAAGTTGTGGGTGACCTCCAGAACCTTGGCAGGTGTAACATAACTGACCTCCAGAACCTTGGCAGATGTCCCCTTCTATAGCTCAGCGGTGATATATGAGGGGAAAGGATTTGATGGCCTGAAAGGATTTCGGTAGATGGAATAGTATCCCAAAGAGCTCTTTTCCCCTCTTCATTCTAGACTTTTAGCAGTTCTAGCCATGCATCCACCACAGAAGACACAGAAGGAAAACAGGGAAGGACCCATCGAGTCTGAGATGGCTGGACACAGAGAGAGGCTGGCTTAGCTCCACTGTGGCCAGTGAGGCATGTAAACTGAGTCTCGGAGCATTCAATGCCAGGAGAAAGGAAACCAGCTGTCTCCAGCCCAGCCCAAGATTGTCCCTAGCCTGGCCCAGCGCAATGCTCTGTGGGTGGCTACAGTGGGAGAGCGGCCGCTTGCAGTCAGGTCCTAATGGCACAGCGGTCCCATGGAGAGCCCAGCCTCAGTCTCTGGGCGCTGGGGGGGCCATCACGGCCAGGAAATTGGAGTTGAGCCTGCATCAGATTATGGGTTAGCACGTGGGCTTCACCGTATGCCAGCCAACCACTCCAGGCACCTCTGAGCGCCCCTATTTATGTTCATGTTCCACCCAATTAACACCCTATTAATGGCTGCACACATGCACTGCCTTTGCCTTGTCACCACTACCCTGCAGCTCTTAACTGCCCCCAACGTGCCTTCCCTATAATAGAACCTTAATTAATACTCCCATCCAGGCAGGATGCAATCTGTTAAAACAAAATCAAGTGGCTTTGATGAGAGCAGGCATGCGACTTGTCAAACGTGGCCATTCTGTCGTTCCTGAAACAGACACGCAGGTGAGAAGGCTGTGGCGTTACAGTGACATGTGCCAGGTGGCATAAAAGCTATCACCATGCAATCCGTTCTCGGCCCGGATTTGAAGTCTTCCCAAAGAAAAGCTGCCGCTGCATATCTGTGCTCACCGGCTGGTCTCCTCTGGTTCCCTGGCAACCGGACGCTGGCAGGTTGGGGTGGCAAGCTGGGAACTCATGAGAACTTCGGCCTTGAAGTTGCAGTTCCGGGTGAGGAATAATTCCTCGCCTCGTGACATATAAAGGATCTTGTGTATGTTCTAGAGCCGTATCACTGACAGACTGACCAAGTGATACGTAGAAATAATTTTATAGAGTGAGTTTTGAAGGACTTGGAGCCGCAAACATGCCTTGTCTATAACCTCAACACCAAAAACGGACCATCCCAATGCTAAGTGATGAAGCTGGACGTTTCTATGCCAAATATCTTTTGCCTGATAGCGCATTGCTGCCCGCCCCTGGCTGTGCATCGGCATCGCTGGAGCTTGTTAGGAATGCGGACTGGAGCCCCTGGGTCTGACTCCTCCAGAAGCACTGGCATCTGCCTTTCCCCGCACTATAACAGGCTCCCAGGTGCTTCTGCGGCGCAGTCAGCATTGAGACCCACCGGCAAGGTGCTTCTGGATACGCCTGGATTTTTTCACCCATCATCCTTTTTTGGTTCTCCCTACAAGGTGAGGCAGGAATGGTCTCCATTTTATTGATGAGAAATCGGAGAGAGACTCAGAAGGTTCCAGGGCTTGGCTCAAGGCTGCAGGGTCACTAACTAGCCCAGGCAGCCGGCTCCCGCCAGCACTGTCTCCGCGGGCATCAGTCCGCGCAGGTGGGTAGGCTCCGGGCTCAGGGGCCCCGGCTTGGTTCCAAGCACTGCTACTGCCACCTTGACATTCTTCATCAGGTTTGCACAGGGCGTGTTTTCAGTTTGCCCTGGCCACACAGATCGAGGAGCCGGCCTTGCTGTGTAGCCGGGTTGCTTCAACTATGAAATCCCAGATGGGGAATAAAGAGGGAGTGCTTCTCTCCAACGTGAATCCCAACTCTAGAGTCCTGAGCGTGAGCATGCTAGAATGGCCACCTAAGAGCGAAGAGGAAAAATATCATCATATTTCCGTCTCCTGAGCACTGTGTTCTGAACTCTTCGGAAGTCATCCCACTTCATTCACACAGCCCAGGGTAATGGGATCACCGTTTGGTAAGTGAGGAAACTGAAGCACAGAGAAGTTAAGTATAAAAAGAGAGACGTTGTATATGATTGTACATGTCGATGATGGCGGTGGGTTCTGAAATCCATCTCAGCCTCTGGGATTTATTAACTGTAACCTTAAGGCAAGTTACTTGACATCTCCGAATTTAAACTTCTCATCCAGGAAAATGGGGAAGATAATAATTGCTTCAGAGAATTCGTTTGAGGATTAAATGAATTAATATGGACAAAGTGCCCAGCACATAATGGAGACTCGATGACGATTGAGGGCTTTAACAATCTTTGCACTCAAGGATAGTACCGGTAACATACTGAAATAGTTATTTAAATGGTACCTTACTTAAAGATCCAAAGTGTTTTCACAGCACTGGCTAATATAGTCAAGGTGCAATTAGCCATACATTAAGTGACACGTCTTATGTCTAAGTGTAATCTTTCCCACTTTAGCATTTATCAAGGTTTAATAACTACTGAATGCAGTTGAATTAAAATACTATTCTGTCTGGGGACATATTGACCCTTCCTGTGGTAGAGCCCATCCAAAACTCAGACAGAGCCTAGAAAAAAGGTCACAGAGCAAATGAAGTCACATCCTCCAGACTAAATAAATAAATAAATACAGAAAGGCCATAAGTAAGAGCAGGCAGCTTCACCCCCAAGGGAGAAAGAGGGAGAGGGTAGGGGCACTCATAATTGTAATCTCTCTGTAACATTCTACTGGGATTTTTTTTTTTTTTGCAGTCATTTATGCTTCATAAGCTCATGTGATTCACCCAACAACTTGTGTGGCAGAAAGGGGACCATTCTTTAATTACCTCCTCCAAATAAACCTACTATGTGCCTGTAGGCTGCACTTGGAGCTGTATGGACATTCACTGGCAGAGTCTCATACAACCTGCATGCTAAGTAATGCTAGCCATTATACAGATGAGGGGGTAGAACTAACCTGTTGGACTGTTGGATGGTGTATTCAAACTGAGGATGGGCTGGCTAGAGCCTCTCTCCTTACAATCCTTCCTTCTTTCCTCCCTCGCAGCCACAGGTTCTTTGTGCTCTTTGATGGGGAAGAAGGGGCTGGGCGTCAGGAAAGGTGGTCAGTAACTACTTAATGAATGAAGGGATGGGAGCTGGGTCAGAAGAGCAACACACTGTTTTAATAACTGAATGAGCTGGCTTGTCCACATGACCCAGTCAAGTGTGCAATTGTTTTGAATTATTCAAAAGCTGCGAAGCATTTGTTTTTCTAAGTGGCCATTTTTCTTTGCGTTATTGTACACTCTTCTTCTTCCTCCACACCATGAAATGCGCCAGCTTGATTTAAGGGCATGTGGTCTTCTGGGCAGCTTGCCATCTTGGTTCAATAGTCTCACGGGACCTCTTTCCGTCTTCTGTGTCTTAGACTTGGCTCCAAAGCCATCGTGTTTGATTCTCCCAGTAGCCGTTCGTTGGGAGGGAATTTAATATTGTGTAAAGCCATGTGAGGCCACTGGAATTATTTTAGAAAAAAAGCTCTTGCTCCTCCAAAGAGTCCCCTGATGAGCTTCTAGGAACCTGGGAGACCGGATGAGAATTGGGCACGGGGTGGGAAACAAAGTGTGTGCATACCTGGTGCGTACACTCCCGGTCAGCATGGGATCCAGCACGGGGGAGGCAGGGGCCCCACATGCACAGCATTTATTCACAATGGGCTCCCCGCTGGTCCTCATATTAGGAGACAGATGTTAGTAAGAACCCTTTCAGCGACCTCAGAGATCTTTGGAACCCCAGCCAAAAGGGGAACCCCCACCAGAAGATGGTTGGTGATGCAGTAATTAGAATGGTCCTCTGTGGTCTTGACGCAATAGATCATGAAATCTTGGAGGCCTTACTCATCCCAGAAAAAAAAATCATACATTGTGTGCACATGCGCACGCACACACACACATACTTTTGTAAACAATATTAAGTGATTTGTTGAAATCTGTGAATTTCCCATTAGAGCCACTGCTCCATAGAATTTCTTTTCTGTCTCAAAACAGTGGCCAAGGCCAATGTCTGTCTTTCTCCATCCATCCCTTCCTGTCACTTCTTCCACTTAGAAGTCAAACCAGGGTAGGGTTTTATTTTCCAAGATTTTTTTTCCCCACTGTGTTATATCTAATCCCTTTTTAGTATTGCTACAAAAAAAATTTTAATAGTCATTTTTAGTGGCTGCAAAATATTCCATCCAGTAGTGGTCTCGGAATTGTCTGAAGCAACTGGTCGTTGCTGGACACTGAAATGGTTTCCAATTTTTTACTGGATTAACGATTTCAGCAAACATTTTGGCACCGGCCATTTCCCATTCCCCACTGGAGCCGCCACGCCTTTTCCGTTCTCTTGAAGTGCCATGGTGTTCATCATTTTCATTTACTTGATTTAAATATTTGTGGGTCTCTCCTTCCTGCCTGACCAGGTACCTCTTCCACCGGATGCTGGATTCCATCCCAGCACCCCCTCCTCCCATCAGTTATGCCTTGTATTTTCTTGTACTTTTTGTGTTTCCCTTTCACCAAGCATGCCCAGCTCCTCCCTGTCTGGACAAATCTGCCTTGCCTCCATGAATTTGCAATGCGCCAGGTCCTCTGCCTGGAGTAGTCTTCCCTCCCACCTGCACCTGGGAATTTCTCCCGAGCATGAGGCTGAGACCAGGCACGGCTTAGCAAGGCGACCCCAGGGGAGGGAAGGCGGAGTGTGACTTGCAGTGAGGACTGTGTAACCCAGTGAGCTGGGGCTACAAGGCTGGCATGGCTCTGTGCCCAGGGTTAAGGATGGCAGTCTCTGCAGAGGTGGAGACCGTGGGAACCGTCTTAAGTTCCCCAAGCAGACAGTGTGCTGGTGTTTAGAATTGGGCTGACATGGACTCACGTCTCAGCTCCACCATTTACCGACTCCGCGACCTTGTATATGTTGCTAAACAACAGCTTCTTCATCTGTAAATGGATTTATGGGATCTGATTTGGCCGGGTTCTCAGCCCCAGAGCTAGTGATTCATAAAGAGAGGATTCTCTCCTCTGGTACAAGCCCGAGTCCCCCAGCAGTGTCTAGCCTCCTGGTTGGCTCAGAGTAAACACTCACTAAATATTTGCTGAATGAATAAACATTGACTGATCGCTCCAAGATGTGGGTCCCGGCCCGCATCTGCATCCTTGCTCCACACAGCCGGGCCGATGGACAGGCGGTGCCTGCTGCAGCCCAGGGCCATCGCCACGTGAAGCGGGAAAGCCTGCGACTGCGAGCGCACACGCGGCCAGGCAGCAGCTGTCTCCAGAGAAGGTGGTGGCTCCATGCCAAGTGCCCGTGGCCTCTCTGCAGAGGCACAATAATAATTACGATCCCTCACGTTCCTTCTGGAGAGCGCCTCTCTTCTTGGAACATGTGGCACTTCACAGACACCGGCTCAGGGATTGTCACCACGCGCCTGTGAGGGGGGAAAGTGCAGCAGAGCTTGCCTCATGCCCTGTGGGCACATGGCCGAGGGGGCTGGAGGATGAGGACGGCTGGGGAGGGTGGAGGAGGCAGGTCCTCATTCCACAGGTGGGAACCAGTCCAGAGGGTGCCGGTGACTCACCCACCGCCGCTGAGTCAGAGGGAGCACATTCAGATGTCTTTTTGGTCTGGGCTCAGCTGAGGACTTCTGCTGGCCTGGGCCGGGTTCCGCTGATCTTGGCCAGGGCTCATGCGTACATCTGCAGTCCCGAGATCTAGGCTTTGTCTGTGAATGGGAAAATGCCCACCTAGTGGCAACTATGAGATGGAGAAAGAAGGAGATAAAACTACACAGACCCAGAGTGCTCACAAGCTAACAGGTCAAGTCTGTCTACGCTTTAAAACTCAGTCTTTAGAACCAGACACAACCAGAATGTCCTACAACTCCCCAGCTCAGGGGATAATGATGTTGCGCTCTTTGCTATGCACAGGAGGTTGCCGGCCATCCATACCCTGACTAGGCCATGCTCCGTGTAGCCAAAGAAACTTGGTGACTGTTGGCTAATTTGTAATCATGTGTTTACTGGCATGATTATACATCTAAGGATGGAGAATCTCCCTGAGCAGACTGAAAGCTCTATGAAGTCAGAGTACTTTTGGCCAGGTTCATCTTATATGTACTCAGTCTTGAGCACAGAACACTCAATAAGTATTTTTGAGTATGTGAATGAATTATAAAATGTCAATGAATAGAAATAAATCCAACCAAATTCAGGTTACAGGAAAGAAAACCTTGTACCAGGGGACAAGATGGAATTTTTTTATGGGTATGTCTACCCATAACCTTACTTGTAATTTCTACTTACAGTTGTAAACTAAAATCAACATTTTCTGAAGTACCCAGAAATAATAGTATACATTTCTACAGCTCCATAAAGCCAGGGATGGTTCTCTCTTGCTTCCCTATTGTATCCTAGAGTTTAGCATAGTACATACCACAAATTATGTACTAAATAAATATTTGTTGAAGGGAGGATGGAAGGAGCCTACAGATACTTTAAAGTTCGTTAATCCATGCCCCATTGATTAAGAATATTGGATAATTAAGGCAGTCTAATTGGGTCTTTCTTTGTATTTTATTTATTTATTTTGTATTGATCATTATTCCCTGTCTGATTTAGAAAAAATATTGAGGTACCAGCCAGGTAAGTCTACTTCACACTATTTTTCACTGAACAAATATTTATTAAATACCTACTCTGTGCCATGTACAGGGTTAGATGATGGAGATATAATAGGAGAAAAGACAGTTCATAGTATTTGGCTTCACAGATTTTATAGAATTAAAAACATGGCTAAGCAACTCTGGAATTTGGAGCAGTTTTAAAAATATGTAACAGTCAGCTTTTGCTGCATAACAAACCACCCCAAAACTTTGTATTTTAAAACAACAACCATTTATTTTATTTGTGACTCTGAGTCAGCAATAAGCCAGCCAGCCCCCAGCCAAATAAGCAGCTACCTGAATGAGCCCCAGCCAAGATTAGTTGAGCCTGACCCATGTCAGCAGAATTGTCCAGATTAGACCAGATCAATTGCTGACCCAGAATCACAGATATTTTTGCTTACCCTTTCATCCATCAATGGGCATTCAGGGTGCTTCCACGTCTGGCTATTGTGAATGGTGCTGCTGTAAACATGGGGGTGCAGATATCTTTTTGAGATCCTGCTTTCAATAATTTTAGACTGCTGCAACATATTTACGCAAACATGCTTAAGTCTTAATGTCTTACGTTAATAGTTCTCATTTGCATGTAAACTAACCATGATACTTAAAAGAGATACAGAGCTGCCGGGAATTTTATTTGGCAACTCTTTGTTAACTATTTCAGGTTTCTTAGTTTCAAAAGCCTGTCCTCCCTTCCCTTGAGCTCACATTAGGGTAATGCTATTATTCATTTTCACCTCCAAGACACAGCTTCATCTCTGTAAACTCATGTGGGCAGTACAACATCTTGCATCAAACCTCTTATCTTGGTCATATTCCAGCTACTTGGATATTAGATCTATTTATCTGTGGTTCTGCATGTTTCTTTGTGAGTCATTTGCAGGATATTCAACAATCCTTCTGAATACTCTGTGAAGTGTGCTGTATGTGTGTCTGGAGAGGCCCGAAACCCATTAGACACTCCTGCTGTAAATTGGATGCTCAGGCCCCTGCGAGCTGGCACCAAGGTGTGAATTAGATAGAGCCGCTTTCGGCTGTTCCTCTGGCCTCCCAACTCTGTTCCTGGGCCAGCCGATGGCAGACCAGGCCTCAAGGCTGCAAGCCTGACCTCAGCTGCCCAAGGATAGGGAGACTCCAAAATAGGTGACAGTAGGGAACTCTGGCAGCTCCTGCAGCTGTCTCCTACTGACCAAACAGAGCAGTCTCATAATCTGAGCTTTGGCTAATCCCTTTCCTCAGCTGTACATTTTTCTTAGGTAGGGGGTGTGGTGGGAACTGCGATGCTGGGGAGCCAAGGAGAGGAAGGGAGGCAGGTAGGCCAGGATGGAAAGCCAAGCCATTGTGGCTGCCATAATTCTCCCAAGTCACATTGAAACGAGTCGTCTGAGCAGGGTTTCTCCTCCTGGGATACTAGTATATGGAACATGAGAGTTGCTGGGAAGCCCTTCTTGGAGCACCTCCTTCTCCGAGGATGATTAGAAAGGGGAACGACAATCGCTTTAGGTCGGTTACAAGCACAGTAGCAGAGAGATGGTTAACATGGTTAGAAGCAAGTCGATTTGTTTTTCGGAGTCAGTGTTTAAGGGGAGAAATCTCTCCTTGGCCAAGCGGTTGCCATGTGTTGAGCAGGAGAGTTGTCACCCTCATCTCTAAGTAATCACTACTGCCCCAAAGTGGCAATAGGAAGAAGTCTCAGATAGAATACATTATCTAGGGTAAGGGGCTCATGATCCTCAATTACTTCCTTTTGTATTACAATTTTATTGGGAAAATAGAAGAAGAAAAAACTAATTCCAGCAGCTTGCAAAGTTTTAATCAAAGGGACAGGACTTCTAGGTCTCCATCAACTATATGGCTCCATAATTCAGCATGTATTCAGCACTTACACACCAGACACTGCTGTGCATACATTAATCTCAGGGGTTAACAGAGCCAGCTCTGATTTCAAACCTTTGACTTCTCTACCTCAGTTTCCTCCTTGGGTGGTAGGGAAGATTACATGTGTCCAGTAGCTCCGGTAAGATTACCCGATGTTGTTGTTGTTATGATTATCATTATCATTACCTGGCTTAATTCTCCTGCCAACCTCATGTTGTAGCTATTAGCTCTCTCCTTCTAACTCTCAGGAACCTGAGGCATAGAAAAATTGAGTAACTTGTCCAAGGTTAACCAGCTAATAAGCAGAAAACCCAGAGCTCAAACCTGACCAGACCAGGATTCTGTCTGACTTCAAAGCTGTGCACTCAATCACTACATGATATCTTACTCAGGTTTACAACCCTTCAAACAAGGTAGGTTCTGGTGGGTGATCCTTATTTAGTTTTCTACCAATACTTGTTTGATCATTAAAAATAAATTCCATCTAACAAGACCTGCCCCGTGATCAATACCCATCCACACTGAATCTTTAATGCTCTGTCTTATCAAATTAGCAGCTTCTACTGCAACTCAGGGCAGAAATCAATGTTCTCTTGACCTTAAACACGTACCAACTTGCAAACACTCATGCCTTGGGGCTTCTGGGCTTGTGGCTGAAGGGAGCCACTCTCAGACACATCCACTCCAGCCCAGTGAGAAACTGTTCCGGAACCACAGTGCCGCCGCAGGCCCCAGAGAACCCAGCAGCCTTGGCACTCCACCCTCCGGGCCTTCCTGGCCCTTCTTCCGGGACCTGGGGTGTCTGAATGCCGCTGAGCACACACTGCACGTCCAGGCAGCATCCGGTCACCACGTTGCCCTCAGCCTCCAGCTTCTCTCCTCTCGAAACCTCCGGCCCACAAAGCTTGCCTTGATCCTACAGACGCCAGTCGTACACTCGTCACCGCCGAACACATTTCTGTATTAATTGGTGTCATTGTCTTCCCAACATTCATCCTCCCTCTCTCCAGCCCCTCACTCTACCGATCTCCTGTTTTGCCCTGACCTCTCATGTTGTGTCCCCATCAGGGGTCCTTGCTACAACTGCCTACATCTTCTTTTTAGGTCCACTTAGCATCTGTTCCTCTTCCATGCCTTGTTAAAGTTTCCCCGCAGAACCTTACAGGAGGGTCCAGTTCTTTCTTTCTTTATTTACCTCTTCTAAACTCCTTCAATTTTTCACGTCTAAAGAACACAATTTAGCACTTAATTATCTAGTACCTTCTGTTGACTTCCTTCATGAGCTGCGGCATCTCCCTAGGCAGAAAGCAAGATCCTCGGTTTTTCAAAAATTACATTATACTGTCTCTCATGATCTCCATGAGAATAATAACAGATAGCATTTGTGAAGTGTTTACTAAGCACCCGGTGGTGTTTTGAATAATTTACAAGCATTACCTTGGTTAATCCTCCACGCTATTTTGTCAGGTAGCTCATTATCACCTGCGTTTTGCTGGTGAAGAACCAAAGCCCATACATAGGTCAGGTATCTGGCACCAAGTCACCAGGGTGGCCAGCAATGGAGCCAGAATTTAAATCCCGGGAGTCCAGCCAGAGCACGTGTTCTTAGCCACTAGGTCCCCCATAGATTAAAACAGAGATATTGGCAATTAATTTAGCTGTTGAGAAAATGTTCCCTAAAGTGTGTACACTGCACTGACTTGATGGAGTGACCACGTATAATGATGAAATATAATCTGGATTCCTAGCAAATGACCCCAAAACCTAGTGGCATCAAACAACATTTACCATTTTACCTTCAATGGGCCAGAAATCCTGGCAGAGCTAGGCCAGGTGTCTTTGGTTCTGGGTCCCTCCCAAGCCTGCAGTCAAAGTGTCTGTCATCTCAAGGCTTGAAGCGGGGAGGGGGTGTGCCCTTCAAGCTCCCGTACCAGGTCCTTGGCAAGATTCAGTTCCCCGGGGACGCTAGTCTGGAGGCTGCCCCCAGTGCCTTGCGACACAGCCTCTTGTGGTACAGCTCACAATTGGCTTCATCGAAGCATGCCACGAGACACAGGGACAGAGTGAAAGCAGGATCGAGGTTCCAGTCTTTGTAACCTAATTCTGAAAGTGACACCCCACCATCTCTGCCATCCTTTATTCATTAGAAGCAAGCCCTAGATCCAGCCCACACCCTGGGAGTGGGATTACGCAGGGGCATGATTGCCAGGGGGTGGACATCGGTGAGAGCCTCATCAGAAGCTGCCTGCCACACCCATACAATTAGGGGAGCCTCCCTGAAGAAGGAGGTATAAGCTAGCCCCGACAGATGAGTAAGAGTTGGCCACAGTGCATCATGGAGTGGGGGAGCCAGACAGTGGAAAGAGATCATGGGGGCCCTGGAAAGAGCTGGGCTTGTTTGAGGAATGCATGACACTGCATGAAACTAGGGGGCGGGGGAGACAAGGGTCTAGAGATGAAGCCTCAGGCAAGCCTATGGGTAGATCCTGAATCTTCCTCCCTCTTCTGAGAGCAGGGGGAAGGCCGGAAAGATTTTAGGAAGTGGGTTATGGCTATGGAGAATGCATTAGGGAGGACAGAGATGGAAGAGCATGACAGGTGGGGGAGCTATTACAGCTGAAGAGGAAGAGCTATGATGAGTTTGAGATATAATTTGGCTGAAAAACCTGCTTAATCAATCCATTGTCCACGGCACAGGACTATCCAGATTCCAGAGTGCTAACCAGTTCCTGCCAGGAGAGGTCTGACTCCTTCGCCCTCTGTCTGCTGTCGGGGTGAAGCCTCATCCTCGGGCTCCTTTTGGAATCGGAAGAAAGGGGTCTTTTAGGGCAAATCCTCTTGTTTCCTGTGGAACCACCCTGGCATTGAGGTGGCTCAACTGGGACGGAAGTGTGCATGTTCTCTGTTTGTGTGCCTCCGGGGGGTGTCTCTCTCTCTCTCTCTCTCTCTCTCTCTCTCTCTCTCTCTCTCTCTCTCTCATCAACCCTTCTGTCTTAGATTGCCTTTTCTCAGAGATAAACAGTTGACAAATTATTTCTCTGGGAGGTAATCCTAGGAAGCACTAGAAGCGGGTGTGGAGGGGGAGGAGAAGAAGCCCGAATTGTACATGCTATCAGGATAGTGGCTAACTGAGAGACGATGCAGAACACGCACTCAGAGTTGTCCCACCTCAGAGCTGAGGACAACTGCCCCATCACCTCTCAACTGCTTCCCGCTCTGTTGGCTCTTTGGCAGGTGCCAGAAAAGGGCGCCCCAGGGAGGGGTCACAGGTGTTTGCAGCCTTCATGTGCGGAGTGTACTGAGGACAGGCACGGAACCTAAGCAAACCCAGGGTAATGATAACAGCTAAAAGGCTTTCATATAATTAGCCTCTTTCCACCTCACAGATAAGCTAGCTCAGTCCTTGACACAGGCAGGCGCTCACCAAATGTTAATTAAACTTGTTAGTGTTGCCACTGTGTTGTCCAAAGTCACTCGGCTTGTAAATGCCAGAGTTGGGACTCCCACCAGGTCATCGGTGCCGAGCCCATCGGCCTTCATATTACAGAGCGAGGAGCGTGTCACTGCTCCGAGGGGTCCTGACTCCACGGTGGAGACAAGCGGAGGAGAGAGGAGGAACGGGCCGTACGGAGGACTGGCTGGACCAACATCACCTTCTTGCTCTGGGTCAGCCCAATTAGCAGGGTTTGTCTGATAAAATTATGACGAGAAAAACCCCCAAAATGACCTCTAAGGATGTACATGCATATTTAGGGAGAACAAATGAGGGTGATGAAAAGCATATACAAACTGTCCCTTCAGGCCCAAAGTCCCAGATTGAAACACAACCCACTAGGCACTCCATTGTGTTTGCTTCTGAAGGCCAAACTAGTTTATCTGATTGGTTATGGGGAGGAAACCCACCTTTCAGTAAGGGCATGTTCAAGTAAAAACTAATCGATTCCTTGGTTGCATCTATTCTGGGCTATCCTCTCAGCTTTTATTCTGCTGCCTTGCTGTTATTGCAGAAATCTCTAGGGTAGATCCTAAGCAGAATGGCAACCATGGAACAGAAAGATTGCTCGCGAGGCCATGTGATACGAAGGAGAAAATCTACTGGACTTGGCAAGGACTGCGGCTCCAAGCTCAGCTCTCTCAGAAGCCAGCTGCATGGCCCTGAGTGAGAGAGAGAGAGAAGCGTACTTCACATTTAATAAATCTGTGGTATGTCAGGCACTGTCTCTGGCATAGCACAAAAGCCTATAGAATAGACGTTATCAGCCATCGTACAGAAGTCTTGCCCAAGGTCGTCCACCCATGATCTCAGCTCTACCTTACTCCAATGTTCTTGCTCTTTACTCCCTGCTGTACCCCCCTTTTCTTATATGCCTAACGGGACTGTTATATCAAATGGACACAAAGTGCCTTTTTATTAAAGGTATACATTCCTGTACACCTCCACATCGTCTACTGGATAAAACAGAGCACCCCAGCTCCTGCCCTGCTATTCAGCACCCCCTGTTTGGAAGAGGTATCTGCACCAAGCGAAGGTGTCTGTCACTCGGGAGAGAGAAGGGCTCCCATCAACTGGGAATCAATGGGGCACTGTCTGGTTCTGGCCAGAGAGTGAGCGAAACTCAAATGGAATTTTTTAAAGCCAGGTTTCCTTTTTATTATTATTATTCATGCTTGGAGTCCACGGGGGAAATCTTTATCTGCATTAAAACATACATTAGAAGAAGAGAGAAGAAAAGGCAGACAAGAGAGTGTCCTACAAAGGGTTTCTTTGAGCCCCGCGCTGTACCTCTGTCAAGTTCTTTGCCGTGCTTTCCACAAAGATGGAACCTGGGTTCAAGGTTGAATGGAAGCCGGCTCCTGATGGAACGCGTATCCCCTGAACACACCTCTAGGAGATTAGCCCGTCATTAAATATTTGTAGGATAACAGGAGAAGCCTAATTTAGTTTTTGTTTCTTTCTCTCGGTGGTTTAATCACAGATGAAAGAGACTAATAGCACTGCAGAGCTTTCTGGTGATCAAAGGCCAATCAATCCCCTTTGTGGAGTAATTAACTATTTGCTAAACTTGCAGAATTGATTTCCATTTAGGGCTAAGAGAGAGGGTTTTAAATGAAGACCGATTCACCAGGCGAGAGGGGGGAATCTCGGGGCTGATGCCAGGAGATACTCAGGGTGATGAATTGGAATCTGCTAATTAGAGACTGAAACATACAGCCAGAAGCTGACCCTATTCAGAAGTAGTTTAGAGGAAGGACAGGCAGGGGAAAGGGTGGACGCCGGCACTGTCTTTATCTGCCAGGCAGCTGTGCACACTTGAAGTGGAGAAAGCCTTGGCATCCTGTTCGGGGCAGAAAAGTCTTGATTGCAAGCAGGCACGGAGCTGAGAAAGAGGCAGGAAGTCAGGGTGGAAGTCAGCAGGAGCTCAGGGTGTGGAAGGGAGCCCCGTGACGTGAGGACCCCAGGTGTGCCCCGAAGCACAGAGATGGTCATTGTGCACCCCTGAAACTCACATTTGAAGCCAGTCAAGAATGTGGATCCCGCTGGCATCTGTACACATGCCCCGCGAATCTGACCACATGAATAGCGTTGTGGACTTTCAATGAAGAGTTTATGCCAGCCTAGAACTAGAAAGACCCGGGACAACCTAATAATGCCTCAGTGTAGGGTTGCCAGATAAAACACAGGATGCCTAGTTCAATGCGAATTCCAGATACACAAATAATTTTTTTAGTATAAGTATGTCCTAAATTATTTGTTGCTTTAGTATAAGAACATCCCAAATGATTTGGTGTTTCTTTGAAATTCAAATTTAACCTGCTGTCCTTGCATTTTTACTTGCTAAGTCCCGCTGGCTTTCTCCAGTTCGATATTGACCCTGAACTTCGTGAGTCAGAACCTCTCCAGGTCTCAGTTTCCTCCTCTATGAAGGAGTTTCATAGTAGTAACCGATGGTTTCGTCATGAATATTAAACCGAATGTGATACATTTGGACAGTGCCCCGCCTGGAACGTTTTTCGTTTTCTGTAAATGTTACGGAGGATTATAGCAAACGGGATTTATTTGACAAACAAATTAATAATGATGAGTATTAGCAATGAGTATTTCACTGTTTTCTGTTTCCTTCTGTCCTTTAGCCTCCGCCTCTTTTCCTCCTCTCTTTCTCCTCCTGCCTCGATTTCTCTCCTTTTTCTTTCCTTTTTTCACTGTAAGTTGCCTCTCTAATAACAGCATTAGTAGTGTTTTGTAAATTGTAGTGTTTCCGTCCATTTCTGTCCAGCAAAGGCTCAGGATGGGTGAGTGGCCATCACTGGCTCAAGACCCCCAATTCTTGTGATCTTGGCCATGCTCTTTACTCTCCCCATGCCTCAGTTTCCTCATATGAAATGACACTAATGTGACATGTCAGGTGACATGACCTCCTGCAACATAGTGACCGGCTAGTACCTTACCGTTATTACTAACTAGAGGCCCGATGCACGAAATTCATGCAAGAGCAGGCCTGCCTTCCCCCGCTGCCGGCAGCAGCTTCCCTCTGGCACTGAGGACTGGGGCTTGCCTCCAGCCGCCAGCAGCCCCCCGGGACCCGGGCTTCCCTCGCAGCCCCAGCTTCTTCCGTTAGGTTGTCCGGAAGGACATCTGGTCTAATTAGCATATCACGCTTTATTAGTATAGATAACACTTGGGTGTTAGAGTGGGTTCCCCCGGAGACAGTGCAGTGAATGTGAGTTTCCATAGTGACTGAGCCAAGCTGGAGGCTGGTCCGTCCTGAGGGAGCCACGCAGTGGCTGTGGGTCCTCGCCGTGGTGTCCACAGGCCCGCTCCGGCCAGGAGAGCTTCGCTGTGGGTGAAAGCCAGGAAGCCCTGGTGAGATGAGCCCCTGGGGGTTCCCGTGTCGGAAGGGAATGAGAATGTTTCTCGTCTCCCGCAGACTCTGCTTTACCATTTCCCAGAGCACGGGCCCCACCCAGCAGGTTCGTTTTGATTGAACAGGGTTTCTTGAGAATTTAGATGATCGATTTCCCCGCTGGCCACTGCCGCCGCCACCACAGCCTCTGATGCCTTTGCTCCCCCCTCAAGCCCCTGAGCTTCCAGGAAAACAGCAAGCTCAGGCGCGTGCACAGGCTGGGAGGCCGGGCTGGGTAGCACTTCTCACTGAGTGGCCGGCTGCGGAGTTTACAGCAGATGAGTCCCGGATGAGGAAAAGATTCAGGCAGGCTGCTGCTATTGTACTCTCCTTGTACCTCCCCCTAAGTAGGCGATCATGTCCTTTACTTAACACTTTTATAGATGCCAGACCTGGTTCCAAAAGCCTGGCAAGTATTAACCCCACTTATCTTTTTAACCGCCTTATGCAGAGATGCTAGTACCATCTCTCTCCCCTCCCCCCACTCCCCAAACACACACCCCCTCACGGTTCAGATGAAGAAACACAGGCACAGAGAGGTTAAGCTATTGCCCAACTTCACACAGCTCTTGGGTGCTCCCTTCATCATGATAGATCACATGAATGGGACTCCACAAATAATTGCCGAGTACTACTTTAGACTATACCGTGCTCCAGGTGCCAGGTGACCAAGGACACCTTAGACCAGCGGTCGCCAACCTGTCGGACCTCACGGACCACCAGTGGTCCACAGACCACCAGTTGACGATGACTGCCTTAGACCCCATCCCTGCCCTCTCTGTGAGCTAGAGGCAGGGACTAAAGAGATATGTAGAAGCTAGATGGTAGCAGTATTTTAGTTCTCCAGATTGGGAAGAATATCGAAGTTTCTCAAGACAAGAGAAGATGATGAGTGGAAAGAAAAATTGTGGTCTTTTGAGCTAGCCACTATCCCTGCGGCCAGGGAGAAGGTGTTTTGTTGACTACCCTGGCAGGGATACTGTACTCTGGGTGGAGGACACCGTGCTGGAGGTCACTCCACGGACTGTCCCTCGCTGGCCTGACACACAGAGCAGTAACTCAAACCGTGTTGCCAAGAAGCCAGAGAAGAGAAGAGGTTAAGCATGGAAGTGTTTTAAATAGATTCCATTTGATGCTTTATTGTAAATTGAATTCGCCTATCACACAGCCAGGACTTGATATTCCTTGGCACATGAAACCAGAGTCTCCTCAGCTCCCCGTCAGCAGGAGCCAGACAGGGTCCCTACACGATGGAGTGTGTAAAATCCCCATGCTCGTTACATTATTTAGGAAGAGGGGAGAAGAGTAGCTGGGATTTAAAAAAAGGTCTCCCCAGTGGAAGGTGGGGAGGGCACCTCGGTGCTGGCCATACCCACCCAGGGCTGACCAGCAACATCAATGCAGGGCCCGCCGTGAACTGCCTCGCTGCCGGGTAATTACGTTAGGGACCAATACGGCCTGCTGAAAATCAATTCTGCTGGACCAGTGTGTTTGTTCGGAAAGCCACTCAGCCAATTCAGGAGTATATTAGGCAGCAGGCCCAGTGCGGTGACCTCTTCCGGATTGGGGTTGACACTTGAACGAAGGCGTTTGTCCAGTTAAAGGACAGTACTAGCAGCAGGCTCTTATCTCCCCTAAATTGGATTACTCAGATCTGCTTGTTCTCTTTAAAGATAGCTACTCTTGGGTTTTTCCCCTCTCTTTCTATCTGTCTGAGATGGTTACCTCGTGATTACTGTTTAACTTGCCATCCTTATGTATTCTCAGACAGTTCACGCTTAATGCCACCGGTGTCACTTCCGCTTCCTGCACGGGGAGGGTCGTCGGATGCTGACACCGGCGTGTTTCAGGTCACTGGTTGGAGGAGTGCCTGGATGGGGATCCAGGGGAACTGGCCTGTCTGTTCTTGAGGAGTTCCTGGTTGGCTGGCCTGCAGTTCACCAACCCAAGGCCTTGAGTGGGAGCGTCACGTGCCACCAGGACCATAGACAGCAGCTGCCACCAGGCCTCGGAGCAGGAGGCCCGGATGGGGCGGCTGGGATGCAGGAGGAAGGAGGACGGAGGACAGTGCCCAGGAGAAGCCTGAGAATCCCGCCTGGGGCCCACTCCCTTGGTTGAGTCTGCGCAACCAGGCGCTGCCCCAGCTGCCACCACACCCAGAGCGGCACAGGGTGTCAAGAAGACATTGAAAGGCCTGGGAAATGCTGCGCACACTTCTTGAAAGAATCCAGGGAAGACTTATCGCCGCAATTACGGTTCCTTTAATGACACATAGGATTAACCGCTCCACATATCCACTCACTTTGACAGCTGAGGGTTTCTCTGTGATGAAAGTAGGGCCCCGCGCTCTGTCAGTGATTTACATGTCCGTATCCCAAACCCTGTCAACCAATTAGACTGCAAGAGCGAGCGGCCCCGTTTTCTAATGAAGCTATAATCAGGCTGCTCCTTCACCCAGAAAGAGCAGATATTCTTGTCCCGGATGGAGAAGGAGATCATCAGGGGGAAGGAAGGGTTTGAATAAATCAGATGTGATATCAGCATCGCTCACTATAGGGCCCTGTAATTGGAGTCTGGGCTGATGGAGACTCAGCATCTCCTTCTAACTGTTTTTTTGCTTAAGAGAAAGTACTTTTCTGTGTAGAGAAAGGCAACGTGGGTTCTGCGGTGAGCAGATGGGAAGACAGAAGTCATGGGTAGAGATCCGGCCTGGGCTCTCAACGATCCACCGAAATGTTAGGGAAAGAGCAGAGAAAGGAGGTGAGAGAAGGGGAGGGAAAGTAGAAACAAGGGGGAGAGAGGAAGGCAGGAAGGCGGGAAAGAAGCAAGAAAGGACAGGGAGAAAAACAGGAAGGAAGAGAGGAGGGGAGGGAAGGAGGGAATAAAAGGAGGGAAGGAAGGAAAGAGAGAAGGAGGAAAGGAGAGAGGAAAAAGCGAGGGGGAGAGGAAATATGTAAGAAGAGAGAGAAACTCTCTCTCTCTACCCAAGCTTTCTCCCGTACAACAACTGGTAACATCTGCTTATCTCTTGAAATGATTGTGAAAATGAGACAAGAACCTGTGAGTGAAAGCTTTGAGGCAATCACCTTTCATTAACATCTAGTCACGCCTCCTATCCAGCAGCATGAAGCACTATCCAGGGCCTCCCAGTGAGATCAGTTAGATCAGGCGTCAGGGTTCCAGGGCGACTCCAGGGAGGTGACCCCAGGCCAGGGTGTGTAAAGAGCTCCTGCGGGAAGCCCAAGCAGGTGCATTGACAGCAATGACAGTAGAGCCTCTCTAGACCTTCCCGGCATCCTTTCCAGATGCCAGATGTCCATCCTGTCCGGTGGCAGAACGAAGAAGCAGAGGCCCTGGGAGCCCTGGGAACCAGCTTAGTGGGTTCCTGGTGGGAAAGTTTCAAATGCTCTCTGGGGTTCGTTCTGCTTTGGTCTCTGTTACTGTTGCCCCCGAAGGAAGGCCAGCAAACACAAGGTCCTGAGAGGTCCGTGAAACCGTCCCCGTTCTTGCCCCATATTTTCAAACATCTATTTTCCCATCGTGTTTGAAGGAAGTCATGGCTTCTCTGCCAAAAACAACCTTATTGTCACGAGAAGATTCCCGCTTCCCTGCACGCACACGTTGGCCGCGCCTCGATGAATGAGGAGTCCCTGAATTTCTGGCAGCTGACTTGGCAGGGCGGGCTCCCCACCTGCCCCAGTGCTGGCCCTCCACAGCCATGTTCCCATCCTTCACCGGGAACCTGGGCCCCCCGAGAGCCTCCCAGTGAGTGCCCGGGGTACCACGAGAAGAGATTCGAGCGCATTGCTTGTGCCAATTTGGCTTGTGTGGCTAATTGCACGGTGTGCAGAAAATAACACCCGCAAAGATCAGTCCGTCCTCTGAAGGCCAGACTCTCAAAGTCAGCGACAAAGCTCTCTGGGTGAATCCCATCAGCAGACACGCTCACAGACACATCAAACGCGGCTTCAAGTGGAAGGTGACTGAGAGTGAAACTTTAAAGATCAAGGAGAAGGCTAAATGGAACCGAATTCTTTCAGGGTCTGAAGAGGATGGAGGGTAGAGCTGCGGGCTGGCGCTGGGGCAGGAGGGGGGGTGGCGGTGACACATCCCGAGGGTGAAGGACCCTTCCAGAGGTCTGATCGACAACCCGTTGCAGGAAGGCTTAGGGAGCGGAGCCCAGCGCGGGAAAGAATGGGACAGACAGCACTGAGCTCCTCAAGGCCTCTTCCTTAACCAGCTTCCAGCAAACCGGTAGCTGATGCTCCGGATGTAATTCCGCGGGTCTGCCGGGACCGCCAGCAGAAAATAAACGGGGGCTCTGGCAGGTCGGGGGCAGTTTTCCTGTAAGCAGGCTGCCTGCCTGGGTTGTAGGAGATGAGGAGACAGAGGAGAGGCCTTGTCTCAGATGAGAAGGAAACCAGCCAGGCCGGTTCTTTGAAAGGTGTCTGTGAAGCCATCCCCCCACCCCTGCCCCGCCCCGCACCCTTAACCGGCCAACAAGCTTGATATTCTGCCAGCTTTTTAAGAAAAATGCTCAAATATCCAAAGTTTCCCCCCTTTTTCTGTGGGTGCAGAACATTCCCTTAAAACCTGAGTCAAAGTTCTTGCTTCGCACACAAAGGCCTATGAGTTTGATAGAGCTCGAGACTTCAATCTGCAAAGCATAATGTAATCCTCTTGGAGCTCTCTGGGCCGGGGTCCCGCTGGAAATAAGCCATGAGGTTGCAGTGGGCGCAGCCACAGCCGCTGCCTCCATCATTCACCAGGGTGCATGTTCCTGGGAAACAGATGAAATTAACTCCTGGAGCAGATAGAGAGAGAGTGGCTCTCAGGCAAATGTTTTACCACAGCAGGCATGCTTAAATACGACCGGTAGCCCCAAGTTGGCTCAGACAATGACGATTATTACAATCATCCCTCTTACCCATAAACTGTAAGGAGGTACAATCCTTCCCACCTTACCGGGGAACGAAACAGAAGCTCAGAGGAGTGGAATAACTAGCACAGAGTCACCTGGCTGTCAGGTGCAAGAATCCGGTGCTCAGACACCTGTAGGTGAATTTCTCTCTCTGCTTCCCCCCCCCCTTTGCCTTCCCCTCCCCTATTCCCTCTCCCTCCCCTCTCCTACCCTCTCCCTCTCTCTCTCCCTCATTCCCCCTCCCCCAATAAGCCTGGTTGCTGGCACCTGCCTCTGTGAAGAGGGATGAAGGCACAGAGAGGCCGCTGGGTAGGGAGGGGCTGTGTGAGGAACAGTGAGACTCGGAGCTCCCACACGGAGCAGATGCTGATGTACCAGCGCGTGCCAAGTCCTCCCTGCCAAGGTCACAGGTTGCAGGAATACCCAGTGCTGGGCATCAAGGCCTGGAGAGGGGAAGGGAGAGGCAAGGAGAGGAAGTGGGTCCCTCGGGGCTGAGGTTGCCCAGGAGAGAGGAGTGGGAGCAGTTGTCTTGGGCCTCGGGCTGCAGGACGGGAGCGTTGGTTTGGAATGCCGTGAGCCACATATTAGCTGGTGCACTTGGGCTTTGCAGTCACCGAAAGAGCCGTCATGCATTTGAGTGGCTCTCTTTGGCGTGGCCCTGGCAGCCCAAAGACTCGGATTGGAAACCGGATTCTTGCACCTGACAGCCAGGTGACTCTGTGCTAGTTATTCCACCCCTCTGAGCTTCTGTTTCGTTCCCCGGTAAGGTAGGAAGGATTGTACCTCCTTAGAGTTTATGGGTAAGAGGGATGATTGTAATAATCGTCATTGTCATCCTCGCTCTTCAACAAAAGAATAATTATTGCTTTAAGTGATTGTTCTTGTGCTGGTGGTAGTAAATGCTTAACTGCACGGTAGGGTAGGAGAAGGAGAGGCTCTGTGAGCTGTGGTCTCTGCGGGGCTGCACTCTCCCCTTTCCTGTGTCCGTGGCTCCTGAGAAGCAGGGGCCTCCAGTTCCCTGGCTTGGTCTCTTTCCATAGCTGTTCAGCCAGTCAGTGGCCTCCCTCTGCCTCAGTGGCCCAGGGCTCGGCAGAGTAATCAGAAGCTTCCTGTTGTCTTCTGAAACCCCCATTCCCAACCCCTCCCCACCCCGACTCAGGGAGCCTGTGCCTCCAGCAAGGGCAAGGCCGCCAGGCTGCTGATGGGGGGAGAATCCGGAGAGTCACAGGTATGTGAGGGTTTCAAAGCCAGGTGTCCGTGGCCTGTGAGCACAGATGTTTACTGAAGGCTGGCAGAGGTGCGAAGAGGCAGGCAGGCGTCCATCACTTCGATCAGCATGCCCCTCTGCGAGGCAGGGTCGCTGAGCTTCAGGGAAAGGAAGTTGGGTGAGAGAATCCACTATAGAGGCACAGCGCCTTCACCCTGGCCCAGAAGACCTCCCCAAGAAATAACCCAGCTCAAGAGTGCCACAGCAGCGAATCTTGTGGTCAGTGCCAAGATGTTCCAAATCCCGGTCACCGCTGAGGCTGTGGCACGTCTGTGCCTTGAAGAGTGACCCGGCCCCGAGCTGGAGTCTCTGAGGGTATGGCAGCCTCAGAGCAGCTTGTGAGACTTTTACTCACAGAGTAACATCCTTTCTGACAATAGCTGGGTCTTACTGGATAATATACTTTCCTTTAAATTAAAAGGATTTAAATCTAGGGCCATGAAAAAGAAGTGCTGTTAACTAGGAACAGGATTTTTTTATTATTATTTCAAACAGATCACGTTCACCCTTTTCCCTAAGAGTGGGGCTGAGTAATTCACAGACAAAACAGGGAATAATGGCAAGTCGGTCCAGGTTCGAAAACAAAGACCCGAGGGCCCCAGGTTTCTGCCAAAAGGTTTACATTGAGATGCGTCTTATGCTACACGAATGCCATTTTTTCTCAACAAATTGCTGACTTTGTGCCCCTTACGCCTCAACTGCCATGTTTATTTCCAAAAAAAGAGGGACCTTGTTTTACATAACCCCAGAACAATGATCAAAGCTAGGAAGTTGAACGTGGATATAATGTCACTAATTAACTCCGAAGCCCGATTTCAAATTGGGTCCCTTCTCCAAAGACATGCTTTCCCCAGGAACATGTCCCTTTGAGTTGCCACGTCTCTTTTGTCCCTTTTGGACTAGAACATCTGCTCGGTCATTCTTTATCTTCACCTGATCTTT
The DNA here is from genome assembly GCA_011751065.1 of Lasiurus cinereus. Taxonomy (NCBI): domain Eukaryota; kingdom Metazoa; phylum Chordata; class Mammalia; order Chiroptera; family Vespertilionidae; genus Lasiurus; species Lasiurus cinereus. The sequence goes on from JAAGEH010000452.1 coordinate 13,798,105, forward strand.
TTCTTTCTTTAACCTTGACATTTTTTGAAGAGTACAGGCCATTTATTTTGTAGACGGTTACTTGATTTGGGTTTGTCTGATGTTTCCTCGTGATTAGATCTGGGTGATGAATTTTTGGCAGAAACACCCCAGAAGTAATGTTGTGTCTTCCTTGGTATATCCAGCCGGAGGGACTTGATGTCGGTCCCGTGACATTATTGGTGACATTATCTTTGATTAGTTGGCCAAGGTGGCATGGATCAGGTCTCCTCACCATTTTGCTATTTTTCCCCTTTGTGATTAAGAGGAAATTTGGGGTGAGGGGGAGAAAGATGCTGTGAGACTGTGGGACTCTCCAGTTCTCATCAAACTTTCACCCCCTCATTTTAGAATCCATTGGTGATTCTTGCCTGAATCTATAATTTGCTAAATAGTGATGTTACTAATTCCATCATTTGTCTACATGCATTACTTCAATTCTGCTGCAATGAAGAGCCATCTCTACTCCACATTTATCTATTTATTCATTTATATCAGCATGAACTCATGAATTGTTATGCATTATTCAATGGGCTGTAATCCATTGCTACCACTATTCATTTTCATATTCAGATTGTGCCAGAGTTCAACAGTGGGAGTCCTCTCGGTTTTTTGGACATGTCCTCTTCATTTCTTGAGCACGTTCTGGAACAAGATGTTCAAGCTCACCTTGGACTTTACCTGCCCTGTGATCAGCCATCTCTCTAAGGGCTCCTGAATGGTTTTGTGGAGAAACATCTGGGCATCCAGTTCTGGGCATGAAGGTTACTGGGGTGTCATTATTTTTCTAGGCCCTCAATGAAGAGAGCCAGGGTCTGTGTCTAATTTTAGAACACACTGACACTTTCAATTCCAGTCCTATAGCATTCCAGGGTTCCCTCTTTTCTATGTTTGAAAAAAAAAAAGAAAGCCAATTTCTTCAATAGTGAGGCATCCAGCTCCCATTTTTCTCAATGTATTTATTCTTTGCTCAGTCCTAAAATACACAGTCATTTTCAAAATGTTCATGTACACCACCGCGAGAAACAAAACTATTAACCAGAGTTCAATGTTTGTCCATGCTCCTTTTGAATTTAGCCTGAGGGTGTGTAGCCAAAACCCCATCTTCAAAAGTTACTTGGAGGAGTTCTCCACTCAACCTTTGTTCAGTGTGGTTATGTATTCATTTGAAATACACTTTGACTCACTTATTTCTCTTAGGGGCTTTCTCCACATCCTTGTGGAGTGTTTGTGTGTGTGTGTGTTGTTTTTTTAATGAGTCAAAACAAAATTAAAAAGTTTATTCAGAGGAGTCATCTGACCCCCTGTGCCCATCGGCCCATCCCTTGCAAGTAAGGGATCTCATTCATTTCTGGTTTTCTTCTCAATGTTTCTTTTTGCTAAGATAAGTAAAGTCATGGGCAGTTTATTTCCTCCTCTTTCTTTCAGAAAAGAAAACATTGCTATACATGATTTTTGCACTTGGCTTTATTCTCTTAACAATATATCCTGAAAGTCACTCCCTATCAGCTCATAGGGCTATTTTTAGCTGAATAGTTCTGCATTGTGTGATTATACCATCATTTATCCAATCAGTCTTCTATTTGTGGGCATTGAGATCATTTCTAATATCTTGTAATTAAAAACAATGTATAACCTTGTTTTTAACATATATAACTTTGTTCATATGTATTTTATTTTTTATTAAATTTGTTGAGGTGACCTTGGTCAACATAAACACACAGGTTTCAGGTATGGGTTTCTGTTACAAGATCTGTATATTGCACCATTGCCCATATATGGTGACAGGAGAAGATTTGACTTGGAATATGTATGTATTTTAGTAGAGTTGGACAGGTATCTTCAGGGTAAACTTTTACAAGTGAGACTGCTGGGTCATTAGGTATATAAACATATAGTATTTGCCAGTCCGATCGATGAAAAATAGTATTTCAGTGTTGTTTTTAAAAACAGCTTTATTGAGATTTAGTTCACATACCATACAGGGTGAGGCAAAAATAGGCTTACAGTTGTCTGCATGGAAAATAATACAATAATTAATAAGTAGTAATACTCTGTGTTTCATGTACTCACAAGTATAAGCCTACTTTTGCCCCACACATCCAGCTCACCCAATTCACATGCACATATATCGGCCACCGTCACCAGAGCTAACTTTAGAAACCCAGTACCAGTAGCTGTCACTCTTCTATCTTTCTAACCCCCAGCCCTAAGCAACCACTACTCTACTTTCTGCATAGAGATTTGCCTGTTTTAGACATTTCATGTAAATGATGCCCTATAATATGTGGCCTTTTGTGACTGGCCTCTTTCATTTAGGTTGTTTTTAAGGTTCATCCATGTTATGGCATGTATTAGAACTTCATTCATTCGTTATGACCAAATAATATTTTGTTGTATGGCCAAATTATATTCCATTTTGTGTATCCACTTATCTGTTGATGGTCATTTGGGTTATTTGCACCATTTGATTATTAAGAAAAATCCTGCTATAAATATTTGTATGTTGTGTTGTGTTTGGAAATCTGTTTCATTTCTCTTGGGTTATATACCTAGGAATAGAACTGCTAGGCCATATGGTCACTCTGTTTAATTGTTTGAGGAACTGCCAGAATTTTCAACAGTTTTAATTTGTATTTCACTTATTCTGTGTGAAGCTGAACTTTTTCTTGTGTAAAGGCTATATATTTTTTTCAAATTATGTGTTCATGTTCTTTGTCCTTTTTTTTTTCTATTCGGCTAATAATTTTTACCCCTCAATGTGAAGAGCCGTTTGTATATTGCAAAAATTAGCTTTTGATATGTGATACATACTACAAATCTGTTCCCCCTTTGTCTTTTGATTTTGTTTACAGTATTTTTAATGCAAGCTTTTAACATTTTTATGTAATCATACTTTTTAATCTTTTATTGTCTCTGGATATTGATTCAAGTTAGAAATCCTTTCTCCACACCCAGAAATTCACCTGTGTTTTCTTCCAGTGTTTGTAGGGTTTATTTCTTCACATTCCTTTCTGACCCATTACAGAGTATATTCTGGATGGCAGTTGGAGGTATAGGTCTAACATTCCTAATTTTACTATCTGGTTACCCAGTTGTCCTAGCACCACTTATTAAGCATCTGAACCCCATCAATGCCACTTTTATATTTAGGATAGACTAAATTTGCATATATGTGTGAGTCTGCCTAGACTTTCTGTGTGATTCCGGTCGTCTGTATGTATATATTCAGGCACCAGCACCATGCTATTTTATTTGTAATGAGCTCTGTCCTTTTGCTCAGACTCTTGCCTCCAGGAAGTCCTTCCCTGTGTCTACTTCAGTCTACATCACTAAAACGCTCAGGTCTCTTCCCTCTGTGAGCTCCTGTGGGTGCAGGGCTCTCTGCACACCTCCCTCTGAGTTGTCAGGTGCTATGAGCTCCCTCTTTTTATGCAAATGTGGCTGCTGCTTCCTGGCCCAGAGGTGACACTCTCTCTCACTGACAGCCCTGACTGCCGACTTTACAAGTAATTTGCTGAGTTTGTCAAGCACTGCAGAATCATGTAAATGCCATTATCATTTTTGTCATCATAATCATCATCTGAAGCATCAGCTGCTTCCCTTCCTTCAGCTATTGTTTAAAGCAAATGATGTAGCTGTTGATGCTCCGATGGAGGCTTTATCTGTAGAATATCGGAGGTTATGAGCCCTTGGAGGTCAGTTCACGTCTAAAAGATGTCAGAGAAGCCAGGAGAAAGATCACCTGATGCCACCTACTCATCATGGTGGAGGAGTTGATATATCTCACAAGATTGGAAACGACGCCCTCCTTCCCCACCCCAAATGAATCTTTGTTCCTACTCTTGGTGTGTTAGCAAAATGTCTCATTGAGAAAAACAACCTGTGCTTAAGAACTAGCTGTTTTCTTTTAAAAAAAGAAATAGTTGTAGACTTTGGAAAGTTTTTTTTTTACTGTTATAAGATTATTTGCATAAGATAATTAACCACTATTAGAGTCTATCCAACAAATATCTGGTAGGCAACTGCTCTGTGAAAAGGATTATAGCAAAACCTGAGAAAGAATCAGTGGTGAATCAGACAGGATCCTGCCCTCCAAGAGTTCTCTCACAACTGAAGGAGAGAACTGGGGGGAGAGAGAGGCACAAAGTTCATTACAAAGCAGATGGGAATGAACGAAAAATGACAAGTGCTATGGGTGTGCAGGAGAAAAATTATTTCTTCGGGGGCCTCTTTGGGAGTGGTGAGACTTAAAATCCGACTCTTAAGAATAATTGGAATGGTCCAGGAAGATAATCTGGCATGTAATAAGAAAATTACAGAGGCAAAAACATGTACTGAATTGAGCCATAGAAAATGACTGTTTGTGGGTCAAAGCAGTTGCACTGGCAAGTGCAGGTGACTCCACCTAGCACCTCACGTTTGGGGGAACTGCAGACTGGTGGTGGAATTGATAGACTAAGTTAGACAGGGTAAGAGGTCCTATATGGGAGACCCAGTTGATGATGAATAATTTGACTTATTGAGTGAGGTTCATTTGATGATTCGTGAATGAAATATTTGTTAAGCCCCCATAATGTGCCCACTCTTCTGGATGGGAAATCTCTAAGAATAGAGCCATGTTTCAGAAGGATAGTTCTGGCAGGAGTGTGCATGGTGGGCTGGAGACAGGAGAGACTGTGGTTGAGAAAACTACTTAGGGGCTTTGCAAATGAAGGCCTCAAACATAGGTGTGGTAGTCAATGGAAAGGATGGAATTGATGGCCATTCCAGAAATGGAACAAACCCTCGAGATTGTGATGGGTTCAAAGTAAAAATAAAAGGAAAGACGGCTGACTAAAAATCTCAAAGGTGCCAGTTCAGGAGAACTGGAAGTTTCCTAATGAATCCCATCTATTTATTAATTCATTAATTTCACAAGTATTTATTGAATACCGACTGTGAGATGAGCAATGTTCCTGGAGCTGGAGGCACAGCAGAGAACAAGATAGGTGCATGTGTTTAATGCAAAGAGATAGGTAATAAATTAATATATAATGTGATAGTAGAGAGAGGTTAACACTATAAAGAAACATTATTCAAGGTAAAAGAAGTGGGGAGGGTGAGAAAAGTGTGTTACCAAAGGATATTAGGGAAGGGCTTGAGGAGAAAGTGACAGAAATCTGAATTATGTCATGGAGGGAGCATGGGAAGGCCCAGAGGAAAGGAGTCTCAGGGAGAAAGAACAGCAAGTGCAGAGGCTGTGAGGTAGGTGCAAGCCTGGGTATTTGATTTTTTGCAGAGAGGAAGGGAGAGGGATAGAGAGTTAGAAATATCGATGAGAGAGAAACATCGATCAGCTGCCTCCTGCATGACCCCTACTGGAGATATGCCCACAACCAAGGTACATGCCCTTGACCAGAATCGAACCTGGGACCCTTCAGTCCGCAGGCTGATGCTCTATACACTGAGCCAAATCGGTTTTGGCTATGCTGGGTTTTGAGTTTGGAGAGATGACCTTTTAAAGTTTACCTGGAGAATTGACTGTAAAGGGATATAAGAAAGGAAGAGAACTGATGTGGTGGGATGGTGAGAAGTAGTCAGATTCTGAATAACTTGGACATTAGAGCCAAAGGAATTAGACACAGGTTGTAAGGGAAGAGTGGAATAAAGGATGACTGTCATTTCTAAGTCAGAGGAAGCAGCAGGCTTTGCATAGAAAACCGGGGTTTCTGATTTGGATTTGAGAAGTTCGACATGCCCAAAAGATACCAAAGTAAAGAGAATGAGCAGTCAGTAGGGTTTGTGAGCTCAAAGGAGATGAGGCTGGTGGTCTAAATGTGGGAGCCACCAGGGTATGGATGCATTTAAAGCACTAAATCTAGCTGAAACCGGTTTGCTCAGTGGATAGAGCATCAGCCTGCAGACTGAAGGGTCCCAGGTTCGATTCCGGTCAAGGGCATGTACCTTGGTTGTGGGTATATCCCCAGTAGGGGACATGCAGGAGGCAGCTGATCTATGTTTCTCTCTTATTAATGTTTCTAACTCTCTATTCCTCTCCCTTCCTCTCTGTTAAAAAAAAATCAATAAAATATATTTTTTAAAAATAAAGCACTAAATTTGAATGAGACATTAGGAAGCCGAGTAGGTAAAGTCAATGAGGAGCATGAGGACTAATCAATGCTTAAGGGTAACAAAGAGAAGGAAAAACGAGAAAAGGAAACTTAGAAGGAGAGGCCAATAAGAGAGGAGAAAAAGGAGAGGGGATGACCAGCTATGTCAATGCTGCCACCAGGTCACATAAGATGAGGATGGAGAATTGACAAGAAAATTAGCAAGAAGGAGATGTCGGTGACCTTGCCAAGCAGTTCAGTAGAATAGTATGTGTGAGGGGGCAGGAGGAAAGGGGGTGTGGGGTCTGAGGAGGGAACCGAAGGGAAGGAATGGAAACAGAAAACATAGACCACTCTTTTTAGGATATTTGAATAAAGAGGAACAGGAAAATGGAATGGTGATTGTTGGAGTGCAGGTTAGTCTAAGAAGGGCTATTGTTAAACAGACACTTGACAGCATATTTGTGTTTAGAAAATGATGATCAAAGTGAGGGAGAACATGATAATCAGTAAATAGGGGAGAAGGGATGGGATCTAGAGCCCAAGTGGGGATACAAGGCCAAGATAGGAGCTCGGGCTTGTTGTCCATTTAATGGGGGACACAGAGCAAAAGCTAGAAATGCAAAATTCATAGATTGTTCAGTAGAAGAATTAGGAATTTTTTATTGTTTCTATTTTTTTTTAACTAAGAAGCAAGCTGAGAGTTAGAATAAAGGAGGAGGTGCTGGAAGTTCAAGGACAGTAGGGAATAGGAAAGTGTCATCTTGGAGAGAGTGTGGGTGCAGTGGGATTGTGGAGTAGTACCGTGGTCAGACATTTAAAGTGAGATCAGTCAACCTGGCTGTGTCGTTTTCTTCACATCCTCATGCCCACCTGCAGGTGAGGATGTTAAATTCAGCTTTAGCAGAGTTGGGGTTTTGACAAGCAAGGACAATGGGATATAGGGGGTTGTGAGGAGGCTGAGGATATGCTGGAAGGAGTGGTTTTAGTTAGCAATCTTGGAATCTAAAATGCATAATGAGGGATGTGCAACATGAGGCAGGTGATGGGCATAGAAAGAGGGTCAGGTGCCCCCAACAGAGTTGAAGATTCATTGAAGCTGAGATAGTGGAGTGAGATGGGAAGACAGAGGTCAAAAGGAAAGTGATGGAGTTGCTGGTAATGACAAGGACTGGGGCCTGACCATGACAGTGGTGATATAAGTGGGCTAGGAAAGAAGAACATTCATTAGAAGTGAGTGGGTCAGGCAACTGTGTTAGAGGGATTGTCCATGAGGATATCAAAGTCATCAAGAACAGTGACGGGGAGCAGGGAGGCAGGGACAGTCAGCCTGGCAAGAAAAGATTCCATGAGTCAGCAGAGGCGCTGTGTCAGGTGACCCATGACTGGAAGGAGGAGCAGTATTGGGTGGTACCCTGTGATGGCCTGTTCCTCAAAGGAGGGTTTGGAGAAGAAAATAAGAGTAGTCTGGAAGCAGCACTGCGGGGTGAGGGAGAAACCCACCCACCTCTGGCTCTATGGAAGGAAGAAGTGTCACCAGTTAAGGTGACTGCGGGAAAGCAGAGACTTCTGGGTAATGCTGACACAAAAAGCGAAGGAAACATTCAGAGCAAAGGTCAGGTGATGGTGGGGGGGCAGTTTTGGGTGATAACAGACCAAGAGTTTCAGAAGACATAGTATAAGGATTTGGGGGGCTAGGGGAGAAAAGAAGATTGGGTTAGGTTAAGAATACACAGCCCTGGGGGACAAGCATCTGGGAGTTGTGGATAATTTGGAGTCTTGGACCTACAAGTAAACTGATGGAAAACATAATGCTGTGGAACTGATGGTCTTTTAAGCAGAAGTTCCAAATCACACCTCATTCTTGGGAAATCCTTAGGTGGGTAGGTGATGGTGGTAGAAAGTAGGGGTGAGAGACAGAAGGCAAGGCTGGGGAACCTTTGAGACCTCTTTAAAATATTTCTGGGGTGACATTTTTAACTGGATAGGGAGCTGTTAAGAAGAAACAGTAGAAGTCTGGGGCAGGGAGGAGGGCAGGGAGGATGACAAAGAAATGGGAAATTATGGCCATTGTACACCTGCTAAGAGTTAATAACCCACGAGAATAGCGGAGGTGCCGTTACCAAGATGGTAAAGTGTGGATTTGGCTTTAGTGGTGGGAGGTTTTGAACCCAGAATCTGTTGGGAAGGTTAAATAAGATAACCACCATCCACACCCACAAGTTAACTATAGTCCCTAGTGCTTAGCAGGTGAATTGGGTTACACTTTTCTCTCTTATCACCTTCCGTTGCCTCCAGCTTGCCCTCCAAATGCACGAGGTGGACCCCACAGGACAAATGGGAGTGAGGATGTCCATGGGCATAGCTCCAGCTCCAGCTCCAGCAACAACTTAAAGCACAGACCCCGTGCAAATACCTAGAGGCAGGACTGGGCGTTGAGTCAAAAGAAAAGGAACCTGTAAGGTACAGTTTATAGAACTGTGACCTGGGCATTTCATGACAGTTGCAAAAGCTGATGCTGTTGAGCCCAACTATTGGGAAAATCGAATGGAGAAAGTGTTGGTATATTTAGGGGCATTATCGTTAAGTGTGTGAAATTTAGCCAGAACAAATGTAATCAATACTCTGACGTTGAGTCTTCTTTGGTAGAAGTAGCTGCCAGAATTGTATTTGAGTTTGTTTGGATCCCTTTAATTATAAAGGTGTAGATGGCTGTGTCAATTAAATGGGAAAAAATATTCTGCAGCTAAAACTTCGCTACTGGTAATATTAGATAAGATTCAGAAAAGTTATACACACACACATCGCCCTGTGTGGAATTCTTTGTCGCTTTATCTTTACACCTCCAATTCACTCCAGTGCGTTTTAAATTTGGAGTTTTAAAATTTCCAGAAAATGTGAAGCCTTCGGGAAAAGAAACTTGTCTTCGTGTATTTCTGTGATTGCTTTGTTTTCCGGGGGAAACACAGGACCTAGTACCTAACACTTGGTAAATATTGTTATTACTGTTATCACAATAGTTTGCATACTTTTCTTACTTAAATTTATCTTACTTTACATAGGGAAATGAAATGCATTATGTGTTTCTTGGGTTTCCTGAAAAAATAACCACATTTGAGATATTTAAAACCGTGGTATTTGTCACATAATAATTGGTTCCGCATTTGCTAATTGAATTTACCTTTAAATGTTTTAAACTTTGTTGTGAATAGAGCTGCCGAGAGTTTCGTTTAAGCTTTTTTTTTTATTCCTTTGTGAGAAGCAGGGAAACTCAAGAACAAAACAAGCCATCAACATTAGGGTGGAACAAAGGGAGTTCTTATGTCAAGCAGATTCTGAGAGCATTCATTTTCCGAAAAGGAATGAGAAAGAAAAGGAGGAAAAGGGATCCCTTATCCAATTTAATGGGAGATCATAGGACTGAGAGGAGGAGGGGCCGGATTCGAACTTGGCGGCAACTCTGAAACCTTGCCACTTGCCCCTCGCTTCTGTCTTGGAGCCTCTTGAGCTGGCAGCAACTTGTTTCTAATCTCTCCGAGCACAAAGGAGAGGACTGTGAGTGGCCACTCGCTGGCGGTCCTTTGAGGAGCAGGCAGGACAATGGCTCTCTGCCACCCTCTGGGCCTGCAGGGGACAAGAGGTTGACAGCGGTAAAGGCACCGAGTTCCATTTCCTTCAGTTCTGAGAACTAGAGTGGTCTCCTGGAGGCGAGACGGTATTTCATCCCATTTCATCTAAGTTTACTATTCTCTCTGTCCTCAGCATTTGAGACAGTTAATGAGTTTTGTACCCTTACGGCCTTTCTCCCTTCACCAGCCCCTCAACTCCATAAACCCCTGCGGTCTGTCCTCTGGCCCCGCCGAAGGTCAACACACTCAATAGCCTCTCCCCGCCTCTCACCCGGTGCGGCCCGAGCTCCGCACAGGCAGGGGTGAAGCTGAGGACTGCCTGGCCCCTCTGCCTTCCTCAGATCCTCTCCCCTCCTCCTCCGGCCCTGCACGCTGTGTCCTCCTGGAGCGGCTGCTTTTGCGTTAACCCGTCTCCTTCCTCCTCCTGCCTTCAGAGCATGTGCTGTTCCCCCAAGACACGTCCTGACCCCTCTGCTTCTCCTCTGGTTTCATCTGGGACAGTCTACCCCATTCATTTCTGTGGGCATCATGCAGATATGAGTTGTTGGATAGAAATATCATGATTTAAAATCCCACCCCTATAGTTCCCACAGTTTGACGTTTTTCTCTGCCCCAGACCAAGCTCCCGATCCCGGGCAGCGTAGCAGAACTCACATGCTTGCTATTCTCATGCACTCTGTCCGCAGCCCCAGTTCTGCCAAGACTTCTAGGGCGTCTCGCCACTGGAATAAGTTGGAAAGTTACTGCTCTGCCCCACATCTCCTGGGAAGGTTGTGACGTTCATGGAACCACAGTCATAGATGGGCCCTCAGGACAGGCTGGAGATTGTGGTTTTAGTCTGTGTCAACAGAGGAGGAAAGGGCTCCAGGAAGAAGGCAGGGGTGGTTCAAGTCATAGCACTGACCTGCTCATACGGCGGGGGGAAGTATGCTGAGCACATTCTTCCCATCGTCTCTCACTCACATTTCTTACTCTGGCAGTGCTCTTGCTATAAGTGCTGCCCATGGCTTTCCCACCAAGGCTGACTGAGATAGTTTGTGACCGGCCAGAAAAGGAGAAGAGAAGTGTAAGGACTCATCAGAATAAGACTGAAGTGGACAAAAGGAAGGAAGCACAAATGAGTCTGGGTTTGCGGCTGCTCTTCCTTCGAGAAGGGACAAAACCAGACAGTGGGGAAAGCCACGGGATCTCCAGCCTGTTGTCTTGGCCTCTGTCTTTTGGTTTTCTTTCCCCCCTTCGCCAAATCACAGTCACGAATATTTAATAGTGGCCCGCCTCCCCGACACCAACACACCCTCACCTCCCCTTTGTTCTGTGATCATATGACTCGAATGCATCCGAATCTACCCTGAGCCTGCAAGCTCCTCCCTATCCTAGTCTGTTTGCTGGGGTCAGCCAGGCCACATGTGCCTGAAAGGAAGTCCTTAAGTAGCAACCAAGGCAGTTTCTGACTACAGAACCCTGACATTTATCTCTAGCACATTCTCCATGTGATGGTCAATGTCATAAACTACCTCCCAACACATCTCTGCGTGGCTTGCCTCCATTTTGCATTACCGTGGCACCTCGAGATACGAGTTTAATTCGTGCTGTAACTTTGAGGCGTGGGAAACTATGAGACGCTCGAGTCGCGGTAAACTGGTGGGTCGTGTGCAGCTGGCCGATCGGTGCGATTACTCCTATCTGAACTGTTGCTCGTATTTCAAAGCAAAAATCGCTCGCTCGACGGCTGGTATCTCAAATATCTCGTATGTTAGGGCATTCGTATCTCGAGGTACCACTGTATCTGCTAACAAACATGCTTTACCCTTGACCACACCTGTAACCGGTCCCCTTTTTAATATCCATATGAACCAGAGCCTGAATCACCCCAATACCTATGTCATGGAACCTGCTCGGGTTCAAGATGAAGACCAGTTCACCCACTGCTTCTTCTTTCCTTTGCTCGGTCCCTTCCCAGTCCTTAGCGGCCTCCTGGAGGCTATTTCCTGGCCCATCAGTAGGTGGCTCAGGGCTCTCTCCTCCCTCTCCCCGCTTTCAGCCCCAAATGTGTGCTTCTGCTCTCAGAGCGGCTGCTTTGGATGACCCTACTTGATCCCTGTTACATTCCTCTGGGCTTGTCAAAGGTTTGCATTGTGTCCCCGAGTAGCTGGGGCATGCCGTGAAGAGGGCGCACAGCCCGGCCCTAATCACGACAACCTCGGCCCCAGTGCAAGATGAATAATAACAACTGCTTCAGCCCTGCCCGGGAGAGCCCACTGAGGACGTCTGTTTGGGATAATGAATATGGAGATTTGGAATCCATAACCAACTGCAAGCAGTCTTTCAACTCACTCGTGCCGAAAATTCACACTCGCCTTTCCCATAACTTGTCACTTGTGTTTTTTATTGTGCGATATGTAAACAAGGTTGGGAAAGCCTTTGTTCCTTGGTGCCTACTTAGATTTGCCCATTAATCCCCACCCCCCTCCCTTTCCCACCAATGCATGCAGGATTACACAAAGCAAAAGTCATTAATTTTTATCTCTGACTATCTGTAGGGTTTTTAATGTGGCCTGGCTTGCTTATGCACCACCAATTACATGTCATAAGTGCTTGTAGATGCTGGAGCAGTATCATGGGCTGATGAATCACTGCCTCCTCTGCTGATTAGTATGCAAGGGGCCTTTTCCTCTTTGAGCAGCTGGCATGCCAATGAGGATCTGGCTCCGCCGGTCAAGGCATCTGGACATGAATTCAATATGGATTGCTTTAATTAAATGGCTAAGCGCACAAGACGCTAAGAAACAACTCCATCATTGAGTGAATCTCGAAAATATAGTCGACACAAGCAAGAGGGTGGAAAGGGTAGGAAGCTATTTCATCAACACCGCCCACTCTGCCTAAAATCCCGGAAACCCCCCCTGGGTGGAGCACAACCACTGACTGAAAAAGTGTGATGAGTTGTGGAATCCACAATGAAACACCGGAGGTGAATCTAGTTCATCGCCCTAAATTTGGAAATCAAAACAGCAGCGCAAAACCTGCTCTTCTGTCCTTTCCAAAGGTTGTAACTATACACTCTCTTGCAAACTACCGATGCAGTGAATTTCAAGAAGGAAGGATGCAATGAGAGGGGGGTAGCAACGTCTGCCTGTACCTCTTACCAACAGCCCCGGAGAAAAAGAACCAGCTCGAGCAGCTTTGCAAATTCTAGGAGCTCAGAGTGGCCCGTCAGGGTACTAATTGGCTGAGGGAGAGGAGAGAAGAGCAACATGGATTCACACTGTCCACTTGGGATGGGCTTTGCATAGATCAGGAAGATGAAGTATCTGTCGGCTCATGTTTGCTTTCAGCCTACCCTTTATTAGTCTGTTTCAATAGGAAACAAATGGAATATTTTCGTAAGGCATAGCCGTTGCAGCAGTAGCCCGTTCTGTTCTTCTGAGCACTTACCTTTCATTCTATGGCCAGTTTCCTCTTATTTCCTGCCCAGCTGTATTTGTTTCACTTGTACATTTCGTTGGGAGGCAGGGTAGGGTATGGCTGACAGTGACCACCAGGATTCAGAAGCACCTGGACCCTCCCCCATCTTCATTTCTTTCCAGCTGTGTGGCCTTAGGCAAGTTACAGACTTCTCTGAATCTTCTTCCCCCCATCCCTCTTCTCTCAAATGGGGAGAAGAATAATACCTACCTCACCATTATTTTGCGAGGATTGCGTGAATCCACACCAAATTTATCGTACACACTGCAGAATCTTAAAAATGGTGGCTACTATTAGTGTTTTGTGGAATATGGTCTTGGAATATGGAAGTGTTTTATTGACCAAATACAGGGAATACCTTGTCTCCTGTAATTGACTAGATTTACCTACAAGTACCAGTAAGGATTTAAAATAGATTACAATGCAACCACCACTTTCCCGTTTCTACTCCTTCTCTACTCCCCTTCAAAGATCTGGTACCTTCAATTGATAATAATATGCACTACAGATGGGCCTGGGGCTCTATTTTCTTTTTTAAATAATTTATTAAGACACCATTGTTAAAAAGACCCTGAGGCACTCTGCCTTTTTTTTTTTTTTAAGGACATTAAAATGGCAGAACAGGCTCAGCATTCTAACTGGTGTTCCCCCCTCATTCTGAGCTGGGAGTTTGATGACCAGGGAGAAAAGTTAAATGCTGGTGTCTGTGCTCGCTCTGTCCTTGCACAATGCATTCTCTGGATCTTATAAATCCACAGAGGATTGGGACATCCCAAGGCAGCAATATCATCTGAGTCCTCAGAGCCCCCAGGGGCAAATGACAGAAAGAAAAGTGTCCACGATGCACAAAATTCAGTTAAACCACACATAGGTAATATGTAAGATTGCAATAGTAATTAATGGCAAGGATTCCATTTCAGAGCAATTCAACACTTGACATATCCGACTGCTAGATCTAAGTTTGACATAAAGGCAGTATTCTTGAGTCATAAGGCAAGATACTTGCTGAATCTGGTTCTTTTTTTTTTTTCTTTCGGGTTTTTGAAAAAGGGGAAGTCAAGCTGGGTTTTCCTTGAAGCATCATTGTTTCACCTGCCGGGTGCCACCTTTGGAAGGACGTGTTCAAGTAAAGAAGGACCTGTAGTTTGCTCCAAGAACGGGCTATCAGTGCTCAGCTGGTGTGACTCAGTGGTTGGCCTATGAACCAGGAGGTCATGGTTCAATTACTGGTCAGGGCACATGCCCGGTTTGTGGGCTCAATCTCCAGGGTGGGGCGTGCAGAAGACATTGGACCAATGGTTCTCTCTCATCATTGATGTTTATCTCATCATTGATGTTTATATTCTTTCTCCCTCTCCCTTCCTCTCTGAAATCAATAAAAATGTTTTAAAGAGAGAGAGAGAGAGAGAGAGAGAGAGAGAGAGAGAGAGAGAGAGAGAGAGAAAATGGGTCATCAGTGTTTTCAAAATGGTGGACCCAGGTCTCCTTCTGGGGCAGTTGGGGAGGAATTGGAAGAGCACTGACTCTTTGAGGATTAGGAACAAGGTTAGGAGATGGGTCACCATCCCTTGTCCTGTGGAGTAATTGAGACATTGGGCAGCTGTCATTGCAGTCATGGGTAGGACATCGCTGAAGAAAACAGTTTTCTTGGGTCTTAAAATCAGATCATGTGGATTGTATCTCCCTGTTCCAAGTAGATAAGTGCATGGCATTCAAAGAACTCTAGAACAAGTAAAAGGCTTATCAGAAAACTACTGGGTCTATAAGTAAGACTGGTGACCATTTGTTCCAACTTCTTTCTAGACCAGTGGTTCTCAACCTGTGGGTCGTGACCCCTTTGGGGGTCACCTAAGACATCCTACATATCAGATATTTACATTACGATTCATAACAGTAACAAAATCACAGTTATGAAATAGCAACGAAAATAATTTTGTGGTTGGGGGTCACCACAACATGAAGAATTATATTCAAGGGTTGTGACATTAGGAAGGTTGAGAACCACTGTTCTAGACAGATATTCTGTTTTGTGTTATTTACACAAAGCCATCAAAAGAGTCTTTGTGACATATGGTCTTCTCAGGAGTGGGACTTCTTATTTTTCTATGAGTATTTAAGTCCCATTTGGGTTCTTTTGAACTACAAATAAATGATGAGAACTGTATAGGGTGTCAACATACAGTCTCACAAAGTAATCAATTGCATTGTCTCCAAGGTAGATTGCTGTTAGGTGATTTAATAGGTTAATTAAGAAGTGAGAAATACCCAAATGGAGACTAGCTTCTTTAATGTTTTTTTAAAAACAACTTTATCTAGTTATATTTTATATATCGTACAACTTACCCATTTAAAGAATATAATCTAGAATGTTTAGTGTATCAACTAGGGTTCTGAAATTGTTACCACAAACTAGGTTGAGAATATTTCCATCACTTCAGAATGAAACCCCATGCACATTAGCAGTCACTCTCTATTCAGTCCTCTCCCACAACCCTTGGCAATCACTAATCTACTTTTGTCTCTATAGATTTACCTGTTCTAGATGTTTTATATACATTTCATACAATATATATGTGGTTTTCTTTACTGGTTTCTCTCACTTAGCTTAATGTTTTCAAGGTTCATCCACATTTAACATATATCAGTACGTCATTCTTTTATAACTCATGTGCGCACACCATGCATTGCGTGGAGAGCTGGAATGTTAGCTCAGAATGGATTTATTACTGTTGGCCATTGGCCCATTATTGGACTTGAGATACACTATTCAACTTTTTCTTGTCTCCCGTTCAGATTCTTTCCAGATTTCCAAATTCTTGAATGACCCTTGCATGGGATATATGATATTATTCTTTATAGTTTATCTGTGTTAGGAAATATGAAGTGTTATTGAAGAAAAAATGTTTTAAAGGAAGAGATTATAGTTGACTGGGCCCAATATTCTGGATTTTGTGGACTTCTTTTCCTGGAAAATTACTTATAGAAAAAAATAACCATACATTGTCTAAATGCAATGAGATTTTAAGGAGCTGAGCCAGGAGGAAGGCCACCTGTACCTTACTGCTACTCCCACCGCTGCAGACCTGAGAATGGGCATGTTGCCTCGCCTCTTAGTCTGTCTCCTCAGCTTTAAAAGACCATGCTCTCCCCGGCTTCTAACTCTACCAGCAACCCCCGTGCTTGAGAGCCAAATGCCAGCTTCTTAGCATCATGTATAAGGTTCTCACTGTATGGTCTCAGCTCACCTCTTCAGCACCCTCCCTCCTGTGCGTTGGTAGTATTGGCCCAGACTCCCTAATTCTGGCACACATGCGCTCTGTGTATGGTGCTCCCTTCACCTGGCATGCCCTCCTGTCTTTCTCCTCCAAGAAGATCTCTTCTCATCCTCCAGACCAATGGTTCTCAACCTTTCTAATGCCGCGACCTTTTAATACAGTTCCTCATGTTGTGGTGACCCCCAACCATATTTCATAACTGTAATTTTGCTATTGTTATGAAGTATAATGTAAATACCTGTGTTTTCCGATGGTCTTAGGCGACCCCTGTGAAAGTGTCGTTCAGCCCCCAAAGGGGTCGTGACCCACAGGTTGAGAACCACTGCTCCAGACCCTACTCAGATATCCCAACCCCCTATGGAAGGTTCTCTGAAATCCCCAGGAAATTATCAGACCTTCCCCCAGATCCTAAGGCATTTAGTTCCTATCTCAATTAAAATCATCTTATTGTGCCATAATTATTTGTTTTCACATCTGCCTCAGTGCCTCCCACACCAGATTTTAGACATTCCTAATAGACCCAAATCCTATCACCATTTTAGGGAAATAGTAAATCCCCATAAATGTTTGTTAAACTTACAAGTTAATTAATTTGAGAGAATGTACTTCAAATTAACTCTCTACTCCTTTCCATCTTCATGTCACCATCCTAGACTGAACAAACATATTGTCTCCAAATTGGCCTGCTTCAAGTCCCTTTTTTTCCTTCTTCCTGCCCATAACACATTCTCCACAAAAGTCAGAGAGGTCACGAAAGAGTCCAATGAGACCTAATATACGTGAGAGAGATTTGCACATTCTAAAAACACTACACAACCCAGCTGGTGTGGTTCAGTAGTTGTGTGTCGGCCCATGAACCAAGAGGTCACTAGATCAATTCCCAGTCAAGACACATGCCCCGTTTGCAGGCTTGATCCACAGAAGGGCGTGTGTAAGAGGCAGCAGATCAATGGAAACATCCCTACCCCTCTCCCTTTCTCTCTCTAAAATCAATAAAAACATTAAAAAATACACATTATACTTTAAAAAAGTAAAAGCACTATATACACATGTAAGATTTTTAATTGTTAATTTTATGCCTGAAAAGTGATCAAGAGAAGGGTTAGCGTTGCATCCTTGAGATAAAATAAAGCACTCTGTCACAAAACGGGCTGAGAACCACAGGATGCGTGATTGCTTTCACAAGCCTGTGCCCCCCCACCTAGAGTCTTCACCCTTCCTGTCTTTGTGGGTACCTGCTCCAAAAAATTCTATAGTTCCTACCAGAGGTCCCTGTGTCGCAGGGTTCAGGTGAAGCCTCACTCGTTTCTGCACCTCCTACCAATAATCTTTCCTACTGCGTGTAATGTTGAGAGTATCAGCCGATGTCACCCCCATCCTGAAATCAGGAGGGCGGTGTCCTCCCACCCACCGTCATCATTCCGTTCTCTTCTCATTCCCTTCTCCTCTCTCTTTCTCTCTTATGCTCCGAGAACGCTCGGAGGCCCTCTTGACTTATTTCGTTTCCTTGGGGAAATTACTCTGTCCATGATCTTCCCACAAAACTGACCTTATTCTTTTTTCTGCTAAAAATGTTGGCATCTTCTCATGATAAACTCTTTATATAGGAGTATGAAACTGCCAATACTCTGTGACTCCAACATTTATAGCTATTCAAAGAAGGAGGTGCTGGAACCAAAACACCCAAATCCATCTGCTTCTCTCCATTATAGATTGAGGCATCATCATATCTCTTGCCTGGACTCCTCCCTGTTTCTGTTCTTTCCTCCTACAGCTCATTCTCACACAGGATTCTGAATGGCCTTAGAACAAAACTGAATCAGGTCACATTACTTCCTTGTTTAAAATCACATAGAGTTTTCCCCCAGCAGATAAAATTGAGTCCAGACTCCCGAACCTAGCCTAGGACCTCTGTGTGATTTGGCCTTGGCCTGTGCCTTGACTTTTACCTCTCTTCCTTGCCACAAGCAAACCCAGGACTTTGTATTATCTATTTCTTCTGCATGGAATGTTTTTATCCCAGAACCTCCCACATCTGATTCCTGCATGCCATTCAGTTCCAAAATTAAATATCATCTCCTCAGGGAACCTGTTTCTATCACGCAACCTAGTGTCCCACTATAATGGTCAGTCTGAGTGAGGTTGTGCTGTGATAACAAGCAACCCCATATCTCAGTAGCTTAACAGAAAAAAAGTTTGTCCCCTATGTTATTTTCATATGACTGTCATAATAAAATACTGTACCACAGACTGGGGGACTTAACAGAAATTTATTTTCTCACAGTTCTGGGGGCTGGATGTCAAAGGTCAAAGTGTCAACAAGTTTGGTTTCTCCTGAGACCTCTCTCCTTGGCTTGCAGATGGCTGTCTTCTCCCATGGTCTTTCCCCTGTGCATGCATATCCCTGGTGTCTCTTTATGTATCCAAATCGCCTTTTCTTATAAGTTCAGTCATGTTGGATTAGGGCTCACTTTAAGAGCCTCACTTTAAATTAATCATCTCTTCTAAGACCTTATCTCCAAGTATAGTCACACTCTGAGTTTAGGATGTTAAGGTCTCACCTCATGAATGTTGACAACACAATTCAGCGTATACATCTCCCTCCCCCAGAACCTACTGAGAGTCCAGGTAACAATCCAAGGCTATTGCTTTCCATTCTTAGCAATCCATGCTCCCATGCTCCTTCAATATAAGGCATCTCCCATGATTGCCACACCAGGGTTAGAGAATTCTAGAGAGTCTCACATGGAAATTAAATTATACGTCAAGAAGTGGTATGAGTCACATCCATTTTCATTTCATTGGCCAAATCATGCCATAGGCCAGGACTTACTTCAAGGTAAGGGGGAAGTACAGACTTTCAAGGGCCCAACAATAGAGAAGGATGGATGTTGGTAAATATTAGTAATGCCTACCACACTCAAAGATCAATCCTACAATCCTAGCCAGTTTGGCTCAGTGGATAGAGTGTTGGCTTGCGGACAGAAGGATCCTGGATTTGATTATAGTCAAGGGCACATGCCCACATTTCGGGCTTGATCCCCATTGAGATGAGGGCATACAGGAGGTAGCTGACCAATGATTCTCAATCATCACTGATGTTTCTAACTCTCTCTCCCTTTCCCTTCTTTTCTGAAATCAATAAAAAATGGATTTTAAAAAGAAGATCAGTCCTATAAGCCTACAACAAGAAACAGACCACTGTCACTTTATCCAAGATTAAAAATTGGTTCCTGAGCCTCTTGCCCTCCATGAATAACACTGATACTTTAGGTGGGAATAAAAATCCAACTATATCAAGCCCTGATACCTCAGTGAATCTCAGACTCCCTCTGCCTCAGTTGTTGTCAGGAGTATTCATTGCCTCCTATCCACCAGCTCCATGGGGTCATCTGGCTACTCATGGCTCCCTGCCCCAACCCAAATGCTGTGTCAGCCATTCCAGTTCCTTCCCACTCATGTTATAGATGTTCCCTTCTATTGGACTTTCTCTTGGTTCACCGTCAACCTGAATCACCTCTACCACACACTTGGAGCCAAGCTACAGATCCCTATTGAGGGAATTCTTCAAGGCAAGTGGGCGTGGCCTCCCACAGAGGGACATTGTGAAGAAGGTTTCATGGCTTCTGAACAGGCCCTGTATTCACCTGTCCCATCATTGCTCTCCACTGATGTCCTTCATGACATGAGGGAGACTATCAGTAGCATTGCTCAGCTTATCCACCCCTCTCCACTCCTCCTTATTTCCTAATCCTCTAGCTCCTCAGTCCCTGTCGACTGCTTCCTCTTTGATCTAAGACATTCACAGTTTCTCTGACCCTGGCAAATTCTGTGCTTAACTTTGCCCTTTACTCATGTTACCAACCTGTGTCTTCCAATATTTTATAGTCCAATTTCCTGATCAAGTGATCCACACTCACTACTCCAGCTCTTTATTTTCCTTTTTTTTTTTTTTTATTCTCTGACTTTCACACTCTTATTCTGCCAGATGATAGCCTGGGTCCTCTTTACTTCTACTCTCTCACCTCTTACAAACCTGATTCCTCCCTGGCTTTGGGAATCTACCATTCCACTGACTTGCCTCCTGCCTCTGTGACCTTTCTTCTTGCCAACTACTCTGGAATGAAACTGTCTCTCTATCCACATGGTCCTTCTTCTGTTCCTCAAACAACAATGTTGATTTTTGTTCCTCTGTATCTTTACCCTTACTTTTCCCCACACCAAGTATTCCTTCCTCACTCTTTTCAGTCTGTCCAGATCCTGCCGAGCCCTATGAAGGGACATTCTTTCCATTAATCCTCTGATAGTTAATCCCAGCCACTAAGATCACTCCCCTTCTAAACCTAGAACATCCAGACCAGCGATTGGCAAAATCTTTTGGTAAAGGACCAGATAGTAACTATTTTAGGCAGGCCATACCTTCTCTCTCCCAACAGCTAATTTCTGCCATTATAGGGAGAAAGCATCCAAAGACAAGATGTAAATGAAAGGGCTGACTGTGTTTTGTTTTGTTTTTAAACAAAAAAACAACAACTTTATTTACAAACACAGGTGATAGTCTAGTTTGAGCCTACAGGATATACCTTACCCGCACCATTTTTAGCCCTTCTCTTTTAAGAAGCTTTTTATTTTCACAAATGAATGTTTTATCTTCCAACTAAATTATTAACTCTTTGCAGGTAGGAACCTTCTCATGCTTCTTAATACTTTGAAATGCACCAATGAGAGTCTGCAAACATTCGTAGGCATCTCAGTAGAGGACCAATGAGCATGGAGAGAGGCCTTCTACTGGTCGAGACCAGTGGACGCCAACCTTTCAGACCTCACGGACCACTAGTTGGCTGCCACGGGTCTAGACAGCGGGGCTACATTGTGGGAGCACCCCACAGAGCTCCCCGAACACAGCAGCAGTTGAGTACATTGTGATGTCCTGGTAGTTCTTCCTAAAGACACTTCCCAAGTCAGGTGCTGTTGGAGAATACTGGAAACAGAAAGGGACTCTTCCCACAGGGCAAGAAGCCACACCCCTTTGCTGGGCTTGCTCTGCAGCGGCAGAGGGACAACCCTTTCAAAATTTTCTATTCAGATTTCAGCATCACAGATTCCACCTGGAGGGACCAGGGATCAGGACATGCTGTAAGCCTCATTATCCTGTTGGGGCACATTGAAATGGGGAAGTTTCTTTCAACCTAGCTGCCTCGCCATTATATGTGTGAAAAAGTGAATCACAAGCTGCAAAAACAAATCTCTCTTTTCAGTGCTTTTTGACTGACTCTATCTGGGCTCCCCCTATACCACCATGTCTTTGTTATGCATAGCAGGCTGGTCCCTGGGTAGGTCAGTAGCCTCCCCTGCTCTCTGAGCTGTGAGTGTGTGTGTGTGTGTGTGTGTGTGTGTGTGTGTGTGTGTATGGGCAAAAGCAGGTCTGCCTGGGCCAAGCAGAGGGGAGCAAATGAACGGCGAGGGCTGGGCTTTGATGCCTTTTGGTTGAGAAATCATGCCTCTACCTCCGGGATTTTTATGTGCTTAACGATTTCGTACACTTTGTAGTTATTTTGGTCCTCGGGAGGGAACACACGTGCAGCTGTCATGGAAAGTTGATAGGCACCAGAAGGTCCCCTCTCTTCTCTTTCTGCAGCAGTTTACCATGCCTATGAGGAGATGCTCGCCCACCATTCCGGGGAGAGGGACAAAGCTGGCATTTTGTCAGTCAAAATGCAAAACAAAAGGAAGGGCATGCAGCAGAGGAAGACAGGTTGAACTGCCTACTAGGCCTGCTTCTCAGGAGGCATTTAGGGAAGAAGGTTCTGGAACAAATATGTCCAAGCTGGAGTCTTCCAAAACAGATTTTTTAAAAAGATTTGTTGAGCTAATTTTCATCTGAAAAGTATGCTTTTCTCTGTTACTAAATATGCTTAACATCTGAAAAGTATGCTTTTCTCTGTTACTAAAATAGCAATGGAAAGAATACTGCTTGCCACAGACTGGCTAGGTCAATAGGAAATGACAATAATTACGAAAATGTAAATGCCCTAGATTAAGCGTATTCTTTTACAACTATTACCACAGCTATTCTTCCAACAATCCAAGGAATTCAGGGTCTGTTGTGCTCCCACTTTGCAGATCCTGAAAACTGAGGCTGAGCGAGTTCACCAGCTGGCCAGTGACAAAGCAGGTTCTACTGCAAAGTCTAGGGTTAACCTTGGCTGTCCTGACTCTTCACTTTGGGTTTGTTAATATAGATTTATAAGGAAGCCAGAGCACGTTCCAGAATCCTCGGAAATATTAGCAAGCAGTGGTCTTTGGCCTAAGACTCGGGAGAAACTTGGCAGGCGGAGTGGGAGAGAGAAATTGACGAGAGCTGTCTGGCTTTGCTCTCTGTCCTGGGACGGGGCCCTGTCTGCTGGTTTCAGAGTTGCATGTCACTTCTCCTCTGTCTGGACAGGCACTCCTAGGGCCCAGGTCCCCTCTGCTGGCACCCCTGCATCCAGAGCACTGGCGCAAAAGTAGGTGTCCAGTCAGTGGCTGCATGGGGAATGGAACCCTCTGACCCTAGGGCAGTTGTCATCAAAAAAACGTGACAAGGCCATGCTCACCTTCTGTTATGCCTCGTATCCAAAGCCGAAGCCCTTTGTGGCTTGCGAGGAGGCATTCCCTTTGCGGTAATGAGATTTTTAAGTAAAGCACAGCCAGCCGTGGCATGCTGGGAAGGGGGGGCGGGGCGAAGAAGTGAGGGCTCGGGAATTTCAGGACTCAGGCATCCCACACATGGTTTACGATCTCGCTCGGAGCCCACGGTGGGATTATATAGCCCTGTAATTCCTGGCTGTCTCTTGCTTACACCCCAGCAGTGCTTGCTAAACAGCAGAGAGAAATCAAGCGACGGTGGGTAGGGAGGCTGGTTGGGATCAGAGAGCAGAATGATCGCTCCCCTTTCGGCGTCAGCGGAGAGAAAATTGTGACTGTGCTGAAGGAAACAGGAAGCCACGTTTCCGAAGGAAACGCTTCCCCCAGCTCCAGTATGATAGGATGGGGGTCTGTGGCTGTCTGTGGACTTTTCTATTCAATAAGCAAATGCTCTGCAATTTGCCACCTTCGTCGTAATTTGAGTGTTTTATCACAGAGGCAGTAGCGGGGCTATTTGGCATCGCAGCGGCTCATGGGTTTGGCGTGGTTCGCTGCGGATGTGTTTCCGAGCTAAGGTACCGCAGGTTCATTTGGAAGGTAATTTTTAAACAAAGGGTCATCTGATGGGTCGAGGTGGATGATGAATTCCCTATCAGACAAAACCCATTGTCCATTTTCTGAGTCTCCGGCCCTCAATTCAGACCCAGAGCCGAGGGTCTCTCTTCTCACAGTTATCGTGTCCCTGTAGGTTTTCTCCCTTCCAGACCTCCAACCTTTATTCCCTCTTCCTTTTCTCCTTCATTTGCACAGGTTGCTAGTCTCTGTCCAGCTCTCCCTGGAGATAAAGACTTGCTTTAGCATACAGCATGCTCTCCTTAATGCAACTGAGTTCACTCTCATCATTTTAATAGTGGACCTAAGGTATGTTGCCATGTGAACAAGCCATCACGTCACCATAGCAACCAGCCAGATTGCTGCACACCAATCTGAGGACTGGACCTTTTTTTTTTTTTTTATATCTCTCTCTCTCTCTCTCTCTCTCTCTCTCTCTCTCTCTCTCTCTCTCTCTCTCTCTTTCTTCCTCACCGGGGCTCTTTCTTTTGTTAAATTTGCTGAAGTGTTCACAATAGGAAGATTCCGTCTGCTTTTTCAAGCGGGCTTTCATTTAAACCTGTAAATTGTTGTATAAACAGAAAGGCCACTGCGGCACTAGACTTACTTTCAAAGGCGACTTGACGAGGACTTTGAATGTGGACCCCCCCCCCTCTGCCATGCCTTGCAGTCTGCTCAAAAAAGGGACGATCACGCGGATCGGTGGCATTGGGACTCAGCCAGCCCCCTGCCCCCTGAGTTTCCTCTGAGCGTCCCCCCGCAGGGACTCTGTGACTCTCCCACGTGGGCCCGGTGAGCGGAGCTAAGCCCTCGACTACGCTCCGCAGCCCTTTACAGCTCCTGAGCGCCATCGGACCGGAATCAGACCCCATTAAAGACGGGGATTCTCCTTCCCCGTCCCTATTGCCAAGTAACCGAAGCTGGTTCCCATTCCCACCACGTGAGGAGCGCAGGCATGTTGAAAGGACAAACGATAAAGGGACATGTGTCACGTCCACCTGACCAGATTCATCAGCGTCGCTTGGCCTTTGATGCTCCTAACCTTCTCGGCTTTGTTCTGGGAAGCACGGAGAAGCCTTCTTCCAGGGCCTCACATCTTTCCCGGTTGCATGCCTCACTCTCTTGTAGACGGTACATCTATTACCTGCCCAGGTCCTTGGGCTTCCCCTGCCCCTCCCCCACCCCACCCTCTGGAACTGCCCTCCCCTTCAGCTCCTTGCCTCTTCCATGCTTACTGCTGAGCGTGCAGGGACAGATGCCCTGACAGGCCAGGCCAAGTGTAGGCCCCACCGAAACCCAGGGGCAGGCAAGGCCTGGGTGGGTGACCTGCCTTCCCCGGGCAAGAAGCACCAGCTCAGCTTTGTGCACAACATTATGGCAAACAAACAAGCTTCAAATAACGCAGGACACTTTCATAATTGATTTATGCAGGGGCGCTGAAAGTTCTATTACCTTTTGTTTAGCTCAGGGGGCCTGACTCTATGCAATCCATTGCTGAAACTAATTACAAGATATAATTAAACTGTGACACAAAGATATTATACCGTTAGTTTACTAATGACACCGCGAAGCTCTACCACCAGCGCAGGACAGTGATTATGCTTCATTTATTATTTATCCTTTTGCTAAATGAGACGCTGGCATTTTCAAAAATTACTTTGAGGTTTCTTAATTGTCAGCAGCAGGATGGACTAGAAGGAGATCTCCTTCCTCTTAGTGACTTATCCAAACCTCAGAAGCATTATTAGCCAAAAGAAAAGGGGTAAGGGCGGGGGGAGAGCGAAAACAGTCACCCAATAGTAATAAGTAAAGCCTCATTGCGTCTTTGGACATTTTGGGATTTTTACAAACAGCGCTCCACGGTGGATGGGCTGCTGCCCCAGGGGTTAGGTCCAGGGCAGAGAAAGCCTTGTCATGAAACCAAAGGTGACTCTTACGCTGTAAGCTGGACAAACACAGATGGCCCTGGATTTGTGTGGGAAGAGGCCGGGCGTGAGTGGCTGGAAAGAAGCCGCCCCCAGGGTTCTGGCCTTTTCCAGGAGGCCGGTTCAGCGGCAGAAAGCAGGTAGGGCCCTGATGTTGTATTATGGTTGGGTGTTGGCGTGTTTGTTTTTAAAACTTCCCCCCTTATTCTCTCGCCCAAACAAAACAGCTCATTAATACTGACTTGGAAACTTCTGCCCGGGAGAAAAGTCAGGTCTGCTTATGGTAAGGAGTAAGACTCACGTGGGTTCTGTTTGGCCTTTTTCGTTCACACCCTGCATAGATGAGAGCATTTCCGGGAAGAACTCACAGGCCCCCGAGGGATGCTTTTGCTCCCCTGAAAAGATTTCCTTCCTCCCGGCCTTTCATTGTCAGTATCCCTCCGGCTATTGGCAGACGGTACCTGGAGAAGATTGGAGATGGGGGTTCCCTCCATCATTTTTAGGACGGCAATTCTTGGGGCCCATTTATTTTTTGTCTCTACATCTCCCTCATGAACCTCACTTTATTATGCTCTCCTGCATCACATTCTCAGAACAATAAAGAGAGTAATTTGCTGGCTGCCATTTGCTGAGTTGCTGATGGCGTGACTGCGCATGCGCCTGGGTGTGTCTCCTCACGGCTCATCGGGGTCAGGCATCCTCCAAGGTAGCGCTGGCCCCCAAAGGCCACTAACCTCTCCGTAACCCCAGCGGTGATGCAATCACCGCCACCGCTGGTCGGCTTGAGACAGAGTTTAATTTCTTCTGAGTGTAATGGCATCCGGCATCTATAATTATGCTATTTTCTCTCCTGTGCTGATTAAATACGATTTACCCAGAGAGCTCAATGATGAATATTTGAGTGGAGTGTGTTGAGCCAATAGCTGGTAAAATAGCCACAATAAATAAACGTGGGAGGGGGGAGGGGGCCGGGCAGCAGCTGTGACTCTGCCAGGTAGCCCGGGCAGGTGCAGGAGGAAAGAAAACAAGATTAATGCGGAAGCCAGAACAATGCCCCCTCCCCCCCCCCAGCTTCTGTTTAAAGGAAAAGCAACCCAAAACCTGGAACTCTCACCTCTGGATCTTCCTGAACCTCAGACCCCCATCCATGTGGGGACAGGGCACCCTCCCCCTCACAATATACTTCGTTCGCCAGCATAGAGCTGAGAAATGGAATTCAATATCACCTCTTCCCATCTCCCCGGACCTGTTCATCTCACAGCTCCCGTGTTTATTAAAAGGAGGTCTCACCAGTCTCAAGGATCCTCTTTCTGTGTCAAAGATTATTACAGATGGAACAAAAGCGCTGTGCTCTTCTGACAGGAGGGCCAGGAGCCCAATATCCAAACCACCCAAGAAATCCTTGCAACGTTTTCCCTTCTTTTAGCCCCAAAACAGAGATTCTTTGGCGAAGACCATTTCTTTCCCCACCCAGATCATCATTGTTATGCAAGATTATAGGGTGGGTGTTTTTGTTTACCGGTTGGGGAGGCAGCATGAATGTGGAGGCCTACAGGTAGCACTGTCTGGAGGTACAAGCATGGAGGTGATAAGAGGAAGCAGTGCATCAGCAAGAATTTATCAGTCACCAACGTATCACATCTGCTGAGGGGTAGGGGTTTTGCAATCA
This sequence comes from Lasiurus cinereus, assembly GCA_011751065.1. Lineage (NCBI taxonomy): Eukaryota > Metazoa > Chordata > Mammalia > Chiroptera > Vespertilionidae > Lasiurus > Lasiurus cinereus. Next base: position 13,825,417 of record JAAGEH010000452.1, read on the forward strand.
GTATAAGACAAGGTCCTTTCCTTCAAAGCACATAGAGTATTCCTTGGGAGAAAAGACCCGCTCTCCACAGAATCATTTGAGAACACCAAAGAGCATCTACTGAGTATTGGGTTGAATGGTCAAGATTACATAAGCCATCAGAGGTCAGATAAAGAACAGGTCATTGTGGGCTGGATGCAGCAGAGATGACCCAGTGCAGGCAATGACCCTCAAGTGAAGGGCGTTGGGGCTGGGCCATGTGGACAGACATAAGCAGGCAGGAATGGAGGGGCTGGGATTGCCAAAAAGAAGCAACATATGCCCATATAAAAAGTTCAGGACCTCACTGGCTTTAGATTTTATTGCTTAAAACTCTTCTTTTTCTCCATATTCTCTTGGGCTTTCCTCGATGACATTTGCTGATGCCCAGGGTTATAGTGCGATGGAAATAAGTTCACAGTAGGAAATTCCCCCTGGAGTGAGAACATGCTGTCTCAGAACACGGGGGGTTTCAGTGGGACTAGGAGCCCCTGAATTTGTTCTCCTCTTGGCACCCGCCTGCTTTGTGATGAAACATCCAGGAAAAGAGGAGACTGCCCTCTGAGAGCCTCTCACCAGGGGCTGCTCATGGTCCTCACAGAGGCCGGGCCTGGAGGACAGGGGGGACGCTGGGTCTCCCATAGCTTTGACTTTCAGGCATAGCATCTCCTACTGTAGTGGCAGCACCTTCCTCCTTGCAACCCCCAAGGGGGCTGCAAATGGATGTGAAAGCTCCTCTTCCACATGACTGCCAACACGAAGGAGCCGGCAATGACATCCTCATAGGGAACTATTCGCTGAGCGAATGTTGAGACTCCAAAGAAAAGACCATTTCCTTAGGCACTTGGCGTGTGTTCCTCATTTTGCTATCTTCCCTCTTTTGCTAGCCTTACTTTTTTCTTTCTTCTTTAATGCTGAAGGCTCCCATATAAAACCATTGTGTTTCTGGTTGGGTCTGTTTCAATGCCTTTTTTCCCCAATACAGTGGAACCTCGAGATACGAGTCCATAACCTTGAGGCGTGGGAAACTGAGACGCTCGAGTCGCTGTAAACTGGTGGGTCGTGTGCAGCCGGCCGATTCTCGAGATTACTCCTATCTCAAATGTTGCTCGTATTTCAAAGCAAAAATCGCTTGCTCGATGGCTCATATCTCAAAAATCTCGTATGTTAGGGCACTCGTATCTCCAGGTACCACTGTACCTGGTTCCCTGACATGTTTGTGTGCTGCTTTGTCTATATTGCCTTTTGTTTGGAAATTCTGTGAAAGATGAGTCAACCAAAGAGAATACTCTTTGGATGATCCAAAGAGATACTGGCATTAAGGGAAATTCGGCAACAGTGAAATTCAAACTGAGACTACCAAGAGGGACTTTCCCCTCAGTGAAGGCTTTAGTATGCCACCTACAACGTAGAAACCTTATCACAGGCGTTGCTGAAATCAGGGAAGACTTAAAACCCTTTGGAAAAAAAACACAGTGCACATGCTTTTGCTTTTGCATCAGATAGAAGAAACTAAGAAGAAATTTAGAAATTTCATATGATTGGATTATTTTAAATGTTCTGTATTCAAAATGCAAAGTATCTGATGAGCGTGGAGAGTGGCAGTGACAATATTGTTTCCTCTTAACTTATTGGAAAAAAAGAGAAGTTTTCTGTAAATTACTTTTCAACCGAGTGGAATAACAGGAGAAACAAAGGTATTGGCACTTCTTGCCTTTGACCCATCGACTATTGAAAAATGTGCTAACATGGTAGGGGCTGTCTGGCAGGAGGGAAACAGCCGTGGGCAGAGGGAGGAGCCCAGAGCTGTCCTTCTTGCTCTCCAGCCAGGAACTTCACCTGCTTGAGGAGCTCCCCTCCACTAGTCTCCTGAGCTCAAGTTGTCTTGTCAGTAAAACCTGCCGCAGGCAAGACGGCCAAGAGCTCCAGAGATTTCCTGCGGGAGCTCCAAAGATTTAGCCACGGGTCAGAGTTTCCACTCCGGCTTGGCCATTAGTCACCTGACTTTGGGCAAGTCATTTCAGGTCTCCAAGTCTCAGTTTTCTCGTGTTTTAAATGGATATAGTAAGGGTACCTCCCTGCATTAGTCGGAGTTCTTCAGAGAAACAAAGCCAATAGGATTTGCTTATGTTCATTATGAATAAGGAATTGGCTCACTTGGTTAGGGAAGCTCCTGAGTCCACAATCTGCAGTGTGGCCCAGCAGGCCTGAGACCCAGGAGAGCTAAGGGTGCGGTTCCAGTCCCCGGGCCAGCAGGTGGGTACCGAGGCGAGCTGATGGTGCCGGTGAAGTCCAAAGGCCGTCGGCCAGTCTTGTTCTATTCAGGCCTTCAGCTGATTGGGTGAGGTCCACCCACATTATGGAGGGTAACCTGCTTCACTCAAAGTATGCTGATTTAAATGTTACTCTCACCCAAAACTACCCTCCAAGTCAGTGGTTCTCAACCTTCCTAAGGCCGTGACCCTTGCATACAGTTCCTCATGTGGTGGTGACCCCCAACCATGAAATTTTGCTACTGTTATGCATCGCGATGTAAATATCTGCATTTTCTGATAGTCTTAGGCGACCCCTGTGAAAGGGTCGTTCGACCCCCAAAGGGGTCGCGACCCACAGGTTGAGAACCACTGCTCCAAGTGTTCACATAAAGTTAGCCGATACACTGCCTCCTAGGGCTGTTTTGTTTGCCTGAATCAAGGGTTTGTGCTAGTCAAGGGTTTATACCACTACTGCTGTGACAGCGATGAACAATGAAAATGAGAACGTTTAGTGCCATTGCTACTGATACCATGTAACAGGTTTCAAAACTCAGCCCTACCACGTATGAGCTGTGTGACCTTGACCTTCCAAAGTCTACATTTCCCCATCTGTAAAAGGATAAAAGGAGGAGGTGTCTCATAGGGCTGGGGTAGTCAATGAGTTAAGACAGTTGTAGCCTTTAGAAATGTGTTGGACACCTAGTAAGCCCTAGAAATGTTTACTACAAAACGTGACCCGTTTCTGGCCATGAACAAGATGCTCAGTCTCTCCAAGGCTCAGCTCTAAAATGCAGATGCCGGTGCAGCCTTTAGAACGACATCTGATGCAGAGTAAGCAGTCTATGCGTGTTTGCTACTACGGTTGGGATGATGGGAACCACTATTATCAGCATGACTACAGAATCTGGTAACACTTATTAGCCTTTGGCCATGGCAAGGCCCTCCACGTCCCCCCACTCTGCATTTCCTCATCTGGGAGTTGGGTAGATATAGAAGAGTACAGTGGTACCTCGAGATACGAGTTTAATTCGTTCCGTAACCTTGAGGCGTGGGAAACTATGAGACGCTCGAGTCGCGGTAAACTGGTGGGTCTTGTGCAGCCGGCTGATCCGCGCGATTACTCCTATCTCAAATGTTGCTCATATTTCAAAGCAAAAATCGCTCGCTCGACAGCTCGTATCTCAAAAATCTCGTATGTTAGTGCACTCATATCTCGAGGTACCACTGTACCTTCCTCACAGAATGGCTGGAAGGAACAAGTTAGAGCGTGCAAAGCTCTTGGCACCAGTCCTGGCCCCTGGCCCACAGAAAGCGCTCAGTGGCTGTTGGCTGCTGTGCGCGTTCATGCTGCGAGCAGCACGCACCAGGAATGCATTAGCGGCAACACTCCCCTCTCCTTTTCTCAGCTCTCCGTCAGCTCTCAGTCCGCAACCCTGACACACTGTCATGAAGCCTGTGATGGGGACCATATGCCATCCCAAGCTAGCCACCCCATTTTTGGACAACTCTTAGATTTAGAAGAGTTTTCTCTCTCTGTTTGGAAATTATGTGAAAGAAGATAAGTTATCAGTTCATATCAGTGATTAGTGCTAGCTTTGTGGTCTGGGCCCACGCACAGCACATTTGTCCCTTTTACATATGACAGCCCACCAAATATTTAAAGATAGCACTCACTTCTCTCCTAAGCGTTTTTGTCATCAGACTAAACATCTCCAGCTCTTTCACCCTTTTGTCACATAACACAATCCCCAAGCCCCTCACTACATTGGTTTCTCTCCTCTGGACCTACTCCAGGTTTTCAGTGGTCACCCTAAAATATGTCACCCGGACGGCATTCAGCACTCCAGATGTGCAGACTTGCTCCACAGAGAGCTGCTACCTACCTCATCGTAGTATGATCATATTTTATGAAGGTATCCTAGATTCACAGTGATTCTTTTAGCAACCCCATCAGATCTCTTCTGTTGTATTCTGACCTTCTATTGATTCACACCCTTTATCCATTGACTGGTCACAAGCAAGACTGTCTTCCTGCTGCCATTGACACTTGAAGCCTTGAGCCTATAAGTAAACGCCTCACCAGTTATATTTCATCTTGTTAAGCTTGGTGTATGTTTCAGACTACTGAGCTATTTTGACAGTGCGATTATTATATTTTTATTCGAAAATTAATTTGTGTTTATTTCAAGGTGTTTAGGAAATGCAGAAAGGTGAAAAGCAAAGAGGAAATATTATTTATTTCTCGCCATCTAGAGATAACCATTGTTGGCATTTTGGTGACTTCTTCCCAAAATGGGCACAGGGACAGGAGATGGCTGCTATCCTCACAAACATCTTGTTTCTCTGTTAAGTACTATTGTCTTATGGGATCAGGTCCAAGGGGCCTAACTCCCTCTTCTCCCGGTTCCTGGGGCCATATGCTGGAAGGTCTGGAGCATCTTCCCTAGTTTGCCAAAATATGTTCCCATTAGATGCTACTCTGTTTGAAAATAACTGTCTGTGTTTTCACTTCCTGCTAATCAAGTGTGAACACCAGTCTAACTGGTTCCTCTTCAGATCAGCAACCTTGACTTCCCATAATCCCCTTGGAGGCAGCTCTGCTTCATGAAACCAATCTCCTTGCTGCCCTAGGAGCACACACCAGACTTCATAGCTTTGAGTATGCTGTTCCACTAGCCTGGGATGCACTTCCTGCTTTCCACACAAACCTTATCCACAGGAAGCTTCGAGCCTCTCATTGATATTCTGCTTCTCTAAACTTTTATCTTTATTGTTTGATCTGTATCATATCATATCATATCATATCATAGTATGTCCTTTGGCACTTAACTTAGATATCTATGTATTTCTAATTGTTTTAGTAACTTAGTCCCATTACAACAATTACAATATAAATTTACTGAAGGCAAGATGCTTAATACTTGCATATCTTCTCAAAAATGAGTCTATAAATACTCAATAGATTACAAAAAGTGTATAATTTTTTCTATCCCAACATTACTTAACTTTCACATTTTGTAGCTTAGTTCTATAAAATTCTATGCAGGTATTCAAAATATATGTTTGTGTCATTCAGATATCTTAATTTAACTTTAAAATTAACGAGGTAGGCATCCACGCCTAGATCTCAAAAAAGGTACCAGGTTTTTCCATCACTCATCTGTCTGACAAGTCTTTTCTGTAGGAATCAAATGATCGGTAATTGTCTGTAATAGTTCAAAGCACTACCTCAGCCCCTTTAGCTGTTTGCCAAGCCCCCTTCTAGCACAGGTTGCAGGAATCATGGGAGCTGGTGAATTGTGGGTGAATGCTGACTCTGTAAAATCAAGGACCTTTCTAAACTTTCTGTCTGGTGTTCCGGTGAAGGAAATAACTAACCAGTAGGTACCTATCTCCAAATGTCATCCCACAGTTCATTTTAACTGCAAATATTGCCTAATACTTTTTGTCATTTCCTCCTTCCCCCCTCCCTCCCCAGTTTTCAAACTCTGAGAGCTTTTAGGGAATTATTCTTTTCATGTTATGGGTAAAAATGTTTAAGGAAAGTAAAAACTATGAATTTTAACAACCTTATACTAAAGAAACCAAAAAGAGGCTGTAAGAGGAGGAAAGATGGCCAAGGCAGGGAGGGAAGAGAAGGAAGGTCTTGTTTCTCTTGAGAATGAGCATATTGCTCCTGTCTGTCCCTCTGTGGTACCTACCCCCTGCCAACGCAAGGCAGAGGAGCCCAGAGAGCACAACACAAAAATGAAGGTAACCTTGACTCGGTTGCTGTCCTGGAGCAGGCCACTGGATTCTGAGAATCTGTTCTGCAGAAAGAAGCAGAGTTTCAGTTGCAGAGAAGCAGGAGAGTTCTTTTAAGTCCAGCCTCCAAAAGCTCCTTGACCAACAACCTTCAGAGCTCCCTGTCCCCTTGGGGTCAGCCCAGATTGATTTAGTGATTAACTCCAACATTTTTCTGGCTTCTCCACTACACCAGCACATTTCAGGTTTCTAAATATAGGTCAGCCCAGGCAATTAGGAGAGAGCTTCTGTGTTTGAAAGGTATTCAGCAGGCAGAAAGCCCAGTTTACAAATGAGTGATCATATTTGGCCTCAGATGACTTGACTGACAAGGCCGGCTATAGTCTCAGCTATTTTATTTAAACACGTTGGGATATATGATTGGCTTCCTCTAATATTACTTCAAAGATTGTGTTAACCACAAGAAACTTGAATTTCCCTTTTTTTTTTTTAATGCATTTGTCCATGACCTGGTTGACTCCTCCATGTAGGTTGACAATTTTGTGATCTTGCTGTTTTTGTTGTGTTCTGGAGGAACTGGGGTATACCAGTTGGCCATTGGCAACTTAATCAAAGAAGGAATCCATTGTTTTCTTGGTATTGTACAACCTGAGAAATCCATCACACGGCTTTGGGAGGCTGGAGATGATCATGGGGCATTGACTCAAGTTGGGGTGGGGGGACATTATTTAGGAGGCTGCCATGCATGTCAACATTCTGCATAAACAATCTGATACCCTTTGTGAGGGGGAGACAGAGGGTAGTGGTTTATCCCTGCTGTACCCTGAATAAGCTGATGCACACATTATACTCACAAAAAGTCTCAAATACGGTCTCTTGCCATATCTCCAAATGAGATCCTGGAGAATTCTATTTGGAGAAATTAGAATTATTAATGTATTAAGGGTGACAATTCACACTACCACCATTTTTGAAGCTATTTGGATGTTTATTAATTATATATGCATATAGAGAGAGAATAGAGGGGAAAATATGGAAACAAAGGAACAGAGGGAGCTTCCTTGGTTTGGGGCCTACTTCTAGGAGAAGGACGGTTACTACAGGGTGCACGTAGAACCCTGTTTTCCAGTGTGTGGCCCCCCAGCAGCAGCAGCACCAGAGAACCTGTCAGAGGCGCAAACTCTAGGGCCCCACCCCAGACTTGCTGAACCAGAGTTGGAACGTTAAGATCCCTGGGTGATTCCTATGCCCTTCACCGCTGGCAGAGCGCTGATTTAGAAGTCTGCCAGGTTTTGGGGTTCGTTTATCCGACTAGGATCCCGTGGATCTCCCTGTGCACAGAAGCTAGGCCTGTGTATTATTCCTGCCCAGACACCACCTGAACCTTACCCTCTCTGAAGAGGAAGCAGCATCTGAAGCAAAATAATCTGCCATCGTGAGATGTTAGCATATCAAAGCCGTATTTCCTTCCTCCACTTCCTGTGCTCTCTCCCACCTGGTAATGGGTAAAGCTGGCACTCTAGCAAGGCCGAGGCTTCCTGGGACACGGCACGGGATGGTTCACAGAAGCGGAAATGCTGGGGCATCTCCGCGGTGAGTTCGGCTTCAGCACAGCCGGGAGGTGTCGGGTTGCAGAGATGCGAGCACATGAAACACCCCGGCTGAGTGGACAGTAGTTTCCGGATGGACAGAGAGGTCGAGTCAGTGGCACTTGGGAATCAGCTGATTGTTCTCCCACAGCTCCAGTTGTGTCTTTCTTCCTCATCCTCAGCTTGCAGGCCACGGCCACTCCCCGTGGATGTCACCTCTGGGCTCTGTCAGAGTCCATTGTCCTCTTTCCAGGGACCAGTTGCCTAGAATCAGACCAGGGTAGTGGCCACCTAACTGATGTTTGACACGCATTTTTGCCGCTCTCCCTTATGATGGATTATTGACTCAAAACGGGCTTTCCCCTCATCCACCGGCTTCTTTGGTAGGAAAGCCCTCTCTCCAGCCACTCTCCCACTCCCCCTACCCCCACCCCCCAGGAGAAACACTTCCTCCTAGGGACTCAGAATTGGCCGGCTTATTCCTGCCTGCTCCTCCCTGCTCCCCACTGCTCACTGCAGGTCACCAGGTTGTGACAGCTGTGGGGTGAGTGTGGCTCCTGCCCACTGGGCCTAGGCCGTTTTGCCCCGGCTACTTTAAAAAAATTATTTTATTTTATTTTATTTTATTTGTGGTCTCTGTCATCCTGCCGGGGCCAGGGGGTAAAGAGATCTGACACTAAGTGCGGGGAAATGCTGAATCTGGAATCTATCTTCCAGACGGCGCGAGAATAAAAATTCATGGCAGGACAGCGGCTGCTGACACGCTCGCAGAGACATATTGCAGGTAGCATTATTTATCGTGGCAAGGAGTTCATAGAAGTGCTACCTCAAAGCACCCGGAGAGATCCTGAAAAGCCCATCTCCCATCACGTGAGGCAGATTTATGGGGGCTGCTCTCAGAGAGGTCAGGCGGCGCGGCTCAGGACGCAGGCTCCTTCCAGAAAGCCTGGATTCCCTTAACATATTCAGTGCTGTTTGATTGGTTCAAAGGAGGGCTCGAGTCTGTAATGTGGACCATAAAATTGCAGTGACACGCTGCTTTAGATAAGAGGGCCGGAGGAAGGGGGCAGGGCTGCTGCAGGCGCAGGAGCAGCCAGCACAGGCAGGCCCCGAGCATGCGCTCATATTTTAGGTTAATGTGCAGGGAAGGAGTGGGGGATGGGGACCAGGAGGATTGATGTTCACACAAAGGAAATCTGAACCCACCAGCCTGGACATGGCAGACACCCTGCGTCCGTACACAGAAAGCCACATGCATCCAAACACACAGACACATGGGGGACCTGGAAGTGCCACCCAGACAGAAACAGCCAAAGCCAGGCCAGCCATGATGACCTCCCCATTGTCCTGGAGTCACCCAGGGCGGGGGGCTGCTCTGCCCTGGACCGCTGCCGACGTGATCAGGTGTCTTGGGCTGTCCATCAGCCCCATGTAAATGATCCCCGTGCTGCTCGCAGATCAGCCTCAGTTGCGCCAGTCCCTGACCCACGCTCTCCACCAGGACCCGGCCCCGAAATGAGGCTGGTCTGGAAGCTCCGGGAGGCTGAGGCCGATGGAAGGCTGCCGGAGAAGGGTGCAGGGTGCCGCTCCCCCGGTCAGTGATGTCCGCACCGGGCCAGGAGCGCCTGGGCCCTGGGGAGATGACCTTCCAGGGCTTGTCCGCAGTCTAGAGTTTGGGAACCTCAATCCAAAGCGGGTGAGCGCCGCTAACTGATTCAGGACAAGTGTCTTTTACATACATTTGCTTCTCTGGGTCAGTTTCTGCTGATCATATTTCGGCGGCAGCACATGTACAGCCTAAATCCATGGCCTCCTGTGGGCAGTGTGGTTAAGAGATGTAATTGCTGTCAACTTCCCACCTCTGAGTTAGAGAGATGGAATAGATACTGGGACGAGATGGTCATCTAAATAATTGAGGTGATTATCTTTTTCTGAATTATTCAGCTAGGATCTAAATTGTCCTATAAATTCACAGAAAGGTAGGCTTGGGTTTGAATTATACAGATGATAGCCTTAATTCTTTACTTCATTCAAACCTGTAGGTCCAGTTGAAAAGTCTCTCTCTCTCTCTCTCTCTCTCCCTCCCTCCCTCCCTCTCTGTTGAAACTGACATCATTTAGATTTCTGACTCCACCTGTTTTTAAATTTTCCTCCCAACCCCATGTCCCCTGTGCATGAGCATTTGGGATAGCCACTTTGGTCATAAGGTTGGCCTCTAGAATGTGAACTGCAGAAGTTCTTAAGCTTATAGAGGTGAGCCTCCTCTAGTTACATTTTTAGCAAAGTAGAGAAATGTATCCATTGATTTATTTTTTATTTTTGCTCCTTCAGAATCCTGGCTGGTATGGCTCAGTGGTTGAGCATGCCCAGGTTGTGGGCTTGATCCCCACTGTGGGGCAGGCAGGAGGCAGCTGATCAATGATTCCCTCTCATCATTGATGTCTCTCTCTCTCTCCCTCTCTCTCTCTTTTTTTTCTCTCTCTTCTTCCCTCTCCCCTAGCCCTTCCTCTCTTGAAATCAATTTTTAAAAACATATTTTAAAAAAAGGATCCTGCCCTTGTAGAGGCTCCCCATAATCCATTCACACATTCTGTTGCTCTCCCCAACCATGGTTTTTAAAATATAAGCCTTGACACTGTCTGTCACTGCCTGCTCACAGCCGGTAGCACAAGGCACTGTGAGTTTTCTCCTTGACTTCCACATCTGGCTTCTGTGCGAGCTCTGTCCTGAGGGATGTGACGCTGGCTTCGCCACCTCCAGGAGGACGCTCTGAGCCTCTGAATGCCGCTGCTCAGATGGCCATCCTTGCCCACTGGCCTGAGCAGTCGTTCCTATGAGAACCACTGCTGAACCCTAGAGGTCCGGCGCTTGACCTCATTAATACAGCGGGGGAGGAAGCTAAGTGAATGTTTTCACAGTCGCCTTTTCCTCCTGGCCAACTGGAGGTTATCGAGGCCAGAGGCTGCTTTCTAGTTCATAAACCTGTTAGGGTATTCAGAGTCATGATTCTCTTATTCAACTGTCTGTGCTTTTCCTTGGGACAGCTAATCCCTCAGCGTGACTGGTGGAAGCCGCAGTATTGATTTCTGCATCTCTCTAAACCTCAGTTGTGTTCAACGCTTGTTAGACATCTGAAGGAATATCCAGTGGGCTCTGGGGGCAATTTGAGAGCAAGGCTCAATAGGCCTGCTCTTGAGAGAAGTTTCTGTAAGGCTCCCAGCAAGGCAATCGAACAAACTGTGAGAGAGGAGGGGAAAAGAGATCCGGTGGAAGGGGTGAGAGGGAAAGCAAGGGAGGAGAGGGAAGAGGGACGAGAGAGAAAGAGAGGAATGGGAGAAATAGGAAGGATGAGGGGGGGGAGAGAAAAGGGAACTCTCTTCTGCTAATAGATATCAAGAAGTTTTTTCATCTTTCTGGTGTTTTTAATCTCCCTCTTCCTTTGTTAATAAAAGAGAATTTTATTAACAAAAAATACAGATGCCAACCAGAATGAGGAGAGGGTATTCCCATACAAGGCTGGTGCAGGCAAGTGTTGGGGTGTGGACTTTATCCAGCCTGGGTACCTGTTGGGTTTCATATTGGCTTCCATGCAAATGAGGGGGTGTGGCGGAGGAAGCTAAGGCTATGGGAAAGGTTGATGCAAATTGTAGGGTTCTCTTCAGAGCCACCCCCCCATCTTAAAAGAGTGTTTCTTGTCACAAATAAAAAAGAAGTCGCTGGAGTAAAATTTCTTTCCAGGGATTAGAATCACAAAGTGCAATAAGCCAGGGGGGACATGGCAATGAGTCTTCTGTCACTCAATACCTAGACTTCTTAAGATGCCCAGGCTGTAAGGCCTCTAAGTCTGTCTAAGCCCGTGTCCCTCAACTGGGGGCAACTTTACACCCTTCCCTCCCCATCCAGAGGGCACTTGGGAATGTCTGGAGACATTTTGTTGTTGTTGTGACTCGGTCATGCTCCTGGCATTTAGGAGAGGGTAGAGGGCAGGGATGCTGCTGAATTCCCCACAATGCACAGGAAGCCCCTCACAGCAAAGAACGATCCCGTCTGAAATGTCAACACAGCCATTGTTGAGACACCCTGCTCTGAGCTAAGAAAAAGGATGATTTCCCATTTTTTCTCTCTCATTTGCTCCTGGCTTTTACCCAAGACATTTCCTCGATCAGTAGTACATGACAGTCACCCCTCGGAACTAAAAAGGGAGGACAAAGGTGCGTGTCTGTCCAGGCCACACTCACCCACGTCCTCATAACCCAGCCTCGCTGGGGAAGGGGCCCAACAGTCTAGATTTTGAAAATGTATCCAGGTGACTCGGACACAGTCAGGTTTGAGGCTCCTAGAAAAAGACAGGTGGCTCCTTCAACATGCCGCCACGTGCTAGGGGTTTTTTGTTTGTTTGTTTTCCAATCAGAAATCTACTTCCAGAGCTCTGGGGCTGGAGGAAGGTTCACCAGTCTGACGCTGCCCATGGCAACGCAGGTCTGTCTCACCAGATCTCTAGCTCGGCAGTTCATTTTCCACCTCCGAGTCATGTTCTGCTCCTGTGGGAGTGTGTTGGATTCTTCCCAGTTCTCCTCGGCCTGGACTGGAGACATCTGGACCATTGGTCTATAAAAGCTGGGAATTGTCGGCGGTTCGAGCTCCATGTCCTGAGGCCCAGAGCAGGTGCAGCCAGTCTGAGGTCACCTTTGTCCCTCTGTGTTCTCCAGGCGAGTCCAGAGGGTCTGTCTGCGCAGGTGCACATGTGCTCTTCAGAGCAGGCCGGCCTTGCCTCTGTGATGGCCTCTGAGGCTGTGTTGGAGGAACCCTTTGTCTCAGCAGGTGGCCCTTGGGACATATTTGGGAAGGGACTGGAGCAAAGGAATCACACCAAACTGGTAAACTTGGCAGAGAACTCATGATAGTACATTATATATATATATATTTTAAAAAAAAAAAAAGCAGAAGTTTCAGGCGATGAAATAGACTGTTAAGATGTGTAAAATCTGTTTTCTTCTGCCACTTTTCAGAAAGCGATTAGATCACCCCCAATTGTTGTTGGTAACTGCCCTAATTCTGCACTTTGCTGGGCCTGTGGGGAGAGCTGACCTGACTGAGCAGCACAGAATATACCCCATCCCCTTTCCTTTGCTTCCTTCACCCCCTGCACCCCCAGCAGTCCCCAGAAAGTGCCTGGTGGAACATGGGGCAACCTGCATCCACCCACCGGGCCAAATGGCCGGCCCTTCGCAGGCCCCACCCCCGCCGGCCCCTCCTGCGCCGAGGCCTGTTATTGGCTTTCCTCTTTATCGGCAGCCTGAGCTCCGGCCCCTCCTCCTTATCATTACCTTTCTGGAGACTCTAGCCTGCCCCTCATCAAGATTTATATCGCTGCCTTCATTAGGTGATACAATATTGTCAACAGAATCAGCGGTGGCAGCAGCGGCCTCATTATCTCCATGGTTAACCCCTGCTTCCCCGGTGCTGGGCCCTGTCAGGGATTTTTAAATTCAAATTAAATTTTAATGCGGCAGCTTTGATGTTGGAGGTAGAACGGCCTACTGGGGAGGCGGCGGAGGGATGGAGTCTATTGTTACGTAGTATCTCCCTGTCTTAGGAGCCCAGCACATGCCCCTGAAGACTCCCTTTCTCTCCCAGGGATCGAACAGCAGCGGTCTCACCGTGACACTGACTTCATTTTCTGGTTGGAATCATAAATTAAGGAACGTAGATTTCAAACGTATATAGATTATACCAGGTTGTCGAAGGACGAAAGCACTCGGGCCCAGGTGCTATATATGGCCCTAGGGGACACAGCTAAGGGATCCCAGCCTATAAAATAATAATAATCATAATTTATATTGGAGGGGAAATTAGTCACTTTCAAGACTTTCTGGCATTAAAAAGAAATAGCACCCTTTTCTGGACCTTTATCGCCTTGTAGATCTGCCTACCTGCACAGGTATCGATGTTTGAGATACCAAAAGTGTACATGGTTTTAATTCTGTGTGTTTACAAACCACAGTGAAGATGTCCCAGCTGTAAGAGAAGCCCTGGAAAGCAGAGACCTTGTCTGATTTCCAGCGTCCTTACAAAGGAGCGAAAAGGAGTTTTTGTTGGGTAACTGGCATGTAGTAGGTTCTCACAGAGTGTTCTCTCGTGCATCTCCTGCATCTCCCTTGCCCACCCCATGAATATCAGAGTGATGACCCTCCGTAAACACTCACTGGTGCACTTGCTTAGCCCGGCTTCTATCCATGGGCCTCGGCAGCCAATCACATCACAACTGGCCGTTTCAATCATACCATGAGGCCCAGAAGTCTAAAAGATACCGCGTGAGCTTTCTACTTAATTGCCCTCCATCGCAGTCAGCAATAGTCTGTCTTAAAACTGTTGATTGAGGGACTCAAAAACAACATAAATAAAGTCTAATATTAATTAAGTTCTCACTGTGTGCCAGGCATTATGCTAAGGGCTATCTCATGTATTTTGCTGAGCAGCCCTACAAGGTAAGGTTATTCTGATTACAGGCACTTTGATTGGAGCTCAGAGAGGTACTGTAACTCACCCAGGACACCAGATGTTTGGGAATGAGGGTGCCGTTTGACACCTGGGTTTGCCCTGGAAGCGGTGCCTGCATCACTAAACACTTAGGCGCTGAGTCTGGGGTTTACATCTGGAGCCCACTGCCTGTTAGCGCAGTGACCTTGGGCGGTTACCTCACCTTGCTTCATCTCAATTTCCATGTCTAAAAAATGGATAATAATCACTTCTGTTCCACTTGACTGTTAAAACAGTAAATGAGACGATGCCTATAAAGCATCAGACATGCTGAGTAGATGTTTATCATCATCATCATGAATGATGTCATTATTAGTAATATTTTGTCCTGGGCAAACCCATGTAAAGACTCTACCCATCACCAACACCCAGGACATATCAGTTTCTCTCGGGCAACTGATCAAGGGCGTGGATTCTGTTTAGACATCTCCGAAGAAGGCACTGCGAGGCGAAGGAGTAGGAAACTAAAAGGAACCATTAACAGAATTATTGTTTGGTAAATTTGTTAGACCTTCTAATGCACCAGGCAATCTTGAACATGCTAAATGAGAGTCATTTTCTAATAATGCCCAGATAGTACATTTTCTTCACATTAGAAATGGCACTGTCTGTCCTCTGATATATTTTCAGAGCGAGGCCCAGAAATGCGGCCATTTGGTGTTAATTTCCCACGTTGAGGGTATGGAAGGCCCATTAAAGTTCTCTGATCCTTCCTTCTCAGGCTTTATTTCCGCGATCTTCATAATTCAGTTGTAACAATGCACTTACACATTGTCATACAAGGTCTTGGCTTGTGGTGATGTTTTTAAATGAGAGAATCTGGACCTTTTTATGCTTTTTCAGTTATGTCTCTTAAAATGAAATTTCATAAGCATTTAGCTGCTAATATGAACCAGTTGCCTGAGTTATTTCCAAACAGAATGAGCAAAGGTCAGGATACTATGGTTACACACACACACACACACACCACGGCATTGTCATGAAAGGGCGAGGGCTATGAACCTCTCTGAGAATAAAGCATGAACTGTGGCTGAACCAGAGGATCCCAGGCAGGATCCCACAGGGTGGCTGGTTTGCCATTGCTGCTGGTGGCACAAAACAAAACGGGAGGGAGCTGCAGGCTGTGGCCATACCACACACCATGTCTGCAGAAAGCTGCTTCCTGCCAAGGAGGTCCCTCATGGGTGAAGTTCATCCGGAGCTTTTGCCCTTCTGTGTCCCCAGCCCTTCTTGCCTAGCATCTCCTCCCTCCTGACAGCCCCTTGCCCCCTTGGCCAAGTGTGAAAGGGTAGCGGCTTGCTGCCTTATCCCCCAGGCCCTGCCCAGGCCCTGCCTCCCTGTTTCCTCTCATCGGACACATCACAGCAGCCTCTCATTTAGGCCATTAACTGAAGAGCAAATGGATTTGCTGACATCCTAAACGTTGTTACCTAGTTCTGGAAATGGAAAATGGACGACCCTAAGAATGCGGCGCATCACTCGGAGAGAATACTTCAAACACTGTGCAAAAAGGTTGTGGAAGTTTATGAAATGTGCTAAAACCCAGTTGTGTGGTCAGAGTTTAATTCTCAGAGCCCGTGAGAAAGGTTTAATAAGTGCACAAATTAAGCCTTTAGAAATTCACACCTTTCTTGAGATAATGTCTCCAAAGTTCTGCCTCCGATTGACAACAGACATCCAGACACAGACACGCTTTTTTTCCTGTCAATTTCTCTCTTTTTTCTTAATTTAATGAATTTATTAGGATAACATTAATTAATAACATATAATTTTCAGGTGTACAATTCTACAATACATTATCTCTATATTGATTGCATTGTGTGCCCACCACCCTAAATCTAGTTCCTTACATCACCACATATTTCACCCCCTTTACCCTCTTCATACTCCCCCATCCTCTACCCCTCTAGTAATTTCTCAATAATTCTTTAGCTTACATGCTAAACAGAGGGGAAGCTGGACACAGGAAGAGAGAGAAGGGAAGAAGGGAAGTTGTTTTGTTTAATCCTCATCCTGAGGATGTGTTTTTATTGATGTTTAGAGAGAGGTGGAGGAAAGAAAGAAAGAGAGAAAGGGGAGAGAAATGTGTGTGAGAGAGAGAGAGATCAATGTGAGAGAAACACAGATCAATTGCCTCCAGTATACGGGATGATGCTCCAACTAACTGAGCCACCTACCAGGGTGAGAAAAGTTTTAATAGTCAATCCCCGGCCGATCTCAATCCCAGGACAATGGAAAGTTAGCCATTCTAGAACAGTGTGACATTAAGGCTAATATCAATCTAGAAAGGAAAACCAGAAGGTCCACACTGCTTTGCCACATGGGTCCTGGCCACCCGGCCCGCTGCACATAGACATGCTACTTAGTGGCTTCTCCCTGCATCCTACTCCCTCCAAATTAAACAGCACCAACCCCCTCCTCTCTAGTTCAAAGAAGTATTGCTAATGTTTGCAGAAAACGTAAGTCAACATGTCAGTACTGCAGGGGAGGACTACATATCCGGGAGGAGGCTTTGAGGCTGTGGTATAGTATGGGTCCTGGGCAATTTTGTCACCTTCCAAGATGTAGCTCCTAACCTGATGGGCTAGGAAACCGATGCTGCCCCATTCCAGGATGGGGCCCCTCCTCTCGGGAACAAGGTCCCTTTAACAAATTTGTGAATTGAAACAAGAGAGGTTTACAAATTTAAGTTTTAAACATTAATCAATAAATGTCTAACACATTTAAATTTTTTAATATATATATATAACCCATCATAATAGATATTCCAATATAACCAGCTTTTTCTGTCACTGAAATAATACACGGGAACCCAAATCATA
This sequence comes from Lasiurus cinereus, assembly GCA_011751065.1. Classification (NCBI taxonomy): domain Eukaryota; kingdom Metazoa; phylum Chordata; class Mammalia; order Chiroptera; family Vespertilionidae; genus Lasiurus; species Lasiurus cinereus. The sequence continues at coordinate 13,842,385 of JAAGEH010000452.1, forward strand.
ATCACAATGTAAGTGTGTTAATTTGCAGTGAGAAGTAGCTGTCCCAGAGACCAGAGTTTGAGCTTCCTCAGTGCCAGGCCTTGTTCTTACAGGCATATTTATTTAGAACATCAGGGACGAAGCCAAAGGTTTTCCAGTGAGCATGAAGCAAATGTGTAATGGACGGTCCTGCCCTTCATATGTGAGGTCTGTTGGCCAGGGCTCGCTGACTCTGTATCCACACTGGCATTGCCCGTAGAACTGGCACTGCTCCAGCTCCAGGGGTGGTTTCACTGGGCATCGCCGTGTGTATCTCCATGAATCTCTGCGCTCTATGTCGCTGCTGCCAACCAACCTGCTTCTGGTGAGCATCGTCTTCCTTTACATCCGTTGACGGACTCCATGGGCACGGTCATGCTGGCCTGTGTGTCATGCTGTCTCTTTAAGATGACTGCCCACAAAGAGTTCAACTTTAAAACCCAAATTCCTTTCATTCATTTCCCTCATTCCCAAATTTCGGGGGCATCTTCTCACTATTGCCTTCATGAACCAATGGCAGAGAATATAATTAATTAAACTGTAGGGACATTGCAGGCACCAGACTCTTCAAAGTATTATGTATAGTAGTAGTTCCCGTCTTTCATTTAAATTCTTAGTCCGCTTCCTAGAAATGTCAGTGGTCTCCTCCCGAAAATCAGCCTGTCCCTTTACCCCCTTGGCATTGATGCCTACGTAAGGGCTCTATAATGTGGTTTCAGATCTAGTGGGACAGACTCAGTCACAGCCTGTTTGCCAAACTTTGTGCCCACTGTGACTCCCGGTGTTGCCCAAGGATACCCCCTCAAACTTCCTAACCTTGAAGTATCATACCTACTGAGACTCCTGTCTGCCCATCTCCTCACCCCACGCCTGCATTCTTCCCCTCTGCCCGTTTCCACACACCGGCTGGCTTTAAAGTCTGAGTCACCTTAGACACCACTGTGTTTCCCTCCCATTCATCCCAACGTAGCCAGCAAGACCTCTCCATGAGGCCCAGTGCATCGGTGGTAGACACCATCACTGCTCCCAGCTGTGCTGTGTCAGCTTCTTCTAGAATTCGCAGCAGACTGCCGCATCGACCACTTACCAAGTTCAGTCCCCTATTGAACGCACCAAGCGTCCCTGCCTCCAACCTGAGGATACCTTTCTCTTTTCCACCCATGCACAGACCAGGATAACTGATGTGTCTTGGGATCAAACCAGATCGGCTCAGATGGCCCGCCCCCCCACCCCCTCGGGCTCTCTCCCAGTGACCGCCTTCTTCTTAGGTGGACCCCCACCCTCACACACAAGCACACAACCGAAAGCACCCAGGCCAGGCAAGCACTGTTAGATGCTTCAGGAAGACTCGAAAGCAACTGACGGTCATAAAGGACGATCCCTTTTTAAATGATGGCCCTGTTCCCTCCAGTGTAGAAGTATCTCAGATTTTTATCTGCACCTCCTAGAAGTGGCCTATAAAACTGAAGCCTGGCATGTCTATAACTCAAAGATGCCCAAGCATTCTAGATTTGGAGTAGACACGAAAGCTGCAGACACAGCAATGCCCTCTCCCAGCGCAGGGAAGGCTGGGACTTGTGGGCAGGATCTAAATCCCGTGAGGTCTGCGGCATCTGAGCCACCACCCTCTAGAAATGTCTGTACCCGGTAATGATGGGTACTAACCACCCTGCCCGGTTCCACTCCTTCCTGCTGTTGTAACACGTTTCCTTCTCCTTGGTTTACAAATGGAGGTGGGCAATATTTACATTTGTTTGATTTTTGTTCTAAGTTTTCTCCTCCATCTTGACAACTATCTACGAGTTAAGTAACATGCTTGACTTAAGCTTGGGTCTGAAACAGCTCCCTTATGCCAATACTTAGCAACTGTAGTTCTGGATCTGCCCTCTGCTTATCAGAAGGGAAATCCAGAGAGCAGTATAAAGACCTTTTCTGCAGAGGCAGATAAAACATCAAACGAAGCCAGAAGCAAGAAGCTTGACAAATGTCCACCATCCGAATGCTCTTCCCAGAACAGGAGGAATGCTAGAGCCCGCGCCAGTGCTGACCGGTGGACAGTGGACGTGTGAACCCAGGGGACCTCGTGGATCTTGGCAAGTGGCACGCTGAAAAGAAAGCATTTTCACAGAAGGCCGGGAAGCTTTCTTCAAATGGCTCTGATGGGTCTTGATGGATTCTGGTTCCAGAATGCAAATGGTTAAAGGCACCTGCCTATTCCTTCCCGGTCAACAGGGTGCTGAGCACTCAGGATGGCGGTGCATTAGAGAGAAAGGGGGAGGGGAGATGAGATGACTCCATCCACATTTCAGACTCCAATCAGGGCGAGCAGATGCTCTCCCGAACAAGCTCATGTGAAGATGTCGCTCATGTAAAAATGAGTATTTTTCTCTTGCTGCCAGAATGCAGGATTTACATGATCCCTCACACCTATCCCTGAGCATGGGGGTATAATCTCATAACCAGCAAGGAGTCAGTAATCCTTCACTCAGGAGAAAATTCAATGCCCAGATGCCCAGAAAGCTCCGGAAGCTTGCTGTTGCAGGCCGCTGCCCGAACTCCTCGCTTCCACATTGGGGAGCTGCTCCCATTTGGGCTGTGGGTCTCTCACTCCGGCCTGTGGCCTCCGGCCTGTGGCCTCCTGCCTGACCCTCAATGGTGGGCTTGTGCTAAGCCGTCTGTGAAATCAGTGGGGAGGAGGATGGAGTGGAGCCAGAGTAGGATGACGTGCACTGGGGCGTGGGGTGTGGCACGCTTGGGCTTGGGTCTCGTTGGGTTTGGTTAATTGCAGCAAGAGACATCAGCCTGACGGCCTGGACCATCTTCCTGGTGGTTTTACGTTGCTGAGACTCTTAGGCCGTAGAGGGTCTCCTGGGGCGACTGCCAAGCCCCACATGTCGCTTCCCGCTCTTCACACTCTGGGTTTCCTACTTCCCAAACATGACCCTCTCCTGGGTGGGCTTTGGATGGGATTCGATTCCACTGCCCAAGGTTCCTGAACTCCTCCCCAGCGCACAGAAGGCCCGAGGCTGTCTTGAGGACCTGGGAGAGCAGAGACCAAGAGGCGGGGGCTCTGGGGAGCCTTTGGTCTCACCTCCCTCCTCTGCTTGGCCTGGCACCTGCAGAGCGCGAGGAGGAAGGGGCCCGGGGAAGGCGGACACCACTGTGATGTGTAACAGGACAGCGAACCCCCGCCTCACCGCGGGCCCCTCTCTGAGCCCAGGCTTTGCTGGGCTCCTTTCTGCTCTTCCTCCCCGTCCACTTCTGTGCCTCTGCGAAGTCCCCCTTGACGGCGGGTTTCTCTTAGCACTGCCGGGGATGCCTCTTGGCATCAGCTCTCAGGTTTGGACTTTTCCAGCTGACGTGGGGCCCCAGGCCCTAATACCTCGTCTGTGGGGAGGTGGGTTCAAGGGCAGAGGCTCAAGTCCCTTGTATAGAAAGCATAGTATTTGCATGCAGCCTGCTACACGTCCTCTTGTACGTCTTCAGTCACCTCTAGGTTACTTCCAGCGCCTAAGAAAATGTAAACGCTGTGCAAATAGTGGTGTACACTGTACTGTTTAAGCAGTCACCCAAAGAAAAAAGTCTCTCCATGTTCAGTACCTATGCAACCGTCGGAGCACATGTCAGTATGATTTTCCAAATAATACTGATCCCCAGATGTTGGTTGAATCTGTGGTTGGAGAGCCTGTGGATACAGAGGGCCAACTGCATTCATCAGCTTCCTGCCCACCCCAGGCCCTTTGCACAGGCTCTTGCTTCTAACCAAAATGCGCTTGTACCTGCTGCTGCATCCCGGCTTCCCTTTCCTGTCTCTCCCTCACCTTCAGCAGAGAAGCCTGTCCTGACAGCCCCGCTGTGGCCCCGTCTTCGTATCAGGTTCTCAGGGCGTTAAACCCGCTACAGTTTTGTACTCACTTCATCCTTTGCTTAGAGGCTGTCTCCTCCACTGCGCTCTGATCTCCACGAGGGCAAGCACAGCGCCTACCTGGGCTCCTCCGTGACTCCCCTGGGCCTGGCACAGTGTCTGGCGTGCAGGGGGCACTCAATAAATACTTGTTGAGCTCTAGCGGTTTACAGAAAGGAACTGTATTACCTAGTTCACATATTGATGTGTGCATGCACGTGTGTGACTTTTTTCTCTGATGAACACCGACAGCTTCTCCTTGACAGTCTTTACACCGCAGCCAATGCTCAGAAGCAACCTTCCTTCGGCGGTCCCTGGCCAAAGAAGCGGCCCTCCTAGAGCATCCTGAGCAGTTTTGCCCGGGAGCCTGGTGTGGGCATCCCATCTGCAAAGCTTTCTGCCCGGCCCTCTGCCACCCTGCCTCCCTGACTCCTGCTCTGCCCGCCTCTTAGTTCAGCCGCTCAGGTCTCTGGCTCCCCCTGACCCTCCCCAGAATGCGTGTGAGCAGCATCGTCTCTTTAGCCCCCGTCGACCCATAGGACTGAGACCAGCTTTCCCGGGAAAGGCCCGCTGTGGCTCCAGCCCGTAGGGCAGCAGCTGGGGAGGCGCTGGCAATGACAGGGCCTGGCTGTGGCTGGGGAGCCTGCCTCTGAGCTGCAGGAATCGCTGCATTTGCCCCCCTCCCTCCTGGTCAGAGATGACTGTCTGGGGTACAACCTCCAGGTGCAAAGCGGGGTGGTGGCTTCCTCCACATTGCAACCAACAGCTGGTTCCCCTGCAGATGTTGCTTCGAGTCACCCCTGAACGTTCCCACCCTAGGGGTGGCCTCATTGCCTCCCGCCGCCCTGGCCCACGCATGGCTGAAACAGGAATGCGAGTAGAATAGGGCGAAAGGGGCTTCAGAGCCCCGGCTACAACTGGTTTGTTCCCCTGGGAGGGGTGTTCAGCCCGACGTAGGCCTCTCCCTGCTTCCGGCCACAGGGCACCCGGGCAGCGCTCGCCTGCGGCTCACCCACCGCACGGCTGGCTTTTGGAAGGAGCAGGGTTGATTCAGGACTTTGGGGACCCGGCGACATTAATGGATCTACCTGATGTACCACAAAGCCGTTATGAACAGCATCCTAGACCATTAAAAAGGTATAACAAGAGACAAGGCGGGTTTCTCCCCCTCAAAGATCAGAGCGGCAGGCCTGGAAAAGAGCAGGGTCACGGAGCCGCGCTCTGATTGGAGGCTGCTACCCGCACTGACATTTCTGCAGTTTCATCAGAAATGCTCACTAATCCAGGGGAAATGGGCGGTATTTACTGAAGACAGACGCCGCGTGTGTCCGGGATGCACCGCAGACACACTCCTGGCTCCGGGAGCCGCCTTCGCAAGCCTCAGATGCCGGGGCGCAGACATCTGCGGGGAAACCGAGTTCGTGGGTGACAGTCAGGGGGCGGATGACAGGAAGGAGAAGGAAGTCCATCGCCGCGTGGACAGCAGGCGGAGGAGCTCAGCAGGGAGGCCGGCTCCCGCTAGGATGAGCCTCCGGGCCGGTGTCTTGGTGCTGGTCAGGCAGCCGAAGCAGCGCCCCTCCAGTTATCAGAGACGGGCCAGGTCCACGGAGTCTGTCTTGTCATTGCAGGCCTGGCAGTAGGCAGCAGCGGGGAGGTCTGGGCGCTGGCTCCTCCTCCTTCCTGAGCTAACGGGGACAGGACCCAGAAGCAGCATCTCGGGGAGGGAGGTTGCATCCCTTCGGTCTGGGCTGGGAGACTTGACCCCCCTGACCCCCCCACCCCCGCTCCGGCTCAGATTCCATCTGGGAAACGATGATGGACGCTCCCAGAAGCCCCTTCCAGACTCTCCACCCCGGGCCCCTGATTGCCCTGCTCCCCTCTTTCCTTCCCTGGAGTGGTGGTGCAGGCAGGAGGTGGGGCAGCCAGGCTGGTAAAGAGCCAGACCCATCCTCCTCCCGGGCTCCCTGCTGAGCTTGAGCATCTAAGAGCAGGTGGGGGTCAGGGCATTAGTGGGGCAGGGGCGTCCATCTCTGCTCAGTGGGATGTTCTCAGGCCTGTGCGTGAGCAGGAGGGACCAGCTCCTGGTGCACATGGGGGTTTGCTTTCCTGGGCATCGATGAACCCGGTGCTGGCTCACATCACATGCTTCCACTCACACCTGCTTCCACTCACACCCCCACACACCCCACACCCGCACATACACTCACATACACAGATGTACATACATATACTCACCTACACCTTCACAGAACTTCCATACACCCACACACCACACACACATACCACACCCACTCACATACACTCACATACACAGATGCACACACACATACTCACCTACACCTTCACAGAACTTCCATACATCCACACTCCCCCACACATACCCGCCCCCACCCTCCCCCACACATACACACCCCCATACACCCCCCCACACACACAGACTGAGGAAGGTGGTGAGCGTTTGGACCCTCTTCCCATGCATAAGCCACACGTTTGACTTCAGACTCGGCTTTTGTCCTCAGAGTCACAGCTGGGGAAGTCTGAGGAGCGTACTCTGCAGGGGTTCCCGGAGTCACCCCCCTAATCTGGGGCAGCCCAATCTGAATTCCTGCTTTTCCTGAGCTTACTTTTCCTAATGCCTGTGTGCAGCTCTGAAAACCAGGCTGGCTCCTAACAGCACTCTTCTGTGGCTATTGTTCCATTACGGCTTTCATTATGTATTTGTATGGGTGTGACCCGGGAGAGGAGGAGAGGAGGTATGTGCTCATGAGAGAGAGACCGAGAGAGAGGGAGAGAGAGAGGGAGGGAAAGGGGGAAAGAGGGGGGGGTGAGGAGGGCGGGCGCGCGCGCGAGAGAGAGAGAGAGAGAGAGAGAGAGAGAGAAAACCTCGGACCTCGGGAGCTGCCGAGGGAGGAGCTGCAGCTCCCTCCCCGTGTTTGCGGGGTGACCCCTCCCAGAGAGCCCTGCGTGGCAGACTGTCTCAGATCCGGTGCGGCAGACGCTGCTTCCCCAGCACATATTATGAATTCCAAGATGTCTAATAAATACACATTTTACCAAAGCAATATGTGTTTTAAAATATAATATATGCAAACAACCTTATAAATCACCAGGCTTGACACCAGTCAGCCGCAAAGGCTTCTGGGGAAATAGTGTTGTGCTTGTACGTGTGTTTTTAATAATGTAAAAATATGTGTAATATGTTTGAAGAACTATAGCCCCAAACCCCTTCTACCTGCCAACTTTACAATAGTTATTTCCCAGGAGCCTGCTGGCTCCCCGCCTCGCAGGAAAGCAGCGGGGGCCTACAGAAAACGGATAAATATGAGGAAGGTGGGAAAGCCCCGCCCACCTGCGTATATGTTCCCCCAACGGGCCGCCCGGCCCAGGTTTCATATGTCGGAAAATATAAGCAAGTTGCAGTCGGTGTTGGTGCACAGGCCGCTGCGATATTATCACATGAGGCCGCATCCCGGACGCAGGGGCGCGTTTGGTCAGATGCTGCTCTGCCATCCCCCAGGGAGCCCGATGCTGTTGGGGTGTGTTAAGCACTAAACGTCAGCCCAGGCTCTGAATTTGGTGCCCTTTGTCGGCTGGGGACACCCTATGGACGTGTTTTTTGTTCAGGCCCAGTGTTAGTATGTAGCGGTTTAATGAAGCTCTCGTGGTGTTCGGTAGGAATCGTGGCAATGGGCTTTCTGGCTCTCCCCGTTACTCTCTATGGGGGTCCCCTGATCACTCCTTGCCTGGTGGGGACTGCCTCACGGGGCATGGGTCTCCTGATCCTAGTCCAGAGTGGATGGGGAAGCAGGGACCCCCACATGCTTTTCCCACCCAGACGGCCAAACCAGCACAAGGAACAAGAATGTCTCCAGGGCTCCAGCCAAAATTTTATCACAGAATTAAGGCAGCTTCCCAGACAAGGTAAAATAGGCCTCTAAAGAAGAATTCTACTGCCAAGGGCGTGCGGAGGGAAAGAATAGATGCGTGTTTTGGGGTGAAACAGCATTCCTTCCAGGATTATTTGTAATTCTGGGAAGAGAGTGTCCCACCCTGAGAGAGCCCTTAAGTGAGTGACGTGCAAAGTTGCCCAATGAGCGAAGCAGGCAGCACCTGGGCCTCATAAGTGAGTGACGAGACATACGTGCGATGGAATACTATGTAGCCATTAAGAAGAAAACGTAGGGTCTCAGAAAAGGTTCATTATATGTTAGTAAATGCGAAAAGCAGGTTACGGAACAGACCAATGTTAGAGCGTTCTGTTTTCTAGTCCATATGTTATTGCCATCATGTATTACTTATTAAAGGCTGCAGACAGCGTGCTAGCTCTCCAACACAAACCCACTTTAATGTTTTTATATATAACAATATACAATTACCTTAAATTTAATATATATTCATATTCAATGTACATTTATATTTATAGGAAAAATATTTGAAAGAACTTACCTTGAAACGTTAACATTGTTTATCCCTGCAGGGGGAATTTGATATCATTTTTATTATTTTTCTCTTTGCCTAGCTACATGTGTTTCAGCAATGAATAAAACCTGTTTTGAATAGGATAAACATGTATTTTTTCCATATTTTTATATTGATTTCAGAGAGGAAGGGAGAGAGAGAGAAACCTCAGTGATGAGAGAGAATCCTTGGTCAGCTGCCTCCTGCACGCCCCACACTGGAGATCGAACCCACAACCTGGGCCTGTGCCCTGACCAGGAATCGAGCCATGACCTCCTGGCTCGTAGCTTGATGCTCAACCACTGAGCTGTGCTATCTGAGCTACAAATGTATTTTAAAATTATTTTAGTACCCTAGGAAAATAAGCCAAAAGTAAGTGCTTTCCACGCATAAAATGGAAACCAGGCCGCAGGAGAAATACTAAGTGAGCAGGTGTCCTTACAGTGCTCCTCCATCCTCACACTGCTTTAGGGGACTTTCACTGCTAGGTGTCCATGTTCTTTCAGTCTCCTGCCCCCCATTAGTTGGTAGTCACCCCAGGACCAGACCTGGAGAGCTACAGGGAGAAGCCAGTAACAGGTTCCAAATTTTGTCCTTTCACGTTGGCGGCCCATTCTTGGGCTGTGTCCAGAAGTGCCACAAATGACCCTTCCCCTTGGTCTTGCAATACGTCTAAGGAGACTGGCTTTGTTCACATAGAATTACTCAAAGCTCTTTTTCACTCTCTTCTTGCTGAGTGACCATGAGACTTTTGTCTCTTCACTCACTCCACCCAGGACCATATACTTCACTGTCATAAAATAGGTAGAATGCCCTCAAATAAGCAGTACCAATGAGATGATAAAAAATAACATTGGTAAAGAGATGTCCTGAGCCAGGTATCCACAACGTTAACTGGAACCCAGCAGCGCTCTTTAGTTTACACGCCGTCCATGAGACTGTCAGAGTTGAGTAGATGAGACAGAGACCATGTGACCCACAAAGCCCAAATTATTCATTACCTGGCCTTTTCAGAGGAAGTTTATTTAGTGTTTAATTATCTATTTGGGTGGTTTTTTTCTGACATCTGGGATGCAGTCTTTATGAAGGTAGGGAACTTGGTTTCCCTAAGGCTCTCTCCCTAGCTTCAGGAACAGTCCCTGACACCTCGTTGGTAACCAGTAAATCAGTATTGAATTAACAAAACAGCATAAAAATAAAGGACTTAGTCTGGAGGGAAACATAAGCCAAGGAAAAGAGGGCGACCCTATGCTAGTGTACTACATGGTTAAAGATGTATTTCCAAATGTATTTTTTAAAGGAACTCAAAGAACGTAAAACAAGAAGAGAATGGAGACTGCAAAAAGCTATTGAGGACAAAAGCACTATCATAGAACTCATAGATAAATTAGAATGGTAGAGACTATAACATAAAATTCTGATACAAAGAAAGAGCTTCATCATGATGATGCAGAGGGAAAAAGACACGCAAAAGAAAATATGATCAGTGCGAGGGCGTTCCTAAAGTGATCCAACATAAAGATAATTGATGCTCCTGCGGTAGAGAGCCCACGAATGGAAATGTTTCCAGAGACAGATTAGTCCAAAGAAATCCTTAAAATGAAGAAATAACCACATTGCAAATACAAAGTAAAATGCAGATTGGCAGAAAAATATTAACCCTGAGCAATATACGAGTTAAAATTTTTAATCTTGGAGAAAAAAATAGTTTTAGCTCTTCCTAAAATCTAAACTACAAGTCGCCAGCAAAAGGGATAGAGTGGGGATCCAACCGCCTTTTGACTTTGCCAAAGCAACGCTCATCCACAAAGAGACGGGATGATGTCTACTCAGTACTGGGGCAGGGAATCTAACTCCAGGATGAAAAAAATTACAAAGGAAAAGTTTATTTCGTTATTTCGTTCACAAGCATACATCTGGAAAAGTAAAGTCCACAATCTATGGACTTCAGAAATTTTCTTTAGAATTGCAACCATGTTCTTTATGTTATGTTTCATTTTGGCCGATCCATGGATTTCTGGGGCATCACTGTATGGAGTCCAGCGGATTCTCCTCTGGTTGCCTCTAAAGCAGGCTTCTCTAACTCTGGCCCCAAATCAGGCCAGTGAAAGAGGTAGGCTGCCTCTCCAGCTCCCCATGCCCTGATATTTGTGAATTCTGCTGAATGTGTTTCACAGGCCTTTCCAGCCCGTGTGGTTGTTGTCAGTAGATGACAGGGGCATCTTAGCCACTCTTTAAGCAGTTGCAGTTCTTCTCTGTGGAGCTGGTGATGCCTCTTTTGGATCGGCTGCAGGACTCTGTTCTGAGAGGAGCGGGGTTAATATTTCATGCCACCTCCTTGAGGCAGCTTCATGCCTTGAGTCTGTTCTGCTTGAGAAATGGCTTCCAGTGCCTTCCAAGTTTCTGACTACAAGGAATAATGCCACTGCGGAGAAGACCCCCAAACCACCTGAATGAAAAGATCTTGGCTGCCTTTGCTCTGTCCTGGGAGAGGTGTAGCAACATGCCCAGCCAGTGTAGCCCCGTGTAGCTCAGTGGTTGAGCACTGACCTATGAATCAGGAGGTCAAGGTTTGATCCCTGGTCAGGTTATATGCCCTGGTTATGGGCTCAATCCTCAATGGGGGGCATGCAGGAGATAGCCTATCAATTATTCTCTTTCATCATTTATGTTTCTCTTCTTCCTTCCTCACTGAAATCAATGAAAAATATATTTAGGAAAGAAGGCAAAGTAGCAACAAAAGAATTGTGGTGATGTCTTTGAGAGTTCAGTAGCAATTTCCATTGGACTTCTCATTACCTTATCTCAAAATTATTTTCTCAGTGTAAAAGACACAGTGTCCCATTGCATATGAGCTCTTCCTTTTCTCTCTTATAGCGCAGTATATCACTTTCAGATCACTAATATGCGATAAACTATAAATACATTGTATACTGCTGACTCCAAGTAGAATAAAACCCAATAGGCTTATATTTGGCAGATATATGCATCTTTGGATGTCTGGTAACAAGAACATAATTACTCTATGGAACTCAGTTCTCTGAAAACTCCTTGAAGGGAAAAACCAATACCTTTGACGGGTCCATTGGGATTACAACTTCTGTCCTAGTTTAAAATTTGTGCAAAATACATTAACTCTTAGGTGGGCAAAGAAATCTGTAAGGTAAGATGACTAGCATCCTAATTTGTAACGATTATGAATGAGCTGTAGAGACAGGAGAGTTAAGACAGCAAAGGGAAGCTGTGTTATAATCAACTGAGATATGTGGGTTTGCCACCCAGTTAGCAGAAGCAAAAAAATAAAAAGGAAGATGAGAATTCTTTGCAGCTGCTCTCTGAGCGAGCAATCGCATCTTTCTTCCTCCATCAATCTGAACACTTTGCCAAAATCAAGCATGCAGGGATTGACTCACTGTTTTGGTTGTCTGAGACTATAATTACAACATGATAATGACCAAGTTGCTCCATCGGAGATTTCCAAAAACAACAAACACCTTATTTATTTTAACTAAGTAGAGTATCAAGATATGTACCTTCATCATGATTCAGAGTGAGAAACATCTTCCTTGGGTTTAAATGATCATTTATCAAAATCAATAGAGAAGAATAAAGCAACCAAGATGCTTCCTTAAAGGACACAAAAATTGAAGGTCACATCTCTATTTCCTTATAAGCAGGGAAGATGAACTTTTTTATTAAATTTATTGGGATGATATTGGTTAATAGGATCATATTGGTTCAGAAGTAGATGCCTATGTCACACAGTGTGTGTATATTGCACTGTGCGCCCACCACCCAAAATCAAATCACTGGAGATGAATTTAAAATAGGATGAGTCAGAACATCTTGAATAATTGTTCTCCCAGCTTCTATTGGGCACATAGGTGATCTCCAGACAGAAATGCTTGAATGGAGTGAGTGACAAGAACAGAGTTAAGGAATTTGTGACAATTTCATTCATCCTGCGATTTGGGGAGTTACTTTTCTCTATAAATGGTGGTCCCTGAGGAAAACATTATCATACTTTGGGGTCTTACTGAAGACGCCATGCACCCAGTAGGAAGGACAAATAGGAAGCCTCTGAGAGCTTCAGGGACTTGAGCCTCGGTGCTGCCCTTGAGAATGATTCATCATCCCCACAAGGTTGGTGTTAAGTAAATCTGGGGTGACTTGCAGTTCATTCTGAAAATTAAATATTTTCATTAGACAGAAAACAAGGACATCAACATGCAGTTCGCCAGCCCTTAGATTCATCATGATTAAAATGCTGAGATTGTACCAACAGTGTTTCCTAACTCAACTTAAGGGTCTGTCAAGCCCTTAGCAAGTTGTTATTTTCTTTTTTTTTTTTTAGAAAAACAAACAAAATATATGGCCTAATCACTCAAGGATCAGACCATTATGTTGAATATAAAAAATTCAAAAACCCAAAATTACATTATATGATTTCACCAGTTTCTTGGTTTCTGTAGTATCCTTCCTTTAAGATACCTGGTATTTTGTACATCTCTGACCTATTCTAATTATATACTACTGAGGTCAGTAGTATATAAAATATAAAAATTCATACGAATAAAAAAGTTTATTTTAGGAGTGCAGAAATGATTCACACTCAGAAAATGAAGTGATATGAACCACCATGCTAACGGATAAAAGGAATAACACCATATGAATGTTTTAAACGATAGAGAAAAATTATTCTATTAAACTCATATTCACTATAGAAATTCTTAGCAACCTAGGCATATTCACTTTCTTAAACTCAAAAGGTATCTATCAAAAATACTCAGCAAAGATCATATTTAATAGCATTCCCATTTGATTCATTTTATTTGGGGAGTGTAGAGAAAATTAAGAAAATGATACTAGTAATTATTGTGGAGAGAATTCATTTACATACATACATACATACATACATACTGGCTAGACTATTTCAGGGATGGAGTAAGAATAGTAATGGAGTGAATCATCCCAATCAGATTATCAAAAATATTAAGAAGAAGCGATAATTAAGGTAATTTGGTGTAGCTAAAGAAATAGACAGATAGATAAAGTCTAGGTAGAATCCAGAAAGAGACCAAGAACATGAAATAAGGATGATAAGTAAAGAATAGGCTAATTATTGCCCAGCTGGTATGGCTCAGCGGTTGAGCATCAACCTATATATGAATCAAGAGGTCATGGTTCGATTCCTGGTCAGGGCCCATGCCCAGATTTTGGTCTCCATCCCCTAAAGGGGGTGTGGAAGACGCAGCCAAGCAATGATTCTCTTTCATCATTGATGTTTCTCTCTCTCCCTCTCTCTTTCTCTCTGAAATGAATAAAAAAGGATAGGCTGATTATTAATGAATAGTATGGATCACCTGGCTAATAATTTGGGCAAAAAAAAATGACCAAAGAGCTTTTCACCCCAAAAGGAGAGCCATCACAGGTCTGCCCTCCCACACGTTGTGTTTACAGTGCTTTCTAAATGTTCTCCAAGGCGGGGCACTGATCACGGCCCTGCTTCTGCACATTCCGGGACCCACCCTGCTCTCAGTCGCCCCACCGGAAGTGGCTGCCTCAGTCCGGGTTCTCTGCCTCAGTCTGTCCTTGTTTGTATCTTCACGGCTGGCAACCAGGCCACACTCTGGGCTTCCCCTGCGTCTCCATGGTTCTCCCCAAGCCAGGGGAGAATGCCATGTTTCGGGTTGCACCAACCCCTCATTTTAAAACAAAAGCCTAATCAAAGGGCAGGTGTGCCTGGAGCCCTCTGTGATTAGCTGTAATTCTTGGCAGAGGGTGACATGCTTATTCTTCCGAATTAGCGCAGGGCACAAGGCATTTGCACGGTGCTAATTGCTATTGGATGAAAACAAGCAGCCCCAGTATGTGGGCATGAGGCAAGACAAAACAGATGCCAAAGCCTTTCAGAGCTGTACCCGGCATCAGGCACTGCGCTGGCGGCTGGGAACGCGTTTGTCTAAACGTCAGTCTCCTGTGGGAAGGGAGCGGGGAAGTGATTCTGATTGGGTAACTGGGCAACCACACGCCCTTCTCTCGCCCCTGCAACACACTCAGCTCTGCATTCAGTGCCGTTCTTTATATTCACGAAGGATCAATCAGGGAAACAGCGGGCGTGTTCTAAGCCTCTGCCCCAAAACTCCGCGGTGCATGGGACTTCCTCTCCCAGGGAATGACTGTGCTCAAGCAAAGCCAACGGCGCGCCAAGTTTCATTCCCACACCGGACGCCTTTGGAAATGCAAGTCTTGGGGAAATGACAGATCCCGGTGTCATTTAATGTGGCAAATAACCCGTGCACAACCTGTCTCTTCTTGCCTTCCTCACCATCACCGTGGACATAAGGAGATAAAAACATCCAGTAAACCAAGTCTTCTGCAACCTCCCAAGTGCAGTGGTGGAGGTCAATAATAGAGCTAATATTACTGTCCATCTTTAGCAACAGGTACCCTCCGAGGTGATGATGAGGGGACTTCATGAGCTGAAAAACTAAGTACCCTTCCTTATGGCTCTTAATGACTTCTCTAGTGAAAAATAAAACTCAGGCAAAAATAAAAGGAGGGAAAACTCCACTTGCTGAAAGTTGCTTCCAGATACACGGAAATAGCAATGCTGAGTCTTTCAGAACCTACTGGGGGCAACATGGCTCTGCTCCTGCGGGTGTAGCCCAACCGCCCTTGGAGCCCCCGGAAGGACAACACCTTCCAACTGCGACCCTTGCCGGGCAGAGGACGCCAGATGCGAAGGTGTTGTGGCCGGTGGCCAGGCTTGTACACTGAAGGTGAGAAAGCTGCACGTGTCAGTGACCGTCCCATCTTCAAGCCTGGTGTCCTCGGCAAATGTGGCTCTGAGCCTGGTTAGTCTTCACCAAGAACCACTCCCTGTGCCCAAACCCCGCTCCTCCCAAGCCTAGTCCCAATCATTCTCCACGGAAACCCTCCCACGTTTGGGGTGGTCGGGGGAAGCAAGGTGACCCTTCGTCCTCTGTGCCCCGGGACCCAAGGTGGCCCTCTCCAGCTACCAGCAGGAGGGTATGCGTGTTACACAGAAATGGAAGGGAGAGAGACGGTCATTAAGTAAAGGTTGTCTTGATACCGTGGGAAATGGGTCAGAATCCCCTTCTCTTTCCTTCCTCCCTTCCCCCTGTTCCCAGTTAGCTTCTCTGCCAATAGATATTTTTGTCTCTTCAACTCCACCAGCCTTCTCCGTCTCTCACAAAATAACGCATCAAGCCACCGACCATGTTTTTGTTCTTTTATTGCTGTGCACTCAACTGCAAAGGTGTCGTGGACATAGTCTACGTGGAACACGCCTTCCCTCCTGCCAGTAGCTGGAGGGTGCCACCTTGGGTCCCGGGGCACAGAGGACAAAGGATCACCTTGCTTCCCCGACCAGCCCAAACGTGGGAGAGTTTCAGTGGAGAATGATTGGGAACAGACTTGGGAGGAGCGGGGTTTGGGTGTAGGGAGTAGTCCTTGGTGAAGACTAACCAGGCTCAGACATAGTCTAGTGTGACACCCATACCCAGGGGCTGTTTCCATTCGTGTCGCTGTCCTGACACGCTCTCTAGATACCTGGGTTCAAGTCTCAGTAACCAAGTCATCACGGCCGAGCCCCTTCAGTGCTTGGCGTCTGTCTTCGCATCCGGAAGATGGGGACACACAGAGGAACGCCCTCCTTCACAGAAGCATTGTGAAGCTGTCTCACACCTCTCCTGGTACCTGGCACCTTGCAGTTCTTCATCTATTCCTTGAATCTCAAAGAGGGATCTGGAGATATTACCACGCATGTAAGCGTGCTTCATTCTTTAACATGGATCGTAGTTACATTTTCCCTAAACTGAAAAACTTAAAATGCAGAATTTCTCACAGGCTCCTAAACACACCGGATTCGGAACAGAACCCAGCCTGGGCTGCCTACTGGGTGCAGGCTGAGCTGTTTATTTTCAGAACGGACTCCTGGATGGCCATGCTTCCTCCACCTCCTGAGGCAGGAGGCAGGTTTGGGAAATTCCTGCTGGGAGATGATTTGGCCCCTGTGACACCCACACCCAGGGGCTGTTTCCACTCGTGTGGCTGTCCTGGGGAACTCTGGCCTTCCTGGTGGGCCCCGTGTGCTTTGGCACGCAAGCACCAATCCCCGCGTGGACCAGAACCAGGACTGTGCCTTCCGTCGCCAGTCAGGATGCTTCAGGTCACTGCAGCCATGTCTGTACACGTGGCCAGAAACTTCAGTAAACGTGGATGCTCTGCATGTGGGACAGACCACCACCAGGGAAATTCCAGAGCGCTGGTGAGGTCACAAGCCAGACCTTCCCGGGTGACAGCCCAAAGATTTCCTCCTCTGTCTTCTCAAGAACCTCCCAAAAGTACCCAACACCCCACAGGCTGCTGGGATAGCCAACACCGCTCTCCTCCAACCTGCGTGGTCGGACCTCCTGCTTGTAGGCCAAGCGTCCCGTGAGGACACTCACCAGCACTGAACAGCATGGTGCGCTGCAGGGATGGAACTCGGAAAGCTGGGCCGGGCACCATGGGCGGAGCCAGAAAACCAGTCCCAGGGAGGAGGGGTCAGAGGTCATGCTGGGCCAGCTCATTGTGTCCCCTCCGCTGCTCCTCCCTCGTGATGCCTGGGTCCTCCACTGATCCTGCCTTTGTCTCCAAAGCAGGTGCTTCCTTCACCGTGCGCACTTGGCCTCCTAGTCAAAGAGGCGCCAGAACTTTCCACGATTCTGATTTGGAGAACCTTGGGACTTTTGTCAGGAGCCTCCTATGTCTAGAATCATCTGCATGGAGGGGTGGGGGGGGGGGCAGTTAAGGACATGGTAAAAGAAAATAAAGAAAAAGTTGCTTAAAGTTAAAAGGCTGGGGAAGGAGTGGAGGACGAGGCATAAAATTTAATGAGAACCAAGAAACCCTTAATTTATTTCTGGAAATGGAAGTGGGCACCTTGAGGGAATGGGCAGGTGGGGGGATGCTGTTAATGAAAATCGTATAAAAGGGAAACGAGGGAGGAAAGGAGATTGGTGGGTGAAAACTTAAGGTCATATGACTTAAGAAAGTCATTGCCTGGATCTCATTTTTATCGGATGTCCTTCCCCTTTTGTTCAGCACCTCCCAGCCAGTGCCAGCGAAGGCCCCTCCCTTTTATTTTACAGAAATAATTTAAGAGTAGCCAGTAACGGGTCTAGAGTCTGTGGAGGAAGAGGCGGGACAAGGCAGCTCAGCAACCCACAGTTCCCTGGGCCCATCTCTGCTGCTGCTGCAGAACTTTGGTCTGACTCTGGAGCACAGGGATCTCTCCCCAGTAGAGGGTGTGCAGGAGGCGGCTGATCGATGTCTCTCTCATCGATGTTTCTAGCTCTCTATCTCTCTCCCTTCCTCTCTGTGAAAAATCAATAAAATATATTAATATATATATATATAAAAGAAATAGGATGTTCTCATAGTCTTCAACATCTCCCCAAAGGAGGCTTGTTCATTACCAAAGGAAAACAGGAACCTGACAGACACCACCATAACTAAGTGATCAAAACATCACCTCCAGTGACAGGGCGTGGCATGAAGCATGCATTTGCATGATGTGCGGAGAAGGAAACAGCATCACTTCAGCGTTGTTTTTGCCCAGAATGTACACCCGGTATCTAGTCACGAGGAAACAGCAGACAACCCCAAAATTAGGGATAGTCTACAAATAATTAACTGACCAGCACTCTCCAAAAATATCAAGGTCCTCACAGACACAACAGACTGAAGAATTACAAGCTAAAGGAGAAAAAGGCATGGCAACTGGGGGCAACAAATAGTTCTAGATTGCATCCGAGAAGGTGAAAAAAATTTTTTTCTAGAATGAAGAACATTAGTCAGACTGTGGATACATTTCAAGAAGATGTGTAGATTAGATAACAACATTATGTTGGTGTTAATTTCCTGACTTTGACACCTTTTCTATGGTTAAATAAAAAAAGTAAAGTCACTGGAAAAATATATCGATATGTATATATACACAGAGACAGAAGGGGGAGGGAAGAGAGGAAGAGAGATTGAGAAATGTATTGCAGATGTGATACAGTAGTAACATTCTCCCACTGGCTTACGGGAATACTTTTCGCTACTTCTGTAACTTTTTCAGAATTTTTAGATTATTTTTTAAGTTAAAGGAAAATATATGTGCATTTGAAATTTTGATAGGTTTTGTCAAATTGCCTGCTACAGAAACTATAGAAATATACTCTCCCACCACCAACAATGTACAAAAGTGGCACTTGATATTTACTAACTACGGGAACACATTATACTATTGCTACTCCAAGAAATAGACAAAGACATTTCCTTCATTTTACATAACCAAAGCTTCCAGGTGTGTAGACAGTAAGCGTAGCAGATAAGAACACGGGATTTTGAAACAATAATTGTATGCTATTTCAACCCAATCAGACTAGCAAACGTTATAAAGTCTGAAAATACCAAGCGTTGGCAGGGATGTGAAGAAATGAAAACTCGTATAATCTATTGGAGGGAGTATAATTTAGTGCAATGGTTTTGGAGAATGAGATGGCAATATTTAATAAGGCTGAACACATGTACATTCTGCAGCCCAGCAGCCCCACCTCCAGCTGTATGTCCTGGAGAAATGCCCACACACGTGTGTATACACTTGCACACAGCCATGGTCCCGGCTGGGTGACTTGTGATTGTGAAAACGGGAGGCAAAGTAAATGTCCACCAAAAGGGAAATGGTTTATTACAATACAGTCATTAAAGTAAAAGAATTAAAACTATAGTTTCAACTAGAAAAACGGACATCATATTGAGTGAAAAATGCAATCTGCAGAAGCATGTTGTACCCTTTGGTGCATTTTTCAGTGTTATATATTGTTTGTGAACATACATGCATGAAAGAAAAGTGCCAGTTTTTCCCCAGGCAGGAGTTTCAATAGATGGTTATTTGGGGGAAGAAAGTGAGAGGAAAAGGAGTGGAAAAGTATTAAAAGGAGAGTCCTCTGCATTTGCAACGTTTTATTGCCTACAATATAAAGCAAATATGGCAAAAATATTAGCATTTTCAAATGGGGGTGCTAAGTATCTGGGTCTTTATTAGATTAGTCTCTGTACTTTTGTGAATGCTTAAAATACCTCATCGCAAAAGAAAAAAAATGAGAAACAATGAACTTGAGTCTCAAGGTTCAATAATTCTGGGTTTAAATCTCCTCTAACACTTACCACTTGTGTAATATAGGGTGTTTTTCTTAACCTCTGTGGAACCCAGTTTCTCCAGTTATAAAGTGGGAATCATGGTGCTTACTTTGGAAAGCTGATGTCAAGACTGGATGTGATGATGTATATAAAACCCCACAATCCCGCCCCCGAGTTCTAGGGTGAAATTTGCTCTGGTTGACTATGCCATCTTGGGCCACCACTTTGTCTCTAGTGACATCTTGATCTCTATGATCATAAAAAAAGAGAGAGACATAGATTAGGTCATCTCTGAGGATCCTTCGAGCTCTAAAATTTGGTGATGATCAGAATTATAGCTTGACAACAAGCTATAATAACTAGTTATTCCTCTAATCCAATCATTCTCAACTGGGGACATTTCCCCCCTCTCCTCCTCCCCCTCCATACAGGGGACATTTGGCAATATCTGGAGACATGGGGTTGACACAAATATGGGAGTGGGAGATGCTAATGGCATCTAGTGGGTAGAGATCAGGGATGCTGTTAAACATCCTGCAGTACACTGGTTAGTGCGCCCACTCCCACAGCAAAGAATTATTTAGCCCTGAACCTCAAAAGTGTCGAGGTTGAGAAAACCTGCTTTAGCCAAAAGTCAACAAGAACTTGAACCTGGCCACTGACTCCCAGTTGATTGTTCTGCCTCTACAACACACAAGACTCTCAGACCATGGACTTCCTGCTACATAATGAGGGTAACCCATGATGGGTAGGTAGATAGTCTCCTTCTAGCCAACCAGGTTCACATTTGGTAAAACCAAATCTGTTACTGAGCAGAACCGCTGCCTGGAATATAGAAAGTCTTCATAAATATTTCTTGAACAAGTGAATTCGTCAGTGAGGACAAACACACTTAAATCATGCAGATGTAGTCATTACTCTTAGCATTTCTGCTCTGATTCCCCACTCATTTTAAATGAGGGCCTACTCAGTTTTCACTTTCTTCTATAAAGAGAACAACCAAAAAAACAAGGGATTCAGAGGTTCTCAGAGCCATGGAGCTCATCTCAGGGGGGTCCTCTAACAACTAGGGGCTGATCTTCCAATGGCCTTTGTCAGGACACTTCCAGAATTTGCTGAGACACAGGACTTTTTTATTAAACTGACTGACCGTGGCCACACAAAGCAACGTGAGGAACTGACGTAAAGGTGATGAGCATAATTATGACATTCACTCCGATTTGATTCTAGCATGGCTTGTGAAAAGTATTCCTCACTTTTTTTTTTAACGCAGCATCAGGAATACATACACTTTCTTGCAACTGTTTACTTTTTGCTTTATCCTAGGCACTGATTTGGGGAACGCAGACATCGTGGTTCTTTTTGGAGAACAACTTTGAGTCCCTGCTATCTTCTTCTTCGCCACTGATTTTTAGAGAGGGTGAGTACCATTTCTTTCTAAGCTCATTTTTTTTCTAATGTTTGCTTTGGCAACATTGAAGCTCTTGCCAGTTGTTGCAAAGGATTTAAAAATTACTAAAATAATCCAGACGTGTTCTAGTTTCTATGTAAGTGCATGCATATATGTCTTAAAGGACTTGAAGGGCAGGAGAGTCACCTACCCGCGTAGTCTAGTGAAATAAATGGCACTATGGCTACATTCTGCTTCTGGCCCCACCTTTCTGCTTGTAACTTAACTCCTCAGTTTCTCCATCTGCAAGAGGAGAAATTTGGACTGGATTATTTTGAAGGTGTTTCCCCAAACCCTTTAGTATTGCACTTGCATAAAGATTGAAAGATACTGATTGAGAGCAATATGCCTTCCACAGAATGATGGGCAGTGCTTGCTAACATGTGCCTTCCCACGCCCCTGCCCAGAACTGCCCAGGCGGCATCTGCATTTGAGGAGCAGAAATCCGCCTTTTTTTAACATCCCCCCCACCCCCGCTCCCTGGTGAGCTGGATGTGCTGTGCTATCTGAGAACCACCCCCAAAGCATCAGTGGCGTCCTTCTGTTCACATGTGTTGAGAGTGGTGAGGAGCTCGGTCTGGGCCAGGCAAATGCTGGCCAGAATCCCTTGTTTTCATAGAAAATGTAACACTGGTGGCTGCTTTACCTTCCGTTTCTTGGCTGCGGACCTTCCCCTTTGGCTCCGGCCTCCACTCCGCACGCCCTTGGCCAGATCTAGGTGCCTGGCCTGGCTCCTTGGCGCGCTTCCCCTTGGCTGCCACTGAATGAAGGTGAAATCCTTTTGGGAAAAAAACCACGAAGGATAGACTCTCCTGTGCACTCTGTTCTCCACGTGACCTTGTCAGTCTGTGCGGCTCCCGGAGATGGCCCAGTCACCGCCTCCTCGTGAGCAGTGGGCTTTGCTGTCAGTCTTCTGCGCTGGAGGGTTGGGCTTTGCTCCCAAGGGTGTCATCACCTTGACCTGACTAAAGTGATGCAGATGGAGATAAACCATGTCTGTGGCACCAACATGGCAGACTCCCAGGGAGAAGGGGCCGGGCCCAGAGATCCCAGTCAACTGGCACCAGACGGTGCTCAAGAGTCTGGACTGGGGATCAGGAAAGCATCCAGGCAGAGCGGTGGGCCAGGTCAGTGGCCAATACAGGACAGGGGGCATTTCAGGCTTTCTAGATTATGTACCTGAGCTCTCAAGGGGCCACAGGGACCTGAAAGTGACTGGCATCTTAAAGGAAAACAAAATCCTACCTTTGGAGTACAACAGGGTCTCCCAGGATTGCCAACAGGGACTCCCTGCCAGGATCAATCTAATCGTTCTGTGGAGTGACTGTCCCCTATCCCCAGAGCTTCAGCAGATTTTATTTTCTGGCATCAAGTATAGAGAACCGGAGGTTGAAGAACATGGTATCACTGCTGTCTGCTGTGGGTCAGAGGTAAACCTCTCCTCCCAAAGCGCAGGCAGGGCGCGGGGTGCGACGTGTCAGGTGAAGCACTAACAAGTGCCCCGTCATGAGAGAACCACTCACCCCTAAAGAGCATTCCAGACAACACCCAGGCTGGCGGGGATGGATGCGGGCTGTATTTGATTTGGGGTTGATTTATTTGTTTGCCTTGCGTCTAGAACAGCATAACTTGGATTTAATGTCTCGGATACAGAATCCAATACTTTTAGGTTCACTGGCTGGTTATTATTTAGCATTTATGAAGTATATGTCAATGCACTTGGAGCTTTACAATGACTCATAAAAAGGCATGATCCCGGCCATTGAGCATAAGGTGGCTACCGGTTGAATGACTGCCTATGTGGATGTGTTCCCGGGACAGATATGGGTATCCTTTGCCCCCTAAACAATTATACATCCACAGTGCATCTGAGCCCAAACAGAGGTGTGGGAGCTGCTGTGACCATTTTGATGTCAGTATCCTAAGGCCATAGACTCAGTGCATGGATCCTGACACTTAGAAAAAGCTTAGCTAACAGGAAGGGGTGGGTGAATAGATGGATGATTGGATGGATGGATGGATGGATGGATGGACTGACAGACAAATGGATGGATGAATGAATAAAGACCTCTCATATCAGCAGACATCTGCCATTTCCTATTCCCTACCCAACCACCTATCCATGGTTTTATGTAGGCATCTTACCAACCTTGTGGTCATAGATCTGGCTGACTTAGAAGAGAACTGTTACTTTCTGCAGTGAAGATGAGATCCATATCTCTGTGAGGTGAACAGAAACATAATGAGAAACTGATGACACAGAGCCATGTGACCTTGCTACTATTATATCAATGCCCATTTCTTGGTTTTAATTATGTATTGAGGATTCTATTGGCGGGAGCGGGGTGGAGGGCATGGGGAGAGCCTCTGCTGTTTGTGCAGCGCTCTGTTCGTCTCCGGTCACTTCGAAGAAGTGTCACAGGAACTCAGCCCCATGCCTTTGCAGCCGCCTCCATCTCCCAGTCGCTAGGCCCTCCGCTAAGAGTAGCAAGTCCAAGTGTGTTGGTTCAGGACACCCAAAAGAGCCAAAGCCACATCGGAATTAGACAGGCCACAGATTTATTGGGGGACGTCCGGGACGCATAAAGTGAGAGGGAGGTGGGAGGGGGGCGTCTTCCTGGTGCCGGGCAGTTCTAACATCTGTGAAAGGAGGGCAGGAGGACTGGGCAGGAAGAACCTCAGACAGCACCCAAAGCCGAGAAAAATCTCCGCCAGGCCGTGAGGATCCCTGAGCTAAGCTCTCCTAAGGGAGGAGTCTTGTGTGAGGGAAATGGCCTACCTCTTGGCGCTCCTCCAGGCTCAGGCCTCACTGGAGCAGCCGGAGAGCAGCCTGGCCTGGAGCAAGGGCAGGGGGAGCCCAAAGGTGCAATGGTGACCGCAGGTGTCAGTCAGCGCAATGGTGACCGCAAGTGTCAATCAGCGCAATGGTGACCGCAGGTGTCAATCAGCGCAATGGTGACCGCAGGTGTCAATCAGCCATGCTCCCAGGGCAGGGCTCCTTACAGGGCGAGCTGAACAGCACCTCCAGGGCCACCAGACCAGGCACTGGTTTTCTCTCCGTCCTCTTGCCTTCCTAGCCAGCCCTCAAGGGACCTTGACCCCTTGTCCTTCCGTTAGGCTTATATTCTAACTCCCAAACCAGGGCGGATTCCACCCTCTGCTTCTTGTACATTATTTCCTCCCTGTCTACTCAGTGCCCTTTAAAGAAAGCCACGGAACTAAGCCAAGTGACCCCCCACATGTGTGTCATTTGACATCAGGTGACCCTCACACCGCCTCGGTGACCCTTGCCTGTCCTGTTGGTTCTGTGTCACCTTTCTCACTGCACAACAGCCTTCTTGTACTGTCACAGGTCCTTCTGTGCTGCCAGGTCTCCCTGCTTCCAGGTGGCCCCCATCTGAGCTCCCCTCCCCCCTCCACATCCATAGTCTGGAGAGAAAGATACTTCTTTCCAACACTCTGGACCCCCACTTGCTTCCCACCCCTATACTTCGGCTTCGTGAGTCATCCGTATCTCTCGCGCATTTTCCTTCCCTCTGCTCCACGGGATTCTTCCCCTGGGCCTGTGAACACTGGCTCCTGCGTCCTGAGCTTTTCCCTGAACCTTCTATGCCTTCGGCCTGTCCTCATGTACCTCGCCTTTCCTCATCATCAAACCAAGGAGACATCGCTACACGTGGCTGCACCTTCCCCCTCTTACCTCACGCTCCCCCCCCCCCCCCCCCACTCCCCCCAATATTCAGCAGTAGCTCTTCCACTCGGGTCTCTAGGCTATAACCCAATGCCTCGCCGTGGGTCCCACCTCTGTCACCCATTGTCTTATCGGACTGTCGCCCCTCACTCTCCCCATTTTGTCTTCCCTTGGCTTCTGGGCTGCTCTCAACTCTCTCCCTCCTTTCTGACCTTATCGTTTCTGGCTTCTTTCCTCATTACCTCTGAATGTGACTGTCCCCCTCCAGGTCCCCAGCCTTGGGGTGACTCTCCCTTCCCTCCCTTCACACTCAGAGCCATCTTCATGACCTAGACTCCCCTGCTCTGCAGAGGCTCCAGATCCCAAGCCTACCCTCCCTCTCCAACTGAACCTCATCTGCCATCCCTGTGATCCAGCCCAGGTTCCCAGCTCAGGGCCTGCACTTGCCTTTCCTGAGTCTCAGTGAGCGCCCGTGCTGCCATCATCCAGGGGGGACCTCCCACGCAGCCCACCCTCCGTGTCCACTGCTCGGTCCGTGCTTCCTGCAGTCTTTCCCCGGCCCTCTGCGGTCCCACTCCAGCCCCACCACCTGCCTGCGGGCCTCCATAGGCGCCTCTGAACCGCCTTTCCACCTTGAGGCTTTTCCCCTTCCAGGCCATAATCGTCACTGATGGCAGTTTTATTTTCCTAAAAGCATCGCTTTCATTATGTCCCTTCTGTGCTGAAAAGCTTTTGATGGCTCTACATTGTGTACTCAACTCCTTCCTGCCTAGCAGCTAAAAATAATCTCCTCCCAACTAACTGCCATCATATTTTTTCTAAATGTCTTTCTTTTGGCGCTTATTGCTAACTGATTGCTAACTGGCTAATTCTCCCAGCTCCCTCCCTCACCCCGCACTGACCCCCAAAGGAATAAAGGGGTGTATGTGTGTGTTGTTCTTTTTTTTTTTTTAATCTTCACCCAAGGATATATTTTTATTGATTTGAGAGAGGGGGAGAGGTGGAGAGAGATAAAGAAAGAAAAAAAACATCGATGTGAGGGAGAAATATGGGTGGGTTGTTTCTCATATGCACCCAGCCTGGGGATCGAACCCTCACCCTAGCTTTGTGCCCTGATTGGGAACCAAACCCAAAACCTTTCGGTATAAGGGACAACACTCCAACCACCGGAGCCCACCCCCGGCCAGGGCTTTGTGTGTTACTTCTTCCTAAACGACTCCTGTGTGTTTTCTTCTCCTTCCATTCAAGGTGGGAAAGCAGAACGTTCTTTTGGGTCCTGATCTTAAACGGGGGTCACCGCGGGGTGACCATGAGCAGGGCTCTGTGATCCTTCTGCCGGGGATTAGCTCCTGTGAGCATGGACAGATAATTAACCTCTCGGAGCCTTGATTTCTTCATCTCTAAAATAGGCTAATAATTCTCTGCCGGCCTCGGGGTCACTGCGGTCACTAAATAAAACGATGCCCGGAGCCGGCTCGGAGCCACGCCGGGCCCCGCCGCACGCAGGGTCGGCTATTGTTATCATCGTTATTGTCTTATCAGGCTTGCTGCATGACATTATCCGCTGCTTAATTATTCACTGTTTGGCACAAGAGACTAACTGGGGAATTGTGCACAACTGGCGAATTAATATCCTGAGTACTTCCACTAACACATCAGGCTAATAATTTGGGGTACTTTAGATAACCCGTGATGGGTCCCAGAGGATCCCGAATGCGGGAGTCTACATTTTTCCTAGTAAGAATGGACTCTTTTTGTTTGTTGGTTTGTTTGAACTCTCTTTAAGGGAGCAGCCTCCACTGCTGGACAGCTGTGAGCTGCATCGAAACAGAAAAGCAGGTGCTGTGGACGCAGACATCTCTGGTCCCCCACAGACGACATGACAAACGGGGACTCCAGTTGTACATGAGAGCAAGGACCCTGGCCAAGGTGGCGAGAGACAAAGTGCAGGAAGGAGGCTAGGTCAGTGGAGGCTTAGAAAAAAGCAGTGCGAAATAGGAACGATTCTAACAAATAAAGAATTACCACGAGGGCCACACTGGGACAGTGTGCGCTTAAAATGTTTGAAATGGCACATTTTCACGTTGGGATCTGATCGGGTGTCTCAGTTGGAGCGTCGAACGTTCGTGGGTTCAGTTCCCAGGCAGGGCACATTCCTAGATTTCAGGTTCCATCCCTGGTCAGAGTGTGTAAGGGAGGCAACTGATCAATGTTTCTCTCTCATGTAGATATTTTCTCTCTCTTCTTTCCTCCCTCTCTAAAATCAATATAATAAATGCAAATACCAAAAAAACCCCCAAAAACAACAACAACAAAAACACCTGGACAGCTAAGCTAAGCTATATAGTAATTAATAATAACATTTTATTTCACAATGTTTTATATGACAGAATAGCATGTCAGCTCCGTGTTCACTGAGTATAGTGTAGACTATATACAACAACTGTGCTTGGTACAATGCGCCATAATCTATAGCTATATTATGTATGTATGAGTACTGAAATGTTGATTCCTGTGGACACAAGAATAATGTCAGACACGACCAGCTAAATGTTTGTCAATGCCATCAGCATAGACCTGTGAGGAAAGTATACCTGTCTTAATGGAAAGAAAAGTAAAATAGGGACTTTGTTTGGAAAGTACGTTCTGCTTTAAACATAGACCACTGAGTTCTGAGCCATGCAACTCCTATCTTGTCACTGTTGTCCTCTACAGAACCAATACGCTTCCCCTCTAACCTGGCATGGGTCCAGTCTCACAGCAACCCCCAAAGCAGGCTGCAAATGAGCAAAGGCACTTGCAGGTGGCAGCAGCGCCCCGGGCAGCACCACGCTCACGCACAGAGAACATGTGCTCCTGCCGGCTGCTCCGGAGTCCTCCACGTGTTTAAGAGGAGGGGACACTGCCTCTGGCGGGTCTAAGTCATCCTTCAGAGTCTGTTCCTGACTGTCTTTCCAAGTGAGGAGCGAGGGGAAAAAGAATAATAACAAAAGCAGTGGTGGAACAGAACAGACGGCTTCTCATAGTGGCGCCGAGAATTAAGTAACTTGTGACGGGAGGGGTTATATTTGATTGATTTGGCTAGCAACCTTGAAAAGATATGGCAGATACAATAGCTTATTTTTATTGTAAAGTGTAATGTATATTGGAAAGAGTGCACTAACACAATTTAAAGTACAGTCATAAAGCAAAAGAGTGTTAGTCGCCTCTCAGGTCGAAGGATGGGATGTTGCCAGTCCCTCAGAAACCCCAGCTCCACTGTGACTTCCTTCGTGGCCGTGACCTCCTTTTCTAATAGACAAAACCATTTTCCTGGACCGTATGGTGATCATTTCCTTGCTTTTCTTAAGAGGGGTGTATGTGTGTGTGTGTTTACTTTGCATCTTGCTTCTTTCTCTCAACATACTGACTGTAAGACTCATCCATGGAATGCATTCATGTTCATTGCAGTGTAACATTCCACTTGCTAAGAGAAGGTGTGCTTGTGGATGGATATGTAGTTGCTGCTATGAACCTTCTTATGGTGCGTCCTGTGCACTCGCTCACAGATTTCTCTCTGGGGTGCTTGCCCCCCATCTCGTTGAGAGCTCCTCCCCATCATCCAGCAGGTTCGCAGATGGCAGGGCCCCACCCCCAGAGTGTCCAGTGCAGTGAGTTACATTGCTAACAAGTTCCCCACTGACGCCGATGCTGCAGCCAGGCCTGGGGACCAGACTTTGTAAGCTGCTTTGTTACAGGAAGGGGTTTGCTGGGTGCGGGGCATGCATCTTCTCAGCTTTACAAAGTACAGTGGTACCTCGAGATCGGAGTTTAATTCGTTCCGTAACCTTGAGGCGTGGGGAACTATGAGACGCTCGAGTCGCGGTAAACTGGTGGGCCGTGTGCAGCGGGCCGATCCGCGCGATTACTCCTATCTCCAATGTTGCTCGTATTTCAAAGCAAAAATGGCTCACTCGAAGGCTTGTATCTCAAAAATCTCGTATGTTAGGACACTCATATCTTGAGGTACCACTGTAATGCAAAACCATTCTCCGAAGAGGTGTCTTTACAATCCTGCAACCGTGTGTGGGTATCCCATTGTTCTGTTTACACCTACACCAACATGTATTATTGTCAGACTTTAATTTTTGCCAAGGTAGTGAGCATGGAAGTTGTCTCTCATTGCGTGTTTTTTTTTTTAAATTCTCCTTTTGTTTTTTTTTTAATCTTCACCTGAGGATATTTTTTCCATTGCTTTTCACAGAAAGTGGAGGGGAGGCAGTGAGGGGAAGAGAGAGAGAAACATCGATGTGAGAGAGATGCATCGATTACTTGCCTCTAGCACATGACCTGCATATACATTAATATAAATATCTAATGTAAATATCTGTGTTTTCCGATGGTCTTAGGTGACCCACAGGTTGAGAACTGCTAGCAGGGTCGCCTAAAACCATTGGAAAACACAGAGATTTACATTACGATTCATTAACAGTAGCAAAAGTACAGTTATGAAGTAGCCACGAAAATAATTTTATGGTTGGGGGTCACCACAACAGGAGGAACTGCATTAAAGGTTCATGGCATTAGAAAGGTTGAGAACCATTGAAAGGAAACATCTGCATTCTTCAGACATTCACTGAAAATGTGTCTGTAAGCCCAAGGCCATCTTTAAATGGTAATAATGCAACTGAAATAGATCCTGCACAGAGAGGAAGCCTATTATGGAGGCCAACATGGCCATCGACACTTGTTAGATGGTCTCTGAAGAACAAAATTCTGAGCAGCAAAAGCTTCAAGAGAATGAAATTGTATCCAATTCTCAATCTAATGAAAACACTTTGGGCTCTGGCCAAGGAATAGATTTGGACCATGGATGGGGCTTCTTTCAGGCTCTTAAACTTAAATACCTAGAATTATTTTTAAAGTACCATCCTACTCAGTCTTTTAGAATAAACCTGTGGTTTTCAATAAAAAAATTTTTTAAACTTTATTCTGAAATCAGGCTGGATTACAATATCTTTGATCTTAGGTGGTTCAGAAAAACGCACACTTATTGCATACTCAACATGTATCAAAGACACCTTTTATAGCCTCCCACCACTCACAACACACACCCCACACACACCATGCATACAGATTTACATGCAAACATATTATATGCAGAGTCTACATAAATCCACATGTGCACACACATGCAGACATGTCCATGTACATATACTCACACTTTGTGCCTGAAAAACTTGAGGCAAATATGCATATACATTAACTTAATATGAAGGGATGTATCTTCCTTTCTGAAAATATTAAATATTATATTATGAACACATCTATAACCCTCAGTTTCTCAACCAGTGGAGAATGAAGGGTCCGTTTTAGAATTATCAGTTTGTGTAAAAACTTTATTTTTTTGAAATGGAAGTCAGTCTCAAATTTTAAGAGTGCAAGAGTGTGCCTCAAATTGTTGCTTATATTAAAAATGTCATATCTAAAGAATATAGAGACTCACTTTAAAATATAGCACTTTGCCCGGCCGACATGGCTCAGGGGCTGAGTGTCAACCTATGAACAGGTGGGCAGTTGAGATTCGATTTCAGGTCAGGGCATATGCCCGGGTTGCAGGCTTAATCCCCAATAGGCGGCATGCAAAAGGCAGCTGATCAATGATTCTCTGCCATAATTAATGTTTCTAGCTCTCTCTTCCTCTCCCTTCCTCTCTGAAGTCAATAATATTTATATTTATTTTAATATATATGTTAAAACAATACACACGCTTAGAAGGAAAACATGTTTCTCCACCTCCCCCCATCCCTTTTTCTCAAGCAAATAAGATGGAATTAACAGTGAAATGGAATTAATCGAGCGATCCATCAGCTGGGGAAGACCTTCCCTTCCATTGAGGTTTAATAAAACTGCTTCCCAAGCCTGGTTCCCAGCTGCTCAAGGCTCAATGGGTAAGTGACCCGCTGGTGACATAGGGACCTATAGGGACCTAGTCAGCCCAGATTCTGCATTCCCAATCCATTTCTCTCCATCCATCTGGTCCTGAGCCCTGTGCTCACAGCTCCCAGCCCACATGAGAGTCCCAGACATCCGAGACTTAGGAGCCCTGCCTTGCCTGAGCCCTGCTCCTTCCAGCCCCTGGCCACGAGGAAGCAGCCAGATCCCGGGATCACCAAATGCCAGCAGGGCCTGGCACTCAGGATGCTTTCCTTCTGGGCCTCCTTGGGCCCTCATTAGAGTGTCATCACTCTGGGGCTTGGCACCCAGAGACCAATGGCCACCTGTCAGCCGGTGAAGCTCACCCGGCCAAGGTCCACCCTTCCCAGGACTGTCAGCCGTGAGGCTGGGCTGGGGAGCCTGGGGCTGCTCCCAGAGGAGTGAACCGCCCCGCTCGTTCTCCGAGGAGGGGTCAGGAGTGGCCTCAGGCTGTGGCGTGGTGTTTGCCGCCCTACAGCGGCCTGAGGCCCGTGTCCCATGCCAGTGAACCCCTCCTGGCCTAAGCCCAAGGACCCAGCCCTCTTGAGTTCACAGACCTAAGGGGCAGCACAGGTGGATCTGTCGTTCCTTCTCACCTGGCAGGACCTTCCTCTTCTCACCCTTTCCCTTTCCAGTCCTCTGGTCCTGAAAGTATTTGGGGTGTGGGGCCGCCACTTCTTTCTGGACACCTGGACACCATCTATTCATTTACATCACCTCAACTCAGATGCCGGTCCCATGTGTGGCATCCCTTGATCCCTTTATCCTGCATCCAGCAAACATCCAGGCTGAGGTTCTGCTCTTTGCCTGGTGCGGGGTGGAGAAGGAGGAATGTAAAGATGAGCTAAACACAGCCCTTTCCTCACGGAGCTTACCATCCAGGAGAGGCGGCCGATCAGTGAATCCACGATCAGAGAACACTTGGTCACTACGATTGGCTCTGGGGGCGTGGAGATGGAAGCTCTGCTTCAGTTCCCATGTGCACACGAGTGGAGTGGCCACCGGCACTGCTGTCTTCCTCACACCCCGTCCTTCCTGGGGCTTCAGGTCCAGGTTGCTGAGAGGCCCCGTTTCCCCAGGTCATCCCCAGGTGGGGGCAGGCTCATGTCGAGGTGGCAGCATCGACCTCCATCGGCCATAGTAGGCCCTTCATTCTCAGAATCTCCTGGGGTCTTCTGGGAAGTAGCCCAGAGGAGACATCACATGAGCTCATGTAAGTCCTCTCCGCGCCACCCGCCCCCCTCAATCTGAGTCCCCTGCCACACACCAGCCGCCGTGAATGTTCCTCGTCTCACCCATCACAGCTGCTGTGAGGGCGCTGGTGTACTGATTCCCAGTGCCGCTGGCATCGCCATCTGCCAGCTTCTCCCTGCTGCCATATCACTGTGCCAGCCTCAGAGGGCGGCGGCTGACGCTGGGCTGATGCAGCCCCAGGGCAGAGTCTGCTTCTGGCTAAACTCTCCATAGTTCTACCTTCCCCTTCCTTCCCGCCACCACCACCTGGATGCTTCTACTCCTCGGCTGTGGAAGAATCTTCTAGACCGTGTTCCACACTCGATTGCCTTGTCCCCGCATGCTCCTGGCGGCCATGTCCCATCACTCAGAGGCTCCACAGGGAACTGGCTCTTGAGCCACTCGCTTGTCCCCAGGACTCCAGCCTGTGTGCTGGGCTTTGCCTGGAGGAAGGAGGAGAGGAGGGTCACGTCTTTGATTACCATGTGGTTCTTTTGTCTAGTTCAGCGGTCACCAACCTTTCGGACCTCACGGACCACCAGTGGTCCATGGGCCACCAGTTGGCAACCCCTGATCTAGTTCATCTGCCTGGCACTCTCCTCAGTATGACTATTTTCTGGAAGGTGCCTCCATCGACTATTCACAACTGCTCCCAGCAGATCTGTCCCCAGCTCCCAGCAGGGGCCCGGGTGCAGAAATCCCTATGGATGCTGCCGTCAAAGTTTAGAGCTTCGCTGGTCTGACAAGCAGTGTTTCCTGGAATTCTCTGGGCCCCTTTAGCACTGTATTCTTCACTTCTCAACTCACATATTCTCACGTACCTTCTAAAGAAGTGGCAGCCAAAGAAGGCAGAGCTCCCAGAAACCAAGATGCATTTCAGATGCAGAAGCAGCAAATTCATTGGACCAATGGCACTACTTCCCATTTCCCCCAGGGACCGACGTGCCCAGGGTAGCCGTCAGGAACCTCCCACACTCACAAACACCCCCTATCCTGCATCCACAACCTTGTTCATTCAAGGGAGGGCAGCCTTGCCCAGCGGTTCCCTCCAAGAGCCCCTGCCAGCAGGGTCAGACTGAAACCTGGTCCTTCAAAGGGGCATCAATGCCACTGGTTGAGAGTCTGTCTGATATCCCTAAGCTTCCATGCATTTCCCTTCAGCGATGAGTTTTCTGGCTTTTAGAGAGCTTTTGTTTTAAATTAATTCCAGGTAAGTAAGGTAGCTGTTAAATAGTTGACTTCTGGATAAGTGAGAGACAGCATACATCCAAATTAAGCTACTCACCAGATTGTATCCAAAAAAGCACATTGTGTTGGGTGCTTATAGGCATTCCTTGTGATCTTTTTCTGTGGCTACAGAGTGATGGAATTGCTGAAGCAAAACTCTGATTAAAGCTATTCGCAATTTAGCATTTACCATCATATGGAAATGTCAGTTCCATCTACCAAAAAAAAAAAAAAGAGTTTTACAGGCATATTCAATATAAAATGCAAATATAATAGCTCAGTGGCCTGGAGGTGTCAGCTATGTTTCACTTAAACCTATTACCTTGGCAGATTAAATACAGTTCCAGATCTTTCACGAGGAGGATATTCTAATGAAGTTACATCTTACATCGGCTTTTGTGGTTCGTCAGTTCAGTTGGAGATGAGTAGAGTGAGGACAAAAATGGGTCGGGAATAAGAGTGAACGGGTCACAGCCGTGGAGAAACAGAAGGATCTGCCTCTCAGGCCTTCCGATCCTGACGGAGAAATGTTGAAATCTGCTGAACGATAAATATGAGCAATGTATGGCAAACATTTATCTCTCGGGTGATGAAATAGGGAAGGGTCCTCGATTCCCCCCAGGCCTGCCTAATCGCTTCCTGATCTTGATGCCCGCCTCTGCCAACCAACTTCACGGGTGAGCTGGGACTCTGTCTCCACCTGGTGCCTATGAAGCCACTGGGGCGCCCCGTTTCCTTGGCTGAACACCGCAGTAGTGTACCCCCTCTCATTTGAGCACACACTCCAGACTCTGACCTAGCTTCACCTCAGGACTCACGTGCACCTCAGAGCTTGTCTAGCTAGAGCCCGTGTCCTGCTGGATAGGACTTTTTGCTTGAAAGCCACAGAACCCACGATTCCATGGCACTACCCAATCCTCACAAGGGCTCTGTCAGGACTACTTTGTCTCAGCTCCCAGCCCACACCTCCACACGGATGGAGTGTTTCTGGCTTCTGCAGCTTGAAGGACAGTTCTCAGATGTGGCGGGAAATAAGCCCCATCCTGTTTCTCCAACACAGCTCCTCCCGTCCTCACTGGTTTTGATCAGTTACAAGCTTTGGGGTTGATGTGCCCTGAGGCATTTCCAAGGGAGTGTCTGCAAATTACTACAGAGAACTAATTCTTTAAATAGTTGATCCTTTTTAAAAGAGCATTGTTTCTGTGTCTCCTGTTTTTGCTTTGTCTCACATTATTATGCTGTGAATATTATATGCCCTTGTTATTTATATTTATAGCAAAAAAGAAAAACATGAAGGAATCTTGTTCTGTGGTTCCTGATCTAAAACATCCTACTTGAATAATACCATTACAGTGGTACCTGGAGATACGAGTGCCCTAACATACGAGATTTTTGAGATACGAGCCGTCGAGCGAACGATTTTTGCTTTGAAATACGAGCAACATTTGAGATAGGAGTCATCTCGTGGATCGGCCGGCTGCACACGACCCACCAGTTTACCACGACTCGAGCGTCTCATAGTTTCCCACGCCTCAAGGTTACGGAACAAATTAAACTCGTATCTCGAGGTACCACTGTACCTCCAAATCTTTCTTCCAAAGAAGATAGTAACCTACAGAGCAGTGGTTACTAGGCTGATGGGGTGCAGGAGGAGGGATGGAAATAGATTGCTCCACTCCTGTGCCAGATGAATCTAGAAG
Source organism: Lasiurus cinereus (assembly GCA_011751065.1). Taxonomy (NCBI): domain Eukaryota; kingdom Metazoa; phylum Chordata; class Mammalia; order Chiroptera; family Vespertilionidae; genus Lasiurus; species Lasiurus cinereus. The sequence continues at coordinate 13,877,217 of JAAGEH010000452.1, forward strand.
GGAATTCGGGCACAGGGGACTCTCCTGTGTAGTTGTGGAACGGGCCTCAGGGAGCTGGTTCCTCCCTCTGATTCTGCCCTAATTACCTACGAGATGCTGAGCAGTTTAAATCCCACTCACTCAGTTTTCTCCTCTCCGGGGAAGTTGACCTAGAACAGGTCCTTCAACTGTAATTTTCTATGTTCCCATGAGTATGCATGACGCAGAAGTGAGGATAGAGGCTCGCTAGTTAGGAATCTAGGATATTACCGTAACAAAAGGCACAATTACCAACTTCCATTTCCAGTCTTTTCCGCCAGATGTGGCACTCAGCACCTCACAAACATCATCTCATTTAATCCTCAGTCACTCCTGGGGGTTGGATCCTTGGTCCCTGTTTCAAAGAAGAGGGGACAGTTCTCAGCGAAGTTTCCCAATTGGTTAGGCTCACGAGATGGATAAATCCCGAGCAGCGGTTCCTGTCTTGCTGGGACCACCATGATTCACTCAGAGTCTCTCCTCCTCCCTCTCACAGTCTGAAATCATGCCAGGGCTCCTTCATATGCATTCTTAATGCCTTATTGACCCCCTTTCCTGACTCCTGTAATACACGTGTGGCTGTGCCTTTGGCTTGTGAAAAAAACAATAGTGTTCTAGAATTCTGCATCCATCCACTCTTTGCCACAAGATGGGAATCAGGAAAGAGAACAGCAAAAATGAATTTCTGAGCAGCCACTTGCAATACGAAATGTAAGTGAAGATATGACCCACAGAGGGCAAGGGTTAGCTCAGAAGAGTTAACTTTTTAAGATAATCATGTCAAATCCTCTTCACGGGGGCAAAGATGCCCAACTTGTCACCTGTCATTCTGCTGAAGCCACCTTTGAGTCATACAGTAAACCATGGAGGGCCAGCTGTGGGTCCCTTCTCCCAGCTGGCGACAGGGTCTGGTTGGTCACCCAGCCTTTGCATCTCATCCCAGCAAACCACACCCACCCATCCAACAACTTTTGAGTGGCAGTTACTTCTCTGACGAGGTCTAAGCAAGTGAAAGTGCTCCTTTGCCAGAAAGGAGAAGTCCTATACAAATAAAAGAACGGACTTCAAAGTCAGAACTGTGCACCCAGTCATCACAGTCTCCATTTGGAAGTAAGCAAAAGCTCTGCTGTTCCATTTCTATTCTAAGAGCGCAGTCAGACCTCATTATTCGCAGATTCTGTATTTACAAGTTCACCTCCTCACATGTGTGTGTGTAACCCCAGCTTCAGTACTGGCGATGCCTGCTCATTTGTGGACTTGTACAGAAAGGCCACAGTTTTGAGTCATCCAATGGAAACATCCCCAGCTGAGACTGAAGGAGATGACGCTCTACCTCTTGTTTCAACTCCCATGTTGTAAACAGGTGCTCTTTCTTTTCTGTCTATTTAGTGACATGTTTTCCACATTTTGTGATTTTGATTCACTGTCCAAATGCCTCCCAAGTACAGTGCTCCAGAACTATTTGCCTAGTGTTATTTTTAAGACACATGGGCATTAGAGAAGTTTCAATCAGGCATGACTCACAGTGCTGTTGGTCAGTTAAATGCTAGTAAATTAACAGTCAATATTCAATAAGGTCTGTAAACAGAAAAACACATAAAACAAGGTTTTGTATTAATCAGTTGACAAACATATTGTCACCAGAGGCCTGAGGGGACCTAACTAACCCTGGAATTCGTCCAAGAACAATAGCTCAGTATTTGCTACACCAGCGCCTGTGGTGGTGACTCTATAGAGAGCAAAACTACCATGAATAATGAGGACCAACTGTGTTCACAAACTTAGGCATTCCTAATGATGATGTCTCTCTCGTACCAGTGATCTCAATCCATGTTCTCCTTCGGGAAAGATGGACACTTACAAGACGGTCCTTATTCCCTCTCTGGTGGGAAACTCTTCTCCTCCATTCACCCAGCAGTGACTGAGCACGCGCTCCAGAACCCGCTGCTGCGGGGAGACAGGCAAAAGCCCCGTTCAGCAGTCTCTGAGCTCAAAAGATGTCACCTTTGTGGAAAGACCAGGTGACTGCGGCAGATGTAGCTAGGTCACAAGGAAAGTGGAAACACCTTAGGAATGGCAGGGAGAACAGGCTCCCCAAGGCGTAACCTGAGGGAAACAGGCTATTTTTCTAATAGTAACCTTGAACTGTTAATTTAGCGTTTCCTCCCAGGAACTCTGCAGAGGAAGTTCAGCTTTAGCCAGAGCTTCTAATTAACTCCAAAGTTCCTACCACATCAGCAAACACCTACAGACCACCCCAGTGTTCATTTCTCACCTGACAGAAGTAAAAAAAAACTGATGTAAGTGAGAACTGTACCATAGGAAATCCTTTTTCGCACTATGGGAAATGGTTGCTATATTTTCCCTCCGTTTCATTATTTTTGGGGCCTGTAATCTTCAAGTTGAAAAAATACAGTAGTGCTGATATTTATAATAAAAATAGTCGTATTAATTTATTAAGTACCCAGCATGCACCGGGACCTGAACCGGGTGCTGGGAACACAGGGAGAAAACTCACAGTCTCTCTCTGCCTTAAAGTGTCTCGTGGTGAAACTGGAGAACTTGATCATGGTAGAAGAGGGGTGTGAGGATGTGAGAGAGGGAAGCAGCGGGAGGAGGCCCGTGGCGGCACACAACCCAAAGGGGGCTTGGGGAGTGAGTAAGGCCTCCTACTGGAACAGACTCTTGAAGGTGGAGAAAGAACGGGCCAGATGAAGAAAGTAGAATTGAACATTCCAGGAGGCAGGGACATTATAGGAAACCTTAGAGCAGCGGTTCTCAACCTGGGGGTCGCGACCCCTTTGGGGGTCAAACGACCCTTTCACAGGGGTCACCTAAGACCATAGGAAAACACAGATATTTACATTATGATTCATAACAGTAGCAAAATTACGGTTATGAAGTAGCAACGAAAATAATTTCATGGTTGGGGGTCACCACAACAGGAGGAACTGTATTAAGGGGTCGTGGCATTAGGAAGATTGAGAACCACTGCCTTAGAGGATGGAAAGACTATGGGGTGTTCTATGACCTATAGCTTAGAGTGGGAAACGGAAGAATCTCCAAAGAGAAGGCTGGGGAGAGGCAAGACCCAGACCACCAGGAGCTCTGAAGGCCCAGTTAGGAAGCTGAAGTTCACTGGAGGATCTCACAGAGGTGAGCACAACCATCACATTGGCAGGTTCTCTAGGTCACTTAGAAGTAGTGCAGAGAGTGCATTGTGGACCGGGCACATCTGAAAGTGAAGAAATCAGTTGGGCTGTGAGAAAAGCCACTGAAGAACTAAGCCAGGCAAAGCATCGGGCATACAGTGAGAGAGTGGTTAGAGAGGGATTGAGAAAGTAGAATTGAAAGACCTTAAAGAACCCTTGGCAGTTAGAGGGAAGAGGAAGAAGGGATGTAGAAGGAGGGGCAGCTTTGTGAATGGTGATGAGTCCAGTTTGGGGTGTATCAAGTAGGGGCGCCTTGGACCGTCCCGAGGAGAGATCGGCAGGCAGTCAGACACCTGAGGCTCCATCCAGGAGTTTGGAGGGTCAGTTGACAGACGACTGCTGAAGTCAAGGGTTTATGTCCACACAAAGCAAAAGATGTACAGTTGAAAACAGAAGATTGCCATAACACCCTTTTGTAGGAACACTAATGTGTAAGGGATTAAAAAAAGAAAAGTCTAAGATGAAGCCCGAGAAGAAAGAGCCATGAACGAGGGGGGCGTGGTCAATGGGATCTAGCCATGCAAGGCAGGAAGGTATAATTTCATTGGTCATTCGCGACCTGGAGCAGTTTTCGTGGGAAAGTAGAACTGGAATTAGAGTGCCGTGTGCAGAGAGGCAACAGCGGGTGAAGAAGAGACGGCGAATGTAGACCAACCTGCGCGCAAATCTGACTTTCAGCGGGAAGGAGGGAGACAGGAGCAAAGAGCGGGGCGTGGAAAGCTAAGGGGGAGGTCTGCCACGGCCATTTGTAACTTAGCGGCGGTTCCTAATTGCTGGCAGAATTCAGGGAGCATTTTCAAATTGCACGTGATTACAAATTACACAGACAACAAGACGAAAGCTTTGTAGTGAGGAAGTAAGATAGGGGGTGAGAGAGGATCAAGAATACAGGAAGGCCAAAACTGGTTTGGCTCAGTGGATAGAACATCAGCCTGCAGACTGAAAGGTCCCAGGTTTGGTTCCAGTCAAGGGCACATACCTTGGTTGCAGGCACATCCCCAGGAGAGGGTGTGCAGGAGGCAGCTGATTGATTTTTCTCTCTTATCAGTGTTTCTAACTCTCTCTCTCTTCCGCTCTGTAAAAAATCAATAAAATATATATTTTTTAAAAAAGGAATACAGGAAGACTTGGGCCAGGGGTTCTAAAGAGGATATTTTTTAAAATTCTTTATTATTTAAAGCATTACATATGTCCCCTTTCCCTGTCCCATTGTCCTCTCCCAGCCTGCCCCCACCTCCTAGCCCCAGCCTTAACCCCCTCCCTGCCATTGTCTTTATCCATTGGTTACGCTTATAGGCATACAGGTTCTTTGGTTGATCTCTTTCCCTCACTCCCTCCGCCCCCCTCCTGCCTTCCTCTCAAGGGGGTATTTTTAATGGGAACCTATAAAGAATTAGGAAATGACATTAGATTAAGACTCAGAAGACCCATGAATGCTTCTTACTACAGTGGTACCTCGAGATACAAGTGCCCTAACATACGAAATTTTTGAGATATGAGCCGTCGAGTGAGCGATTTTTGCTTTGAAATAGGAGCAACATTTGAGATAGGAGTAATCTCGCGGATCAGCCGGCTGCACACAACCCACCAGTTTACCGTGACTCCAGCATCTCATATTTTCCCATGCCTCAAGGTTACGGAATGAATTAAACTCGTATCTCGAGGTACCACTGTACTTACTTTTCAGCCTTCGATGATTTCAGCACCTCTCTGAGCCTGGGTATCCCAATCTGTATAGTCAGCTAACTGGTCTCTATCTTGCCTGGCTGCGGTGGAATTAAACAGGATGATATCTGTGAGGGGAGAGGAGAGGCCTGCTTGCCACCCTTCCCTGTGTGCCCAGGTGCCCTTTCTCGCTGCAGTTAGGTCGCCGGCCAGGGAAAAGCGCTCTTCCCAACTCCAGGCAGGGCTGTCCCTCCGGGGTCTTTGTCTCCTACCCACTTGAGATGCAGAGTGCCATGGATGAGTATGAAGGAAATGTTTTGAAAAATAAAATGTTTAAAGTTAAAATAGCACTAACCAATAGTTACTTTAGAAAGTGATGGAGATGCACATGAAAAATATGCACACGCATTTCTAGATATTTAACCTTCCCAGTTATGACCCCCCCAGAGAAAATCTCGGTGCACAGTCAGATGAAGATGACATTGCACCACCATTCCTGCTAACACGCCAGTGACCACAAGGCCAGGAGGCCATGCAGACTTCCATTTCCTTCCCTCCTTTCTTGTTCTAAATTAGCACTTCCCTCTTGGGGCAGCAAAACACACACTCCCATGTTGTTTGCCATGCAGTTGCTAATGTCTATATTTTAAAGAAATTAAAACGCAAGGTAAAACATTTTACAGAAAGACTGGGCTTTAAAAGTGTACAAAATAATCTAACAACAAAGCACGTGTGCTAGTATTTTAAACCACTAAAACAAAGGTTACAAACTGCCATGCTGTGGGCCAATGTTATCCTCACAAATACAGTAGTACCTTGAGATACGAGTGCCCTAACATACGAGATTTTTGAGATACGAGCCATTGAGTGAGCGATTTTTGCTTTGAAATACGCGCAACATTTGAGATTGGAGTAATCGCGCGGATCGGCCAGCAGCACACAACCCACCAATTTACTGAGACTGGAGCGTCTCATAGTTTCCCAAACCTCAAGGTTACAGAACGAATTAAACTCGTATCTCGAGGTACCATTGTATGTTTTATTTGACCCATAGAACGTTTAAAAAGAAAATTGAGCCAATATTTCAATATTCATATTCTAGAGGCCCGGTGCACAAAATTCATGCAAGAGTAGGCCCTCCTTCCCCTGGCTGCCGGCCCTGGGGCTTCCCTCCCAGAGGGAGGCTCTGCCCACCTGCCACAGCCTGCGGGCTGGTGGCCTGAGCCTCCCTCTGCGGGGTGATCATGGAGCAGTGGCTGGGCCCCGACAAATCGCATCACACCCGCCTCAGCTGGCCTGGCGTTCGGAAGGTCGTTTGGACTAATTAGCATATTACACTTTTATTATTATAGATTTTGTATTTAAACGTGGCAATTTCTCCCACCTCTCGGAACACTGGAAGATCAGACAACACAAGGCACAGTTTTTATTCCCCTGAGCGAACGGGAGTGGCTGTCTCCCGTTCATCCCGAGCCCCAGTCCTCCTATTCCTTAGGCTGGGCTCTCCAGTCCCTAGGGATTTCAGAGAGGGTGGCCTCGGGTTTAAAGCCAAACAGTAAGACGCAACGGGAGCGAAGTTGGTGTCTGCAGATAAAGTGGCTAAAATAAAGAAAAGGGAAGCAAACGTTCCCCCCTTTCAAAGACTTGGGGCGGAGTCCCGGATTCTTAGCTCCTAGACAGCCTTCTGTCTCCTTCAGGACGGGGCCCTGACAGAGATTGGAGTCCACGTGTTTCCTTTGTGAGCTTCCGTGTCTGAGGGAGATTAAAATAAAATCAACCACTTCCTTCGGGAGCAGCCTAATGTGCAGCCCCGAAGAAAAAATGTGCGCTGCTTCAAAGGACGCGGCAATTGGCCAGAAGCTTCCCAAAGCTCTCCTACCCTCACCAGGTCCACACCCTGGCGTCACCTGAGACAGAATGGGAAGACCTCTGATAGAGACCACACCTTCGAACTGGGATGATGAAGCTCATTGTAACTTTTATTAACACAGACATCCTGGCCGTGGCTGGTCTGTGGCACACAGACGGAATTCCCAAGTAATACATTCTTGGGCTCTTGTCAAGTGGTCTGTTTGTCTGCGGAATTTCCTATTCTCCAGCCCCAGAACAGAAAGCAGCCCCCACTACCCCCTCCCCCGGCGCTGGCCGTCATGAGGTTTAAAGAGGATCATTTGTTTTCATTATAGCCCCCTTGAAGCCCTTCCTTCCCTCCTCATTAATGAATTTCTAGTCTTTCATCAAAAAAAAAAAAACACAAAAACAAAAAAACAAACACACACACAAAAAGGGACCTGACAGGGGACATGGTTAAGTGGCTGGTGCGCATGGCGGTGCTGGCTTTCAAGAGAGGAGCCAGCCATTTACTGATTGCAAGGAGGGGTTGACATCCTTGGTTAGTATGCTAATTTCGTCCCCGGCATTTAACATTCAGATCAGGTCTGTGCAGGCCCTCCAGAGCGGCAGTCCAGGGATGGGTGGCTGTCTGCCTTGCAGCACTGAACATTCTCTGCATGAATCACACAAATGCCCAAACATTCCGTGTCCTCCGACTTCATTCTCCTTTCCACCCTCTCAGAGAGACACAGAGACACGGAACCCCACTCATGCAAGCATACACTTTACATAACGCCATCACACACACACACACACACACACACACACACACGCCACAGACACGGGAGTCTAGGAATGCTGAAGAAATGCAATCAATGTAAGGTGCAGAGCAAGAGTCATCCACAACTGGCTTAACTCCTCCTCCTCTGGATCTCCAAGGCACAATCCGCAAGATAGATCTCTCCTGCTCGGGAAACTTGCAATGAATGTATCGTGGAGTCCGCAACAAGGAAGTAACACAAGGAGTAAAACCTCAGTCAAAAGGAGATATCTATTGACCTTTTTTTTTTTTTAAGTCCCAGAAATAAAATTTAAAAAAAAATTTTTTTTTAAATTTTAAAGCCCCCAACTCCATTCAGGTGAAAGGAGATCAGATAGCTCAGTTCACTCAACACCCCAAAGGAAGGAAGATCCGGTTCCTTTTATTCCTGGGAGCCCCACTGTGTGGTGTGTGCTTGGAACCCCGTATTCAAAGAGTCCCCGCGTGCCACAGCTGGGTGACAAGAGAAGAGGAATCCCAACCCGCAGTGGCGGTCCCCACTGGCAGAGGCAGCCACCTGGTCCATGCGGCCAGGAGCCCCGCGGTGGGAAACCGGAATCCTCCTGAGCCTCCTTCTCCAGCGTCTTTGCGTAACCTTGTAGCAGCTTCCTGGCGGCCAACTGAGAAGCAGCGGCTCCTATTATCAGAAGGCACAGGTAGGGGTGGCTTTTAATAGACTGAAGCAAATTGGAGCAAGCAGGAACTGCCATTAAAAGGAAAGGGCAGCTTGCCTGGGATTATGTGGTTTTGCTTTTTGTTTCTCCAAGGCTGACCACCACTGCGTAACCTGGCCACGCCACGCTCCCTTCCTCCGGACCCTGGGGGTCCCCTGGCCCTGCCCCAGGTGCCCACAGCGGTCTCCACACGGCGGTTGAAGAACCCCGGGCAGTTCCTCCTAACCGGAGTCCCCGACACAGCAGCGACGGGTGTTCTCTCCGAGCTACAGACTTGATTTGCCTCGATTTTTTTTTTTTTTTTTGGCTCTGGTCCAAGATGTTTTCCTGTCATCATTTCACTGTCTTTTCCAGTAATCCCTTTTTTAAACATTGCCAACAATTAGTCGATGTATCTCCACTCCCCCCCCACCCCGGCAGCCCCCTACCCCCCACCCCCACACCCCATCCCCATATCCATATTCCCAGGCACACACGCACACACACACACACTCCACTGAGCCCCATCCCTGTCTTGTTTTGCCTTGAAGTATTAGAAATTACAGCTTCTCATTAGCTGGAGAGCACGTTTGGAACGGCTTTGTGTTTACTCACTTAGGAAAGGGACACCGGCCTTTTTAATTACTCCCCCTCCGCGTGCCATCAGAGCTGCGAGCTGTTCCGAGGCGGACCGAGTGCGCGGCTGCGGTGTCCTCCTCCGCCAGGCTGGTCGCAAGCGATCGGGTTGTCTGCGCCTCGGCTGCTGCTCTCTTCCTTTTCCTTGTCAGCAAGCCAAGGGATCCCCCAAAGCTCTCACGCAGGAGATACCAGCACTGTGAGTCACCTCCCGCTCCCGGGAGCGAGCGAGCGCCCCGCAGAAGGTTGCACGACCGAGACCGCAGAGCCAACATGGGGGCTTCCCTCCAAAGCCAGCGAGATCCCTGGATGCAGATGGCCGGCCGGCCCGGCGCCTCGTGTTTCTTGCTATTGCTCCCTCTTTCTTCCTCCACCCTCGCGTCGTCCACGCCTTCGTGTTCCAGCGCTTTCCTCTTGTTCCTCTCCCTTCCTTGGTGTTGCCGACAAGCCTCAGACCCCGGGCGTGCCGGGTCCTTCTCGCCTTCTGTTATTATTTTTTTTCTTTCTCTCTCCCCCTGCAGCAGGCTTGGGCTGCAACCTCTGCAAGCCGGATCACCAAAGACACACGACTCAACTCACAATGAATAATCAATACAGATATTGATCTGCGGGAAATGTTTGTAAATTCCTGAAAGGGGATCAGGAGCAGGGGGCAGGGAGGCTCGTGGGGGACGACGCTGCTGAAGGGCTGGCGGCGGCGGCAGGCAGCGGGCGGGCGGTCGTCGGTGTCGCCAGCAGAACTTCATTTGGATCCCAAGTCTCGCTGGGGCTCCGAGGCGACGGTACCGGAATGCGTGCGGGCGGACGAGAGGGTGTGCGCGTGGGAGCGCGCGTGTGACGAGGGTGTTGTGTATCCTCCTCTCCCCAACAGCTGCTTCCCCCGAAGAAGCAGGAGCCAAATGGTCGGGAGCCCCCCGCGTCAGTGCCATGTCTTGGCTGCGGGCCAGCACTGTTTTGTTTTCATTATCACACGCTACTTTGCAATTTGCATAAATACAGGGTTATTTTTTATCGTGTCGCCCAAAAGATAGAAAGGGGGGGGGGGCCCGGGGGGCGGGTGGAAATAGAAGTCTTTGTTGTGTACAAGAGGGGCCTGCTGCCTTACTCATCATGACTAAGGATTCAGCGCATGTCGAGGGCTTCAGGAGAAATCTGGGCACGGAGTGGCACTCACAGAGAGAGAGGGACACGGGAGGGACAGAAAGGGGGGGATTTAAAGAGGACTGCAGGGCGCGCAGCCGGGCGGAACCCAATACCAGGCATGCACTTTCCTCTGTGGAGAAACGGGACGGCCTTGGACAAGCCAAGAAGAGGTGCAGGCCACCAAGGTCAATTCCGTGCCCTCCCGTGTATCTATTCTTCCCACGTTGCGCTGGCATGAACTGTTGATCCTTGGTAGGAAGGGCACACAGGACGTTGAACTCAGACTCGCCAACCCTGCCTCCTCCCAAACCTAGGGAGTGTAGGTGCCCAGAAAAGTCCTGTCCCCCGCCCCTCCCCAACGGTGTCCGGGCGGGGAGTTCGCCTTGGCCTTGTCTCCTCCAGCGCCCGGACAGTGGGAGCCATTCAGCCGAGTTCCCGGGGTTGCACGCGCCCTGGTATTGGGTGGACTTGGCACCCTCCCCCGGGCTTCCTCGCCTTCGGGAGATGGAGCGTCCTGAGGTCAGTGACACGCCACGGGGGACTCTTGGTGGCCTGCTCCGAGTCCTGGCTCTGGAGACGAGGCCGGGCCCCCAGGCGGATGTCAGGCACGCTCACAGGTCTCAGGGAGCGGCACCTCACCCCAGAAGAAGCTTCCAGCTCTCTCAGGCCATTGGATGCCCCCCCCCCCCTCTGGTTTCCTATCCTTTTGTCTCTCCCGCACTCCCTCTGTGTCCGTGACTCCGAAGTGAAATCTCCTTGGGATACTCAACTCTGTTCTCCGGTTGGGCTGTCTCCTCCTGGCCTGGCGACAGAAGGGAGGTGTCGCCTTTCAGATAGGCATCTAGAGTAAGACCTCCGCGTGAGGATTCAATCCCAGCACCCTCTGCCTTCTTGAAAGGAGCTGTCCGCTTTATCAGCCAGCCAGCAGCAGCAGCAGGAACATGGATTTTTTTTTTTTTATTCCCTTTCTGGCTTCTGACTAGCTCCAGCAATCCAATTAGCAGAGGAATTTATATCACACGGGCTGAGGTGCCCCTTCTCATCACGGCAACTCAAGCCCACTCATAAATTCCCCCAATATACACTGCTGTGACACGGATTAATTACAGCACCACGCCTTCCTGAGCCGGCCTGCCAGTGCCCGGATATATGAATATCAGCATTAAGAAAAGGCAACACGGGATGACTTTCGTGTCTCACCAAGGATGCCTGGCGGCGTCTCTGTGCATCCTTCCCTCTGTGCACCTCACATTTCTCTGGCGTGTACCAAAGAGGCCAAGTGGGCCAGAAGTGAGCATTATGGAGGACTCAGAAGTGGCTAAATCGTGGCCCACCCATGTATTTTTCTACCAATCATTAAGACAGCAGGAAAGGCTAATTAAAGGCTAATTCCCTGCTTCCCGTCTGTACATCCCCCAATACAGTTAAACTATTTAGAATAGCTCCTCGAAGAGAAATGTCATTAACTTCATTGGTATTCCATTCCAGTTGGGTACAATCATGATATTGTTGTACCCTTTCATTTTTCTGCAATTTCATTCCAAATTTGCCCTTACATGCATCAATCTCTGGCATCTATCTCTCCATTCATCTGGCTATATTCATTTATACATCAACTATTTATTCTGCTTTCCAGTCATCTATTCATCCGTGTGCATCTAGATTCCATTTTCTAACCATATATTGATCTATGAATATCTTATTATTATCTATCATCTACTTGTCTATCCATCTGTATTATTCATCTATTTTTGTATTCATTATATATCTATCTATTCAATCATCTATCATTGGCTTATCAGTTACCTTTTAATTTGTGCCTTTTGTTAGCTATGTTCTTAACAGAATCCCAGATTCACATTCTCAATCATTTTTTAAGGTAAATAATTCCCAATTTCCAAATGAAGTCTGTAAATGCTATAAACTAAAGTCTTGTAAACTAAAGAAGAAAGGCTCAGGGCGTGGCTGAATGATTGAACATGGACCTCTGAACCAGGAGGTCACAGTTCAATTCCCGCTCAGGGCACATGCCCAGGCTGTGGGCTCCATCCCCAGAATGGGGCGTGCAGGAGGCAGGCAATCAATGATTCTCTCTCATCATTGATGTTTCTATCTCTCCCTCTCCCTCTCTCAAATCAATAAAAAAAATGTATTTTTTAAAAGGAAGTAAGATCACATGATATTCATTGAGTTAAAAACTACAAGGAAAATATTTTATCCTGGATATCTGGAGCATTTTCCTTGCAAATAAAATTATGCATTTCTACTTCCTCCTAAACCCTGGCTTTAATAGAGGGTAGCATATACTGGTACGTCTTATTCAGCTCCTATATCAACCACTGGGAGACCTTTTACAAGTGGTCCAACTCACACAGAGCTAACTTGAGATTATTTTACAATAAAGCAAAACAGATACTAAACCTTAACATGGTAATGAGATTATACATGTTTGACTTAACCTGTATCCAGGGGATCCAATATCAATTTAAGAACTAAAAATTATTCTCTGCATTAATTTTATCCAAAATATATTAAAATCTGGGCCAAAACTTGAGATTCAACACCTTCTCAGAGTGAACTCTCAGAATTCGCTCCAAAGACACTGAGCCGAACAAAGCATTATTGGGTTGGGGAGAAATGTTCGTGGGTGAATCTCATTTCTCATTAGGATAGAAACTGTGGTTTGCTGCTGGGTGTGAGGAGCGGAGAATTTGGCTGGGCTTGTTTTCTCTGTGCTTTATTGAAAACAGTAGCCCAGGTAAGAATCCTAATCAGGCAGCTGATCTTGTCCCTGACCTCTCTAGCATTCTGTTAGTTTTTAGGCAGTATTATCAGTTCAGGATCCAAGCTGTTTTTTAAAAAGAAAAGCGAAACTGTAAGAATATTGATTAAGGTTAAGCTCATAAAGACCTCATCCGTCCTGGCGTTGCAGTCCCCAAAGAGCTGACCAGGGCCTCAGCCACGCACCTCCAAATTTTTGGACAAGGGAAAGGAAACCATCTCGTTCCTCTTCTCCAGGCATTTCCATTCCTTCCATCACCAGAACTCTCTGGATCCAGTTGTAATCAGAAATGAGACTGTGTGGCTGCATATTCTAGTCTAGAACCTTTTGTCATGCTAACCAGGGCCGGCTTCTCTACGCAGTAGATGTAGTGGTAGGGCCCATCAAAGTTTTAACGGCCCATAAAAAACTGCTTTCATGTCCTTTAAAATCATTGAAAAGTTATACTTTCAGGTCAAATGATATATGTTTTGATATATGCTATTAATATATTCATTTTATGTCAGTGCAATCATAAAGCAGTAGTTTGAATAATTTGGGGGGGGAAGAAGGTACTCGTATGAAGGCAAAAACACCCAGGGCCAATAGAAGCCATGCATAATGTGGCTCTGAGTTCAACCAGGTCGCTTATCATTTAGTCGTTAAGCGTGGTGGATAAGGAGCCAGATTGCCCTTGTTCAAATCCCGGTGCCACCACTGCTGATGGCATTTAATTCCTCTGCATCTCCCTTTCCTTGGGTGTACGACAGAGATAATAATAATACCTAATGCATAAGGATGCTGTGACGATTAAATGAGATTATAGATACAAATTGCTTTGCATAGAGGAGTGGTTCTCAACCTTCCTAATGCCGAGACCCTTTAAGACAGCTCCTCATGTGGTGGTGACCCCCAACCATAAAATTATTTCCATTGCTACTTCATAACTGTAATTTTGCTACTGTTATGAACTGTAATGTAAATATCTGATATGCAGGATGTGTTTTCATAGTTAAAAATTTAAACATAGTTAAAGCACAGCGATTAATCACAAAAACAATATGTAATTATATATTGTGAAATATTTATTTCTAATTACAAATAAATGAAATTTTGTCTTGAATCGTGGTGTAGCATGGGCAACAGTCTTCATATGACAACAGTAAACTACATTGCTACACTTCGCTACACGGAGGAGCGGTCTGTTGGTTCCTAAGACCATGGGAAATATGTGTTTTCTGCTGGTCTTAGGGGACCCCTGTGAAAGGGTCATTCGACCCCCAAAGGGGTCGCGACCCACGGGTTGAGAACCGCTGGCGTAGAGCCTACACAGAATGAAGGCTCAACAAAATGTGTTATAATAGTTGTATTCATTGTTTTTGTTGTAGCTTTGGTATCTTTGCATTAGAAGTCTGCCTTTCTGTAATTCAGCAGTTATAACCAAATCATTACTTTTACTTAAAACAATTCAATTATATTCTAGTTAGCACTGGTGGGAGAAAAAGGTAGCCACGGAAGTGTCCGCCCAACTCTGGCAATCAGAAATTTTCTCTCTGAGAAGTAGTAAGTTATGCACTCTCTACCTGGCGCTAGATCTTTACTCCATAATATAAAACCCCTCTACTAACTCAGTGCCATCTCTCCTGATTGGAGAGTTGATTCTTTTCTAACCTAAAACAATTTTGCAAAAATCTTATTAAGAACCACAGGTTAAAAAGAGTATTGTCAAAACTTTCTCTTTCCTTTTTTCTCTTTCCTTTATTACCCCCTCATTTTTTTTGTCATTTAACTCCAATTATGAGATGCTAAGTGCTTTTGGAAATTTCATTGTTAATATCTTCTTACAGCGCTATTAACGTAAATCAAGTTTAATAGTGTCCCAGCAAGTGTAAAAGCAATCAAAAATTCAGTACTCACGAATCATTCTGTAATTTCAGCATAAAATGTTAATAGAAATAATATCCAATACCATAAAATATCGGTAAATTCAACTTTAAATATAGGTGATGGATTACTTTGCCACCCTGTAGCATTGGTGGAATATTCTAGAATGAAGTACTTCATTGGCAGAGTCATACCTCAATCACACTCAGGCTGCGAGAGGCCCCTCCTCTGCTTCCCCCTTCCCAGCCAATCCTGGCAGAATAGACAGCTCAGTGGCAGGCCTTTCTTCATCCCAGACACGTTCAGTGGCCATGAGGAAAAATGACTCAGGATCAGGGTAGGAAGTACAGACAATTTGAAGGAATTCAAATTAATAAGAACAAGACAATGAATTTCAGTTCTTAAGGAACTTGATCAGAGCTATAAGGCTTTGGCTCCATGTAATCAGCAAAGGCGGCTAAGTTAGAGGCCCTGATCTCTGAGAGCTCACGTCTCATGACACAGGCTAAGGCCAAGGCCAAGACACATGTGACGGCCAGTATTCGGGCCCAGCAGTGAGAACAGTTACCATGCAGGCCCAGGTGGGGAGCTCTGATGGACCAGTCGTTGGCCAGTTGACTTGAGAAGTTGGCTCACGCAAGGGGCACATAAAGACATGTACAATGCCACGGTGCAGAATCCTTCCACTATAATTGCTCTACCTGCCTTGGCGATCTTTAGCAACTCACCTAAGTGTTTTCACAGAGTTTGTTCAGCTGTCATAGAAACAGCTCTTTTTTTGTACCTGTCCATCTCTGCTTTATATTTTATTTAAGTTAGGGATTACATTAACAAGAATAAGTTTTATAAGGAAAGTTGAGGACAAACATAACTGACTCTTAGGGAAGATGCCTCTCACCTTGTGGGCCCAGGATGCTCAGGTGCTCCAGGGTGTGGGCCATTATCTGGGACCCCATAGAATGCCGTGGGCATCCGTCATCAGGCCTTCCCAGGGGCACGGAGAGCGACTATTAGTTCGGCTATTGAAATGGATGCTTAAGAAGTTTCTACCCCATAAACAGAAAGGCGAGCCCAGAAATAAAAAATGCATCGTTAGGTTAGAACAGAGATCCATGTGGGCCAGTATTGCGTCTGTGCTGGGATTACAGGATGCAGAACACAGTGTTAATGGGTCCATCTTGAAAACCCCTCATTGAGCAGCGTTTTGTGGCTCTGACCTGTGGACATTTATTCAAGTCTTCTTAAATCTGGCTTTATTTATAGCTGATATAGATATTCAAAAGAACAAACCTCAAATGTTTTCTATTTATTGTAGACAGCTGTATTTTTGTATTTGTTCTAAAAGAGCTTTCTTTAAACCCATATTTGCTCAAGTGTGGAATGCATATGAACAGTAATGTTAAAGGCCACGTTCGGAGGTACACTGACACTTTTTTTACAAAAAAATTTTTTTTAACATTTAGCCATATATAAAAATAGAACCAGCCCATAATATCATGATTCGATGGGTATTTTCTCGTAGCATGAGGCTAAAAGTGTGAGTCCACCGGAAGAAAGATGGCAAGCCACAAGGAAGGCGCTACAGGCCGAGGACAAAATCCTGGCGGGGATAGTCCCGTGATGGAAGTTGGGGAAAGCCAGCCGAAGCTTTCAGAGACATTTCCGAGTTCAGGCACTCTGCAGCCCAGCCACTCTTCCCTTCAGGCTTCTCAAGCAGAAGGTTCTGGAAGCCATCGGTAGTCTGTGTGCATGAGAAGCAGCTTCCCTTCTTGATTGTGCGCAGCTTTCTGTGCCTCGCTGTCTCTGTCCATCTGACTGAAGCCTTAGGGCTTCCACTCACAGGCCCACGTTTCGAGAAGACACCTCCTCTGAGCAAGCAATCCAGGTGGCTGGTGTGCGCAGCCTTTCATCAGTCTGCCAGCACGGAGCCCTTTTCCCGTAAATACCACTCTGCTGGCCACGGCTCTGCGAAAGCTCTTTGTCCTTGACAGGCCACCCCTCGACATGTGGTGCGGGGCACATGGAAACGGCACTCCAGGGATACGGCGGACTCAGTGGCTTGGCTTGCTGAGATGAGCTCAGCCTGCTTTTCATGAGTGGCCAGTGGAAAGTTCCAGGTCAAGAAAATCATGACAACCGTGGAGGAGCCCTCTTAGAAGCGCCAACCAGGGCTGATGTGAACAAGAAACCTTTCGGAGTTAAATCCACTTTTTGCTTTGCACGTTCTCAGGCTGCAAGAGAAAATTAATACTTTAAAGCCAAGCATTTTCAACAGGCCGTTGTGCATTGTTGATCTTGGTATATGGCACTCAGACGAGGAGAAATGATTCACACCTGCTAAGTATCTTGTTCATCTTTTAAAAATAATTATAACCAGCAGTGATAATTTCAGGGCTTGTGGTGTTACAGGAGTATCAGAAAAAGATGTGAGAGGCTTCTGGGAAACAATTAGAGATGTGAAATAAAAGCAGGGTTCGTCGCTGAGATCTGTCTAATAGGAGGTTATATTAAGTAAAATGAAATTTGTCCTGATAGTGACATACTATGCAACTCCTATTGTGAAATGATAGTTAAAGACAGGGAAAGTATACACAGCCCATCAACAAGTGATTTTTTTTAAAAAGTTAAAAATAGCCGAAACCGGTTTAGCTCAGTGATAGAGCATCGGCCTGCAGACTGAAGGGCTCCAGGTTCGATTCCAGTCAAGGGCATGTACCTTGGTTTCGGGCACATCCCCAGTAGTGGGTGTGAAGGAAGCAGCTGATCAATGTTTCTCTATTATCGATGTTTCTAGCTATCTCTCTCCCTTCCTTTCTGTAAAAAATCAATAAAATATATATATTTTTTAAAAAAGTTAAAAATAGCGTATAGAGGTGATCCCAATTTTATTTTTAAATCTATAATAAGATGCAACTTTTTAAATAAAATATATACCCATTTATAAGCAATCTATAAAAATACATACTTATATATAAAGAGATATAAAATATATACACCAAATTGTGACTGAAAACATAGGTATTGTGCTGTTTTTTATTTTATTCTTTGTGATTTTTGCATTTTCTACAATGGTCACATGTATTTTATAAGCAGGAATAAATAGCACACACTATAGAAATATATGTACACATGCATTTATTACAAGGCAAGATACAGATAGCAACCTGACATACAACATTTCTTTCATTTATGAGCCATTCGGCTCCAGTGCCGTCAGTTTTGTAACTGGAGAAGCATGTTTATCCAGTAAACCCTGTTTTCCATTATGACCATGGCCATGGGTTGGGGTGTTGTCATTAGTCGAAACCCCTCAGAAATATCCCACATGGAGTACCAGTTTTCAGAGAATTCAAATATAAATATGTGAAACTAAGCATTATCAAAAATAATTTAATCACCCTGAGTTGATTCAGAAGGAATCTCATAATCCCTTTGCGCTCTAGGATTCTTTTCGTTCTGAACATCATTCTGAACGTCTGTGTGGGGGAGCACAGAGGTTTAAGAGACGTGTCCAGTCAATGCCCAGCTCCGCTTCTCCTGCAGATTGGCCGGCCTGTCCACACCGCCGAGGGCCCCCGCTTGGAGTCCTTAGGCTTTTCTCCTTCAGCGTTCTACCAACTCCTTCTCTGCCTCTGGGGTCCCAGGCCCTCATCCTGGACTCCCCGAGGCCCCCACCCTGTCCCAAGAGGAAAGCACAGCCTCAAGCTCAGTCTTCCAGGGAGGTCAGATTACGTCAAGTCCAGGACCTCAGCTTTGGTGGCTCCATCACAACAACATGGTCTGCCCTCCTCCTGAGCGTCCTTGTCCCTGATGAATCTCAAGCTGCAGTGGCCCCAGGGATACACCTGTCTTAGTGCAGTCAGGCTGCTGGAACAGACCCATGGATGGGGTGGCTTATTAGGAACAGACATTTATTTCTCACGGTTCTGGAAGCCTAAGAGAAAGGCGCCGGCATATTCAAGGTTTGGTCAGGGCCCACTTCCTGGTTCATAAGAGAACATCATCTCCTTCTGTCCTCACCAGGAGAAAGTGGGGCGTGAGGTCTCATGTGTAAGGCCACTAATCCCTTCGCTGAAGGCTCCACTCTCCTGACCTAATGCCTCCCAAAGGCCCCATCTCCTACCACCGTCACAGAGGGGAATGGTTTCAACATAGAATTTGGGGGCACACAAGCATTCAACATAGCATGTGGGGACACACAAGCATTCAGTCTTTAGTAGCTGCCTTGTTCTTGTGGCCGTGCTCCTTCCCAGGGCTACAGTCTTGCCCCACGGAAGATATGCCCAACACTCTCATTCCCCCCATGCATCCTCCCTCACACACACACACATCACCCCCACAGCCCCTCCAAAAAGATGCTGGGGACTCTATTACCAACAGAGCACCCTTTTGAAACTTAGAGAACGGAGACTATTTTGGGAAGGCAAACGCACAAACACAAGAATGCCACCCCATAGACCTTTCATTTGGCAAGCGGAGTGGAAGGCGCATGCATTTCAGCTCCCACCAGCTCCCTTCAGTAGGTATCTTTGTGCAAACACAAAAACTACACAATAAACGCAATAGCATTGAGGGTTTCCATAGTCAAAGAAACTTTAGAAAATTCTGCATGTTGTATTGGAGCTTTCGAATGCACATGGATATATGAAAAGACTCTGAAGAGACCTGGGTACCAAGACCTATTTTACTTGTGGTTGTTGGTTTTTGTTTTGTTTTGTTTTGTTTTTTTTGTTGTTTTTTTTGCGTTTTCTACAATGGTCACATATATTTTATAATCAGGAAGAAATAGCACACGAATGTACATGGATATATTGAAAGGCTCTGAAAAGACCTTAACTTAAATCTTTGAGCACATTTCTCAGACTTAGTTGTCAATGAAGACCATTCCAATTTTTGAAAAATGGTTTATAGTTCACCTAGCTGTTTCTCAAATGTATTTTACAAAGGAGATCTTACCCAGTTTCCTGGGACCCTGCTGACCAGAGAAGGTAGCTTTCAGGTTCTCACCAGCTTGGGCTCCTGGACACCAGGGCCCGTCGGGGGCAGCCCAGTCAGCACAGGGCTCCGCTCCCTGCCTTGTGGGCCATTCCCAGGACTTCAGGATCTCTGAGCATCAAGCGGTGGTAGAAACGTGAGAGGAAACTGAAAACGGCTCACCGGTCTAACGGGGTCCTTTTCCACAGAGTGACACATCCATGGACCTCCTGCACCATCCCTAATTACTTTATGTGATTCTCTCCTGATTTCTGGTATACCCAGCCACGGCCCTTGAAGGCAAGGACAAGACCTCATCAAGCAAAACTGATTGAGTGCCTCTAGTGCTAGTACATGCGGATGGACTGTTGAGAGTAAAACATGTTAATAGCATGACTTGTTAAAAACAACCACCACCACCACATTAACTCTGCGTGTTGTTTCCATGAATTTCTGTTACCATGAAAAGAAGCCAAAACCAGATCTAAGAACCCAAATGTCCATCAACAGATGAACACATCAGTAAAATGAGGTGGCTTTTTTTCCCCTATAATGGGATATTATCCAATCATGAAAATAAAAGAATTCCTGATACTACAATATGAAGGAACCTTGAAGAAACGATGTTAAGTAGAAGAAGCCAGACATAAAGGGCCACATATCATGTAATTCTATTGATATGAAATATCGGAATAGGCAAATCCACAGAGACAGAAAGCAGATTTGTGGTTGTCGGGAACTGGGGAGAAGAGGAAATAAGGGGTGACCACTAATCAGAATAGGATTTCCATTTGGGGCGATGAGAAAATTTGGGAAACGAATAGTAGAAATAGTTGTACAACACGTGAATGCCTTAATGCCATTGAATTATATACTTTAGAATGGTTAAAATGATACATTTGGAGTTACATATTTTCACCACAATTTTTTTTTTAAATAAGAATAATTCTAAGAAAGTTCTGGGCACAGTAGAGATGCTTAAAAGAATTAGTTGGGTTATCCTCTGGAGCCAGCCCAGATGATTCTCCATAATCCTCTTCCAGTTTCATTGGACAGGTTAACACCGCATCTCTGCGGTGAGATTTTGGAACCGGCATTTCCTTTTAGTTGCGTGGGCCAAGCATACGGAATAGTTTTCTTCCTCTCATTTAGGCTTGTCTGTGAGACATCGCAGCTTTCCTGGTGTGCTGTCTCCAGCCCCCTAATGTGTGTGCATCTAGGTGAGGCCACACTTTGCGCTCTGCCCCATGCTGGACACCCCACTCTGTGGAACTAGTGATTCTAAGACCACACTACACATGGAGAAACCGAAGAGACCCAAGAATTGGGGGGAGAGTGCAGTGACATAAAAGCTTTCACTCTCAGAATGAAGTTGGAGAAAGCCATGACTTCTGTTTTCTAGAAAATGACTCATGGGCAACACAAATCACCGATTTTTTTTTTTCATAAATCCTGTCATCTACAGATTGACAGAAATTAGATATTTTGGGGGGTTAACTACAAAGCCACCAGCAGGGGGAAGTATACAAAGGGATGCTGGGACCACGCCGGGGCCCCCAAATGTCCCAGGCTCCTCTGTAAACAGGGGGTTTTCCTTTGTGCCTTTAGTAGAAAGAAATAGTCCTATTGTGAGGCTGTGAGAGAAACAACCTTTAATCCCTGCAAAGCCCAATAATATTATGTATATTGACTAAAACCCAGTTGAGTGGGCCTGACGGGGTTTTTTCATTACCACGGTACATTGTAACCTAGCTACCTTTGAAAAGTAACCAACATGAAGAGGCACTTGACATTTGCAAAGTATTATGGGTGTCCTCTCTATGTCCTCTCAAGTTCCCAAATTTACAATGGTCTTAATTTAAAAGTTAAGCCCCGGGATCAATTGCTTCGTGTCGGGCCAGGCTGCCCTTTTTAAAACAAAACAAACCCAACCCTGTGGACCAGTGTGACCTGACTTCCTCATGTGGCTCAGGGTTTGGGGGTGGGGGAGGAGAGTGCGGGTCACGTGCTGTCCTGTGTTTAATTTTGAAGGAAGGTGCCTGAACCCCAGGACGGTCACGTGCCACGCCTCCAGGTGTGGTGGAGGCGTACAAAGGCGGCGGCAGCTGGGAATGAGTTGGTGGAAATGGAAAGGGAACATAAGTAGCTTCTTTAGCAAATCCTCTGGAAATGACACGGAGGCCGGAGGATCGATGCTATCGATCTGTCCCGGGGCTACAGCGCCGCTCCATCTGACACGTCTGCAGAAGCCAGCCCGGGGAAAACAGCAACATTATTACAGGCATAACTGTGACCACATCAGCTGGGAAAACCCAGCCCCGGCCTTCTCTCAGCCCCCCTCTATTTGGGCAGTGGCCGTGGGTCAACATTAGAACAAGGATCAGGCCGAAATCCCCAGGGAGGGCTTAAGTGGGTCACGGCCTTGCTTTCGGCACATATCTTTATGACCTCCGATGACATCTGTGCCACTCTCCGTCTCCTGCCGAAACCCGGATCACTGTGTAAACCTAGACTCTGAACTAGGAAACAGGGGAGTCTACGCATCTTTCTTTCTTTTTTTTTTTTTTTTTTTGAAAATGTTCAGATAACATTTGAGTCTGCCAATGTTTCCTATCAAAACCAGGCCTGCTGTAATCATTACTAAGCAAATCCACTGTGTTTACTGTAGGCTCGTTCTACGATGACTGACAGATGATGGGCTGACTTTTGGCTCTGGAGTTCGCGGTCTCTCCTGGAAGATGAATACGATACTCGTGACAGCCGGGGTAACAAGTGCTGCTGTTGTAGATCGTGGGAAAGCCAGGGAGGTGGTGGGGGGGGGAGGGTAAGAGGCTCCGCTCAGGAAGGATTTGCAGCGAGACTGACAGTGAGGCTAGAACCGGAGTGGGAGAGGCCCTGGGTGCCGTGGTGAGGAGTTTGGACTTGCCCTGCCGGTGGCAGGGAGCTCTGGAGCACGGTGCTAACCTGATCCCAAGGCAGCTGTGGAAAGCTAACTCCGGCGGCAAGTGCACCAGTCAGTCGCTGCCACCTTGTTGCCGTGTAACAAAGCTCCCCCAAAACGTGGTGTCTTCACACGGCAAACACTGGCTTTGCCCTTGTGTGTCCGGAGGCCCGAGTTGGCTCTGCTGTGTTCGTCTGGGATCAGCTGGGCTTGGCTCCAGGGTGTGATGTGGGTTCAAGTCAGCTGCAGTGTTTGGTCCTTCTTCTTAGGCCAGTTGCTGTCAAGGGCATGTGATTCTCATGGTAGGTCAACAGGGCATCAGGACGGGAACAGAAAGAAGCAGTGCTTCTGTGGGTCTCAATTCCGAGCTAGCACACTCGTGTGTACACACACACACACACACTCCATTAACTCAGTCAGGTTACCTGGTTGAGCCACACACCAAGTCAATGAGGAAATGCACTCCACTTTTAGTGGAAAAAGCCACCAAGTCACAAGGCGAAGGTATGGATATACAGTGGTACCTCGAGATACGAGTGCCCTAACATACGAGATTTTTGAGATACGAGCCATCGAGCGAGCGATTTTTGCTTTGAAATACGAGCAACATTTGAGATAGGAGTAATCCTGCGGATCGGCCGGCTGCACACGACCCACCAGTTTCCCACGCCTCAAGGTTACAGAACGAATTAAACTTATATCTCGAGGAACCACTGTATAATCCCAATACACGGAGGGCAGGAAGGATTGCGAACAGTGGCTCCTTCCACCACTCTGGGTGGAGAAAGGACAGGCAGCCGGTGACATGTTGAGGAGGCCCGTGCAAAATACAAGCCAACAGTCCACGGGGCAGCACCGAGCGCTTTTCCAAAATGGCATGGCCCAACCACGTGGGCTCACCCATCTCCGCAGCAGGGAGAACACTTATTAAATGGTTGGTTGAAGCATTTAGGAATTCCCGGTTGAATTATAGTCTTGGCAGCAGCTGCCTTCCAGACCCATCTGGTTTGAATTGGCAGAACTGCAGCTGTGCTTGTTGGTACGGGTGAGCCTTGCCTTTGAGTAATGGGCCTGCATGGAAGGGGTGGAGAAAGGGAAGAGGAAGATGAAACTTGTCATGAAAAATGGGTAGAGAGAACAACAGAGCAACTACCGTTCTCGCTGTGCAACAGGGGAGCGGGCCTGTGGTTCTGGGCTGGAGGACAGATTCCTGTCGGATTACTGGGTCCCTCTGCTTCTCTTGTCCAACCCAGGAGACGCTGTCAGATCACATACTCGCCTTATGGATTGATTGCTTCGCTTTTATAAAAGGGACGGGTATAATTAGTTTCACATTTTTAATTTATAGCATCAGCTAAGCTTTTTAATCCGTTATTTATGGCGGAGAACGAAGAGCTCAATTGCCTCCTGCCCCCCTCGCAGAAAGCAGCCCAGTCCCCCAGTTTGTAATCAGTTGTTTGGCTCAGACATGTGGCCTTCTTCAAGGGCGAGAGGGGTTGCCGCAGCGTCGTTGCCTTTTTCTTCGGAGCTGAGTCCTGGAAACCGTGAAGAAGAAAAAAATACAAGTCTGGAGTGATATCTCTCCACACATCTGCTTTCGGAGACAGTGGAGTTGGCAGGGACGAGGACGGGATGCCTGAAAAGTCCCAGTTGAAGAAAGACGCTTCTGCTGGGTCACCGTTCCTGCCTGTGGCCCGCCCCTGCACAGGACTCCGGTGTACCGTTATTTTTCTGAGATAACCGAGGAAACCTTAGCAGATGAGCAGTGACCTCCAAGAGCTGGGATCTGTGAGAAGAGGTCCGTGTCCTGAACCAAGGGCCCTGGAGACTAGACGAAGGAGCCCGGTGGATTCCACAAGCATCCCGAGAGTCTGCACGTTCCCTGACAGCGCTCGCTCGCGCTGGGCCCGGGCGGGCTGGGAAGAGCAGCTGAGAGGTTTCTGGCACCCTCCTCCTGCTGAGTGGTATTGATGGCCACATCGTAAGTCACTTACAGAAATGCACAGTCACACCGTGTATCTGGGAAGACGGGATGGCCCAGCTGACACTTAGCATCGTGGCGTGGCTGAGATGGCACCGGGGAGCGTGGGCCGCATCCAAGCTGGCAGCCCCCGGGGAAGCCGGAGCTGGAGGCTGCAGTTTAGGCTTTGGGCCCGACTTGGATCCTTCGCCGGAGTGTTGAAGGGTTAAAGACGAAGAGCGAGGCCGCAGCAGAAGCCGCTCCTCCAGGACAGGGAAGCGCGGGTGCTGAGCGGGGGGCCTCCCTTCCCCGCCCCCACCTGTGCTGAGGGGTCTCGGTGTTTACTGAATGTTAAAGAAATACCAATTGAATCGTATGTTTAATGAGGTGTATCAAACATGTAATAAGATACACATCTATTAAACAGTTGTGAAATCTCAGTGAATATGTTCTTAATAATAAAGGGTGCAGATGGCTTACAGATTGGGCCAAAGAACAAAGACTATAGGAGCTTATGGAAGGAATAAGAGAGCCATCTTTTGAAAATCGAGAAGACAGCTGATTTTCAGCCAGAATTTGATACATGTATCTGCGCTCAGCTAGAGCAAAAATGGAACCCAGGCCCACATAGGAGAAGACTATAAACCTCGAGACCTGAAGACGAGGGAGAAAAAGTGATTAAAATTAAAGACAGAAAAATGGAGGCTCACAAAATACTCCCAGGGCTTTAGATAGACCTTCAGGTTTCAGCAACAGACGATTCTCAATATCACACATTTGCCCTCTCATGTCCCCAAACTGCAGGAACTAGCCAAGTGTTATAAAACAAAAGAGCCACCTGATATGTAGGTAAAGGATTATTAACTTGTTTTTCTTTCTCTAAAATGTGGTGATTATCATATTATATTGCAACATGCTATTGAAGTTACATCAGAAAACTACTACTGAAAACTGATCTCTTTCTTCTTGCACACGTAGGTCAGGCTAAGAGTGTGCTTAAGCATGAGTGTTTGCCAAATAATGGGTGCTTAGAGTTAAGAGGAAAGAGGTCGGGGTAAGGGCGGGGGGGGGGGGGGCGTGCGCAAAGCAAAATTTGCAGGGACAGAGTGTCAGTGAATCTGAAATAAACACGAAGCTTATGACCATGCTTCCCAACCTTCTGCACGTCTTTGGACAGAATGAAGATGATTGTGTTTGTTCGGCAGACCCGAGTGATCAAAGCCTGGGTGCTATCGGCCCAGGAGCTCTGACCACACAGGCATTGCCAGGCCATCTTGAGGGCAAAAGAGTCACCATCTCCCCCAGCTGGCATGGCTCAGTGGTTGATTTTTAACCCATGAACCAGGAGACCGTGGTTTGATTCCTGGCAGGGCACAGGCCCAGGTTGCGGCTCTCTCCCCATGTGGGGTGTGCAGGAGGCCGCTGATCAATGATTCTCTCTCATCATTGATGTCTCTCTCTCTCTCCCTCCCCTTCCTCTCTGAAATCAATACAAATATTTCTTTACAAAATACATCACCCTCTCAGCACACTGTTGGGGATGCTGTGTCCCAGAGTATACAGAGATATGAGAGCTTCCAGAGCCCAAATGCAACATTCTGTCTTTGCAATCAGAAACCACCCCAGCTTTGAAATAATCAAAAAGTATACCGATGTATATACATGTACCCAGGAATTTTACATTGTTCTAAGTATTTACATGTATTAACTTATTGGAACATCACAGTAACTATGAGCTAGACAATATCATTGCCTCCTCTTAAGAAATGAGAAAACTCCTACACCAAAAGAAAGCGACTTCCTCAAGATCCCCTAGCTCAGTGGTCGGCAAACTGCGGTTCAAGAGCCACGATTTGCCACTCCGTTGACCAATGAATTTGCCGACCACAGACCTAGACTCTCGATTCCAATTAATTGCAGGCTGTTGTTGTTCCTGGTGATTAAGCCCCTATCCCAGTGGTCCGCAAACTCATTAGTCAACAGAGCCGCAGTTTGCCGACCACTGCCCTAGCTAGTCAGCAGTGGCACTGAGAACCAAAGCCAGCAGGATTGGCTGAGGGGGCTTCTCTGTAACTACTCTGTATCAGCACTTCTCAAGAGTGTAAGAGTCGTGGGTCACAAAGAAAAGCCGTTGGTAGGGTACACACTGGAGGAGGTCACAGCCCCAGGCACAAGGATGAGGGCAGATCAGCAAGTGGGCCAAGTGGCCCCATACCTCCCGCCCTGGAGCCCCCTTGCCCTCTACCAGTATGCCCAGCGTACTGAGGAAGTGTTGCTCTGTATAGCTAGCAAGATGTTCCCAGCAGGTTACTTAGAAAAGCCTGACGCCAAGGCAGTGGGTAGCCTTGATGCATGGGAATGGACAAAGCCCCTGTGCCGACATGCCAGGGAGTCTTTATAACATTTGATGTAGAAGTGCATCGGTTGACATGAAGAGATGTTCTTGGCATAGCATCTGTATATTTAAAACCCTAATATGCAAATAAACCGAACAGTGGAACCATATGAATGACTGGTCACTATGATGCACACCAGGCAACCTCCAGCAGTCACTTTCCCCCCCCACTCTCCTCCTGCCAGCAGGCCCTGATTGCCTGCTAGGCCTACGGACCCCACTGGTGCACAAATTTCGTGCACTGGGCCTCTAGTGTAAAAATAAGCAGGTGACAAAACTGTATGCAAAGTTTGAGCTCATTTTTATTTTGAGAGAATGATGAGAGAGACTCCAAATGTCTGTAGCTATGATCTCAGGATAATGGGGTTACAAGTATTTTTTTTCTTGTTTCTTATCTGTTTTCTCTATCCTTTTTCTATAATGAACTTAGATAACTTGAAAGAGTGTTTGTTTGTTTTTAAGAAGAGAAATCACCTGCTTAGTTCCTACCAAAGAATTAAATGTTCAGCTTCCATGTCCGACTAAACATAGTTTCCCCCGACCATTGCCTTTCAATCTTTCATCATGATTGTGTTTAGCAACGGAATTCTTTTTCTAATAAAATCTTACTTGTAGCCTCACAAGGTAAAAAACAAATCAAATATAACTTCTCTGATTGAGGCCAGGTGTGAGACTCAGGGCCCACCCCCTACTTACTGCCCCCTTCCCACTACCCCATCCTTAAAGGGCCTGGTTAATAAAATGCTACCCTGGACCATTACAGGAGAATCATAGTTACCAAAAAAAAAAACATGCTCTGAAGGAATAAATCTAAATAATAAAATTATAATACCTGAGAGAAATAATAGAAAACTTGATTGTTAAAAAGGAGATTATTTGGGATTTAAATTGAAATGCATAAGCTTTTGCCAGATCCTATTCTACGGACACCGGGTAATTTATCCATGCGGCAGCCTCTTCGTATCTAGCATGAGGCCTTTGTCACAGATGCAGGTAAACCTCCCCTGCTTTGTAGTTTTACTTCTACTGCTTAATTTTCTGCTTGTTTCTGTATTGTCCTTAAGTGTCATTGACCCTCAAGAAGAATCCAGAAAGAAGTTCTGTACCCAGAAACTCTACTTTTCCATACCTGCCTCTTCAAGGGGCAAGTCAATTGTGGTTGGCAGAGAGTTGTTTCAAAGAACTCCGGGTTGGTCTTTTAAATGCAATATGGTTTCCAACAACCAACATTTGTGGTAAGGGGCGATAGACCAGAACCCAGTATAGCACTGCCATGATTCAAACTTTGAATCTAAAGCCAGGACCTATTGACCTCATCCTCTCTTTCTCTAGAGTGGACCCAATAGTCAACCGAATAGATACCTTTCTGCTCCTATTCATCAGTCAGTCTCAGAAGGAAAGCTGAGTAGGTCCATATGTATAAGAATTGGGTATGTCATTGTTTGATCGTTGAACAGTTATGGTTTTGTTATCCTTGCATCCCAACTGTTCAAGAAACCGAAATAATATATGAAGAAAATCTTTCGGGAAAAAAAAATGTTCCTTCCTTCTTCCTCTTTTCATGCTTTTCCTGTCCGCCAGCTCTTCTGTTCCCCCACATACGAGTAGCCTCGTGACTCTTAGAAAGGATTAATTGTGACACTCTGAGCTCAATTCTACTGAGCTGAGTCGAAATCTTATTCTGAACGCTACAGGTTATTAGGGTTAGCCGAAAGAATGTGCATTTATTTGCTGAAGGTACTTTATAAATCAATACCTTGTTTTTGAATTTGGGTCAATAGGAATAACTCTGAAGCACAACCAACAACTACAGCAACCCTAAAACAGCACTTTCAACTTATTGATTTTTAGAAAAGTATTTTTTCCTGGCATTATTCACACACCTTTGATAAGCAACTCAATGCAATAAAAAATTTTAATGGATATTTTTTATCCCAAAATATTTATTTATTTATTTATTTTTCAACATGTCTTTGAATTGAAGCCAGTTAGGTTCTTTGAGAATAGTGTGGGGGCGAAGTGAAAGGTGGAGCTAGGGGCAGGCCTTTTGCTGATTCAGTGCTAGAGCATCACTGAGCATATCCAACAGTTATTTACCAAGTCATGTCATTAAGTCTTTTGGTGATTTTAGATATTCCCCTGAGATTTTTTTTATTTTTTTGTCATGCAACAGTATTTACAGAGCACCTTGCCTGGGCAACGGTCTTGGGGCACTTCAAAAAGCAAATGTAGCCCTCGAGGGGTTTCTTGGCGGTTAGAGCACTGTCTCGATATGCCAATGTTGTGGGTTCAATCCCCAGTCAAGGTACACACAAGAATCAACCAATGATGGCATAAATAAGTGGAACATCAAATCTCTCTCTCCCCTGTCCTCTCTCTCTCTAAAGTCAATTCATAAATATTTTTGTGCAAATATAGCACAGCCAGTGTGGTTCAGTGGTTGAGCATTGACCTGTGAACCAGGAGATCATGGTTTGATTCCCAGTCAGGGCACATGCCCAGATTGTGGGCTCAATCCCCAGTAGGAGGCATGCAGGAGGCAGCCAGTCAGTGGTTATCTCTCATCATTGTTCTCTCTCTCTCTCTCTCTCTCTCTCTCTCTCTCTCTTTCTTTCTCTCTCTCTCTCTCTTCCTCTCTCTCCCTCTTTTCCTCCTTCCCTTTCTGAAATCAATAAAAATATATATTTTTTAAAAAGCAAATATAACCAGAATAATTCTTACCTTTCTTCCAGGCCAAGTATTCTTCACCTAGGGTATCCACAGATTTTGGGGTGTTATTTACAAAATATTATGTGCATGTATGTACATGTGTGCCTGCTTCTTTCTTGGAGAAGAGAGAACATGCATGGTTCTTGCGGGAATCGTGACCCTGAAATGGCCATGAGTCTAGAGCAGCAGCAGCGGTTCTCAAAGTGCGATCTGAGCACTCCTGCGTTTCCTGTGGCCTCTGAGGTCGAATGATTTACATATTACTACAAAGACATTCTTTGCCTCTTTCACTCTCCTTCTCTCACATGGATACTGAGGAGTTTCCAGAGGCTGCAGGACATATTATGTTGCCTCAGAGAGAATGCAGAAGCAGATCTGAGAATGTAGCTTTCTTCTCTTAATCTAGACAAGATTTATAACGATGTGACGCAATGCCACTCCTCGCTGCATTATTTTGGTTTGGAAAATAAAATTATTTTCAGGGGAAAAAACCGCTACTTGGGTAAATCTGTAATGGTTTATTATTTTATTTTTAAGTGAACATATCGGTATCTTTTTTAATTTCTCTCTTTTGGTCTCTAATATATCCATCGATAATCTATAATGCAGACAAACTAAAGCTCTTTGGCATCCTTACTGACTTTTAAGATTTTAAACAGGTCCTGAGACCAAGAAGTTTGAGAATCACTGCTTTTGAGTTCTTGAGGTTTTCTCTGATCAACGTTAACAGGCTGAAGTAAAAATAACAATAGACAGTTCCATGATTAATGTTATAGAGTTCATGCAGCTCCTCATTGAAAGATGAGACAGAGGACCGAAAACCAGGACTACAGGCTTTCTTAGAGGAGAAGGACCTTGCCGGGCTGTCCCGCAAGGGGAGAGCAGCAACACATGCAGACGGGAACACGCCTTTTGAGGGGAGCAATGGCAAGGGATGGGGTTTAGGGTACTCGGCACGCGCTGATTGGTGGTTTCACATAAGGCACATGATTAGGCACTTAGGAATTGAGGACTTAGGGTATTTGGCAGGTGCTGATTGGTGAGGTCATACTCCGTCCATCAGTTGGGAGAAGGGAGGATCTATCTCTCATATATTAGGTTGAGCCATATGAAGTTGTCAATGCTCCACCATGATTTGCTTACAAAATTTGTCATTTTGTCGGTAAATCTAAAAAAAGGTGATATTGTTAACCTGCCAGACGGGTTAGAGTCAGTCACCTTGGCATTTCAGAATTGCTTGGACAGTGTTGGAAGAGGGCCCTGCTTTATCTCATGCTCTTACCCAGGCTCCATTTATCCAATAACACTCTCTTTCCTAAGTATCTTATTCATTAATTTTGATTATAAAAGTAATACATGACTTGGAAGAACCACAGACAAGAACAAGAAGGGGCATCTCTAACCCATCATCCAGAGGTAGCTTCCTACAGCGGATGCTTATCTATATACGTATTACTTTCACTCCGTTTTTCTCAGTCTATTTCACCTAAATATGAGCACACTATTTTTCCATCTTAAATCGTACATTGGTCATTTAACACCATTACATAAACATTCCCCATTTTTCTTAAGTCTCTTCATTAAAAAAATATGTTAATATTTTTCTGATTATAAAAACATGCTAATTTTATTAACCTTTGAAAACATAGAAAATTAAGAAGAGTTAAATTACTCTATGTGTCACCATCCAGAATAACCATGCTTATTATTTGGGTATATTTTTCTCTATTTAGACATATTGTTTTACATTCTTGATGTCATATTGTTTATACAGTTTTAGACTCCATTTTTCATAATGAGGAGCATCTTCTATGCTGGTGGAAAACTTGTCATAGATAGTTTGTTTATGGGATAAATGTTATCACATGCATGGCTTACACAGGATCTAGCTGTGTAACTATTATTAACTACCCCACTATTTTCTTTATGTTGTTGGCACTTTCTCACAAACATAAATAAAGCTGACCTGAACAGCTTTGGGCAGACATAAATCTTGTTTTCTCCTGGAGGTGTTTCCCCTTGTTTCTGAAAAGTGGAGTCACCCCATTTCAATGCAGAGGCTTCCATCACCCAAGCACACCAAGGATGTTCACACACAAGAGATAGTGGAGAGAATGTTCTAGATCAGTGGTTCTCAACCTTTCTAATGCCGCGACCCTTTAATACAGTTCCTCATGTTGTGGTGACCCCCAACCATGAAATTATTTTTGTTGCTGCTTCATAAC
>JAAGEH010000452.1:13909445-13993910 GCA_011751065.1 Lasiurus cinereus
GCTGCTTCATAACTGTAATTTTGCTACTGTTATGAATCATAATGTAATTATCTGTGTTTTCTGATGGTCTTAGGCTCTACAGCAGTGGTTCTCAGCCTGTGGGTCGCCTAAGACCATCGGAAAACACAGATATTTACATTATGATTCATAACAGTAGCAAAATTACAGTTATGAAGCAGCAACAAAAATAATGTTATGGTTGGGGGTCACCACAACATAAGGAACTGTATTAAAGGGCGGCGGCCTTAGAAAGGTTGAGAACCACTATTCTAGAGGAAAAGGGCCGCTCCCCCATTCTGTAGGGTAGATTTCTAGAAGTAGAACTACGGAGCCAACGGGCACAAACTTACATTTGGCCCTCTTATTGCCAAATCGCTTTCTACAATGTCCCAATTTACATTTCCATCGGCCGTAAGAGTGCCAGAGCCTGTCTGACTCGTCCATGCCAGGACTACGCTTTCTCTGCGTCTCCTACTCCGCTCTCCTCTTCTCTCTTCCCCTCCGCTCCCTCCCCTCCCCCTTGTTTTCCAAAGGAACTTAATAGGAAAAACATTATCTTATTTTAGTCTTGGTGACTTTGACCTTTAGTGATGTTGCAGTTATTTCCCAAATATTATTTGCTGTCCACTGACTTTGCCTCTCTCTCTCTCTCTATCGTGAGTCACTTTCATTTTCAAGGTGGCTGACTAGTGCTGGAGTCAAACCTTAATTAATATCTCTAGTCTGTAGTTATGAGATGAGTGAAGCCAACTAGCCCACAGGGCACTGCACTCCTTCTTTTGGCTTCATTATTACCTATTTGCTAACCAAATAGACTAACCAGCCCACTGTTAGAAATATCCCTGGCTGGAGTACAAAATGTTGAAACCACAAGTAACCTTCTAATTATACCCTGCACTGGTCAACACCCCGCTACATTCTAATTTGGGGCCCTATAATTTCAGAGGAAAGTGAATAACTTGTATTTCAAAAAGGAGCAGTAACAGAAAAGTCAACTTGGAACTGGTCTGCTTCACTGGGAAGCACACAGTCTCATCTGGCTCCTTCCTCTGGATTGAAGTTCTTGAATGGTCTGGCGGACATCAACATATTTGAGATAGTCAGTCTTAAAAGATGGGCCATGTCTATTTCTTTTTCTTTTTCTTTTTTTTTTACATTTTGCACAGAGATGCTGTGTAAGCATTTGGTTGGTTGTATATTGAGATAATGGCCATGTGTGGGGAGAAAAAAAGGAGGGCGGGGAGGAGAATTGTTGTAAATGTATTTAACAGAAAAACAATACTGAATACAAGATATTAAAGGAGCAGACTCCAGAAGACAGTAAGAATCCTTGAATGAAAAACCTTGAGAAATCCTACTTATAATGTAACCAAGCTTCGGTCTAGACAGGAAGTATACACTTCCCTAGGGATATAAAGAGATCAAATTGAAAGGGAAACACCCTAACATAAATGTCCAAAAACAGCAGACTCCCTGTTTTCCTGTGTTCTGGTGACCAGATCTCTTTATTAACTGTCTCCCAGGCCTCCCCAGTATCAATAGTGGTTCATAATGATGACCTGGGGGCAGAGCAAGATCTCAGAGTGCCCTCTGACTCATCAAAGAAATATTAAATTAAATGTATTTTGTCGTTGTCTAATTCTTTTAAAATTGGCAATCTATGTGTGGTATATACGATGGTTCCCTATTAATCCAATATTTGTTTCCACCAGAGCAATATTCGAATAATCTATTTCCCAACCACAAGCGAAGGATTGATATTTATTCTTAAATTGTAGTTGAGTACGCATCTCCATTGTATGTTACTCAGGGAATTTACATAAGCACGGCTGAATATCAGTTGTTTGCATGCTCTATGATAAAAGTTCATTTTTAAAACCTCAAATTGCAATTTGTCAAAGTCCATTTGCCAGTTCTTTAACAATTTCAGCCAAATTGTAAATTGTATAACTGTCTGCATCATTTGCATACGTAATCATGTTAGAGTGATGGTATAATCTAGGCACATCATTT
Source organism: Lasiurus cinereus (assembly GCA_011751065.1). Taxonomy (NCBI): domain Eukaryota; kingdom Metazoa; phylum Chordata; class Mammalia; order Chiroptera; family Vespertilionidae; genus Lasiurus; species Lasiurus cinereus. The sequence continues at coordinate 13,911,459 of JAAGEH010000452.1, forward strand.
ATGAGAAGAGGAACAATAGCAGCCAGCTTCCAATTCTTGGGATACTGAGAGTAATTTATTACGTGGCTGATGTTTTCTTTCTAATTTCCACCAAATGATCTCTTTTAGAATGATGAGCACTAAAGACGGCTGTCCCTTGTGTATTATCTTTACTGTTTTCCCAATCTTGAATTGAGAACCAAGATGAACACCATGTTACATTTCTGCTTCATTCACACACACACACACACACACACACACACACAGTAATTTCAATCCAAAGAATATCACAAGAGTTCAATGAAACATCCTCCTCGAATGGTGCCCCTGTGTTAAATTAATTTAATCTCTGGATCTGGTTATTGAATATTCTTTTCTGTGCATTGACAATTTGCCAATTGCTTGCTTCCTATTTTTAATCAATCTTGCAGATAATTTACCAGCCAACTAAATCGTTTTCCTGGCCTATCACACTCCTCTACCCGGTGGAGAGCAAAAGTAAATACAATCAGTCTTGTGTTGCACCATCAGAAATTTATGATGACCCCAGGCAAGTAGCTTTCTGCAAGACTAATTTATGTATAGTCACATCTGTCACTGTGGCACTTGGACATGTCTCAGGCATTTTTATTAGTCATTCCTGGGAACAACCCTATGAGATCACAAGGTGGGTCTGAAACGCCCTTTTTTGAGAGGTTTCTAACATTGTATTAGATGCCTACATGTTGAAACCCAACCCTCAAATCAGGAGTATTGTCCGGACCACAGATCAGGCTCACCCAGCAACATAGAACTCGGAATCTCTGCCTGGCCCAAATCAATTACTCCACTTACTAATTTCTTCCCCCACAATCATCACTGCAGCCCAGAGAGGAAATCACTTTCCTAGGATCATAAAAACAGTTTAGAGGTAGTAAGATTAAGTTTCCTTGTACGTTAATGGTTAACAGGGACTCAGCCAGCTCTGGATTCAAATCCTGGCTCGGCTGTTACTGTGCGACTTTGGGCGAGTTGCCTACCTCCTCTGGCAATGCTGTCCTCTTCTTCAAAGTGAGGAAAATGATGCTTACCATGTGGGGGTTACTCTGAGAGGTAAAGTAATGACAGCTCACCATCGAAGGGTTTTCTGGGCTAGAAAACCTTGTACTCCTTACCGTGTTTAATCCATTCCACAGTCTTGCAGGCGATGGAAGGTATCTTGTCCCTGATACTGGATCCATGTTCCCCGTCCCTCAGGAAGCCATACCCTCTTTATTACAATACCATGTGGTGGAGAATACCAACTCAGCTGTCTTTCTCTCCTGTCTAAAAACTTGCTGTCTATTTACCAAGCACATTGTGGAATTCAGAGAGACATCTTTTCAATTCAAGTTGCAAAGACACAGGTTAACAGAATTTAAAATAATTTTGCCTTGAACTACTTGTGTGGGCAGAGAGCCATTGATGAAGCTCTCTGCTAACTCACAGAACAAATCCATACAATCTCAGCTTTCGTATACAAGCCTGAAACTCATTAGAACCAGCTCTCTCCTGGGTTATAAATGGACAGTTGTCACTGCATCAAGCAGGCGCTATGCTCACCTACTCCCGAGCATGATTGAATGGTGGTTTGTGCACGTCAGGCTCTTAGAACTGCATGTGTCCTGTAGGAAGTGCTCAGTGCATGTTAACTAATATTATTACTACTAGCATTACCCTCCCCTCTTCCCATCCTCTCAGCTATAGTTGATGGATCAGCTTTTTAATATCCAGAGCTAGGAAGAGTCTACTGTCCAGTTTGGTGTGAATGGCCTTCACGTTTTTATGGCCTAACAATACCACATAAGTTTCTTGAAATGCTTAAGGAACAGAAACAAATGTGCATGCACTGTGCACAGGGCATCTTCAGATATAGAAAGATGAAGAAGCCTTGAACCTTGACCTCAAAGAACTCACACTGTATTGAAGGAGTGGTGCAGGACTTGTTGGAATGATAGGTCAGAGAAGGCTTTCAGGAAGAGGTGATGAAGGAGCCAAATTTAGAAGACTGGTTTGGGGAGATCAAGAAGAATGTAGAAGATGGAAAAGAAAACGGAAAAAAAAAAGTGAGCTCAAGGCACGGAGGCAACGAAAGGGTGGGAGCTTTATGACATGCCGGGTAGTTCAGAACTAGCAGGAGGTCTGGGAATGAGAGCAGAGTAAGGTTGGCAGAATGGTTAGGACTTCAATGGGGTGGAGGAGAGCAAAGGAGGTGGCCAATCTAGACAGAGGAACCAGCATAATCAAAGGCCCGTAATGAGAAAAAGAAATGAATTACACGAAAGAAGGCCAATGAGTGGTGGAGTGAGGCTGGAAGAGATGAGTCCCGAAAGGTCAAATGGGGCGAAGTCCGTCTTCCTCCTGTGGAATTCCCATCTGGCTCCCTCAGCCCCATCTGGTTGGCCCAGTTCTCAGCGGTACAGTACAGTCATTCTAACTCCAGCAACCCTAGCATTTCCCCGCTATAGCAATGCTTTTACAACTCTGAGTTTGATTCTGGGCCAAATTGGCCATATGGCTGGATGGCCTCAGCATAGAAACCCTTTGAGCCACTTGCCCTGGGTAATGTTCAGATTTTCTTCTTGGGCTTCAGATTTCTATTCCATGGGGCTTTTGTTTTCCTTTGTTTTTTTTTATTGACTTTATTGGTTAATAAGATTATATAGGTTACAGGTGTACAATTCTATAATGCATCATCTGTATATTAGAGTGTGCGTTCACCACCCCAAGTCAAGTCTCCTTCCATCACCATTTATCCCCCTTCTACCTTCTTCTACCTCCCTTCCCACACCTCTCTTTCCCTTTGGTAATCACCATACCATTTTCTGTGTCTCTGAGGTGTTGGTGTTTTTTATTAATCCCTTCATCTTTTTTACCTAGATCCCTAATCCCCCACCCTTCTGACAGCTGTCCGTTTGTCCTGTGTGTCTATGAATCTTGTTGCTATTTCCTTTGTTAGTTTATTTTGTTTATTTGATTCCACATATAAGTGAAATCACATGGCATTTGTCTTTCTCTGACTGGCTTCTTTCACTTAGCATAATATTCTCCAGGTCTATCCATACTTTCACAAAAAGTAAGATTTCCTTCTTTTTTAATGCCAAGTAGTATTCCATTGTGTAAATATACCACAGCTTTTCTATCCAATCATCTACTGATGGGCTTTTGATTGGCCTCGTATTTCAGCCAACAGTTAGTGTTAGAAAAATATGGTTAGGAAATAAATTCCTGAGAGATAGTTGGTTCAAAAGTAAGGCATTCTTTTAATTCTAGAGAATTTCAAGGGCTCAGAAATATTGGATCTAGCCATATGTTAGCCACATCTCCAAATTGTAACAAGGCTGGTATTCTTAACACGTGTCCTGGGGTAAGCAATGGGTGTTGGGCTGTAGCAACTGCAAGGTAACAGTGAGCAAAAGTCTTTGCATTTAAGTGTCTTTTTGTAGAAGGTGATTATATGAGCCAAAAAAAGAAGGCTCTTCGCACTGATTTATGTTCTTGGTGTTTTCTGGGAATTTTGTCAATCTTCAGAAAACAGTCTGATTATTTTTAGATTGCATTCAATTCCTTAGAACACTGGCATGCCGTACGTATCTTTCATTTTCTTCATAGAAAGTAAACCTTAATAACTGACAGCAATTTTCTTGTAAATGTCATCAAATAAATGCCTGTTGTGCTTTTTGTTTGCTACTATGGGTGCCAAAGAAACACAGTGCCTTTCTTAAGGAGATTTCATATAATTCAGGATTATCCAAAACAAAACAAAAATAGTAAATCTTCCTTTTTATTTTTTTAAGGCATTTTCACCATCTCTTTTCTTGTCTACAAGAGCCTTTCTCGAGCCAGAGTAGTTGCAGGGTCAAGTCCAAGATGCTTTAGCAGCATTTTCTTCTCGGATGGGTAACAAAGTCATTAAATCCCTTTGAGTTCAGGAAACCTGCTTAGACACTCCAGGTTGGTTTCAGAACAAAAGAAAATCCACTTGAAACATGCACATCCTTCATGGACAACATTGCCTCCTTGAACAGGCTCTTTTGGTTGAAACTAACTGAAACCAAACTCACATTAGCTTAAGTAGAAATGGGAATATATTCCTTCATTGACCAAAATAGCTGGGGTATGTGGCTTCAGGCCAGCCTTATTCAGCAGCTCAAACTATAACGTCCGTCTCACCGCACCACTCTCCCCACACCCACTCTGTTCTGTCGGCCTCCTTTCCAGGTGGGCCGTTTGCTTTGGGAGTTAGTCCCTGCGAGCTCCAGGCTCACATCCACGCATCGGAGAGAGCCTCTCATTGCCATGGCTCCAGCAGAGGGCTGGTTAGGGCTCTCAATGCCTCCCTGCGGATGCATCACTGCAGAGTGGCGTGGTGTCCAACTGGCCAGACTTGGGTCAACCCAGAGCCAATGGGTAGTAGTGTCAGCCATATCTAAACCAAATAGACTGAGGGCAGGTGCCTCCTGGCCAAGAAATTTCAACTACATGTTCCAAAGGAGAGGGAAGTAACCACACTGTCCATTACAATTGCCTCTATAAAATCTGAATGTTGTGGCAAACCCAGGGGTACAGGTCAGATAAAGGATATATAACCAAAAAATAACAATAACCATGTCATTGGTGATAGACAATTAAAAAGTAAGATGTGTCATCAAACTTGGGGGTATTTTAATCTTCAAATACCAAGAAGTTCCTTTGATTGCATTATTTTCACTGATTTCAACAAATTAAACTATAATTGGCCCAGATGATTTCTCCACTCACTTTCAGTTAAAAAAAATAATTCTGTAATTCTTTGAATTGGTTAGCTGATTAGTTCATTGTTTTGGAACCATCTAGAAGTGACTTTCAGGTCACAGAGTTAGGTAAACTACATGATACTGTGTAAACAGTCTGACACTTTACCGGGTTTTTTCAACTATGGCTTTCCCACAAGGCCAATATAAGATACACTCCTTCGGGGAATTCTTTATTTAATATTATTTTGTAGAAGAAGCAAGGAGAATTCAACTTTATATTTGAGTAAAAATATATCACGTCATTTTTATATGATTATTTAATAATATTACATTTTCCCTTAAAGTTCACAATTATATTTTCACCATAACTCTAAATATATAAAATAGAAATTTATGAAAGAATTTTATGGGTGAAATAAAAAGTATTTCCTAGAAATATATAATAAAGTAGCTAAATAATTTTTAATTATTAACTTTTAAAAGCAAAATATAAGTGCAAATGTGAGACTAGAAATCCTTCTAATTTGATTTGATATGTTACCGTGAACCTAAATCATACTTTTCTGAATATAATCATTTTTAGTTTATTTCCCTCTTTATAACACTGATGTGCTTTACCCAAATAAAACTTTCCAGATGATAGTTAGCATTTTAGCCTATTTCATCACGCACACCTTTTCTTTGATTTCCATGTTTTTTCATTGAGAACCTTGATTACAACAAAAGGCAAACATACGTGTAAAAAATTGACAGGAGTGGTGATTCTTTTTTTTTTTTTTTAAGATCATAAATCCAGATTTATCAGCTTTAGTGTTACTTCATAGGTTAAAAAAAAAAGCTCAATACTGCCAACCTGCAAAGCATTCTTTATTTCGTTTCTGAATAGAACTCGGCAGCTCATCAAGAATGCAACAACATTCACTTGCGAGTCAGACTGTTCATCCTCGCACTGTAGCATCTGGCCTGTTTTGAGGCTGCATTTCCCTCCACCATGGCCTCCCAAAGGTACTTGTTTTAGCGATGAGATTCGCCAGCTCTCTGGTGGACTCGGTGATCTTACCTTGAGGTGTTAAGAATCGCTGAAGGCTATAAGGACTTGTGTAAATTACAGCCATGCAGAGCGGCGTTGGAAAATCAATAAGTAATGAAATAGTACTGGAGTGAAGTAGCCAAGAGAGCAATGGGTGGGAAACTCCCAAGGATGCGGTTTCATTTTGTCAAAAGGTAAAAAGAGATGTTCTGATGTGTTTCTACAAAACGGGCTTCCTTGGAAATGAGAGGCTATTGCTGGAGGTGGCAGGAGAGTCACGTCAGCACACCCACAGCACGGGGTGAGCTGTGGACCTCTTGGTGCGACAGTTTCATTTGAGACAGCCGTGCGTTTTATCCCAGGCAAGCAATAAATAGGGCATTTTCTTCACCCGTCTTGGTATCTGCCCCCACCACAGGTTTTCTGCACCCTCGCTACCCAAGTGTACCCCATTTCTTCTCTTCTCAAGGGACCATCCATATGTCTTCACCAACCGTCTGCATCCTTTCTGATCCTGCGTTAGCGATGTCCCCCACAAGGATGAGATGGTGTGGTGGAAGCTGGATACCATTTCCCAAGGGTCCCCACAAACAACTCTAGATACATCAGCCTGGATGCTAAAATTCTCTAGTCTATGAACCACTTCCGTGGTTGAGAGTCCCTGAGCTGATATTTAAATCTGCTGGTTTCTTTTTTCTTTCTTTTTTTCTTTTTTGAAAGTGCATCATTCATGTCTTTGATATTGATTATTTATTTTGAGATGATAGAACAGATTTTTATAAAAAGAAGATCGGAGAGTGTTTGAATATAAGACAGAAGTAGGCAGGGGAGAGGGATCCAATTCCTAGGGAGAACCTTCCTTCTCCTGGGTGGATGGCCCTTTCATCTCTGCCTTTCCAGCGGTGAGAAGGGGCCTCTGGTCCTTATCCATCCATCTGGGGTATAAGTGAAGCTATTTGTATGAGGCAGCCACCAACTAAATCCAGGATCTACAAGAAAAAGGGAATCATAAAGATATCACCTAAGAACTGATTGAAATGATGGGATTGTATTGGCTTTTTGTTTCATGCATATAGCTCCTGATCTCTGTTCATGAACAGAGCAATGAAAACTGTAGGCTGTCCCCCAACCTCTGTTTTGGGTCAGTTGGTGTCACTCCAGCTATGAGGGTTTAAACTTAAAAAAAATAGAAGTGATACCGGCATGGAAGACAAGAAAATAACCATGGGTGTTTGTTCAATTAAAAGACTTACAGTCCTGGCGATATTGTGACCTGAGTCTTAAAACACCAAATAAAAACACTCTGCTTATTTCCTTTCCTTTTAACGACACCAGGTACATTTGGATCATTGACAAGCAGAATCTTTTATATCTGATAAAACAGGGCAATAACCATAGAGTGAAAAGCATTGAGATGTGAACCAGTGGCCGGCCCATTCCCAGCCCCTTTACGATATGTCGAGTATGTTTCCTGATAACTGATGAACTAGCCTTAATTATCATTTTCTACTCTCCATCTGCTGTCTACCTGTATGTTGTAGCACTGGAAATGAAGGCATTATTACATTTCACAAAAAATAGGTATGATTTGGCTCCAAGAAAAACACTCTCCTCTGAAATATCCAGATGCATAATTAATGAGGAAGTGGTTTGGGTAGCCTGAGGTATCTGGGCATTTTACTTCCCTCTTCTTCTTGCATCAACATACAGAATCAAATTGCTTTCTTTGGCCCCATCATGTGCTACCACATCTGGATGGGGGTACCAAGGTGAAAAATCCAACGGACAACACACAAGTATTCGTTCCACTCACCATACCCAATTTGCTTGTCTCCCCTCTGCTCCATGTTCTACTAGTATAAGTACCTGCTAGTCATGCTCCCATACCTTGGACATAGCAATACCCACCTCCTCCAGCAATCCATCCAGTGATGCTGTTATCCATTGTTTATGACATTGCAACCACAGTAATGAATTGATATGTCTTGATCTTTGAAATGCTTAGGCAGGAGGCCACACATTATAAAAAGAAAAAAAAATGTCAAGACAACTCTATTCGGCAGGGGCTGGAAATGGATATTGTGCAGGAAAATGCATTAAAGTTGAAAAGGGTTTTGTTTAACATGATGGTTTTAAAGACATAAACAATTACGATGTGCAATAACTCCTTCCCTCAGAACACCATGGAGAAGCCCTCCATAGGCCAGGGTGCTGGTGTGATTTCAAGTCGTGCTACCACCAGGAAACACTAGGGGTCACCATATTAATACCAGTGTCCTGGCTTCGTTGCCCTCCAGTCCAGAGAGCCTACCATCCCACAGCTCTTGGCTCCCTGTTTATTCAAGGAATGTTGCTCAGTGCCTATCGTTCATGACGTGCCCATTTACACTCACCTCAAGCACCACTGAAATAATGGGGTAGAGTCCTCTCTAAGCCTCTCTCTGGTGAATGACATTTTTTAAGGGCCACCTAAGAGTTATCAATCCATTATTTAGGGCTAGATGTAATGGTAAGGGGTGTGTGGGCCAGTTAACCAAATATAGAGCATTTTCATTCAATAGCTGCGCAATATTCCAATTCAGATGTTCTGCTAAAGCCCGAGTCTCTCAGAGCCCAGGAGAACCCTTCTTTATTTGCCAGGATTGATGCGTCCGTTGACTAAAAAGATAATGTCTCTTCTTTTGTTCTTTTGTTTCTCATCCCTTTATGTTTTCAATCCTCAACTCAGAAATTATTTTCCTAAGAAGGAATGTAAGCAGTTGTCTGTAATCTGCAGATATGTTATCACTAGGCTCCACCACAGTCCCTAATATCAGAATGAGAAACTGTTGGCCCAGGTCCGGGGGCCGGGGAAGGGGAGGGAAGGGAGGGCCATGGGCCCATCTCAGAGTGATATGATTCCCCTTATTCCTATTTTCGTTTTTTAAAAAAAATCCTTACCCACTAGAGCAGGAAGCTTTAGTTATATCATTCAGAGTAGAGCTTCTAAAGGCAAGGATTAAAGCCGTCAAAAATCTATGAACAGCATTTAAACCATTAAAAAAGAACAGTATAGCAGTGAAAACAGATGGCAGTTCATAATAATGGTAAGATCATAACCTAGATAGAGTGCAATTCTAAGTCAAAATTCATATCCAAGCTCCTGGGTTTTGTGTGTGTGTTTTTTTTTTACATGTTCTCTTTGTTTCTCCTTTGTCTATTTATCAAGTATCTAATATGTGGAGGCATGTGTTAGGCAGTAGAGGAGGCACATATATGCTAAATGACTGGAATGACTGCAGTGACTGAAAGGACCGGTCACTATGACCGCACACTGCAGCTGGCCAACCTCCTGCAGCCCGGCCGCCCGGGCCCTGATAGCCCAATTGGTGTGGGCCAGCCAGACGCCATCTGCGCACCAATTTGTGCACTGGGCCTCTAGTATAATACATATACATGTGCAAAGAAGTTAACCAATGATTACAGTTTTCTCTTCCCTGCCCTCATTATTGTGCAACTGCCTGACCCAAAAACATTCTTTCTCCATCCACCACTTCTCTCCCAGCCTGTTCGGTCATAGCCTCTTACTTTCTCCTGCAAGCCTACTGTTCTGGACTCCCTTTCGCTTACATTCACCCTTCCTCTTTTTCTCTCTCTAGCCTGTTTAACTGGACATAATGCAGAACAGCCATGGTTTAGTGGGAGAGTGATGCAAAATATTCCTACGTAGCAAAATTAATTTTGCAAAGGCAATGGTACAGAAGTAGAGAAATAAATCAAAAGCTGGCAAACGGTGGTATTTGTTGAGAAGGTATTTTGGGAGACTTGAAATATGCTTCTGTCTAACCTGAAAATTAAACTCGTGTGAGTCCAACCCTTAATTCCTACCAAATTACAATGGAGTTTCCCAGGGTATAATCACATCTAAGGGTGCATTTGCCATTATTTGTGTGGTTTATTTTAATTTCAGTTTTCTCAAGCCCTAGCCTATAAAAAACCATCCACAAGAGAGTTCTTTATCTTACTTGAAATAAGGAAACTTTCATTGTTAACTGAGAGCTTCACACCTTTGATGTTCCATTTTTTTCAGAATTGGGATTTCTTTAAAAAGTGGCCCTTGGCTATTTGCAGCTGCTGAATAGTGGGAATAGAGGGAGAAAGAGAATTTCTCCTAGGCTCTCTCAGAGCTGGGTGCATTGGGCTTGGACAGAAATTGCCAAGGCAGAGTACTTGAGAAAGAGACTGCGAAGCCTAGTGCAAGTTCAGTCATATGATACATCTTACGTTTGTTTGGGACCATTAGTTGATGGTGACCATGATGAAATTGTCTAAGCAGATGCTCATACTTGCCACATTCAAAGCTGCACCCAGATGCTCCTGATGATGTAATAAATGAGAAGACAATAAAACAGAGATTCCTAACCAAAGTTCTGTGTACCCCAGGAATTTCATGGATGGGTTGAAACACCCTGAAAAAATATGTGGGAAACTTTTAGCACATGTTAACTTTTCTTCAGAGAGAATTCATAACATTTATCACCTCAAACAATCCATCCTCCCCCTTCCCAGCTTGCGAACCCACTGGACTTGAGTATATTGCCTTAGTGAGGTCTTCCATAACGGAGTCTCTGGTCTGGCTTTATCGCTGTGCAGACTAGAAAAATCTGATCAATAAGGATATTACTCTCGCCCAGCCAGCATGGCTGTGTTGAGCGTTGATCTGTGAACGGTCATGGTTTGATTCCCAGTCAGGGAACATGTCTGGTTTGAGAGCTCGATCCCCAGGAGGGGACATGCAAAAGGCAGCTGATCGGTGATTCTCATCTTTGATCGATCTGTCTTCCTCCCTCCCTCCCTCTCTCACTCCTTTCCTTCCTCTCTGAAATCAATAAATATATTATTTTAAAAATAATAATAATACTCTTAATATTTCTTGAGTGCTTACCATGTGCCAGAGCACATTATGTGTATTTATCGAATCCTATGAGGCGGAAACCATTGTCATCACTGTTGTGTAGCTGAGAATGCTGAACCAGAGAGGGAGGTAGCTCCAAGGCCACAGAGTGGAAAGGTGGCCGAGTTAGGACACAACCCGAGTGTGGCCCCATAGTCCCTGGTCTTGACTGAGAGCTTAACCACGATACCAAGCTGCCTCCGGACTGAGGGGTACTCTCAGACAAGGGCCGTTCCTTCTAAAACAAAATAGACTGAGAGTCTAAGGAGCTGTGACCACTAACAAGGGAGTGAGAAAACAACTCTTAACTTGCTTCACCCACTCCTCAGTCCCAGGATATTGGCAACCCAGAGGAAGACTAGCAAAGTGGCTCCGTGCTCCGTGGTGCTGAAGAGGGCTCCCAGGGGAGCAGGCAGGGGATGTGGGTCCAAAGGGCGGGTTAGTCACCTACCTGCAGGACCCTGGACATTTCCCGTTTGAATAGCACTTTCTAGCTGACCGTGCACGGTCCCACCTCTCCTTTCTGTTGATGTTCCCTACCCTCCTGCAAGGAAGACAGGCTGGAGACCAGTCCACAGCGGAGCAAACCGAGGCTCCGAGCGGATGCGCCTTCCCCGGATACCAGGACTCGGTTTGGGCAGAGCTGTGTCTGGTCTAGGACCCAGCACTCTGGACCGTTAGTCCTGTTCTCTTCCCTCTGCTCTCCGCTGCCTGGCCCATCGGTATTACCCGGCGAACGGAACAGCCAAGGAGGCAAGCACCCGCACGCACCCGGCTCCGCTGCAGGGGGCGTCTTTTCACGCGTGGGCATCCAGGAGGCCCAGCCCTGAACCAGTCAGTGCAAAACGCACTGCTCCTGCTCTGTCATGAGATCTGCAAACCACTCAACGAGGTGGAGGTGGCCGTTAGTTCCCCCGCTTCCCCCACAGGGCAGCGGAGCACAGGAGCACAGCCCGTACCTTACACTGCCCGGACCTCAGACCCGGCCCCGCCGACTCCCCAGCGTGTGCCTTCACCGCCAGCCCGGCCCGGCCACCACCCGGAGACAGGAAAGGGCAGAGGAGGAGGAAATGAGCAGCCCGTGTGTGTGTGATGAGCAATGCTCTCTACCTTCTCCGAGGACGGCGCCAGCGGAAAGCTGTCTCCAGCGCGAGCACATGAGGTTAAAATTAAAGAGGACAATTACGAGCGATTAGTCACTGGAGTGGGGCCGCCTGGGCGTCTTCAGACACAGGACGGGCTCCCCCTCCCTTGGACCTGGCACAGGAGCCCAGGAAAAGCCTTCTCTGGGCCTGGGGTTCCGGGATTTGTTCCCTTAAAGGAGCCAGGGCCGAGGCTCCTGGGAAACAGGGGCCCCATTTCTCAGGGGTGTCGAATCCCCTGGGCCCTGAGGAAAGTTCTTTGGCACCCGGGACCCTGAAACTCACACCAGGGCCGCTAGCACGGGGTCCTCGCTTTGTGCTGAGACCTCAGGAAGGGACCAGGCGCTCCACCCTTTTTTTTTTGTTCTAAAAACCCAGGAAGCCCTGGCAGCGGGGGTTTGGGTTTCAGCACCTCTGAATGCACCGTTTCAAGCCACCGCTTTCCTGCCAGTTCATTCAGCCCTCGGTCCCCAGAGAAGCATCCTGAATGGACATGGAGGGGCGGGCAGGGCTTTGAAAGGCCGTGGGGATCAAGTGTTTGGGAGGGAGCATCGGAGCTGGAGGGAAGGCGACCGGGAGGAGGCCCACGTGCCAGGGCGGAAGGGGCACTCTGTCCCCGAATCCCCCCGGAATCAGCAGCGGCGCGGCCTGAACAGGGGCCTTCAGGAGCTTTCACGAGCCCCGGGGCGCAGACAGCCGGCCAGCGCGACTGAGCCGCTGCCAGCAGCGCTTCCGCAGGGAGCGGCCCCGCAGCCACACCTTTGATGTGCCCGGTGGGTAAAATTCCTCTCGGTGGAACCTTCCCTGGGCTTCCGACATCGTGTCTGCTGAAGAGTGTTTTCACAGCGCGGGGGAGGCCTGGCCCCCGGGGCGGGCGGGCGGCTGCCAGCCACAGGGGCCACCGGGCTCCCTTCCTGGGCGGCTGGGTCCCCAGCACAGGTACCCGACCCCGGCCCAGGGCGTGTGGGTGCTCCTCCAGCGGCCAAGAGTGTATGTACTGTGAGGGTTCGAGCCACAAGAGCTGTGGGCCAGAGGGAGCCAACGCCAGGTCTGACCGATGGCCACTGGAAGGGAAAAGGCAAGGATGGAGAGAGCAAGCCGGTGGGGAGGGTTGAGGGAGGGGCGAGTGGGGGGGAGGGCTTTTGTTTTGTTCCTGCAGCAGTTGCTCTTTTGGAGATCTAAAATCCGCAAGTTTGACGTCAAAGCTTTCTCCAAATGACCTGATGGAGGGGTTTTTGTTGTGGGGTTGCTGCACTCCCAGGACTCATTGGGATGGCAGGATAAAAATTAATTAGAGGCTGTTTGGAGGGGGGCTTTGCAAGACAGCCCGAGGCGACGCTTCAGTCTGGTTGTTAGAAGCAATATCATCACCCGCTCCGCGCCCGGCGAACAGGCCCGCGCAGGGGCGGCTGGGGGCAGCCACGGATGTTCAAGGCAGACATCAGAGCCAAGCCCTCCTCCCAGAGAGATTACTTACCGCAAACCAGTGGATCTACCTGCTGACAACCTCAGAAATATGTCTTGTTTCATTTTCCGATTTTTCAGGGCGGCTACGTAGGAAGCTCACAGAATCCTGATGCAACAGCCGGGGGAGGAGGTGAGGCCGCCCCTGCCCGCGGCCACGGAGCACGACATTCGGGCCGGGCGGAGCCACCAGGCAGACACAAGGAAGGCGGGGTCGGTTCCAAGCACCGCATGTCCCCTTTTAGGGGGTGGCAAGCTGAACAAGGGGGACTGGAGGGCTTGGCACATTTCTCCAGGACCAACGCTGACCGAGGATTATTTCACATTCAGACAGTTTACAAGAAACACAACCCAAGCGCTCTTCCCCCTTCTGGTCTTTTTTCTTTTCTTTTCTTTTCTTTTTTTATTGATTTTTCACAGAGAGGAAGGGTAAAGGATAGAAAGTTAGAAACATCGATGAGAGAGAGACATCGATCAGCCGCCTCCTGCACGCCCCCTACTGGAGATTCCCCCGCAACCATGGTACGTGCCATTGACCAGAATCGAACCTGGGACCTTTCAGTCTGCAGGCCGATGCTCTATCCACTGAGCCAAACCGATTTCGGCCCCCTTCTGGTCTTTTTCGTTCTCCCTTCCCCTCCCCTGCCATGTGGTCCTCGCACCTCCTCTCCCCATCCCATTCCTCCTTCTCTCCCTGGAGAACTGGTTCAGTGGGTGACCTGGAAGCTTGACTACATGGGACCCGGCTCCTCAAATCCAGGCACAATAGTGCCAAGCATGATAGCAATCCCTGAGCCTCATCAGCGGTGGTAGCTCTCCCTGCGGGCACTTCACCGGAAACAGAGTCTGCGCGGTGAGCAGCTGCCTGGGTCTCCTTCTCCAGAGGACTTTGAACTATCGTGAAAGAGCCTGTGCACTCCACACACATCATTTATCTCAGAACCGGGGTAAAAATATTAGCTGTGTCTTTAAAACACGGCCATGATGTGGACAGTAATTAAGATCCCTGTTTTATGGGTGGAAAGACTGAGATTGCTCATATTCCTCCTGTCCAGAAAAAGGCAATCTGTTGTAAACTAAAGAAAATTTGGAAATTCTTAGAGCCCTTCCCTCTCTCCAAACTTAGCTGTGTCTATTTTATTGCCTGTAATTGCTTCCTTGCATCATGTTGGCGAGGGGGGAGGGGTAAGCCAATGGGAACAATTACAAAAAAAAAAAAGAAAAGAAAGAAAGAAAAGAAATAGCAACTTTTCTCCAAAACAGCCACTTCCAAAATGAATTCACCAGCTGCTAATATCTGGTCGTACCACCATACATGTCAGCAACTCCCTGCTTTCAAACGTGCGCCCCTTAAGGTGAGGCCAGTTCCCCTGACCTTGGATGAGGAATGATCACGGCACTCAGCACATCTTCAGGAGAAGCCAGACGCTTCCTAGGAGGGCTCTCCACCAAACCCGGATGATCTCCGAGGGGATGTGGGGCAGTGGTGAGGTGAGCTAACGTCGCTTCCATGCCCCCGCCTTTTGCTCCCACCCCTCACAGCCAGACCAATGAGAAGCGGACCCAGCACCTGGAGACCATAGCCGCTAGCTCTCTGGCTCAGGGGAGAGCCTAGGACCACGCCGTGCCCGTTTGCTCTCCCAAAGCGAAGTGGAAGGAGATGCACGAGGACCGCTCGCAGCACCTGTCAGGAGGAGGTCAAAGGGTGCGACCACAGAAAGCCAACTTCCCCCCGTAAGGGCGTTCAGGACGAACCAGTCTGCCCAAAAACCAACCTGCCGCTTTATAAGCAGCCAGCCTATTGAGAACCATGGAAATTAAAGATAGGCAAGGCCTGTTTTAAGTCTTCTAGGTCATTCCCCAGGGCCCAGGGCAGGCTGGGTCCCTGTGGTGCATTGGTTAGCACGGTGTCAGGCCTCATTCCAAGTGTCTGGAGCAATGGACACATGGGAGGCAGAGACCGTGGTGCCTGCCCACCCCACGGAGCAGCGGGATGGGGTGAGGGTCCTCTGAGCTGCTGGTTGGCCTTGGGCATGACCAGAGAGGGTTTGCATTCCCCAGGGCTGGGCCCAGAAGAAGCCAGCAGCTTCTAGAAAGTCAAGACATTTCAAGACCTTCTTCACCTCTCTGTGCTTACACGGAGGAGCGCCCTGCCTTCCAGAAGCACCCAGAGGCCACCCCCCCCCACTGGCCTCTCTCTGCGAATAGATTGCCACTGAGGAAGGGGAGAGAGTCCAGACTCGCCAGGACTCATCCTAAAACAAAACCAACCCTCCTCCCCAAGGAAGCCGCCTTCTCTCACACATGCTATGCTGCGTTCACCAGCGGACAACTGGACCGTGTTTCCGACTGGCGGCAAAAAATGGAAGGAAACATTTTCCGAGAGGCCAGGGGTTTATTCTAGGACACGCAGGACCCAGTAATCCGAACAGAAGGGCAGATGACTTCACAGGAGTACAGTCAGGCTTTTTCTGAGAAAAGCCATTTTTCTTTTTATCTCTGTTCCCAGCTGGAGAGGAAGCCAGGCACATTCACCATCTCAGGTGGAAGGCTCCGCAAATGAGGGCAAAGAGGAGCGAAAGCTAATCGCATCCAGAGAACAAAGGGTTCCGAGCCGCACGCAGGCAATGTTCTTTGGACGGCTGTGTTTTCGAAATGACGGAGACTGCCCCTGCAGATGCTCGCATTGACAATGCCGCGTCCGCGCACTCGCTCCGCTGTATGACATGGGCGACGCGACAAGTGAGTCACTCATTGATGGGCCCGATGCAAAAACCCGGCGACCGTTTTCCTACGCCCAAAATGGGAGCGTTAACCACCTCACATTTCCCGGAATCGGGGCGTCCAAAGAGACTCCCTCCCTCTGTGTCTGGTCTAAAGGACGAGGCCCATTTTCTTCCCTGGATCCTTGAAGCAAAACTGAAGTTTTTCAAAACCCGGAGTTTTACCTCCCAGGCCAGCAGGTCATTCGCTACTTGAAGTCCCTCACCCCCACCCTGCTCCCCACGGCCCTTTTCTCTTTTCCTCTAAAACATTATCTCATCTCAACATTGCAGCTTTTTTTTTTAAGTTCAATGTCAATAGCTAGTTAGGAGAGGGCAGGAGGGTCAGAGCTTAGGACTCCAAACCGTCCTTGACGTTTCTCTGTAGACTGATCTGCTGTTTGCATCAGCCCAAGAAAAAAATAAAAAGAAAAAAATAAAAAGAAATCCCTCTGTACTATCTGAGAAAAGATCAGAACAGGAAAATGTCAGTTTGAGAGCTGACAGAATTCTGATAAGAATGAACTGGAAATGAGAGCAAGAGAGGAAGAAATGCTGTCATTTTAAGAAGTTTTTAATTTAATGTGTTTAGACAAATACGCACCCCCACTGCGTGCATATGTGTTTTTCACACACAACTCTTCCATCCCTCCACCTCTTTTCCAAATGCTCTCCTTGAGAGAAAGAAAAAGGGAAAGAAAAAAAAAAAGGCTGTCTATTTTGACTTGATTTGATTTGATTTTTACGGTCTTTCCACAACCTTTCAAAGGTCTAGAAGGGTCAGCCTTGCTGGCCTGAAAGCTGTGAGCACATTCACTCCCACAGAATTTCTCCTAAGCCCTGGCAGAGTCTTCCACTTGCAGAAGTATCTATACATATTTGCAGAGTTAGAGAGAGGGTTGAAATTCGCAGGCTTAATTGAACCGACAGGAGGGAGAGCAGCCCGCAGCAGATGGAAACACTTTGCGAGTGTGACGACCTCTGAGTTCAGCCTTAATACCTCCATAATAAAGGCTCGGAGATAATGTGGTGGGCATTGTCTCTGCCGCCCTGTTTTGTGTGGGTGCCTGTGGTGTTTTTTGTTTGTTTGTTTTTTTAACTCATGTAGCAACTTTTTACTATGAAAGGATATGGCTGGTATTTTAAATTGCAGGCTACCCAAAATACCAAGAAGTGGATCCCATGAAGAGAGAGATTTTTCATGAGGAAAAGGCCAAGTCCTTGACAGATAAAATACTCGACAGGAGTTAAGTATTCTTCTGAATGGAGTAAAAAAAAAACAAAAGCTTTTTTTTTTTCTGGAAACTAGAGAATGGCCCGGCTGGCCAGCAAAGCGTTTCCTGAGCACCTACTCGATGCCTGCATTCTTCGGGGCATTTTATATCACTTCAGTTCATTGTGTAACAACTCCAGGAGGGAGATGAGATTATAACCCACGTGTTTCAGTTGAGCAGAAGGAGACTAAGAGAGGGTAGGCTTGCCCCAGGTCACACAGAAATGATGGAACAGACCTGAGGTGCACACCCGGTGGGGTGACTGAGCACCCTGTGTGTAAGGACATGTCCTGTGCTTAATGGTTTTATCCCGCACCTTTCTTCATTTTGTCCAGACACCTTAAATTTCCTGTACTCGGCTATTTTTACTAAGTTACAAAAGTTCATGAGGGCTGTTTTTCAAATTTAACTAGGCATTCTGTATTTTTTTTTATTTGCTAAATCTGGCAACTCTAACATCTGGGTCACATGATCCAGAATCCAGAGATTTGCCCTGTCCTCCACCCAGAAGGAATGGGATTGTCTGGACACTGGATGAAACAAGCCATGTACACACTAAGTTCAATCTTTAGTAGTTAAGAGGGTAAATTCCTGAGTCCTCTGACTCAGTCCTTGCTCTACCACTTGCAAGCTGTGTGACCTTGGGCAGGTTTCTCAACCTCCCTGAGCCTCAGACTGCCCGTCTGTAAAATGAGGACAAGGGGAGTGCCTACTTCATATGGTTGTGTGGAGATTTAAAAAACGCATGCATGTAATAAAAATAATGTCCCTGGCACATAGTAGGTGTTTGGTAGGTATTGCTACTTCCTGTGTCTTTAAATTCACTCTATTGCCCTTCCAAGGCATGGCTCTGCTCAGCCCATCCTCTTGCTTTAAAACGTTCACTGCTCTACATAAATAAATAAACAAACAAATAAATAAAATGTCCTCTGCTCAGCCTGGCTAGAGTGGTTCAGTGGTTGAGCATTGACCTTAACCAGGAGGTTACAGTTCAATTCTGTCAGGGCACATGCCCGGATTAGTGGATGTGCAGGAGGCAGCTGATCAATGATTCTCTCTCATCATTGCTTCTCTCTCTCCCTCTCCCTTCCTTTCTGAAATTAAATATATGCATATACATATACATATACACATATATACATACGTATGTGTGTATGTATGTGTGTGTGTGGGTGTGGGTGTGGGTGTGTGTGTGTGTATTAGAGGCCCTGTACATGAAATTCATGCACAGGTTAGGGTCCCTAGGCCTGGCCTGTGATCAGAGCCTTCCTTCATTTCACACCACCCCCCCCCAGTGGTCAGCATATGTCATAGTGAGTGATCAAACTCCCGGTCTCCCGGTCAAACTCCCCAGGGGACACATTGCATATTAGCCTTTTATATATACATATATAATTTTTAAAAACTTACTGCTTATAACTGCAGTGGAATTTCCTTAACTTTGCATGTCTGACCCTGAATTTGCCAGCCTGTTTCCCGCTTCCACACATAGGAGATAGTCCTTCAGTATTTGCAAGAATAACTTGGCAAATCTAACTCTGAATTTAATTAAGAAAACAATTACATCTTCGGTAAGTGTGAATTCCTTCCCTGCCAAATAGGATTTCACTGATATTGAGTCTTTGGGCTTCTTCACTCTTATAGGTAGATTTCACTTGTTAATCAGAGATGCCATCTAATTTAAATGTTCTAGAACCCCTCCAAGCAAGAACAGTGCATGCGTGGCCAGAATGTTAGAGAAAGTGTCAGTAGGAAGACCTGTATCAGGAAGAGAATCTGGGTTTTGACCCTCAGGCTTGCCACCGGCCCCTCCCTCTGACCAAGCTCGCTCCCCATAAATGCCCACGTGGGGAGTTAGCGTCTCACCTCCTGTCTTGGAAGTAGCCAGGCCATAAACACCACGGAGGAATTTTACTGGCCCATCCTCAACTCACTATTTTATTGTCTGGCATTTCCGCTACCTTCTCTTGAATCGGACAGAAACCTCTTCTATAAAACCCGAGTTGGGGTTTTCAGGCTGGGATCCACGGTGTGTGCAGAGCCTTCCTGTCCAGCTGCGCTGTCTCCTCCCTCCCCGCCGCTCTGTCCTTGGCCGCCCTGTGTTCTCCTAACTCAGGAACGGACAGAGACATCGGCCACCACCCAGGCGCTTCCATTGTCAACCTGGGAGATCCTGAGAAACACCCAGGCCCTGGGGCCACACTGTGCGCGTGGCAAACTCTGGGACTCCCAGGAAGTAGGACCAGTGGGAAGGTTAGTTCAGCAGGGAGAGCGGGAAGCAACCCCCAAGAGCCACATCCCCCTGCGAGAGACGAGCGCTGGGCCCCAGGCTTGCCTTCGTAAAAAGCAGGGACACAAAACAGGCCTCTTCCAGACACATGACCTGCATCCCCGAGGCCCTGCTCGTTACAGATGCATGCACTGGCACAGGCTCTAAATTGCTGCCAGTTTCACGACTGGTTTTCATTTAAAGGCCTCCAGGCCACGGTATTCCTGGGCAAAGAGAGTTTTTAGCAAGTGGAGCAAACGAACGGTATCACAGCACCCCCATGGTTTGCAGCAACTGACTCGGCCTGCTTAGCTCTGAAATTGTAATTACTGTCTCCCCATCTCCGAAATGGGCTTTCACTCCCAGATGGGCATATGCTGGACCCTGAGGAGGCTCCCAGGGGCAGCCCAGTCAAGTGCAGCAGCTGTAAACATAGATTGCTTAGAAAAATATCTTCAGCCAAGACCGGTTTGGCTCAGTGGATAGAGCGTCGGCTTGCAGACTGAAAGGTCCCAGGTTCGATTCCGGTTGGGGGCATGTACCTTGCTTGCGGGCACATCTCCACTGCGGGGCGTGCATAAAGCGGCTGATCGATGTCTCTCTCTCATTGATGTTTCTGACTTTCTATCCCTCTCCCTTCCTCTCTGTAAAAAATCAATAAAGTATATTAAATAAAAAAGATATATATATATATATATATATATATATATATATGTCTTCAAGTATGTCTCCGAGTGTTCTAGAACTCAAGACAGTGTGTGATGCCCGAACTGGATCATCCGCCATCCCCAAGGCTCCTGCTGAGGGACACCCCAGACAGGGAGTTCACCCTGGCAGGGAATACTTGGCACCTCCCTTCAGGCTGGAAAAACAAAGGAACACTCACCTGGTCTTACCGTAACCTCCTTGGGAAATAACAGGAGAGCCGGCCAGGATCATTCCACAGACTTTTTATTATTCACGGCTGCCTTTTCACAGGCAAAGTAGGAACATCTAGCTGGGGCCTTCTTCCTCCTCTTCCTCCCGGCTCTGAGGAAAATGCCAGAAGAATCGGGGCCTTGTCCAACCTAGAGCTTTGTGCCATTTAGAAAAAGGTGCCCCCAATGGGTAGACAAAAGCCCGTGGGCTGCATGCTTGATTGACTGGCTACCCCTGCACCTGAAGAAAAGGTACCTGTTCCTCCAGGTGGACAGCACCTGCATCAGGGCACGCGGCGTGGCAGTGGCAGGTAGAACATCGGCTCCTGTCGGCCCAGCACCTTCATAAGACCCATAAGACGCCCAAACATGATCTTCTCCTCCTCCGGGTCACCAAAGCCTGTGTATCCCAGATTTGCCCAATTCCCTTTGAGTGAGTGCAGATTCACAGCCAAGGGCACAAAAGGAAAGAGATGGAACTTGGGTTCAAAGGGCAAAATGTCACCCTGAGACCACTTGTAAGTCAGTGAGCCAGCGGTGATGTTAAAGAGCTCTCTGCAGGCTTCCCCGCCCATCAGGCATAAACCTATGCTGCTCCTCATCGGAACAGAGTGGTTTGGGGCGATAGTCTCACCCCCACAAGCAGAGCTGGAGAAAGGGAAGGGGTGCTCTGAGCCCTGGCCCCTTTTCTCAGTGGTTAGAGCAGCAGCCCATGGACCAGAGGGCTATGGGTTTGATTCCCAGTCAAGGGCACTGACTTTGGGTTGGTGTTCACAGTTCGATCCCCAGCCCTGGTTGGGAGACATGTGGAAGGCAACCAATCAATGTGTCTCTCACATCTCGCTCTCTCCTCCCCTTCCCTGCCCTCCTCCCTCCCTCCCACTCTCTCTCTGAAGATCAATGGAAAAAACATCCTTGGTGAGGATTTAAGGAGAGGAGGAAGGCCCTGAAAAGTAGACGGCAGTAGTGCTCTAAGCCCGCCTTGCACAAGTCACTCCCAAAGGCATGTCTCTTACTCCAGGAGAACCCCACGCAAAGAAGCAGAATGACATTGACCACGTGACCCCCTGGAGATGCCAGGAGGGCAGAGCAAAGCTTTGGTGCCCCTGGGGAGCGCCAACCCGTCACGCCAAAAATGGCCAACAAAGCGGGTTGGCATAGAAGGATATTGGCAAGAGGTACCAGCCTCCAACCTCTCTGAGAGCAATCGTGCCCACTCATGTCTCCCTGTTGCCCTCCCTTCAGCACCTGGGACCTCAGGACCTCCACTGGCAGGCAGTGCACAGGGACCAGGTGTTCTGGATCTTTTCAGTGCATCTAAACGTAGACGAGACATGCGAGTAAGAGTTAAATAAATGAGAAATAACAAGATCCCTTGTGAATGGGTCTGAGTCCTGAGTCTCTTCCCAACATGGCTTTAAATTTTCTCTACCACCTGGACCCGTGCGTTGCGAGTTGGATTTCATGGAGCAACGTGCTCTCTCGTGCTCTCGAGGTGACCCCTGGGTCCAAGAGTTGGCCAGAAACAAAAATGACTGGCCCAAGCCTGGCTGGATTCAGCTGGGCTCGGTCCCTGAAGGCTTTGTTCTTCAATCTGTTTATACAGTTTCCCGTAGGAGTCTGTAATTTTAATCAGTAAATATCTCCCTTGATTTATCACCTCCTATTGACATAGTGGTAATTCAAGCACTGGAACTGAAGCTGGGCCTGCTGTGTGTTTTTTCCCCTCATTGTGCCCGGCCTCTGTTTGATTTTTTTTTCTCCGTCCTCTTAGGTAATTGGTCCGCCTCTGACACTCTGTCTATGACCAGCTGTGGTCAGGGGTCAGTGGGTTCCCCCTTCCAAGGAGCAGAATGTTCTAACCAATCACAATGCAGCCCCATCTCGAGTTTGCTAAAACCAGAGCAGACAAACCACAGACTGATAGGGCCCAGTGGATTTCATTTTAAAAGTAGAAATCCAAGATGCTTATAAAGAACACTGCTATTCTCTCTAGCCCCAGAGACGGTGTGGAGACTTAATCCGCTGATTTAGTACCTCCCAGTTGAGCAGGGAGATCCTCCTTCCCAAACCTTCTGGAGCTGCCAATTTCCACATTAGCAGATTGATCCTTCTGTCAACATGGGGTTGGACAAGGCCTGGTACTCAGTTCAACTTTTCATTAATGCATTTACTTATTTAGTATTAATACCAGTAAATATATATATATATATTTGGGCACACAGTGTCCTGATTTCAGTATCACATCTGACTAAAAATGATGTCCTTGATGGCCAAGGTAAAGAAAGGAGGACTTGCCTAGCCAGGTATGGCTCAGCAGTTGGGTGTCAATCCAGGAACCAGGAGGTAATCGGTTCGATTCCTGGTCAGGGCACGTGCCCGATTGCCAGCTTTATCCCCAGTAGGGGGCATGCGGGAGGCGGCTGATCGAAGATTCTCTCTCATCATTGATGTTTCTATCTCTCTCTCCCTCTCCCTTCCTCTCTGAAATCAATAAAAATATGTTTTTTATAAAAAAAGAAAGAAAGAAAGAAAGAAAGAAAGAAAGAAAGAAAGAAAGAAAGAAAGAAAGAAAGAAAGAGAAAGAAAGAAAGAAAGGACTTGCACATCACAGAGCCGGGTGGGTGCAAAGCTGGCTTGATGTGCTCCAAGTTTATGTGTCCATGAGTCTGTGCGAAGCCCCTTGTGTTGGCAGGTGGGAACTGAAAGGAAAGGCTCAGTGTGGAGGACAGGGGTCGAGATTCCCAGATCTCAATGAACTGAAATGATGGGCTGATCATTAAAAGTCAATGTAAAGTTCTGAACTTTGGTTCCAAAAATCCACCCAACAAGGGCACTCTGTTTAAGCATGCTTTGTGAGCCTATGTTAGAATGGTAAGGGTCCAAAACATGGTGGGTGCTAACTGCATGACTTGTGGCTGCCAAAAATACTAATGAAGTCTTAGGTTGTGTTGGTATGAGTGTGGTTCCCTCCATTTATCTCATTAGACTGGACTCTCATTGAAGTTTTTCATCTTTTTAACCCCTATAATAATTAAAACAGTGCCTTCTTATCACAGAAGCTTATTTAAGTGTCATTTGGGGGGAGGGAGGGAGTGAAGGAAGAATGGGGAGGTGGATAGATGGAGAACAAGGGAAGAAACTGACACACTGGCCACTGTTCAGTGTTCAATGCCATGTCCATGTTTAAGGATGGAATAAAGTAGAATGTCAGAGAAGAATACCCAGAGAGTGACTCATTTGGGAATCAGGCTATAAGTGAACGAGTTGAAGAGATTAAGGTATCTAGTCTGGAGTAGGGGAAGGGAAATGAGTCACTGGCGGGGAGGAGCATAGGGAAAGGGAAGCATTCATCCAGACTTAGAATTGTGAAAGAAAGTACATGCGAGAGGGATTAAAATAATGTACTTCACTTCAGAAGATAAAGCTAGAACCACGTGGTAGAAGCTGCAGAGAGATTTCAGCCCAGAACAAGGAAGCAATCTCCACCAGTTTGAAGGGCTCGCCGGTGCCCAGAGGGAAGGGGCCTGATTCTATTGATGGGTCTTTCTCTTTCTTGCTGGACAGGCAGCCCACATCCAGAGAAGGTCCTCCACTGTGATGCCTTCCCAACTAATGGTCAATGTTCCTTGCTCAATGCTCTGTCAGTAGTGCTTACCTTAAATTCAGTGTATGTGTCTGTCGTTATTTATTTCTCAAGCACAACGCCTGTGTCTTTCTTGCTTTTGATGCAGAGTGGACATTCAACATTTACTTTGTCGAGTTAAGTAGAACTTGGCTGCCTCTTTGATTCAAGACTAATACCAAAAAAATGTGTTCGGTCTAGTCTGAGATTTAGGCAACAGAAGCTCTGGAATGGCAATGTAGCAGTGTTGGCTCTCCTTCAAGTTTCTGTATTTGTGGGGAGATCTCATCTGTGAATCCGCTTTTTCCCTCTTTAAAGTGTGCCTGTATTATTGAGGTTTACAATACTATATACAGAATGCCTCATATTTGTCAGTATCGCCTTTGTATAAAATGTATTGAAGAAACATTTCTCCCTGCCCTTTTCCCTCAGCATGCTCTTTTGTTCCCAAAGTTCCCACTCTGAATTCTAGAAAACTCATTTTAATAAAGCCCATTTATCTGCTACCCATCCACACATGTATAAACCAGTGGAGTCTCTTTTTAATAATGGAAGAGATCTTTACTTTCTTCTGAAAGGAATTAATACCTAATTGGGCTTTTCCTAATAACTCACTCAACTCACTGAGTAGTTAGCCCAGAGAACACACAGATTTCACCTTCAGATCACAGTCATGGGAGACTGTGCTGGTAGACTTGCTTCCATGACCTGGTCTTGCTGACGGTGTAGATCTGAGAGTGGGCGGGGATTGGGGGGTGGAAAGAATGAAATGGTGAAGGCAGTCATCCTTGTGCCTCTTCTGTTGGAGGAGAAGAATCGCTGGGTTGCCAGTCTTGTGCTGTTTCTCATGGCTACATCCCTGCCTTCATATTGCATGAGATTGATGAGATGGTAGGGTGGGGCTGGGCCAGCACTTCAGTAAGAAGACCTTTCTAGAAGCTTAGCTCTTATCAAGCCTACATTCCATCACACTACCACGTTCTTTCCCAAAGGTGGCAGCATTCTGGTGAATGGTAAAATAAAATGATTTCCAGAGAAGTAATTAGCAAAGTGCACGGGGAGGCTTGGGGGGGGTGGAAATAAGACAGGCTATCAATCAATAAATAATAAAAAATTCAGTCGAGGCATTTTCCATCTTAGTGATCTTGGCTATGAGAGAGAAAGAGAGAGAGAGAGATCCACAAGGACAGGTCAGTTACCCCTTCTTACCCCGTGTTACAGGACGTCCCCATAACACACTATGCACACCTAGTGTTGGGTAATAAGGATCCAAAATGGGAACCATGATTTCATCTCCACCTGGTGTCCTACTGTCACTTTGGGCTTTCAGGTAGGGCAGTGAAACACCTGATCTTGGATATCCGTGCAGTAATTGCATAGACATTGATCTCTTGATGGTAGAAGATGAGTTAATCCATTCCCAACCCCTTCTAACTTGGCAGATGTGGAGTTATTAGCCATCAGACTCACTCTGGGCATTGCATATTCTATTATTTATTATTTACATATAAATGAAAGTGTGAGCCTCTCACAGGAGAAGCTGGCCCACAAGCAAGAGAAGAGTGGAGTGGAAGGAGCGGGGTGGGGTCGTCCCTAGAGGATTCAGAGACTCTCTACCGCCAAGAGATGGCGGTCAGTGTTGGCAAGAAGATGAGAGAAAGAGAAGTAAATAAATACAGGGTTTGGAGAGAAGAACGTGGTGCAAGAGACAAGATGGGTTGGGGTGGCTCTGGTGTTAGAAGAGGAAAGGTAAGGAGTTAGATTCATATGCTTCTGCGTTCATTCCAGAAATGCTTCTTGTAGGAGATGAGGCCATACAGACATAGCCCTGCCCTCAGGAAAACAAAGAATATGTAGCCGAAACCTGTTTGGCTCAGTGGATAGAGCATTGGTCTGCGGACTGAAAGGTCCCAGGTTCGATTCCGGTCAAGGGCATGTACCTTGGTTGCCGGCATATCCCCAGTGGTGGGTGTGCAGGAGGGCGCTGATCAATGTCTCTCTCTCATCGATGTTTCTAACTCTCTCTCCCTTTCTCTCTGTAAAAAATCAATAAAATATATATTTTTTTAAAAAAAACAAAGAATATGTAAATCACAAGTTAGAAAAAGTGCTCTGAAGGAAACAAATAGGGTGTGATAGGAGAAAATCATGGGATTGGGGGTTAAAGGGATGGGAATCCATTTGAATAGACTGGTCAGAGACCATCTCTGAGGGATTAACAGTGAACTCGAACTTGAAAGATAAAAATGCAAAGAGAGCAAAGAGAACAAGGTGAGTGTCAGAGGCTTTGTGAAGGCCCTGAAGCAGGGGAGTCCTTGACAGATTAAAAAACTAGGAACGGCTCTCCCGTTTTCTGAGCACCTGTCACGGTCAGACCTTGGTCCAGACCTTGCCCTCTGGGTGGTGAAGCCCTTACTCCTCCCCAGCTGTGAGCAGGCACTGTTAGCACCCCGATCCTCTGATGAGGGCAAGGAGCTAGCATACCTGAGACAGGAAGGACCAAGGAGAGACAAGTCAGTATCAGAAGTGGGGAGGGACCAGAAGGTTTCAGCAGGGAAATGGGGTTGATCTGAGTCGGGTTTTTAAATGAACCCTCTGGCTGCTCATTGAAAAGTGTGTGTGGGGAGGGGTGGGCATTTAGGAGGCATTTCAGGCTCCAGGCAAGAGTAGATGCCGATGGGCCAGGGAGGGACAGGGAGGATGGCAGGAAATAGTGGATTCAAGGCATGTTTTGGCCGCACCAAGATTTGAAAAGCAGCCAGGCAGTGAGGACACAGAGAGAAAACACATGGACTCAAACCTGCCCCAGGCTGCCTTCTACGAAAGAGAAGGCAGGGAGAGTTGGGAATAGGCATCTTGAAATTGGAAGATTTCCAGGCACCTAACCAGGCTCCGGCCTTGCTGACAATATAAGAATGAAATACCCATTGCCTGTATGTTGTGCAGTGGCTGCCCTAATTCTGCTCATGTTTTTTTGTTTGTTATATGGACACACACACACACATGCCTCCTATACACTGAGCACTTGGAGACAGTCGCCAAGTAAGGTTTCTGTCTGGGACCAGAGAAGTCGCCGTGCAAGGAAGAGAGACAGGCCTGCTCCCAGCACATATACTCTCACACACACACACACACACACACACACACACACACACACACACACGTGAAGCCAGAGAGAGGAGGCCCACCTGGGCGGCAGGGCCCGCGAACCTCACGCCAGTCACGAACCCTGCCCCAGGCCTGCAAGACACTCACACACTCGGGAATTTGCGGATCCCGGAAAGGCAGAGCAAAGTTTATTTTTCTGAACGAGGCCCAAAGAAGGAAGCAGAGGATAAACAGGGACCGAATGTTTTAATTATTGGAGATGGTCTCCACCCCCAACACCCTCCTCCACGTCTTCAAAGAACGGAGGTCAGGGGGGGCGGATGGGAAGACGTTTTCCTTCGGCCCCTTCGGCCCCCGGCCATGCAGGCTCGCCAGCCACGGGCGCTCCCATTCCACGAGGGCTCCGGGGCGGCGGCGGCCGTGCCCAGGGCCGTTTGGTGACTTTGGCCAGAGCTGGGCCCCGGAGGCCGGTACGTTTTCCCAGCAGCGTCTGGCACTGTCCTCAGCCTCAGAACAGTAGCCACAGTGGGCTCTCCGGGGACCGCCTCCGAGCTTCATGCGAGCCAGTGCTTCATCTGGCGTTTATAGAGGACGGGGGTCCTGACCCTGGACGGGAGAGAGCACAGCCCTGTGAGCAGACTTCCCCGGGAGCACGCTAAGGCACACCAGCGCGATGGAGAGGGGAGCCGGGGGCCGAAGGAACCCAGGCCCTTCCCGGGGTGCGAGGCCCCGCAGACCACCTGGGTGTGGCCTTGGGACGAGAAAATAAACTCCAGATACCTCGGGAGACCCAGAGGAGGAGACACACCCTTCAGGGGAAAATAACCGCTAAGATGATCCGACGTGAGTGGCTGTGACAAGCCACGGCCCGTGGAGGATCTCAGGAAACAGAGAACGCACAAAAGTCCTCCAGTGTGAGGTAGTGAGGCGCGCCTAATTATATTCCAGAAAGAAAGAGAAGAAGTGCTTCCAGAGCCTTCCTCCCCCTCTTCCTCCCCTCGCGAACAGAGTCCAAATCCCGAACGGGGAGACACCGTTATTTCAGGGAAAGTGAGGAATTTCCGAGAGCATCACGGGAAACCAGGTTGTGGTTTTCCCAGAACTAATAAAAAAAAAAAAAAAAACCCACCGCGCAAACCCTTCCCTGCCTGCTCTCTCTTCCCCTCCCCAAAACAACTCCCACCAGGAAACAGCAGGGGGAGGAAGAAAAAAGCAGGAAAAAAAAAGCCAAAAACACACAAGCAGCCCCACCATGAGAAATCAAGGCGGTCGGAATGACATCTGACACCGCCAGGCCACAGCTGAAGAACAAGGGGAAAGTTTTAGGGTGACTGTCACTGACCCATAGTCTCTCACTCCTAACCTTGCTCTCCGACATATGTTTCTCATTTCCTTGCTTATAGCTGGTCCAAGCTAATGATATGTGTTTTGGCCGGGATCCCGTGCTTGGCATACAGCCGGTCTTGTTCTCATTGTCCGGGCTACTTACAGAAACCTCTTTCTCTGTCTCTTTCTCTCTCTCTCTCTCTCTCTCTCTCTCTCAAAAAAAAAAAAGCCAGCTCTAAAGAACAGTAAATATGCAAAGCAGCCCCCGTGTCTGTCCAGCTACCATCTTGAACAGGGCCCCTCTCCCCTAACACACCCCATCAATAAAGTCCGAGGAGGCTGCCCACGGGTGAGGGGTGCGTTCAACACAAAAGCAGTGGAAATTCAAACAAATTGGCCCATTAGAGTCTCACACGGCTATAAATACAGCGCGGCCCCGGCTATTTTGAGGGACGGTGGCATGGGAAAGTTCGGCCCGGAATCTTGACTTTGTCAGAAGAGACGGATCTCTCCCAAGACATGGGAAGAAGACGGAGCGCTGGGCGGGCAGGAGGAAGGAGGGCACGGGGCCTGGTCAGTTCCCGGCGAGGGCAGAAGTGGGTGGAGGACACTCAGCCGGGCCCGGCCCCCCCTCCCCCGCTGTCCGCCTCGGGGCCTGCCAGCCTCCACGGTAGAGGCCCGGGCTCTGGTGTCAATCAGCACATCCCTAACCTCTAACAAAGCTGAACATGCCCTTTTGCTCCTCGGGGGACAGTGGGCCATTCGACTCTTCCTGGAGGAGCCAGGCCTGCCCGGGGAGGCAGGCCGGGAACCAGAGCGAGCTAGCAGTGTGGGCAGGCCCCGGCTGCACCCCACACCTCCCGCTGCCCGGAAGGGAATCCTGAGGGGGCCCTTTTCACCGCTCAGACCCCCGAGTGTGACCTTCAGTGCATATCTATTATGAAAGCAGGGCACAGTCACGTGGCTTTTCGGAAATCGGGGCCCATCATGTGTGAGCCAGTTATGTGAGCAGAGAACGTGTACGCCAGGTTGAGAGCTGCTCCCCGCTCCCCCTCAGGGTGTGTCAGCAGATAACGGCAATGAACGGGTAACGGGAGGGGGGGCATGGGTAAACCCAGAAAAACATAGAATACACACGCGCCTCTACATGTGAACCTGCCCACTTCCGGGCAGGTTGCTGCTGGGTCTGCGAAGCCGCCCTGTCTTCCTGGACCCTCTGCCAGTTTCAGCTTGGAAAGCACCCCCAGGACAACTTTGGATTGACTCCGTCCATTGGGGCGCCTTCCTGGATACCAAGCACAGTGGGAGGCAGAGGTAACAGACACAGCCTGACCTCTGGGTCCCTCAG
The DNA here is from genome assembly GCA_011751065.1 of Lasiurus cinereus. NCBI lineage: Eukaryota > Metazoa > Chordata > Mammalia > Chiroptera > Vespertilionidae > Lasiurus > Lasiurus cinereus. Next base: position 13,941,390 of record JAAGEH010000452.1, read on the forward strand.
CCCCCTGAGTGCATTTGATCTGTCCCTGGACCCGAGAGTCCGCCTGACCGCACACCCCAGTAGGCCTGGGACAGCCCCGCTTATGTCTATTGTCCCTGGGTAATTATTAATAGCGCTTCTCTTCACTCTCCCAAGTGTCCCAGTTTGGATGATAAATTATAGGGTTACTCTATCCAGAGTCCCTTTTTAAAGAACGCTTTTTTTGGTATGAAACCCAATACACAGAGAAAAGTACAAAAATATAGCACCCTCTGTTTTCGAGGCTCTCTGGAACTGGCAAAAGTCAAGACCGGGTTCCCAAACCATCAAGAAAATGGCTTTCGCAGATTAAGTTTTAATTAGTTCAAGAACAGGCTCCACTGTTCTGGGCTTGACTCCTGGCCACGCGCTGCCGTTGAGTCTGTCGTCGCCAACATTGTTGGCTCTTAATTTTCCATGATGCGTCTGGACCTGAGGGACGGCCCACTTCCACCAGCACGGGGACAGCTGCAGCACATGGGGGCGCTTGTCCCCGGGAAGGGAAGCGCCAGCCCAGGTTACCATGACAACACTCTTTCCTGAAAGTCTCTGATTGACACTTCCTGGGGAGACAGGAAGTAAGGACAGGAAGACACCGAGGTCACTCTCTTCCCATGCCGAGCCTTCCCCACCTCCCAGGCTTGTCTGCTAGCTGAACTTCTCTAGCTCGGCCTTTTTCCTTCCATTCCCATCAGCAAAGCAACCAGCTGCTTCTGCCCCCGTCTTATCAGGCAGCCCATGAAACCCCCAAACCGTCCAACAGCAAGCCACAGAGAAGTGCCTACTGAGGTCAGGATGCTTCAAAGATGATGCGGTTGATTCCAAAGCAAAAAAATAAATAAATAAATAAACAGCTTAAGGACTGTGGACACTTTAGTAATCAATATTATGACATTAATAATCATTCAACAGATGTTCTCGAGCGCCTATGTCCCACGCCCTGTGCTAGAGATTAGAGGTAGTGTATTGAGCAAAATGGACATGGCCCCTGCCATCTCAGAACTGACTGTGTGTGAGGGACACCGACATTAAAGGGGCAATCCCACAATAAATGCGTAACTACAGGTTCTAATAAGTACTGCAAAGGAAAGGTAACAGTGTATATGAGAAATAACAACAGGGATTTAATGTCCATTTGGACAAGTCAGGGAAAGCCCTCCTAAAACAACTGTAATCTCGGATCTGAGTGATGAACAGGAAGTAGGCAAATAAATCCATTCCCATCAAGAGTCCATAAGAAACACTTTGCTTTAAGACCAGAAGAGTTGACTTTCAAGCCTGCAAATTTGTAACCTGCTTCAAGAATATTACAAAGGGCCCTGGCCAGTGTGGCTCAGTTGGTTGGGGCATATTTCTGTACACCGAAAGGTTGCCGGTTTGATTCCTAGCCTGGGCACATACCTAGGTTTCTGTTTAATCCCCAGTGGAGGTGCGTGCTGGAGGCAAATGGTTGATGTTTCTCTCCCACTTTGATGTCTCATTCTCTCTCTCCCTCTCTGCCTCTCCCTCTGCTCTCTGTAAAATCAGTCAAAAACATATCCTCGGGTGAGGATTAAAAGGCAATAATAATAATTACAAGGGGCAATGATACCTCATTTCTAGGTTTTTACTTATCTGTGATGCTCCTAGTACAGTCCTCTGAATGCAGAAAGTGCTCAGAACATGGTATCCACCTCTCTGGAGCTGTTCTAGCAAATGTGGGGTTTCTTATCTGAATTCCCATTAAAGGGGCAATCCCACAATAAATGCGTAACTACAGATTCTAGTACGTACTACAAAGGAAAGGTACGGCGTATACGAGAAATTACAACAGGGACCTCAGGTCTATTTGGACAAGTCAGGGGAAGCCCTCCTAAAACAACTGTAATCTGGGATCTGAGTGACGACCAGGAAGTAGGCAAATAAATCTAGTTCCCATTAAAGGGGCAAGCCCATAATAAACGCGTAACCTAGCCCAACTCAAAGTACCGCTACCGCGTCGTACTTTTATGTATTAAGTGTTTGCCGTACCTTGAATGAAGGAAGGAATCCATGAACAAATGACCTGACTGCTCCAGGATATTTCCGACGGGCCAGGCGCTGTGCCAGGTACTTTCACACATATCCTCTCATTTCATCACCGTGACATTATCACACCTCTCTCAAGGCCGGGATGCTGATGGGCGGACTTAAACAATAGCTCTGACGATAATTACAACGTATAACCCTCTGTTCGGAGAAGCAGATAAGGGTTTGGGAAAGGCACTTGCAGGCGTGTTTTAAAGCGGCGAGGGAAGATGCACACCTGTGAAAGGAAAAGATACAGATGCTCCAAAGTAGAAACAGGAGGAGACCGAGGCTGTCCAGTGGGGCGGGAGGGCTGGCAGCGCTGCTAAAACCCAGAGGACGGTTTGAGCCCCTGCAACAGGGGCAGAATGTTGTATAGACGGGAATGAGGCAACTGGGTTCTAGGGGCCTTGTCCCCAAGTGTGCTGGACCCACTCCCCTGATTCTTGGGAGGGGACCGGGGTTGGAGAGTGCGGAGAGAAGAGAATTTGAGCTCCGGAGAACATTGAAGTGCAGGGAGCCTGCAGAAACGGTCCTTTAAAAGCCTGGCCTTTATGGGGCAGGTGATCAGAGGGCCGCTTTCTGAAACAAAGGTAACCAGAGGAAGCGTGAACTCAAAAGTAGCTCTGAATCTCGCTGGTCTAAGAAAGGACATTGGGTAAGGAAGGAAACTAAGCAAGTGATTTTATATGTTAAGAGGTTCCTCTAGTCCAGCGGTTCTCAACCTGTGGGTCGCGACCCCTTTGGGGGTCGAACAACACTTTCACAGGGGTCGCCTAAGACCATTGGAAAACACAGATACGATTCATAACAGTTGCACAATTACAGTTATGAAGTAACAACAAAAATAATTTTATGGTTGGGGTCACCACAACATGAGGAACTGTATTAAAAGGTCGCTGCATTAGAAAGGTTGAGAACCACTGCTCTAGTCGAAAAGAGGCCAATCTTACTGTGAACGATTTATTTATTTTTTTATTAATGTATTACATGTGTACATATCTTCCCATGACCCCCCCACCCCACTCCCATACCTGCCCTCACCCCCACTGTGAACCATTTAGACAAGAGATGACCGATTGAATGAATGATTCATTCAATGTATAGCAAACACTTAAGCAGAGGCAGGAGTTTTATTTCATCAAAGAAGCATAGACTCATATTAGGGTCACAAACCTTTACATTTTAGAAACAATCCCTAGTAAACTGGGGGTGAATGGAAAAGGAACATGTCTGAAAAGGTTCGGGGGATGGGGGGCGGGGTAGGGAAAACCCAACGGCAAAAGTAATTGGAGCTCTACTGCAGAACCGGACGTGGGTTTGAACTTGGTGCTCTTGGGTTGAATCCTGGCAGTTCCTTGAGTTGGTGACAAGCCCATAATTGTCCTGGCTTTATTGTTTTTCCTCCGCAAACCTATTTGTGAAAGTGCCATAAAATCGTCTTACCCAGTGCTCTCCGGTCCAGGAAATGTGATCCACAGCACATCAGGAGGAATGATTTTACTTTCTTCCTCTTCTGCGGCATCTTGGCCCACGTTCAGCGCCGAAATGGTTAAAATATCAGCACATTTCACTGGTCTTGGGTTACTCATAAACATTCAGCAAAGCAATTTCACTCAATCGCACATATTAACTGCTTAAGTTCTTTTCTCTGAGGATGTGGACTGTTATTTTATGCCAAAAGTCCTGTAATTAAGTTTGACATAAGCGCATGGATTAAATATGTGGTTGGGGTTGGGGGGGGCGGGGGGGAGACAGGGAATGGAAGGTTTTCTCCCCTCGCCTTCTTGCCATATGGAGACTGTAACCAAATAATGTGCAAAAAAATTTTAAGAGAATTTCCAATCTTATTACTCAGTGTTGTTTATCAGGTAAGTCATAAGGCCAGCGCAGTTACAAAACCAGTTATGCTTTCCCCCAGTTTCGCAATAAGATCAACCAAAGAATGTTACCCATTCAAGAACCCCAGACACCTCTCAGTGCAGTCTTTATAAGGCAGAGAACGGAACGGCCAGAAACTCTTCTGATGGGCAAGTGGCTGTGGCTACGGTTTGGCGCGGAGTTCTCCAAGGGATCTAAGTCAGGGATGTGTTGGAAGTGCTGAGCCCATGATGAGGGCACGATGCATCGCGTTGCTTTTTCACTTACATTAAGGGATGCGGCTTTCGGAGGTGCTTGCTTCGTTCTGCTTTTAACGTGTCCAGATTTTTCCCCTCGGAAGGGTCCCGAGGTAACTCTGAAAAGGCCCAAATCATTGAAACAACATAATAGCAAATTTACTCTCCATTTCCAGCCATATTCATGAAGGTTTTTTGTGGTTTGAGAGAGGAATGCTCTTGTTCCTCCCTTCCTAAAAACAGCTGCAAATAGCTTTTTCAAATGTTTGAGAGAGAAAACATCCTCCTGGAGTCCCCACTCCCTCACACCACCACCCCCCCTCCCGCCAATCCCAAATCAGAGGGAGCACCCAGGAGAGTAACCCTCCGAGGAAGCTAGGCACAGCCACCTCCCGCTTCCCTCCTGGCCAGTTTGGGCCCAGGCTCCTCCCAGGCCCAGGTCCTCATTGCTCTTCTTTTTCCTGGTGTCACCGAGTTGACTGCCTTCTCAGTGGCGTGGCCCTGCCATTCCTTCCTTAAAGCCACAAGAAGCGTTATCCAAGCCACTGCCAGGCTCACACTCTCTTTCCTTTTCTAATATCTTTATTGATTTCAGAGAGGAAGGGAGAGGGAGAGAGAGAGGGACATCAAGATGAGAGAGACACAGTCAGCTGCCTCCTGCACGCCCCACACTGGAGATCGAGCCGTGATCTTCTGGTTCAGAGGTTGATGCTCAACCACTGAGCCAGGCCAGCCAAGGCAGGCTCATGCTCTGGATACCCCGGCATAATTCTGAAAAATCCCCTGGCAGTCATGCCTGGCTCCCTTCTGATTGGTCTCTGTTTCCACGAACTGGACTCTGAATCTCTGCCTTTTGGAGGCTGCAGCCCAGGCTGCTCTGAACATTGGTGTCGGAAGCCCCGTGGATCTCCATGTGGCGCTCACTTCTCCAGCAGGCCTCTGGCCGTCTCAGCGTGCCCATTTTTTTTCGTTATCACAGGGGCTCAAACGGAGCACCGTGTTGAGATAAAGCCTTGAAATTTCCTACGCGGCCGTGAGAATAATTTACTTAGGCTCGGTACAACCTTCCATATCCTCCGTAATTGGGGGCACTATCTGCCACAGGGTTCAAAAGCCCATCCCAAGCCCGCCAGGAATAATCTTGTTTCTTAGTTTATCTTTCTAGTTGTATAACTTCTATTTCTGCTCATTAAATTATATAAGCCTGTGACGAGGCCCATCGCCTTAATGTATTCCAGGCATTCTGAACTGTGCTGTGCTCTCCTGTATTATCCCCCAATTTGGCACAAAATATAATTACCTGCGACGCTACTATCCATGTCATTGTTGGGAACTGTCTAGTTCTCTTAGCTGACTTCCACTTTTTTTTTTAAAAAAATGTATATTTTAGGTAGGTCTTTTAATTCCCAAACTTTACTCTCCAGAGAAGCCAGGTGATAAGATTTGTCCAAGACTGAGAATGACATGCCTGCCGCCGCCCCAGAGCTGGACTCCTAGTTTGGTCATGAAGGGTGGGAAAGGACTCCAGTGGATTGCTACTCTTTGTGTCTAGTCCAGCGACTTTCATTAATAACCTGACTCAGGCCACTCGGAGAGAGGTGGGTACATTCCCCTTTCTAACAGCATCTGGTTGCATTTTCCACAGACCCACGTCTTCCATTTTATTCTGTCCATGTCTGATTCCTCCACAACAACTCCAGGAAAGAGCGAAAGTCAGGCAAGGACAGATGTCGCCATAGATCCGCCACTTCTCCTGAGCCAAGAACCTAGTTCAGTCCACACTTGCCAAATGAAACTGTCTTCTGGGAAAGTTGTGTATTTACTGTGAATAAGATGAATTTAAGCAACCGATCCGTGCCGAATGCCCTGAAGAGTTAAGTCAGAGACAAGAGGCGTGTTGTCTCTGCGGAATGAGAGACAGCCATCTGCACGTCAAATACCCAAGCGCAGGAGAAAACGTTGTGCAGCGATCACTGTCAGATCCTGGGGAGAAGCTGTGGAAAACACCTGAAGACCACATGTTCCTGGAATCTGAGCTCTGTGTATGAATAATGCCATACAAGACCAGGAACATGAGCAGCCCAGCCCAACTCTTTCCTCAGGACAGAATCATAACTCTGAACTCGCAGACAACGCTCATTCTTTAGAGGCAACTCTTTTATCATTATCTTGGAATCTAGAATGATTTCACTGTTGTTTCCCATTTAGATTAATCTGAAAGTAAATATGTTTTATCTGTGGAAATATTATACTCCAGGCTCAGGTAGAATAGTGGTGAAGAGCAGCAGTACTCAGATCCTTTCTTTCTTATGCTCATGATGAGAGAGAGGTCAACTTGAAAGAGGCAGTTAGGGGTGAGATTATGATAGCGGTAATAAGGGACATGAGGATAGGAAAAGGTGTGTTTTTTTTTTAACCAGCTCCAGAGATTAGAAAAAAAATCTGCCGGGTGAAGAAAAGAGGGAGATGGGAGTTCTCCTTCAGCTTGGAGTTCTCCTCCTTCGGACTTGCTCATAATAGCTAGAACAGGAACCATTGATTGCTTCCCCTGAAATTGGGCCACAAACACATTAGCAGCAAACCTTTACAAACGACCACAGTGACTATTATGGAAAACTTGATGAGACTCTTCTTAACGAACCAGAAAGAGAGTTGTCATTGTGTCATAGATAATAATCGTATATCCAAACAGGCCCTTATATTTAAGGAACAATGTCCCTGGTCCTAGAGCTTAAAGGAGAAAAATAAGAAGTTTGGTTACGGTTTGTTACACAGCTCTTGCCATGTACCAAACCACCCCACAACAAAATACAGTGGTACCTCGAGATACAAGTGCCCTAACATACGAGATTTTTGAGATACAAGCCATCGAGCAAGCGATTTTTGCTTTGAAATATGAGCAACATTTGAGATACAAGTAATCTCGCGGATCGGCTGGGTGCACACGACCCACCAGTTTACCGCGACTCGAGCGTCTCATAGTTTCCCATGCCTCAAGGTTACGGAACGAATTAAACTCGTATCTCGAGATACCACTGTAGCTTAAAACAGCGAATCCTTATTCACGATGCTATAGGGAGGCCGGACAATGCCCCTGGTCTGAGTTGGCCTGACAAAAACAGATGAGCAAGAATGGCCTCACTCCCGTGGCTGCCAGCAGCCCCACTGCCAGCTGAAGTGATGCTCTCACCCTTCATAGTTAGCCTGGTCTCCTTCTCTCAGTGGCCTCGCGTTTGCCAAGGGCAGCAAGAGAACCAGACCCGATGCATAAGCATTTTTCAAACCCATGCTTGTGTTCTATTTGTTAGAGTCCTGTTGGCCAAAGGAAGTCACACGGCCAGACCACAGAGTTCGAAGGCACCGCTCAAGGGCATAGGGAGCATGTGTGATCATTTTCACTATCACAGCAATTTATGTCAGATAATTCATGCATTCTAAAGGAAGTGACGATGATCTACTTAATTCTGCTTAAAGACTCTGGAAGAATAAGGGTCAATATTGGGCTAACACTATACTCATCTACATCAAACGTCTGAACTATGGTGAAAGAAATGCATAAATCTGTATTACTGATAATATAGTTTTTTTTAAGGAGGAGGCGGTTGGGAGAGGCAGAGAGAGAAAAGAAGGGATGAAGGAAGGAAGAGAAGAAAGGAGCAGAAGGGGAGGAAGGAGAGAGAGAAGGAAGGAATGGGTGGAGGGAGGGAGCGAGAGAGAGGAAGGAGGAAGGAAAATATATCTTTCTTAGCATATACAATTCCATTACTTTGTGTTGACAGAACACCACCAATCTTACAAAGCCCCTAAACTTGTTGACTGTCATTAGTTGTCTGGTACAGTAGCCTCCGATTTCCTGAACTCTGACACGGTCAGATTTCAGCCTGTGGCAGAGGTGCTCGGGCGGATGTCCAGCCCCTTCGGGGAACAGAAGCCCGAGTTTCCATCCACAGAGTGGTCAGCGCTCATGCTCCTGGCCCAGCCTTGGAAAGAGCGAAGATGCAGACCAGCAACGCCCCATTCCTGGGACATAATTGATGTGCTGTTAATTTTTTTCATCAACAAAGGATTACCAAAATACCACATGATTTCCTTCAAAAATGTGACCCTCCCTTTCCTGTCTCATTTTTCTTTTCCTGGATCTGAATGTGGTTTCCATTGGCCTCATGAAAATAGTTATTTCTGCTCATTTTCCTCGACTTGTCTCAGCTCCGTGATCTCAAGGCATCCAGAAAGGCGAAGGCCGACTCTGAGTAGAAACGTAAGGGGCTGCTTCCCTTGCTCAGAGCTTCTCTGAAACGCTCCTCCTCCTCCTCGCGAGGCCAGTGCTCCGCCGTGTCCCACAGCAAACCTCGTGGTGTTATAAAAAGCCAATAACTAAATAATGCCAGAGGAATCTTAATGACCGGGGCCGTTTAGCCAACAACATTACACAGTTTTTTCCTCTCGGAATTCAAGCATTTAAAATTACAAATATCCCATCCAATTCACATTTAATTACCACTGTTCAAACTTAAAGAACTTTCTCATTTTAAATCGTGGACAATCGGAAATAATGAACTACTGCTGAGGGACAGCCAGTGGACTCCTTTTTTCAGGGGGAGCAGGAAAGTGACGTCATTGTTGTCTCTTTCCGATAAAAAAGTTGTTTGGTCGACGGGCCGCTTCTTTATTAAACAGCCCGAAGGTGCCCAGGTCAGTTTCTCCACATCTATCAGCAGCCAAGAATGAAGTTAACCCGTGAGGGACCCTGTGTGTGATTTGACCGTAGAGACCCCACTGTCTAGCACAGAAGTCCATGCGGAGGGTGAAAGTGATGCAAGAAAGGCAGAGGGCGTGCCGTGTGAGCACGGTCACGGAAAAGCTGGGCTTAGTGGTCACCACCACCTCAAATGGACTTGGAGCTAGTCCGCACCCTCTGCTGGGCGAGGAAAGGGAATCGAGGTTGGGGGGCGCCAGCACCTTTGGCTTCTAAAGGATCCCACACGTGACTGGCCCCCCTTCCTGGGAAAGCAGTGAGGCGGGCACCCCTGGCCGCCGAGAAGGCCGGGCTGGGAGCAGAGTCTTCCATCCGGAGAGCCGGACCTGCCTCCGGGACACGTGCTGGGTTCGTGGCGGTGCTGCCTGAAAACCCCTGCAGTTTGCTCTGCCATCTAGTCCGCTGTCTCCCATGACCATCTTTTCAGAAGGACAAAGCCCACACTTTCAGTCCGCAAAAATCACTTCTTGCCGAGACCGGTTTGGCTCAGTGGACAGACCGTCGGTCTGCGGACTGAAAGGTCCCAGGTTCGATTCCCGTCAAGGGCATGTACCTTGCTTGCAGGCACCTCTCCATTGTGGGGCATGCAGGAGGCAGCTGATCGATGTCTCTCTCTCATCGATGTTTCTGACTTTCTATCTCTCTCCCTTCCTCTCTGTAAAAAATCAATAAAATGTATTTTTTTAAAAAAATAACTTCTTTAGATGGGAGCTACTCGCCTATCTAGCGAGTAACTCTTATAACAAGCCTGACTTTTGCATTACCAAAAGCAGAGTTTATGTATATATGTGTGTGTATGGTGTGGTATACACAGGGACAGTCAAAAGCAAGTTAATAATAATAATAATAAATACAATAAATAACAAGTAATACTACAAGAATAAATTGTTTTTGCAGACTCACAACTGTAAACCTACTTTTGCCCGCCCTGTAGATAATGGTGTGCGTGTGTGTGCGCGTGCGTGTATGTGTCTGTGTGTGTACTTTATATAATGATATGGATCTGAAACGTGCCATTGTGTCATCAGCTTTGTTGGAAACAGGCTGCATTCTGTCCCCACTGGCGGTTCCGTCCGCAGGGCAGCGGAGGGACTGGGGTAAGGACCCCCTTTCCACGCAGCCTTCCTTCTGGGAGGTGAGTCCTTGTGTCTGGGAGGGGCGCCCAGTTTCATGTGGGAACAACATCCCTGACACTAAAAGCTGAAGTCTTAAGGAATGGCTCCTCTGAAGCGTGTGCTGCTGTAGACAACGGGGGCCGTTTTTAATGCTTTCCATCCGACTGAAAAAAAAAAAAAACTCGTTATTTTTATGGTGGAATTGTGTTCGTGCTTCTTCATTCCCACCGTCTTGTCTTGAGTCAGTTTTCTCCGTGGCCTTCTCTTCACACAGCTCCCCCGTTCTTCACCCATCTTCAGTCCAGATGAAGTTCTCTGAAGGTGGAGCGTTTTGTATCTTGACATATACTTTTTTCCCCAGAACGTATTTCTCTCCCACCAAAATCTCACATTACCATGGCAACTATCAACGGGCCCTAAAATGTTGCTTTTTCTGTACTTTAACCTACGCAGAGCCACCAAAAATGGCCACAAAGATTACATAAGAATTACATCCCGGGCTGAGAAAAGAACCACCGTCATTAATTTCTTTCCATTTTAGTCCATCTCTGGGGGAGATTGAATGGCAAACCTACAAGGCTAATAAAGTTGTCAGGACAGACTCTTCTTGTTATCTCTCAGGCAGGGAGAGACTGTCCAGGGCTGCGTGTGCCCGGCCAGCGGTGGGGGAGAGAGAAGAGGAAGTGCCGAAAAACAGAACAGGAAACAGATGGGAGATGTGATCTCTCAAAACTCCCCCAAATTCTCAAAAACCTCAAACCCAGCCCGGCCGCTGGAAGATTAGGGCAACAGCGAGATCTCGGCCCTCACCAAAGCGAGGCCAGCTGACGCGGGCACAGCAAGGCGACGGTCCCGGGGACACGCATCCCACTGGCTACTGCTCAGCGCGGCCACAGGGAAGTGAGAGAGCGAGGCCATCACCCAGTTCATCAGGGCGGGAGGCGAGGAGATGGCTCCCGCTCTCGCAGTGCCTGCCTCAACTCCAGTTGCAGGGCGACAGCTAAAAATCTCTGCAATCACGTGACTGAGGGAGAAGAACACTGCTTCCTTTGCTAAGAATGAAGAAGGCCAAAACCGGTTTGGCTCAGTGGATAGAGCGTCGGCCTGCGGACTGAAAGGTCCCAGGTTCGATTCCGGTCAAGGGCATGTATCTTGGTTGCGGGCACATCCCTAGTAAGGGGTGTGCAGGAGGTGGCTGATCGATGTCTCTCTCTCATCGATGTTTCTGACTCTCTATCCTTCTCCCTTTCTCTCTGTAAAAAAATCAATAAAATATATTTTTTAAAAAAAAGAATTAAGAGGCGTTCGCTGAGAGGAAGCCCAGAAGATGGGCCAGAGGAACAGGACTGACTCAGTTTTCCACATCTGCAGCCTTCAGGGCTCAGGGTGAGGGCGAGAAGGGAGCCGCGTCTGGAATGAATGAGCTGGGGTCATTGTCCGTGACCCCAATGCAAAAAACATCAAAGCGTCAAAGGGGTTTCATTACACACGATCCCACGGTGCAATGATTTGTCCAAAAAGGACACACTCGAGCTCAGAGGAGGTGTCGTGGTGACCGTGGTGCAGGGAAGGAGGGACTCCCCAGGCCTGGGTTTTCCTTTCCTCTCGCTGGTTGGGCCAAGTGGGGTGGTGGGCTGCGGGGAGGGATGCTGCCTAACAGCCAGAACGTGGAACCTGCTTCCTGAGGAGATGCTGAAATCTGACAGTCCAGTTGACCTGCTCCTAACAAAGCTGGGAGCTGAGCCATCCCCAAATCCCAGACACCCCTCCCCCTCCCGGCACCCGCATTTCACTTGTGACCTTGCACAGCCTGTGGTCAGGACAGAGCCTTTGAACGCGTCTCCAGAGCTGGGCGATTAGAAGGTCTTTGATTACTCAGCTCAGCTGGCCCTCCTTACTCCCCTCCCCCAGCCCCTTCACCTCATCCAGTTGCCTAGGAAGTTTGTGTGTGTGTGTGTGTGTGTGTGTGTGTGTGTGTGTGTGTGTGTTTTAAGCAACCAATTTTTTTTCCTCCCTCTTTATTTTCCTATAGCATCCTGAACCTCAAGATGCGGGTCACACTCATCCTGATTTATTTAGCGTTTATCTGCATTATTAATTCCAATCAGGAAAAAAAGAAAGTGCTCCAGGCCCTGGTTTGTATACAAAGTTTGGGTGTTTGTGAAAGGGGCCGGCAATCACTGCAAAACATATTTTCTTTAGATAGTTTTTCAATCCAAACAACTTCCTTTTCTGGTCCTGAAAATATTCCCAGAGACCGGTCCCATCCTTAACAATTTCATTTATTATCGCCTCCCCCACGCCACCCCCACGCGATAGCCTTTGAAGCTTCTTCTTGCATTAATCTGGACTTAATATGGATTTAAACATTTACAATGGAAAATAATTTGAGTTGGGAAAAAAAATAATAATCTCCTTTGATAAAACTAGAATCCCCCACAACTGTCCCCATCTTTGACAGCCAGGAAGGGGATGAGATTCTTGAGTATGCATATTGAAGAGGAGGAAAAGCAAGACTCACAGGGTGTGTTTTATATTCTATATTTGTCAGCTGCTCTGACTGACTGGAGTTGAGTGATAGCCAGGGTCTTGACTCATTGTTTGAATGAATTCATCATCACTCGGGACATCTGAATAGTTATTTGGTGCCCAGGATAAACTCAAGATATCTCTCTTTGGAGAGAGAAGGTAGCAGCCTGCATCCGTCACTCACAAAGGGGCTTCTCCATAACTAACCGGGTCCCGCCCCCTTCCCACCCATCCTTGCCGTTTTTACATTCTTGAGTCTGTTCATCCACACAGCGCTAGAAATAGAAAGTTTACATTTCTCTGGGCAGGCCCCCGGCAAGGCCAGTGCTATCAAGGGAATTCTTCCTGGGTTGGACTCAAGCAGCTCAAGGGGATTGGAATATTTTCATGGGAATTTAAAGGAATTCAGATTAGACCTCCAAGTCTACTTTGTCAGACCACAGCAAAGGCAGACCTAAAAGTGTTTTTGATTTCTTGGGGACTTGCAGAATGAGGCCAGGCTGAATCTAAAATAAATGTCCCTTTTCTGGGGTTGGAAAAGAATGTGGCATGGGTGCCATCACTGCACATGCCTGTGCCCATGGCAGACATTATTAATCAATCCCAGCATCCTTTCACCCTGAGCCAGGAGGTGGCTTTTTGTATCTTCTCAACCCAATGCCCTGTGAGCCACCTGCAGTGCACTTCGCTGGGGACAAGCATTGAAAGCTATTTGCGGTTCCTGCTGGGCCCTGCACTGTCCCCCCAGATTCTCAGCTGATCTTCAGGGTTTCTGTTATTGTTGTTGTTTTATGTTTTTTGTTGTTGTTGATCTTCACCAGAGAATATTCTTTTATTGATTCATTTTAAGAGAGTGGAAAGGAGGGACACGGGGGACTGGGGGGAAAATAAGAGAGAGAAACATTGATGAGAGAGACATTGATTGGTTGCCTCCCTCACAAGCCCCAACAGGGGCTGGGGATTGAACCTGAAACCCAGGTACATGTTCTTGACCAGGAATCGAACCTGTAACCCTTTAGTGCATCATTAAAATGCTCTAACCACTTAACAACACCAGCGACCTCCTGGGTTTTAGCATTTCCCTTCGGTCTATCTCGTGCACTGCTGCTGGCTCCTACTCTTGTTCTTGATAATGTGGAGTCATGGTGTTGAGAACAATTCTAGAAAGACTGTAAAGACCAAGGACATGGTCCCTTTGACGGCGGTAGCCTCCAAAATTACCAGTACTAATCAGACCAATTGGAAGCCTTTGCTCTGCAGGAGCCACCGCATTCCTTTTGCTGAGCCCCAGAAAGGCTGTCTCCTGTGGATAACCTCCCAACATCCCCCGGTCACTGGGCCAGGGTGTAATGTGGCCGGGTAACCTCCTAGTCACTTGACCTCTCTGAACCAATTAAATCACAGCTCTCAGGCCTTCCTCCGCCGGCTCTGACCACTTCGCTGGCTCATTCCTCTCCAGCCCCTGCGTGCCAGCCACTTGCCTTGCTCCACGTGTGATGTTCCTTTCCCATCCAGGGCGCCGTTCCCATGGCCACCCGCCCACTTTGCCCTCTAAGACCTCTGCCCCAGTTAACTGGCTCTCACTTTCACTCTATGTCTCTTACCACTTTTTGTCTCTGTTGTACATTTTATTTTAATAATCCTTATCTCTTCCCAAAGTAATACATTAATTGTAGAATTTTTAGAAAAGATACATATTTATGTCTGTGCTTCTAATTCCTCTTATGAAATAGTTCTGGGTTTTACTTTTTAAAAAATCTACACACACTTAACGTGACGGAATTTTATAATTTTTTTTGTATAGAAATTATACCTCAAAAAGCCTATCAGATAACTATAAATTATACATAGATTATACAATCTTAGAGCATTTACCTGCATTTCCACTATTCCAAAGATATCGCAATATGTTGGCCCAATCTTTTAAAAATTTCTTAAAGGCTTTATTGATATATAATTTACACACCAAACAATTCACCCAAAGTGTACAACTTAATGATTTGGGGTACATTCAAACATCATCACATTCACTTGTAAAAACGTTTTCATCACCCCCAAACCCAAAAGAAATCCCATATCCACGGGACTCACTCTCACTTCTATTTCTCTCCAAACCCCTTCAGCCTCAGTCAACCACTGATCTACTTCCTGTCTCTATGAATTGTCATGTTGTGGACATTTCATATAAATGGGGTCATTCGGACCCCCCGTCTCCCCAGCACACTTCCCCATACTTCAAGTAGCACGTTTTCAAGGTTCATCCGTACCTTTTAGCACACCTCCATTCCTTTTTATTGCCAAATAATATTCCATTCTCTCTGCCCATTCTTCTTCACAGCTTCTGTTTTATTTTAGTCTTGATATTAGTGCCAGTACTCTTGTGATGTTGGTGTCTGTATTTTCCTGAACTAAGTGGCTTTCACACCTCCCACCTGTGCACCCTTTAATTATTCCAGTGATTATATTTTGTGTGAGTCTACTGAATTGACAAAGAAATTCCGTTCAATTCAGTTCAGCAGACACATACTGAGGGTTGAAATGCGCCAGATTGTTTGCTAGGAAAGGCTGTCATCCAGGAGTCTACAATCTATTTACATCAAATTATAAGAGCAAATCATGTCCAGGAGTCACTCTGATACCTCTGGCTTTCAGGTATCCTTTATTTTACATTATTTGGATGTAGATGTGTAAATGTTTGTCAAGTTTATTTCCTATGTTTATCTCATGGTATTCGGTAAGCCACTCGAAAACAGCAACTGTGTGTTCTGTTTCCTTTCTAGTATAATGATGTTACCGATAATTACAGCAGTCGCCACATACTGTGTATTTATTTTATTTGGCCTGTAAAACAATCCTGTGAGGCAGCTATTATTTTTTTCCACTGGTTGTTGGGAAAACTGAAGCTCAGGGTGATAAAGCCACTTGCTGAAGCACACCATCCCCGTCCGTGTGGAGCAACCGGGAGATGCTATTGTCTACAGCCACTCCGGTGGCCAGTAGTGCTGTGTCATGGTCTGGGCCACCTGAACCAGTTTCTGGCGGGGGGGGGGAGGATAAAGATCCGTGGCATTTGTGGTTGTGATTTGTGGTTGTGTCCAATCCACTGTTCTCTTGACAATGATGGAAAACATCCCCCAAAGGGCTCCCTCTATTTGGTACAAGAAATCATTGGGTATCTTTTTTGGGAACTTGCTATTTGAGGGTCACATTTTAGAAGATGCACTTAGAGCCGGGACTGGTTTGGGTCAGTGGATAGAGCGTCATTCTGTGGACTGGAAGGTCCCAGGTTCGATTCCGGTCAAGGGAATGTACCTTGGTTGCGGGCACATCCCCAGTTGGGAGTGTGCAAAAGGCAGCTGATCGGTGTCTCTATTTCATCAATGTTTCTAGCTCTCTATCCCACTCCCTTCATCTCTGCAAAAAATCAATAAAATATTAAAAAAAAGAAGATGCACTTAGAGCTAACACATTAGGACCCTCTCAATGCCCCACATGAGCCATGTGAATGAGCAGCATGACACGTGGCAGGATCTAGATACCCACACATAGCGAGCACCGCTTGACTATTTCCTGAGCCACGCTTGTCTGTGCTGCGCTGTCATCTCCGACAGGAAGGCAGGTAGGGTGCCTCCATGAGCCTACATGTCACAACGAAGACACTCAATAAATATTAAATAATAATTATTGTTTCTTTCACATTCGCTGACAGGATACAATCGGGATAAAGAGACTTTAAGGTCTAATTACTTTGTAGGCATCTACCCCAAACTGCTCATTGAAAAATTAACGACGGAGCCGTCGGGGATGGAGCAGTGGGAAGTTGTTTTGAGCAGTGGTGTCAGTCTGCACCTCAGCGTCAGATGCAGAGCGGTAAACACCGAGGGGAGCTGCTGGGAGTGACTGAGGAAGAGGAGAGTGCGTGTGCAGTGGCACTGAGCGGCTGTGGCTCATTTCCTGCTCCTCCGGCACACAAAATACGTGTTCCGTGGGTGACCGAGTGGATTTGCTAACAAACAGAAAACGCCATTATGCAGATGATCCTCACAGCAGAAATGAAGGCCCCAAAGAGTAATAATAATAATTACAGCAGTAATTAACATTTCTAAGCACTGGCTCCGAGCCAGGCCCGACGTCAAGTGCTTTAAATATTATTTTGTTTAGTCCATTCAATAAATTGCAAGGCAAATATTATCCTCGTTTTTAAAATGAGGAAATGGAGACACGGAAAAGTTAACAGCACACAGTTAGTAGTACAAGAAAAAAAAGGAAGAGAGGGAGAGAGGGAGGGAGAGAGGAAGGAAGATAGATCCCAGGATTTGCTAGGCATGGACATATTCATTAGTCCATTTTCTAATCTCCTAAGAAATCACTGAGTTTCTAGGACCTTAAAGAAATATCCAGAGATTATTCAGTTCGTAGTTTTTAGTCCGCTCCATGGAACCATGAAAGTTGCTTCAGAGTTCTACCAACAATAAAGTATTTGTGCTAAACAGGGTAAGTTCAGTCCCCGGAAAATATTTGCTGCTTGAACCTGCTTTGCATATTGGATTTCCACATAACATTTTTGTTTTTAAACAAAAGAAAGAGTGTTCCATTGGAATAGGTTAGGAGCCAACAAACATTTCTGAAAAGGGCCAGAGAGTAAATATTTTAGGCTTTATGGGCCACACTATCGCTGTCATAACTCTGTTATTGTAGCACAGAAATAGCCATGGGCAATGTAAGTGAATGAGCATGGCTGTGTTCCAATAAAACTTTATTTATAAAAGTAGGTGGTGGGCTGTAGCTTGCTAACTCTGATCTAGGTCATCCCCCTGTGGTCAGGTGGAGTTTGCATGAACTTTGTACATGTGATTGTTTTACTTGCTCACAAAGAGGAGGATACTAGTATTGTCCAAGACGCCGTATTTATTAATGCCCATCAGAAAGCTCATGCCACAATTTAAGAAAAGGAAATTCATGTGTATTGCTTTGAGCTTTGTGTCAAGTACTCTACTCTTAGTTCTACACCTGAATTAATCTTCATGTGATATGTATGGCATGATCCTATTTATCAAAGAAGGAAATCGAGGCTTAAAAAGGTGGAAACAGTAACAGGAATCAAGCCAGAATCTCCCTGAATGCCATCACACCATATTGACATGGCTTAAAGACACATCACTTACCCTGACATCTAATAGACTGGAAGGTCAATGATAAATCACCCTCAGTCAATTCTTCCCTGGGAAAAACCCTTCAAGTTCACTTCCGAAGCTCCCCACAGATGCTCCATCACCTCTATTAAGTTAGCAACTTAAAGACTAGTGGTACCAGTCTTCCCAAGGCACAACACAAGAGAATACCCTTGCAATTTCAATAAGCTGTTCTCCTGTTTATGCCTTTAGTCATTTATTGTCTACCTTAGCAGGCTATTAGGTTTAATTAGCTGGTAATCCTCCCCAATCCATACTTTTTTTTATAAAGAAAGTATGTCTTTTCCAGTATGTACATTATATGAGGGTGTTAGAAAACATTGTTTTATTTCTCTACGTTGTTCTCTACCTCCTTGACTTGTCCCTCATGGAATGCAGACGATGCTGGGAAATTTTGGAATTCTAAGTTTTCAGTAACCTTCCCTGCGAATATTTTATGGCACTCCTGGGCTGGTTATATGCTCCCGGCAAATACAGAAATCTAATGTCTTCTTCCTGCGTGGGATAGGCTGAGATAATGATGGACAGAATATTAATCTCTTCTGGACACACACTCGTTGCCTTCTTTCATGCTCGCCAAACTGCCCTGGAATTGGAGGGCCTCTTACATCTATTTTCGATTCATTTTGGATTGGTTTCCTTTCAAGAACAAGTCAGTCCCATTCAGCTGGCAAAAAGAAGGTGGTGTCACCCCAGCAGTCAGTGAGAGCATCGCCTCTTGCATTCTCGGCGCCAGAAAAACCCTTGGCCGTGGGCCACCGCAGCCCACCTCTACCACTGGACAGGCACCAGCGGCGTGGGAAACAGAAGAGAAATCCATCACGTGCTGAAAACGCAGCCGTCAATAAGCAGCTCTGCAGGCCTTCCGGTTGGGGAGCCGACCACAGAAGGGGTTCTCCGTCAACAATCAAACAGTCTTTAGCTGTGATCAGCCACTTCCATCACCTCCCGAGACTGGCAGGTTTCCAATAAAGCCAATAGCCCCCTCCCTCAGGGCAAGGTCATCAGCAGGAGGCAGGCATTGTTATTTAGCCCAGCAATTTGACAACAGGGTTAGCTTACACTCTATTAGCCAGCAGCTACGCCCTGACCTGTGACCCTGACATTGACCCCGGGCAGCCCTCTCCCAAGGTAGACCCCTGATCGTTGGAGGTGGCTCGCCCTGCTGGTGAGCCTGAGAGCGGCCCATCAAGGCCAAGCAGGGCTCCCCAATCACTCTTGCTCCCCACAGGAGGCGTAAGGCTTGAAGTACAGAAACAAGCCTGAGTTGAACCCGAGATGGCAAAGGTAAAAGTTCAGAGGCGTATCCATCAGCAGCCTGTCACCAGAGGACATGGGAGAGCTATGGAAGCTTTCAGCACGGGGGTGGCCATTGTCTCCAGACAGTTCTGCTCCTTAATGGAAAAGACATATCAAAATATGCCTCACAGAAGACAAAATAATGGGCTGAGATGTACATTATATGAGGGTGTTAGATTGCAATGTACTTTACAGCGGGGGAATGAGATGGCAGTGTTATGCCAGGGTAGTTAGGTTGAAATATGGATTATCCTAGGAATGTTAGCTGGAGATGCGCTTTCTAACACAGTTGTTAAATTAAGATGTGTTCTTCGGTGCAGGCATTAGCCTGAGATGTGCATTACAGCAAAAATGGTTAGAGGAAAAGGTGGATTCCGCTTTGGGAGGGGCGTAAGAGCGGGGAAAATCTTGTGTTGGATGCTCTTCAAGGTCATGGGCCATCTTCTACATTACGTGGGTCTCGGGGCTTGGCATGCCAGGGGAATGAGAGCATGAAGTGTACATAATGATCCTGCCCCGTCTCCTTTCTTCCCAGCCAAACAATCTGCCACTTTCCCCACTTTTCCTGTTAGGGCCTTAAAGGCCTCCCCCATCAATAAAAACATTAGCTCGCTAAACAGCCTGATGGCTTTTCCTTCCCCAGCTTAACCCTTCGGGAGCTGGGGTTTCCTTTGGATTTGTAAAGATATTGATCCCAGATAATGTTTGCCTTTCTGACTCTCTCTTCCCTGGACTTGATGGATAGGTCCAGGGCTCCATCTCGGCAGCCAACTCACCGCAGCTGCCCGGGAAGGGGGGACGGAGGGAGGCCAGCGTTCGGTAGTTAACACGGCGGGAAGACTTTCCCCCGGATGGACAGGCAGACACGCGGTGGCTGGGGAGGCGGGCGGGGGCCACCGTCACTTTCAATCAGCGCCGGATTTCACTTTCAATTTCCCTCACTCTCGCCCTGATCCCTGAGACCAGTATTTCTGTGGTCCAGCTCAGAGGGTTGTATAATTTCTAATTAGTATCAGATGCTATCTGGAGGTGGGCCGCCCGGAGCTGGGTGTTTAGAGGCCGCTTCGGCGGTGAAAGTGCTTTTCCACCGCATTATCATCCACGGGGGGGGGACAACGACAGGTAGCCGTGCCTCTAGCCTGGGTGGGATGGCCTTTAATAAGCCCTCGCCCTCGATACCGATCTGGCCCAGGGGGCAGACGTGAGGGGGAACCGAGCCTCCTCTCTCTCCCTCATCACCCCCTTGGTGGCCAAGGTCCGCCGACCGTCTCCCCGACCACGTTTTCTGTTCTCTCGTCTCTTCGCCAGCTCGGAAGATAGAACTGACAGCCCCCCGGAGTCTGGCCGAGTGCAGCTGGATGGGGTCCAGCGCCGCTGGAATCGGAGAGGTGAGTCCCAGCCTCCTCGCTTCTCCATGAAAGAAAACGTTATCCCAGGTGAGTGCAGGCCGTCCGAGAGACCGACCTGCCAGACAAGGGCGCCACACAAACCGCGCAGTTCAAAGGGAACGGCCTGTTACACGACACCCCAGCATTGTGCCTGGAGGTGCCAGGATGAGGCGAGAGGGCACGTGGTGTGCGCTCTGTGGGGCTCCCTCTCCCGGGCAGGAAGGTGGCTGTGCGGCGGGACAGCGGCCCTCACCTGCCCTGGCGTAGCCGCGGTGGGCAACATGCAAGGAATGTGGCAGCGACGTGCGGTCCAGGTTTTCTTTAAACACACACACACACACACACACACACACACACACACACACACACACGCACACACACTGCCGGTCCCACCCACCCGGGCTGCCTCTGCCAGTGTGAGCTCCCTGTCTGCCGGCACCCCACCCCCGCGCCCAGCGTTTCCCGGTTCAGCTGTCCGCCAGCCTGGAGTGTGCTTTTCTCTTCCCCATGTCCGCTCCTGCCTCGTCTTCTGACATCACATTTTCCTTAAAAATAGGCCCCGAGAGCTATTTCTGTCCCCGTCCAGGGCTCGGCCCCGCCAGACTCCCACGGGATGCGGGGATGAGTGTAACGCCAATCCCGGAGAAGAAAGGGGAAAAGGACTTGGCTCGGTCCCAGATTCCGCTCGGAAACGAACCTTCTCCGGGGGCCGGCCAGCTCTTCGGGGCCCCGCCCTTCGGGAGGAATGGTAATGTGGTTCTCTTTGACACACCATCTAAACCCCCTCCCACCGCAGCGCCCAGATGGCCTCTGAGCAGGATTGTGGCGGCCTTGTGGTTCCAAGCAGCTTCAGACTCAGTCCCACCCCGTCACCTCGCTGCGGGGTGAATTTGGGCAAATCACTACACTTTCATAAGCCTCAATCTTTCCATCCATGAAATGGGTTGAATGGTGGTAGCGACCTCACAGGGCTATTATGCATTTCAAATGGGCACATGTATATAAAATGCTTAGTCTTCTGCCTGCAGCCGGTGGCTGTCAACGTTATCATTTTACTGCCACACCAACAACGGACAGGAGCCATGTGCCAGTTGACCAGGGCTACCTCGGCATTAACTAGTCACAGACCACACCGACCCTCAGGTGCTCATTAACACATCTGGTTGAAGAAACACACTGTAACCCGGCCGGGGTAGCTCAGTGGTTGAGCACCCACCTAAGAACCAGGAGGTCATAGTTCAACTCCTGGGCAGGGTACGTGCCGGTTTGCGGGCTCGATCCCCAGTGTGGGGCGTGCAGGAGGCAGCCAATGGATGATTCTCTCTCATCATTGATGTTCCTATCTCTCTCTCCCTCCGAAATCAGTAAAAATATGTTTTTAAAAAGAAAGAAAGAAACACTCTGTATCTCAGCCTCGCTCCTTCCCCACACGCCGGCGGATGAGGATTTTCTCTGCTCAGGAAGAAGGCGGCCCTGCCAGTGAGGGGAGAGACAGATTAGACAGCCCCGGTGGTAGAACACAATCCCTCCTCTGTGCTCACAGGTAACTAGCCGTGATCGTATTTCAAAGGTAACCGTTCATCTCCACCGCGGGGATTGGTGCGCAGCCTACAAATAGGGCCTAATGTGAGCCGACAGGCCTGATTTCTCTAGATATATATTAAAACAGCATGCCCGGGCTGATGGCTCCAAGGTCCTGACCTTTAACAAGGACGTATGACGTCAGGCAACTTGCCCAGGAGAGCGGGCAGGGCAGAAGGCCAGAGGGACAAGGTCATTGGCTAATGAAGTGGTCAGCATTGAGTTTCTGTCACTCAGCTGGTTAAGAGGAAGCTGCGAGGGAAGTGAAAGAAAATGAGAACATTGGAGAAACAAAGAGCAGGAGCGCATTTGAGCTCCCCCTCCGAAGGCGAACGGATGTTGTCAGGAGGCCGGGTGAGGAAACGCAGCCCGTCGGAGCCTTCCCGGTGGCCCTCGCTGTGTCGCCTGCACAACACCCGCCAGCTGAAAGGGCACGTGGGAGAATGTGACTCTGTGTACATCCAAAGTCAGGGTGAAAATGGAGAATGAGCCCAATCGGCGTGGCTCAGGGGTTGAGCATCGACCTATGCACCAGGAGGTCATGGTCTGACTTGTAGTCCGGGCACAGGCCCAGATTGCAGGCTCAATCTCCAGTGT
Organism: Lasiurus cinereus; assembly: GCA_011751065.1. NCBI lineage: Eukaryota > Metazoa > Chordata > Mammalia > Chiroptera > Vespertilionidae > Lasiurus > Lasiurus cinereus. The sequence continues at coordinate 13,964,028 of JAAGEH010000452.1, forward strand.
GGGGCATGCAGGAGGCAGCCGATCAGTGGTTCTCTCTCGTCGTTGATGTTTCTCTCTCTCTTTCTCCTTTCCTCTCTGCAATCAATAAAAATATTAAACAGACGGTGAGTTGTGTGTTGTAGAGTAAGAAGGCAGTTGGGTGTTGTAGAGTAAGAAGGCAGTGTGTTTGCCGGTCATAGCAGGCCTAAGGATGTTGTCCAGTTTCCAGACTCCCAGGAGGGAGCCTTCTCGGCAGCATTCGGGTGCATTGTAACCACTGATGGCCACTGAGGTCTAAGAACATTCCTCCTAACCGTCAGCATCCTTAGAGCCAGATTACAACCTAACTCTTGAACATCCCAATGCACCAAGACACAAGGTTTCAGTTCCAATTCCTGGATTATGAAAACTATCTTTTCAACCCTTTTTCTTCTCATTTCTAAAAGGGAAGCACTATTGTACATCCACTGTAATTGAAAACTTTATATATATATGTATGTATTTAAAAAAGAAAGGGAAGCACTAAGGTTTAGGGGAAGAAGCCCTGGATGGAGAGATGGAGGACCGGCAGGCTGATCTCAGCAGCTTATGGCTTCACTCCAGTTTCATGGCCACCGATGGCCCAGGTCCCAGACCAGTGACTTCCCCGCCCACCTCTGCTGCACAGAGATGACAAGAGAATCACCGGAAGCATTACCAGAGGAGCACCTGGAGTGTTGAACGGGAGCATGAAGGCCCGATGGAAAGGATTATCAGATCATCAGGACTGCAGCTGCCTGCGAATGAAGTCGGGGCGTCACCAGGACCAGGGCCCCTCCTCCAGTCACGGTGGCTCAGCCAGACCCTATCCGAGGACTCAGGTCCTTGGGACTCTCCTGGGTTTGGAGGCTCCAGCAGAGCAGCACACATAATCATATGCCATTAACCAAGGCTGGTCTCTTTCGTCCTTTCAAAGATGCACATGCTTGAAGCTTTTTGTGTGATTGTAAAGATATTTAATCTCTTTTTGAAATGCAAGCAATTTGTCAAAATATAAAGAAAATTCAAATCACCCAAAATTCCATCACCCAGAAGCAAGCACTGTTAACCTGGACCGCACCCTAAAAGATGTCTTTGCTGTGGACATATGCATCCGTGTATCTTATTTTACCTCCGTGGTATCCTGTTACCCGTGCTCTCCAATGGCTGCATTGCATTCCAGGGCTGGGTGTACCATCAGTTAGGTAACTAATCCCCGGTGGATGGGCAGTAATATCTTTACAAGCAATAGTAATGAGCATCCAGTGCAATGATTGGAGAAGCCCATCCATCCTAGTGACCCCGAGCCATTCATCTGTGGGGAAATGAGGGGGAAACGGGGTATCTTGTCCCCGAGATAAAACCGTCATGCCATGGAGCTACACGCTTGTCTTACTTTCCTTCCTCACCCCCTCCTCTTCTTGCCCTGGCCTTCGGCTGCGTCGCACCGCCTACAGCCCCCCACCCCTATACCCACTTCATCGCCAACACTCTGACTACCAGCTGGTAGGTTCCATTTCCTCTCGTCTGGGTTTCTCCCTGGTTGCTTTTCTCCAGATGGGGCCCTACGGTTCATGAACTCCTTCGGGTAAGAGTTGGCACTGAGGCCAGCCAAGCAGTGAGTTGGGTTGGATGATTACATTGCCATGTTTTAATTTGCCTTTGGACAAATTCTCATAAGCTTTCCCGAGAAAATCTCCCATTAGATGTAGTCATTTAATTTAAGAACAGTTGCGAGAGGAAGATGAGCTAAGATGACAGATGGAGGAATGCAGATGTGTGTGTGTCAGAGGGGCTCAGAGCGCTCTGCGGATTTGGCATGGCAGCTTCCACTGTCTGTGTCTGGACTTGAGAAATGTTCATGAAATCATTGAAATAAAGGGATGTTCTCAGATGACAGGCAGGTTTCCTTTCATTTCTCTCGCCTGTGAAATCACAACAAGGTCAGCTAAAGAACTGGGTTACCCTCCCTCCCCTTCCCCGCATACATACACACCGAGCCCCGAAAACAGACACACACAAACAAAAATTTGAGGAAGGCAAAACAAAGAAAAAATAATAAGAAAACTGCTGTCAGAAGTCCCCCTCAGTCCCATTTCCACAAAGATAACTTTTTTAATTCCATACTCACTCTGCTTTCCTTCAAACCGTTTTCTGGACATCCTAATTTGGCATTTGTTTAATTCGACATCTATTATTGTTTTAGGACCACAGTTATTATTTTAATTATAATTTAAAGCTGCCTAATATATCCAGAGGTCACTGGGCACCTAAAAGAAATAAATAAAAACAAGTTGCCATTTTTAAAAGCCGCATGTTTATTTGGAAGTCCCATGAGCTGCTCAACTAAGACATCATAAAACCTTCAAATAAACTAAAACGGAAACAAAATAAAATGTCTGGTCTTAATCTCCTTAGAAGGCAAGCGGGAGAAGGTTGCAGCTAGCTGAGTGCTGGCGTGAGAACTCTCAGAATGATTTTATTGCTGAGTTAGGGAACGCCAGCGTCTGCCTCCATTCCCATGCCCCATGCCGCAAGCTGCATAGCCCTGGCCCGAGGTGTGTAATCCTTGAGCCCTCAGTGAAATTTCAGTCAATGGGAGCGCCGTCTGGGAACAGATTTTGAACAGAGAAAGAAAAGGGTACGCTAGAGGCTTAGAAATGACTGCAGACCGACTACTTCATACAGGTGGCTTCAGAGGGCTTTTCCCAGGGTAGGTGTCAATCAAGTACACTCCAGTCTCCTTAGCTCTATATTTATTGTAAATGTAGAATGGCTGAAATATCCAAGTCTAGTGACTTTATGTTTGGAAGGCTAAAGAAATTTCAAAACAGTTCCATAGCGTTCCTGCATGTGCGTTTCCATAACGGAAAACAGTAAAATCATTTTAAACCCATTTACTGCTAGTATTCTCCATGTAATCAGAGCTGTTATGGTTTGTTAAGCAACAGAATTATCTGGTGGGCAGAGGTTTATGCTGCTCCAAGACCTTCTAGCTGTACAAGTATGCAAAACCAGTAAATATTACGGAATCCATTAAACAAGCATGGTCAGAATTTCCAGAGGGAAGCATCTATTCCCTCCAATTCCCACCTCCCCCCACCCCAGAATGGTATAAGGTAAGTCCTTCTGGGAACCGAGGAGCCGGGCTATCAATTTTGAGTCACTCCAAGTTCAGAGAAAAAGGCAAAGGGTGGTGTGTCCTCAGAGGCAAGGGGCAGGCTCCCAGAGAGCTCCTTCTTTACTGTGGGAGAAATAAGAACAAAAAGAAAAGAGGAAAGAAGCTGAATAACTCAAAGACTGACAAACTCAAATGTCTGCAGAGACTAAGCCAAGTCCATAAGTAAGGGAAGTGGGCATGATGCAAGGCAGTAGGGAAAGGTGGGGACTGTGGAAAACATGCGCAGATCAAAGAGCAGCTGCTGCTCAACTCCAGCTGCTGTTCCCCAGACCCAGTATAACCAGAGTTTTCCATTTTTCAGTAGAAGCTGGAAATACAGCTTTTTTTTTTTAACTTGAACTATCTCAAATGTTAAATGTTGGCAGTCAACTTAATACAAAAAAACAACACAACCAAATAAAAGATTCTACATGCTACATTCAGCTCCTGGGCAATAAGTCCATAAATTGTGTAAGAGAGAAGTAAGCAGTTTGGAACTAACAATAGCAACAGGTTCTGAATCATGGAATGGATCATTTATGTTAGAGTTCTTACATTCCTTATCTCAGATAAGGGAGAGTCTTTATCAAGTTTTGGTACTAATTCCCATCTAGAAAGGAAAATATATACTTTTTTCCTCTACCATTCCTCCCAATCAGTGCCTTCAAATCTAAAATGATCTTTAATCTGCTTCATCCTTTCTTTATGATTCTCTTGGCCAAGTATTGGGCTGTGAATGATGAACTCAGGGTATATTGAGCTAGGTAAAAATGTGTCTGCTTCTTAGCCTTCTGAGATGAGAGAGGATTTCGGCATAGAAAGTATTCAGAGAAGATGAAAGCTGTTTTGAGGCTGTTTGCAAGCTTTCTTGGATAAAGTATAATACGGTTTATTAGTTACATAAGGGTATTTTCTTAATAGCCTTTCTTGCATTTCAGCTTTAAAAATATTGCCATCTCAGTCAGTTTTTACTAAGTAATGCTGCAGTAACAAACAACCCTCAAGTATTAGTGACATGACCAAGATATATTTTGCATGCACATAGTTGCATGGTTGCATCTTTGCTCCATTTCATCTTCATTTTGAGCCCTGGGCTGAAAGGTAGTTCCTTCCTGGCTTCAAAACAACATCATGCTGGAAGGGAGAAGAGAAACCACGTGTTGGCTTTTAAAGCTTTTGCTCAGAAATCGCATCCATCACTTCCTCACCCGTTTTATTGGTGGCTAAAACCAGCCACATGACCAAGCCTGATGTTGAAGGGGCTGGAGAAGTATTACTCTCCCCCTGGCAAGGGCAATATTTAAGAACAAGAAAACAATCACCCACAGAGGGCACTGCCTTGGGCACTTTAAGAGTGGGGGTTGGGGGGAATGGCGAAGCTCCTTAACAGCTCCTATTGGAGAAACAAAGCTAGGTCTCAGGCTTCCTTCTGATGCTGGTAGGACCCAATGAGTAATGTGAGTGATGAGTAGTGAAAAACATGTTGTCTCGAGTCAAACTTTCTGAGTTCAAATCCTGGCTCTCCTATTTCATTCTGTGACCCCTTGGATATGTTACTTAACCTTTTTTGTCTCTCCGTTTCCTCATGTAAGCATAACTACCTCATAGAACTATTGGGAGGATTTAGTGAGTGAAGATAATATAGAGGGTGGGGTAAAAGTAGGTTTATGATTGTGAGTGCATGAAACACAACTGTGAAGAGAGAAAACTTAGAACAGTGTTTGACAGGATATGTATTGACTGTCACTCCAGTGATGACAATTGGAAGCCATCAGCTCCAAATGCATTGTGGTCATCTTATCAGAAGGGCCAACACCCCTCTGTTATAGTTAAGTTACCCCAGGTCTCTTTTCCTTTAAAAATCCCATAGTTAAATGCATGTTCTTCTGAGAGGGCGAAAACCTTACATCTTTACCAGCTGATACCTTGTCAGGGATTAATTACTCTGAGAGCAGGTTCCGAATGTGCCACCCCGATGGTTTTACTAAGAGCCACTCTAACTAGATCATCCTTAGCTACACATCCTGAGCTTGCCCATATCTCATCTGAGACAATGACATGAGAATCGCTGTAGGTGGGATGCAGGCCTCTGAACATCTTAGAGCAGTGGTTCTCAATCTGTGGGTCGCAACCCTTTCACAGGGGTCGCCTAAGACCATCAGAAAACACCTATTTCCCATGGTCTTAGGAACCAACACACCGCTCCTCGGTGTAGCAAAGTGTAGCAATGTAGTTTACTGTTGTCATATGAAGACTGTTACCCATGCTACACCATGATTCAAGACAAAAATTTCATTTATTTATAATTAGAAATAAATATTTCACAATATATAATTACATATTGTTTTTGTGATTAATTACTATGCTTTAATGATGTTCAATTTGTAACAACGAAAATACATCCTGCATATCAGATATTTATATTACAGCTCATAACAGTAGCAAGATTACAGTTATGAAGTAGCAATGAAAATAATCTTATGGTTGGGGGTCACCACAACGTGAGCAACTGTTATTAAAGGGTCGCAGCATTAGAAAGGTTGAGAACCACTGTCTTAGAGCTCTCAGGTACATGCTATGAAATATCTCAAATTTTAAATGTTGGCAATCAATTTAATACAAAAACCAACACAACAGTCTGTGGTTAATTCAAGAACAGGCAGGGAGACTGTCTGTGGATGCACACTGTCATTATTATCTAGAGGCCATGAAGGTTGTTCAGCATTAATGCAGAGGACCTGGGCACCTCCTTCTTAGTCTAGATTCTGCTCTGCCATGGATCCGCACCACCCATGTTTCTCTAGCGCCATCCAGGTGGACTGGCCAGGAGAGAGAAATGTGCTGACAGAGAAAAGCGAGAGATGTGGCCAGAGCCGAGCACTTGTCTTTCCTCTCCTCCTGATGGATCACTTTATCCAATAAGGAAACTTTTAAACGTTGAACCTGAACCGAGGCTGTGACTGTAACACGATTAATCAAACTCTGGAAGAATCATGTTACATTATGTGCTGCAGGCATTGATTCACTCCACAAAAGTTGGCCTGAAATACAACCTACACACAAGATGCTGTACCCATCAGAGACGGCAGGGCCGGGATGCTGTCGATTGCTTTGCATCTCCAAGTGATACGTGGAACTGTCGTTGACCGGGCCATAAATCAAGACAACTTCTAACGCCTCAGAGAGGATGTCACCAATCCCCACCTTGCCCCAAAGAGCCGTTGGAGAAGAGCGTGCTGACCATAGCAGGCTCCTCAAACCTGCTGTCATGGCCCCTAGATAACAATGAGAGTGTGCATCCACAGGGCCCCCAGCCTCCCTGCCTGTTCTGGAATTAACCACAGACTGCACTGTCATCCCTGGCACCAGGAAGTCTTCCCCCTGGGGGCATAGGCAGGTCCTCTCTACATCTAAGTTTTACAGAACCAAATGCACCCCCCTCTTAAACTCACAGGTACTCACCATGTCAGTAACAGTATCTAGCCCTTGGTGCAGTGCTTTCCAGTTAGGCAAACACTGAAAGATCCCCAGACTATCATGAGCCTCACAACAGCCCCACGAGACAGGGAAGTGAGCCAGGATCTGTGATAACCATCCTACCAAAGAGGCAACGGGTTGGGGAAACGCTGCCAGCTGCCATGGTCCCAGAACTCGTGATGGAACCAGAACTCTGGTCTTAGGACTCGCATCCTGTGGCTTCCAGCAACTCCGGGCAACACAGGAGACCACAAAGGAAATCAGGTCTAGCACTGGCCCCATTCCAGCCTCCCCTACTCCTCCAGGCGCCCTTCCCACCCCATGCCCTCACCCTGCAGCAGCCCACACTTTCACTGGCATCTCCAGGCCCAGAAATCTCTCTTGAAACTGCCTTGGTCGTAGCTGGTCCAGAGGAAAGACCCAAGATCATGCAGCTCGCCTTGCCCTGGAGACCTAGCTGCATGACCTTGAGCGTTACACTGTGCTTTTGTGTTTCCTGTGCAGAATGGGTTATTACTAGGATCTACTCCTTGGAGCTATAAGGAAGATTGTGTGAGTCATATACATAAACTCATTTATATTTGGTTATTAATTATAGTAGGTATAATAGCTAGCAATTTTTAAGACCTTCTCTGTAATGCTATGTATTTTATTGTTCTCAATGCACCTAGTCTTTCATTGATTTCTCATGACAACCCTATGAAGAGGTACAATTATTACCACCTTACATATGACAAAACTGAGGCACAGGGATGTTAAATCTAGGCAGCCATGGCCTATGTCAGTGGTTGGCAAACCATGGCTCTAGAGCCACGTGCGGCTCTTGAGCCTTGGTTTGCCACTCTGTTGACTAATACGTTTGCCAACCACTGGGATAGGGGCTTAATCACAAGGAACAACAACAGCCAGTAATTATTGGAATCAAGAGTCTAGGTCAGTGGTCAGCAAAGTCATTAGTCAACAGAGCCACAGTTTGCCCACCACTGGCCTATATGGTATATCACCAGAACCAACACTCAGTTCAAGTACAAGCTCCAGTTGGAGGGGGGAAATGTGGTAACAAATATTTAACGTTGCTTCTTGTCATTTGCATTTTTAAATAAGAATATCTGGGAATAAAAGAAATAGCTTGAACAGATAGTACTGATGGTGAAATATCAGCCATTATAGAAAGAGGACAATGAGTAGGAATGAGAGCTGATAAAATTACACCATGAATATATTTTTAATTTGAATGAAGGCATCACAGAAAATGCTAATGGTGGTAGTATTTGTGGAGCGAGAGCTAAGCTCAGATGAGGACAGCAGGATCTTTCATTTCTTTATTTGTACTTTTCTGCACTATTTGAATTTTCAAACATGGCTCCACAAGTTGGTTTTGTTTTATACCAACAGGATTTATCTGAACAACAGAAGTATTGTTTTATTTTGTATTTCTTTTTTTTTTCCTTTTTCTTTTTTTAAATTGATTTCAGAGAGGAAGGGAGAGTGAGGGTGAGATAGAAATATCAATGATGAGAGAGAATCATTGCCTCCTGCACGCCCCACACTGGGGACCAAACCCGCAACCTGGGCAGGTGCCCTGATCGGGAATTTTACCAAGACCTCCTGGTTCATAGGTCGACACTCAACCATTGATCCACGCCAGCGGGGTTATTTTGTTATTTTCTTCCTTAAATACCTCATATTTTGAAGTTCATGAATATCATGTTTAAAAATTATACCATGACAACAACCATAGGCTGCACCCCAGTATCACCCCCTCAAGCTGCTTATTGTCTCAATGCAGAGATAGAAGATGGAATGGACGGGAGGCGCAGCACCCAGAAAAACAGCTTATAATTAAGTGCCAGGAACGCAGGGCCACGTCTGGAGACCGTAGGAGTACAGCCCTCTTCCCAAACATGGCATTTTCCCTGATGTTTTCCTCTCCGCCAGAAATTTTCCACTTTAATTATGTGGGTTAGGCTAGAGGAGTTCACCTTCAGGAGCTGAAATGCGCACACAGCGAATCCCTTCCAGAAGACACATTTCTGGGGAAGCCCAGAGACAAAGGTTTACAACCCGTGCTGGGACACCAGGACCCCGAGGGACCAGAAATGCTGTAGGCATTGTGTGCCCGTGCCCAGAGCAACAATTCAGGGCGAGCCCTGCCTCTACCTTCTGGAATTCTGGCCTCGGTTCTAAGAGTGGAATCACTGGCAACACTCATAGGTTAGATTTTTCCCCCCTTTTCCTGGTCTTGCCTGCAGTGTGAGGAGGATGGTAATTAAAACCATACTTAAAATATTAAGTCTACTACCTAAAGGAATGAAGTTTATTAAAGTTGCTCAGCGTTAAGTACAGAAACTTGAAATAGCCTGAGAACGCTCCCCTCGGCACACGTCCAAAATATTAGTTTAGAGGAACCCAGCAGAGGGATGGTGAGAGATACACACACACACACACACACACACACACACACGCACACGTACACACACATGCACACACACACGCAGATCAACATATTGATATATCAAAAAATGGAATGCAATTCTCAAGTAACTAGTATTTTTGACAAGCAGAGAACAAAGATGACCCCCTGATTATGGTACGTGGGAGGGCCAGTGCCTCAGCAAGAAGATGACAGGATCTCATGTGGATGGAGAGAAAATAGGGACCAGTACCTGATACACTTAACATTTCAAGGCTGTTTCCTCATCAGTCACACGGGGTCAGTGATACCCCTTTGGGGAGGATGCAGGGAAGGAGTATGGAGAGAACTAGCATGATGCCGGCACAGAGTAAGGAGGTCCGTGGTGGGAGGCCCCTTATTCCCAGGGGATCCCTTCCTCCTGCTGCAGGGCTGGACGGGAGCCACACCTCCCAGGTAAATTCCAACTCTCGCCCAAGAGCATTCATTCGGTCGCCATCCTTTCTTCCACATCGGAGCTTCTAAGGCGAGGGCAGCGTGGTGTAGTGCAAAGAGCTCAGTCGCAGGTTCAAATACCCGCTTTGGACCCAGGACAACTCCTGTCCCCCTGCTGAGCGTGGCTGTGAGGAGTGACTGCGGTCCAGAGCTGCAGGTGCTCAGTGTGCCCAGGTCCCCGCCTGCTCGGGGCTCCGTTCTGCAGGGGCTCCTCTCACACCGGCACAGAGCCCCTGACCCCCTGCCGGCTGGCTGTGAAGCGGAAGTCACCTTTCAGCAGGACCTGGCCCCGCAGGAAAGCCCACCAGCTCAGTGAGAGCTGCGCCCCCACATCCTGTCCATTGGCGGCCTGGGATCCCCTCTGATTGGTGTTTTCTAGGGACCTGGCGCTGTGGGCAGTCCAGGCCTGTCTCAGAAAGCGCTGTGGACAAGAAGTGATTTCCGTGTATGTTTGCTTTCAAAATTCCTTGGAGAATCCCTTTAGGAATTTCTTCGATCACTCATAGTAGCTGCTCCATAAATGCCTGTGAATGAATCATAATTGCTACCACAATTATCGAGTTGCTGCTATGCGCTAGGCTCTGTACTCCCAAGAAAACTGTAATTGTGTTATTCCCCTTTAACTCCACAAGTGGGAAAGAGGCACCGGAGTGTAATAGAGAGGTGGCTCTGGAGTTGTAATTCGAACTAACCGGCATCCTTCATTCTAGCTGGGTGACCTCTGGAAAGTCTAAATTCTCTGAGCCTCAGTTTCCTCATCTGTAAAATGGACATAATTTATCTACCTCCTAGGATTGCTATGAAGAGTAAAAGATATTGATAGATAAATAGATCATTCTTTTACATATGTCTATACACATATATATTTGTGTGTGTGTGTGTTTGTGTGTTTATAATTACATAGAACACTGTCTAGTGTCTAAAACCTAGAATATGATCTTAAAAACAAATGAAAAAGTAGTACGTTATAACAACCCAGTGAGGTGGGTGGCGGTGTCCCCATTTTACAGATGAGAAGCTCCTCAGAACAGTATCCTCTGACAGAAGTCCAGTCAGTGCCTCCCATTGATAAGTAGTTCCCTTGATTGTATCCCAAGTGAGGAGGGAATTGACCTAGAGCTTTAGAAATAGCCAGGATCGGGTGAGCCGGTGGAGAAGGACATTCCAAGCAGGCTCAACCCTTACAGAGGCTCGGTGGGGAGGGAGGGTAGTAAAAGTTCAAAAGAAATACTAGCCACATTTTTTTCTTCCCTTCCCATAGAGTGCTTGAGTATACGTTAGGGAAGTTGTTTCCAACCCTCTACTAGGAGACGTGCTATTTATTAAGCACCTAAGCTGAGAAGTAGAATAGAAAATGGTTAAGAACAAGTGCTCTGGAGTGGTCCGCCTGGGTTTGAATTCCTGCCTGACCTTTATAAGCTGTGTGGCCCTGGGAAAGTCTTTTAAACTCTCTGATTTTGAGTTCTATATTTGTAAAGTGAGAATAATAATAGATCCTTTGGAGGGCTGCCATGAGAGTTAGACAAGTTAATATTTGCAGAGCCTGTGTCATGCCTCTACCTTGTATGCATTCAGTACATCATAATTTTTATTGTTCTTGCTCTTTTTAAGTGGTTTATATATATATAATCCGAGATTTGGGTGGATTATTAATAAACAATAGGCCAAATCATCCAACTAGCCACAACTGGTAGACACAAATTCTGAAACCCAAATTCCATGCATCTGTCAGAAAAGATTAGGTTATGCTGGGTAACAAACAAGCCCCCAAAATTCCACCTCATGACACAATAGGCATTTATTCTCACACAAAATGTTAGCTTAACAGTCCAGAGAGTTTTGCTCTTATCCACAATCAACACAAATAAATGCCTGTGGTCACAGTGGCAAGACAAGAGTTGGAAAGTTGGGCACTAGCAATTAAACGCTTCTACCCAGAAGAAGCACATGTCTCTACTCGCATCTCATTGGCCCAAACAATATATATGGTGATAGCAGATTCAGGAGAAAAAAGTGCAACTCTCCTGTGTGCAAGTTACCAGTGAGCACCTATGCCCCAAAGCTAGTCTCCTTACTTCGTACTGCACTGTCCTGCCTCTCTCTGCACTAGACCATCCATTGTGGACTTTCCCTTAACTGCAACAATTAGTTTCAACATCGCTTCCTTAAAGTCAGAGAAAAGCATCCATTCTTTCCAGGAGCTAATTAATCCAGGTTCCTGCCCGTCAGTGGCACTCCATGGCCAGTGCCCCAGCCAGCCCATCCAGGGCTCCCCATCCTTCCCTCTGGGGGTCTCCTCTTTCCCCATCCTTCCCCGGGGCCCTGTATTTCTCCAGCCTGCCCACGCCAGCTCTCACTTGATGTCTCAGTTTCGGAACAGAGATGCTCCAGCTGCTACCTGGGAAGGCTCTGGCCCCCCAAATATTTAGTTAGCAGCCATTCAGTTAAGTGGAATTGACTTTTTATTGGCTTTCCTCTGTACGTTTGCCACCAGCGAAGGCTGTTTCCTCCTTCCCTCTTCTCTGCCTGTCAGTTCGCTCCACATTCCTATCGGCAGCCTTTAGCTCTGATCAATACTAACCGCTGTGTAACCACTCACGCATGGCTGCTCTGGTTTGCATCGATCAGACCCTCTTCCAACAGGTAGTCAGCTATTTGAGGCAATGACTCGAGATAAACACCTTCTTTTACTTCAGGCTAATTCATCGCAGGTGGGTTTCTAGGAGGCTCCGCACCCTGTCTCTGTGAGACAAGCTGGAATCACAGAATCAAGATCAACCCCTCCTGCCCTCGAGGTCCGAGGAGACCTTTCTTCCTCTCCCCGTTTCTCCCTTCCCTTGTGAGTTGTAAGGGCGACTTTCCAACAAGATACCAAGATGGGGGGTTGGGGGTGGGGGGGGCATTGAAAATGCCACTTCAGGAAACGTGTCAGCCAGCTGCCCCTCTTTCCTTTTAATGAGATGCGTCTGGGACTGGGGGAACCCAGGGCTGCTGTGAGGCAGTGTTGTCGCCGGGCAACCGAGCATCCTTCCGGCTTCCCCAAGAACTAGTCTCCCGATAGCCCGCAACCCTGGTTCTCCCGCCAACTCAGGAGGCAGCCCTTGAACCCAAATTCGCTCACTAGGGAATTTGCCAGGAACTGATATTGCAAAACTCGTTGCTATTTTGCAATTGCTGGGGGGTTGGCACAACTCCATGGTGTTTGTGTGATAACCAGAAAGCCCACAGGACTGGATGGTATGCTCTCTTTTCCCCAAGTCGTACACCAAGTACGCTTGAAGGCTTCACCTGAGGCCACGTGATCCTGTCACCTGGGTCCCAGAACCTCTGTCCTGTTTCTCTCTTTCTCCATTCCACAGCCACCTCATCAGTCCCCAAGTCCTGTCCATCCTTCCCTTGCTGTGCAATACCAGGGTCACCACCCTCCGCCTCAGGTATTGTCCTCCTCATCCAGCCTTCGTCTCCCGGTGCTCAGCCATGGCAGTATCCTCAGCTGTTGCCTGGCTTTCAGGCATTTCCTCTGTGTGAACATCGCCCTGCACACAGATTAATTCCCTTAGTGCTCAGCGGCGGTTGCCTCGCTCTTCTCCCAAATCCTCAGTGGCTTCCCATCACCTGCCTGCACGGACGCCAGATTCCTCAGCCTCTGGTTCTGGCTTCCAGAGACCTGCTCCACAGCTCTCTCTCCAGCCTGTCTCTCACGGCCCTCCAGCAGAAAGCCCTCCCTCCAGCCCCTCCGAGTGACCCCCGGCTTCCTCTACACGAGTTTTATAGCTCCGTGACTCAGAAAAGATTGTTTGCCACACACCACAGTTGAAATGGGCTCAAGTTCTATCTTCACTACTTACTAGCTCTGGGACTTTAGAATTATCTAACTTCTCTGCCTCAATTTCTCCAAAAGGGACAATAATAATAATACTTATCCCGAAAGATGGTTATGAGGATTAAATAAATTAATGTATGTAAGCATCTGAATGGTACCTGCACATAGTAAATGCCATGTAAATATTACCTATTATTATTATTATCCTGTTCTCCAAGCCACAACCCAAAGCATATCTTCTCCAGGAATACTCTCCGGGTCACCCTCGCAAAAAAATACTCATTTTCTTTTCTGCCACCCACAGTCCTGGTTTATACCGATACTATAATAACAATTCGTGGGTGCTAGGTCCGTGCTCAGTGCTTTGGACGCATATGGCTTTTGAAACTTTGGGATGGATGCCTTGCATTTCCCCCAGATCCACCCTTTCTCCTTCTCCACCTTGCTCTTTGCCAGAGGAGGGGCCGATCTGTATGTCCAGTGGTTTCCAGTTGGATTTGGCCAACAAAGTGCACTGGCAAGAAATAGGAACAAGCCCTAGCCGGCTTGGCTCAGTGGATAGAGCGTCAGCCTGCGGACTGAAGGGTCCTGGGTTCGATTCCGACCAAGGGCACATGCCTCGATCCCCAGTGGGGGGCGTGCAGGAGGTGGCCAATCAATGATTCCCTCTTATCATTGATGTTTCTATCTCTCTCTCCTTCTCCCTTCCTCTCTGAAATCAATAAAGAAATATATTTTTTTAAAAAAAGAAAAAGAAATAGGATTAAGCACCCGGCTGGTGTGGCTCAGAAGCCGAGCATCAACCTATGAACCAGGAGGTGTCAGTTTGATTTCTCCAGCCTCTTCATGCCCTCTCCTCGCCTCTTCAGGATGGGGTGGTAACAGGGCCCCGGGGCATTGCACTCTTCCCTGTGGTTCCCAGAACGCTGACCACACCTCTCTAACGCAATTACCCCTGAAGAAACTCTCCCCAAACGATCCTCATTCCCATTCGCCACCCTGGTTGACGTGGTTCTCATGACAATGTAGGGCCTGTCATTGTTATCGAGGATCCCCGAGATCACATCAAGCAAGGGATGGAGCCACATCTGCCTGGCTCTGAATCACTCCTGTCAGAGTAAGGACTGATAGGAGTAAGATGGCTAATTCTCTAGAGACTTCTGCCTCTTGGGCAGAATATATTGGTTTGTTTTTGCCACATGCACCTCAAATCTTAGAGGCTTAAGACAGCCATCATTCTTTAGTTCACTGTCCTGCAGGTCGGCCATTCAGGCTGGGCTCAGCTGGGAAGTTCTTCTGCTAAATCGACCTGATTTGCTTCTGTGGCTGCAGTCAGCTGACGGATTAGTTTCTGAGGCCTGGTGGCTCTGGTGGTGTCACATGCATAACTGGGCCATGTGTCCCCAATATCTAGCAAGCTCAGCTAGACTTCTTCAGGTGGCGGCTGGATTCCAAAAAGAGCGAAAGAAAGCCAACCCCCGTGCACGAGCCCCTTTCCCGCCCCTGCCTGACTTGGGTGGTCTAATGTCCCCACAGTATAACCCAGAGTCCAGGGTTGGCAAAATCCAAGCCACCTCTTGGAGGGAGGCGCTGCAAAATTCTACAGCCAGTCTACCACATGGGACACTCCTTTCCAGAAAGATCTATTATGCCCTGACCCCTGTATATCCTGGATCCTCATAACCCGAGTCAGAGAAGCACGGCAGGCAGGTCCTGTGTGTAGGGGGTGGGGAGTATCCGCTTTACGGCGTGGTGAATATCTGACACCCTTCCTGCCTGTTACCACCAGACTGGAAATAATTCTGAAAGGGAAGTCTCTTAAAACTTAGCATGAGGGAGTGGAATTTTTTTAATTAGGCTTCAGCAGAATTTTTAAAAGAATCTTTCTTTTCTTCAGCTGCCGCTCCCTTGTTGTAAATGTTAACCCCACCCAGTGGCATACCACAGCCAGCCTGGCTTCTCCTTCCGTCTTCCTCAGCACTATTTGCTTGGCAGCCGCGCGCAGCTCACATCGCCACAGAAGGCAGGGGGAGGCGTCTGGCTTCCTGCTCTCCTCACTTCCTCCTTTCTCTTCTCTGCTCCTCCTGGAGCTCATCCTGGGGTTCTCACTGCAGCCCTGCACCCCTCTGGTACCCTCCTAGGAGCAGGATTCTAGAAAGAGCTGGAAGGTTTGCCTAGAGGACTACCCTGTGCAGCCCCCCACGCTGGGCACTGCACACAGAGCAGTGACTTAGTCTAGTGGCCGGGACACTTAGCTAGCAGAATGAACTTCCAGGAAGCCTTAAAACAGAATATCCGTCGTCTAAAAAGTAGTTGTACATGAAATTTGACTTTAAAATGCCTGTGATCGTGTGAATTTGATGTGGCTAGCCATTCATTAATTGATTTCATGAGTGTTTATTGAGTACCTACTACAAGCAGTCCCTGGAAATAGAAGACAGAGTCTCTGCCCTTGAGAAACTTATAGTCTGGGGCCGTCAGGGAGACAGACACATGAAGAGTTAATGTCAGTTAAGGAGGAAAGCGCTGTGTCAGAGGATGTCATGGGAAGGCAGAGGATGCTGTGTGTAGCCTGGGTGACTGGGGAAGGCTTTCTCAGAGAGGTGACGTCTGGGAAGGTCTTGTCCATTGCTGACTAGTAGAAATATACTATGAGCCACGTGTATAATTTTTAATTTTCCAGGAGCCACACGAAAACAAAAACACACAAGAAAAAATAATCCTAATATATTTCATTCAACCCAGTATATCCAAGATACTACCATTTTACCGCTCAAAAATATAAAAATTATTAGTAAGATATTTTACATATTTTTACTGTGCTAAGTCTTTGAAATCCAGCGTGTGTTTTATACTTAGAGCACATCTCAACTTAGACATCCAATTTTCAAGGTAAAGAAAAATGTAGTCCCATCAATGCAATAAAGTTGTGTTTAATGGAAATGTATGTTATTTGACATCAGTTAAAAAATGTTAATTAACTTAAATGATGTTAAAAATTTGATTCCTCATTCCCACTAGCCACATGTCAAGGACTCCACAGCTGTGTGTGACTAGTGGCTACCATATTGGAAAGCATGGGTCCAAAAGGATAAATAAATGTGAAGCAAGGAACGTAGAAAAACTAGGTTACCTTGTTCAGAAAAAAATTAGGATGATCAAAGGCTCATAAAACAATGTAGGGTTTGGAACTCTACACAGTTTAATATTACTATGACATACTGGACAAGACTAAAACTAGGGGGAAATGATCCAGTGGGGGAGGGATAGGTAGGGACAGTGATAATGACCAATTAGAGAGTCATATATGTCATAAGTGTGGGGGAAATTGAGCACAGAGGGACATCTCTGGCTGGGGCCACTAAAGCATCCACTCTCCTGGAAGCTTGGAACAGAGGCTCAGCAAGTCCACATCAGAGATGAAGTTGGGCAAGGCAAAGTACAGAGTGGGTGAAGTTGTATTTTATGTGATGTAACTAACAGAAATCAACTCAAATAGGTATCAGTAAGTGGGCTTACTGACTCACAGGGGGAGTCCAGAGGTGAGGCAGGCCAGGTGTCTGATTGGTTGAAATACTCAAGAGCCCTTCTTCCGCTCCACCTGTCTTCCTCACTGCTGACTTCATCCTAAGGCCTGCTCCTCTTGGAGTCATAGGGTAGCTGCCAGCTAAGTTGAGAGCCCATGTTTCCTCATGTATGTTCAGTGGTAGGGAGTTCTTCTGTACCATCATTCCAAGTAAGATTCCTGAAATTCCTGAGAGAACCATCTCAGAACACAATGCTCCTGAAAGAATAACTGTAATCAGGGAATAAAATGTGCTGACTGATTCAAGTTATTCAGGGATCCCAGCTGGAATAGACCACCTAGTCCACAGGCTGCATGGGGGTGTTGTTAGAGAATCTAACAACTGAAGGAGAATCTGTATACAGCTAAGATGGGAAACGGGGACATGAATGCTGGTAACAACCAATCATCATCATCTACAGTCCACCCCTTTGGCCATTCAATATCGTCCATGCCCACCTTCCATAGAAAAACTTTACAAATGCCTAACCACATAAAAATGAATGAAACGCAAGTGGAAAGAACCCAAAGGCTCATATAATTATTGCATTCTGAGAAATCTCTCTTCTTGAACCCAAAGATAATTCCTTGTGGTCCAGGGACCTGTGGTTAAATGATGAGTTATTTATCCTTAGTACATCCAGTACAGTAGGTAAAGAACTATATACAATAAACACTCTGCTTGGTAAAATGAAAAATAGAACATATCATACCTTGCAGAACAGAATTAAAGACCCATGGCAGGAGAAAGAATTCTTAGAATCCACTATAGACTAAGAAGGATCATCTTGTCCATTTGTCCTTGGAGCATATTTGAGGAAGGCATTTTTTTCTACCAAATTAAGCTTTGATATCTACTCATTCTACATCCCTAGGTACAAAAACGGGCAGTTTCATCCACTGTATAATGAAGACCTCTGACTTCCCCGCCTGGGGTCTGGCACCCTCACTGGCCACTCCTGGCCTCCTCCACTTGCAATTCCATGACTTAGGGGGTATTTCTTGCAATGTTTTCTCATCAAAACTCTCCTTACTCCTCTTGATAGTTAGCTTCAGTTCTCCAAGCCCTCCTTGTCCTAAGGAACAGCCTTAAAGTAACTTTTAGTAACTGTTAGTGTGTGAGTCAGATTTTTCAAAGGAGCCTTCCCGGACCGTGCTCCCTCCCCCCAACCCTTCACCCACTACTGCCTTTGGAGTATCTGGTTTTATGTGGGAAGACTCTTGAAAGGAGAAACCTTTTACAACATCTAATGGTAGAATTCCAGGCATAGGGCTGAAGGCAGGAGGATGGAGTGGAGAGAGGAAGCCTCTTGGAGCAGCGGTCACCAGCCTTTCTGACCTCACAGACCACCAGTGGACCGCGGACCACGGTTGGCCACCGCTGTTCTGGAGCCACGTAACTCTGGGTTTGCATATTGGCTTCCTCATGAACTAGGTGAATTTGAACCTCTCTAAGCCTCACTTTCCTCAACCTTGAAACAGTGAATAACAATCCCTCCTATAATTGTGAAGGCTAATTGGAGAGAAAGCACTAGCACTGTGGTGGCTACAGAGAATGTTGGTGTCTCGTTCTAGAAGCATGGCGATGCCGTGGCAGATGCTGCAGGAAGCCATGTCTGGACGACAGGCTCCAGGACCCTGTGATCTTGAGCCCTAGGGTCAGGCTCCATGGTGGCCCTCCAGACAGCAAGCCAACAGTGTCTACTAAGACTTGGAGGAGCAGGACAGCCAGGGCAGGACTTGCTTTCTTCAGCAGTTGGCCCTGACCCTCCCTCCAGGGGTTGGCTCCCCAAGGGAAAAACATGCTCAGAGTTGGTGGCCAACAAAGAGGCCAGGAGAGAGAAGCTGAAGACCGCCACATCCGGGACTCCTCAGGGGTAGTCACAGCAGGGCCTAACCCGCAGGCTGAACACTGAGGCCACCCTTTGCTGGTGAGCTGCCCCTGTGATCAAAGACAGGCACCTGGTGAGGGGGAGAAGCTTAGATCCTTGAAGGAAATCGCCCAATTTTTTTTAATTTTTTTAATGTTTTTATTTATTTCAGAGAGAAGAAGGGAGAGGGAGAGAGAGATAGAAACATCAATGATGAGAGAGAATCATTGACCAGATGCCTCCTGCATGGCCCCTACTCTGGATCAAGCCCGCCACCCAGGCATGTGCCCTGACTGGGAATGGAACCGTGGTCTCCTGGTTCATGGATCTACACTCAACCACTGAGCCACACCAGCCAGGTTGCCTAATTCTTTATAACAACTTAAGGGAAGATTAATAAAGAATATTAAAAATGCAACTTGAATTAGTAAATTCCAACTTACCTTCAATGAGCTTTAGACTACTCACCAGACAGCCTCAGAAAATGAATAACGTGCAAAATTCACCCCCTTAAAGTTTCTTTTAGAAAGTCCTGGTCGTGGGGAGAACCACTTGATTTGAACTTTCTATCCTAGAATATCGACATTGACACCATTCTATCCCACCTCATCTGTGTTTGAGTCTGTTATCAGAGAACATTCTTCTAGATTCTAGAATGTTCTTCTAGAACATTCCTTCCTGAGTATTTGTGCCACTCGCCTCCTTACCTCGCCCTAGTGGTTCATATAGTGGTTGTGTGTGCCAGCCTGTGGGGCTCTGGCTTCATTATAATTACTCACAATAGCAACACCTTGGATGGGCCTTGCTCTCCAGACGAACGTGGACGCTGGCGTGGGTAGACCTATGTCTCAGGCCTGGGATTTTTAGTTTCTGGGAGGCAGCTTTATGGGAGTTTCTGAATTTCTGTGGGGCTTTTCTAACCCTCAGCTTGAACTTGCTCTTTAGTTCCCAAGCCGGTTTATTGACCTTTAGGAGACGGTGAAAGGTCTTCCTTCCTAGGAATATAACACACCTCCCTTCTTCCCTTCCCTTCCCTTCTTTCTGCCAGCGTCTCCCCCTCCTCTCCTTATCCTCTTACCCTGTCTTTTTCTCTTTCCCTCTCTTTTCCTTCCCTGCCATCTCTCCTCTTCCCTCCTCCCTTTGGTCCTTCTCTTTCCCTAACTCTTCTTTCTCTCTCTCTCTCTCTCCTCTGATTCTTCCAGCTCCCTCTTTTATTGATCTTCTCTCGTCTCTTTCTTCCCCTTCCCTGGCCCTCTCTCTGGTGACTATTTCGGCTGACTTGCTGCTGCACTATTGAGTTTGTTTGGTCCTTTTCAATGTGTGCCCAGCCACTTCCAGGCAAAAGACAGACTCTGACCATCCCTAAGACCAGAACAGCCAAGGTGCAGGGCGCTGTGGGTGTCTGGGCCCGGGATGTGCAGGAGGCTTTCAGGGCAGGGAGAGCTGATGTGCCTACCTGGTCAGCCAGGTCTCTGGCAGCGGCCAGGCCTCCTGTCCCCTCCCCGACTCACTGCCGGCTTTCCCTGATGCAGAAGAAACGCGATGGTCTCTGATTGCTTCTGTTCTCTCCACCCTTCACAAACCTCCCCCTCCCCAGCTGTTAGGAACAGTGTTTATTTAAAAAGAAATATCTGTATGGCTTTGTTGGCATCCTTTTAACTTATGAGTCCCACACTCCCATAGTCCATTGTATCACAGGCCCCTCCACGTCCATTCTGCCTATTTTCTCTGCGTTCCTTTTTTATCAACTCCTCTGTGCTCCCCTGCCTCTCTTTCTCCAGTCACCCCAGCCTTCTTCGCTGACACTGTTCCTTATTTCATTCTCTCACTTTTCTTGAGATGAGATACCGTGGGCAGACAAGCAGAGAAGTAGGACATGGTGCAGGAGAGTTTGACAAATAGGCCCAGGCGGTAGCCTAAGCTTTTTCTAGAGTGCCCCTCAACATGGAGGCCAAGGGCAAGGACACACCCAGACCCGTGAGTCCAAGGTGTCGCAGTGGCAAACCCACCCTCCAGCCTCTCCTACAAGATTCTTGAGAGAGGAGCGTCCGTGGCTCTGGGGCCGGAAGGGCTGAGTCTGAATCCAGCCTCCATCGCCTGCTGCTTGGTGTACCAGACCTTGCAGAAACGCAGGAGACCTTCTGGGCCTCAGTTTTCCCATCTGTGAAATGAAGGGATAGCTGCATTTTTTGGAGTTTCGAGCGCAGAATGAAATATTGACAACAGCAAATATAACACTTGGAATGTGTTAAGCACACGGTGAATATTAATTTCCTCCTTTCAACCCAGAGAACACTGAATCGATAAGGACAGGATAAATAATAAAGCTTGGCAACGGAAGCTGGTAAGAGCATAGCATTTTGTGCACTGGCGTTGGTGCTGTTTCCTGTGGATGGCAAAAGCCTGCAGGCCAATTTTTATTCTGGGTGCATTTCAGCAACTGCATTCGATTCTTTAATGTTTAAATAGTGCCTGCTTCGCCCCCCCCCCCCCCAGCGGGCATGAGGGGGAGGCCTCCCATTAGCGTGTTTATTTATTTATTTTTAATTTCACTGGCAATGCGTGAAAGCATTCTCAGGGGCAGAAATCAAAATCAAACTAGCTGGGCCATCCCAGAACCCTAGCCCACTCCCAGAGGTAGTAACAGCTCAGCACATGTCCATTCTGGCCAAAAGGACAAACTCCTGCCCACGGAGGTGTCTACATACACACAGAAACGCAGAGGTTTACTTTGTGATTTTAAACATAAAATGTATCCTCACTTCTATTATTTTACAACGTGGCTGTTTATTTCTTTATGAGTTGAAAATGCTCTGAAGATCATTATTTTTTCTACCTGCTGCAGTGCACTCCGTAATCCTCCCACTAGAATGTACGCTCAATAAAAAGATGTTTTTTCATTTCCTTATCCCGTAAACCTCTAATATTGCCTGTCACATAATAGGTGTTTTACTGCTGTGTTAACATTTACAAACATTCCTTAAATATTCAATGAGTTAATATGGCTATACCATATTCCTTTTTAACCATTCCCCTACTGTTGGACATTCAGGTAACTTCGTTTTCAAAATTCCTGTCACAAACAACACTGCAGCGAACACCCTTACGCTTGCTTTATTGTGCACAGATGCATGGATTACTCAAGCACATGGCTCCGGAAGTGGAATCGCTGGGGCAAATAAGAGAGTTTTGTTTTTTTGTTTTTTTCAGATATTGGTCAATGCTGCCAAAATATCTTCTGAAGCCTGGCATCTGTCTCTGTCACTACTACTACCTTTTCTTAGGTATAAGCTTCCAAAATGACATGTTTCAAAATAATCATATGTAGCCCTGTTTTGAGGTCAGGGAAGGAGGAGGAAATATGGTAATGAGAAATAAGGGAAGGTACAGAAATTCATTCATTCATTCATTCATTTGTCCAGTTACTGATTCCATTCCAGGTCTTGTTCTAAATGCTAAACCCCTAACGATAAGTGAAGCCTGCTACAAACCTTGGAAGATTTCACATTTAAATGCTTAACTCTTTTTTGTGGAATTTATTGGGGTGACATTGGTTAATGAAATTATATAGGGTTCAGGTGTACAGTTCTCTAATGGGTCCTCTGTATATTGTATTGTGTGTTCACCACCCCAACTCAAGTCTCCTTCCATCACCGTTTATCCCCACTGCACTTAAAATACAAGGAGTAACAAGACATGGCAGCTAAATGCCAGGTCTGATCCTAGACCAGAAGAAAACAATAGCCATAAAGAAAAATGTGGGGACATTTGATTAAATTAAATGTGGTCAGTGGATTAGATCATTTCCTATCTACATTAAATTTCTTGATTTCGCTAATTGAGCTGGGGTCGTGTAAGAGAAGGTTCCTGTTCTTAGGAGGTACCCATTGAAGCATTTAAGGGTAAATTCCCATTATTTCTCCAACTGGCTCTCAAATGGTTCAAAAAATACGCTTCCTATAACTCAGAGCTTTCCGGTGGAACTTTCCGCTCTGAAGGCAATGTTCTGTATCTGCCCCGGTATGGGAGCCAAGGGCTGCATGTGCTTTACCAAGCTAATGCGGTGAGGAGTTCAATTATTAATTTTATTCGATGCAAATTGAAATAGCCATGCGCGGCTAGTGGCTGCCATATTGGACAGCACAGATATAAATACAGAGAGAGGGAAAGAATAATAAAACAAATGGGACAAAATGGAAAGAATTTGCCTGGCCAGTGTAGCTCAGTGTCTGAGCATTGACCTATGAACCAGGAGGTCACAGTTCAATTCCCAGTCACAGCACATGCGCAGGTTGTGGGCTTGATCCCCAGTGGGGGATGTGCAGGAGACAGTCGATCAATGATTCTCTCTCATCACTGATGTTTCTCTTTCTCTTTTCTTCTCCCTCCCTCTCTGAAATCAATAAGAATATATTTTAAAAAATAATCATTGGCGAATCTGTGTAGAGGGTGTGCGGAAATTCATTATCCACCCCCCCATTTTTCTGAAAGTTTAAATTATTTATACAGTATTTTAATTACATAATAAATGCAATGTCATTGTCAGAAAAATTCAAATGAAAGTATTACTGAGACATATTTTATTACAATTGAATTGTCACAGATGAATACAATTATACTATCCAGGAGCCACAGAAAGGGTGTGCGCAGACATTACCATTGGGTGTTCAAATAGGCACAACCCTTTGGAATGTATCCAACAGAAAGACTTGCCGAATCACGTGAGAAAATGTATAGGGATGTCCATTGCAGCTTTATTGGTAACACCAAGAAATTGGAGATAGCCAAACATGTTCAACAAGAGGAGAATGGTTAAATATATTTCGCTTTGTTCTTATTCTGATTTACTATAATGCTCTTCACCAGATGGAAGTAAATCTTTATGCAGTGACATAGAATGGTGTCTAAGATAGATGGTTTGGTGAAAAAAAGTAATTTGTCAAACAGAATGTTTAGTGTGATTGCATCTTTGTAGTAAAATCACTAACACACACACACACACACACACACACACACACACACACACGTATATAGATGTAGAGAAAGGCTTGGAGAAACACACATGAAACCAGGTCATTCTCCAGAAACTCCCCAGGTCCTGTGGGAAGACCACCCAGCTCCCTCTCTCAAGTCCAGGGGCTGGCTGCGCAGGGTCCCCTCGGAGGCACCTTGTGCTGTAACAACAGAGGCTCCCCTGGCCGGGCGGCCAAAAATCTCAAGCTGGCGCCCATCAGCTTGTTAGCGGCACCACCAAATCTCCTAGAAATGCCCCCTCACATGGCCTGCGATTTCCAGGCCAACACGATGCCCCTCCCCATCGCCCCGCAGGCAGGCAGAGTCATTACTGAGTTCCAATGAAGAGAGTGTTTATTATTGTTGTCGGTTTGATGCTGATCCCAAAAGGACCTAATCAACAGGTAATAAGACCTCATGGGAGCGATTAGAAACCTCAACTTTAACCCCCTTACAACCACAGCAGAGAGAGCCCGACTCACTGCAGTACGCGCCTCCCGCTGTACGGGCCTGATGGGGAAGGAGAGGGAGGGGAAAGTGGGGTAGAGCCAGAGAGATTCTGGTGAGTGTGCTCATGGGTGGGCTGAGAAGAGAATGGGGAAGGGGCAGACATCCCATTTTGAGTCTACTCAATAATATGCATGATCTTCCTCCTCTACATCCTTCTCCTCTTCCTCCTCCTCATCATCATGCTTCATTGAAGAGTTGTGCTGGGTCAAGTGCAAAAATAAATAAGCCATGGTGCTGCCCCATGATGCTCACAGGCATGGCAATAGGTCTTACAATCCAATCGGGACTATCCCACAGAACAGGTGTGTTCAGGTGGCAGCGGTGGCACTGAGGAGGGGATTACCAGCCTTGTGGGGTGAGTCAGGGCAGATAAATGCACCAGCAAAATGGCATCTTGTAGTAGGTACATGCGACAGCCCCTCTAGGTTGGGCTTACATTTAGACACCAACTTCTAACATGTTCTCCTTTTGACTTTGAAGCTGCCTTAAATCCTTTTTCTTTCTTAATAAGGTTGGCTATAAATAAATCAAACCAAAGTAGTCATTAATTTTAAAATACATACTTAAATATTTGCTTCTGTTAAACTTTGTTTTTTATTCTTGACACTATTACACAGTGGTTCTCAACCTTCCTAAGGCCGCGACCCTTGCATACAGTTTCTCATGTGGTGGTGACACCAACCATGAAATTTTGCTACTGTTATGCATCGTGATGGAAATATCTGCATTTTCCGATGGTCTTAGGCGACCTCTGTGAAAGGATCATTTGACCCCCCAAAGGGTCGCGACCCACAGATTGAGAACCGCTGCTATTACAGATGTCCCCATTTTCTCCCCTTTGCCCACCTCCACCCCCTCCCACATCCGTTCCCTGTGGCCATCACATCACTGTAGTCTGTGTCTGTGAGTTATTCCTATATATTCTTTGGCTAATCTCTCCACCTTATTTCATCCAGTAGCACCACCCCCTGCTTTTTGCTGTGGTAAGTTACTCACCTGCCACCCAGTTCGGTGCAAAGTTAGTCCCAACCATTAGCAAAACTGAATCATGCCTCATAGCAGTGCCATGTGACCCATTCCTCATTACCCACGTAACATCCAAGTGCATTGTTACATAATTATCATATGAAGACACCCTAGGAACTAGACCCACTAACTGCACACAGGCACAGCGTCGTCATTGCCGATGGATAGTTGATAAATGTAGTGATGAAGGATGGCGACAAGGAGACAAAGTCACATCTGCAAACGCCAAATTGGCCCCCAATTTTTTCCAACTTGCAAGAATTGAACAGCTTCACTTGTTGTTGCACAAGATTTTGCATTTTGCGTACAATTGGCTGCAAACGTTCTCTCAGCTTGATGGATGGATTTGACAGACCCAAGAGCACCACAAAGACAGGGGAATTCAACAGCAGCACGGCAGTCACCTCGCTGCTCAATCCCTTATAGCCTTGAAGCTCATCGCGTTAGAGGAGAGTCTGTACATTCCCAACTTGCTTAATCCTGGGTTCTCACTCCGCTGGAACCAAAGTCCTGGGAACCAAAAACTGACACCACACACCAATCAGTGTACATTTCAGTCCTTCTCAGAGGTGGTGAAGAACATCAACTTCATTGAATAAAAAAAGAAATGTCCAATTACACAGATTCTTATTTCGTGATCATTCAGCCACCTAGCAGCTGGTACTAGGTGTGGGGAAAAGAAACAGACAAAATCCTTGCCCTTAGAGAGTTTGCACACTCGTTGACAGAAGCAGAAATAAGCAGAACTCGATGAGAAATATGCAGGCAGTAGCAGAAGCTCAGGAACGAGAGGAGAAGGCCCTGGTGTTGCTTGGAAGAAAGGGGTCTGGGAAGGCTTTAGAGGGACATTTGAACTGGTCAGTGGGTGATGGAGACGATTACTCTGGTTCCAGGCTGGTGTTCCAGGCAGGGAGGATTGTATGTGCAGAGGCACAGAGGTGGGAGGTGGTCAGTGTGTGTGCAGAAGAGTGGGAGAGAGAAGGAGGCATAGGGAAAACTGGGTCCAGAGGAATCTCAGTTGTAAAGGTCTTGAAGGCCATGAGAAGAATATTTGACTTAGATAACCATGCATGTGTTCATCTTTTTCTTTTTTTCTTATAGTTAACTAATAAAAATTTTCTGTTAATCAAAAGTGGCCAAGGAGGAAAGCACACATGTCATCACGCACAATTACTGGTGCCTGGGTATAATGACCTGGTATCTTACAGTCCCATTCCCTCTGCAGGACATGTGCATCGTCTCCTGTGCTTTCAGAATGGTCTGGTGACAGACATATCAACAGGCTCTGCCTTCAGGGAGCTCATGGTCAAGTGGGGGACAGAGTTGAGTTTGATCACTCGACAGTGTGGTGATGGAAGCAAATGTAAAATGCTGTGAGAGTCCTAGCTGGTTTGGCTCAGTGGATAGAGCGTTGGCATGCAGATCCTAGATTCACTTCTGGTCAAGGGCACATGTGCAGATTGCAGGCACGTGCAGGAGGCAGCCAATCAATGATTCCCTCTCATCATTGAAGTTTCTATCTATCTCTCCCTCTCCCTTCCTCTCTGAAATCAATAAAAATCTATTTTAAAATAAATAAATAAAATGGTATGGGAGCATTAGGGAGGACAGAGAGCAGGGCTGAAGTGCTTCCTGAAGCAAGTGACGCTCGAGCTTAAAGCTGACTAGGAGTCAGCCAAGTGAAGGGGATTCAGAGTCAGGTCTACACCCGGAGTCTACTGTGGCCCGGAAGGTGTTATCTTCTAGAGATGCTCCTTGTTCCCATGACTTTGGCACAGGTTCACCTCTGAACTATCAGCTAGCCTGTCCTGATTGGTGAGAACCTCTCCAGAGTGTCTCAAAAAGAAAACACCCTCTTCCCTTCACTGAGAGATTTGTCCAAATGGTCATGTTTGAATCCATGGGTAGCACGGACTTCCAGAGTACAGAGGTTAACCATATCATTTTAGATATTGTGTCAGTGGTCTCAGTGGAGGCCCTTCTGGAGATCTCATAATGCTGCAGGTGCATGTCATAACCTGGCCTAGTAAATACTTAGTCCCCAGAGACTTGGCCAGGTCTTCTCTGAGGCATCACCAAATGTTCCATGAGAAGCCCAGTGCCACGAGACGAGGAGTTTGACGAAGGGTATCGGGATATCCCCCAGTTAGCTTGGGATTTTGGTTAAATTACCAAAGTCCTTCTCTTGGTTTAGAAATCTTTTTCACACTGCCGGAACAGCCCTATTTTACAAATAAATGGTGTTTTTATTTCATTAAATCTAGAAAACGCTCATTGAACTCTTAGAATTTTCTAGGCACTTTGAGTGGGACAGAAAGAGGCATGAGACATGATCCCCACCCTGAAGAGTTCATGGACTCACATAAGAGTTCCAATACAAAAGTAAATTAAATGTAGTTCAATATGGAAATGCTGTACTAGAGGGCGTGTCAAAGACGGTGAAAACGTGGGTGAGGAAGGAATTAATTCTCGGAAAGTATCTGCAATGAGTGTCCAAGGGGAGGAGAGACAGGTGGAGGGAGCTGCTCTGGGCCAGGCCGGAGGAATGAGATGACGACGCAGGTCTTGCTGAAGGAAGAGGGAGAGTCCAGCATGAGCTGCTGAGTATGACTTACATGGGGCAATGCCTGGAGGTGGGACTAGAGACCTGAAGCGCTCATGGCCCGGGATTTTAAACGCCGCCCAGTAGAACTGGGAGCCAGGGAGTCCTTTACAGAGATGTAAATGGAGGGCCACCGGGACCCAGTGGCTACCATGTATCGAACACCTAACGTGCTAAGTACCACATTAAGCACGACATGTGTTCTCCCTTTCAACCTTTACACCAGCCTGTGAGATAGGTGCTATTATTACCACTTTTTTACAGAAGATGAAACTAAGGCTCAGAGAAGTTAGGAACTTGTTCAGCGTCCCCCAATAATCGATAGAGCTGAGGTATTAATTTTCTTCTTAACATATGCAGATAAATTGAAAGACACAAATACCAAGGAGAAAAAGGCTAGCCATGATTACGATTGTGAGAGTGCTTGGAAAGGTCAAAAAATCTATACAAATATCACCAAATGCCAGAGGTAGGGCTGTGATTAAGAAATCTACCCGCTCAATTCAATTCAACAAATATTTTTCAAAGTGCCAGCACCGTGCGAGGTCCTGTGATATAGAAAGGGGAAGATGGCTTAAAGCAAACTCACTTCTGAGGGCTTTAAATCCAGTGAAAGAAACAGATTAGTATGCAGAAATGTGATTCCCCACAAAATGGACAGAAAATAATGCCAGAAGAGAGGGAGAGTGTGCACCCTGAATTTAGAGGCTGGAAGAGGCAGCTTTTGAGATGCCTCTTGTGATTAGCTCACATACCTGTTCCCCAATTCTGAATGTAGCAGCATAGGGGTGAGGGTGGAAAAAGCAGTCCTGAGGAGGAACACCTGATTAGTGAGGGGCACATGGGTTGCAGAGCAGCGGTGACACTAACAAAAATAAGGAAGTCAGCTGAGACCGGTTTGGCTCAGGGGATAGAGCATCGGTCTGTGGACTGAAAGGTCCCAGGTTCGATTCCGGTCAAGGGCATGTATCCTGGTTGCGTGCACATCCCCAATAGGGGGCGTGCAGGAGGCAGCTGATCGATGTCTCTCTCATCGATGTTTCTAACTCTCTATCCCTCTCCCTTCCTCTCTGTAAAAAATCAATAAAATATATTAAAAATAAATAAATAAATAAGGAAGTCAGGACGAAGGCAATCGCCAGCATAACCTTGAATTCAGAAGAGATGCTAAACTTCTTCCTGGCTCTGAGTTGAATTTCTCTGAGAGCGGTGGTCCTCAGCCATGGCGGTTTTGCCCCCTCACCAGGGTACATCTGGGAGTGTCTGGAGACTTTGTTCATTGTCACATCTCCGGGAGACATCGAGTGGGTAGGGTCCTGGGATGCCCCCACAACAAAGTACCTGGGAAAATGACAATAGTGACAAGATTGAGAAATGCTGTCTTAGAGCATTCGGGAAAATGTAACCTAAGATTTCTATGAGAAAATGGAGAGAGAAGGATAATCTAAAGGCCATTTGCAAAGGGATTTAAAAAAAATAGGGTTAATAAGTTTTTCAAAGCACACGTCCAGTTGTAAAAATCAGAGGAAGGGCAGCAGAGAGTTTGCAATGGCTTCCAGAACACCCACCTGTGATGACCATTCTCTAGACCCCCAAAGAACTAACACCACTTTGCCTGGATTTCTTTCTCCCCCAACAGATGGTGAGTGTCCACTTCACACCAGCCACCCTCCAAACACATGCAGGAGAGGAGTAGCCTTACAGAAGTTCATTCATGATAACTACACCATAGAACTGTATCTTGTTAATATAGCAATGGCGGTCCTCAAGTTAGAATTCCCAAAATTCTCTAAAGCAAAGGTGGGGAACCCTTTTTCTGCAAAGGGCCATTTGGATATTTATAACATCATTTGTGGGTCATACAGATTTATCAACTTAAAAATTAGCCTGCTATATTTGGTCAAACATTTAATTAACTCATCCCTAATGTC